>JASERS010000004.1:40696512-41321512 GCA_036711965.1 Onthophagus sagittarius
ATGATACAGTGTGATTTCCTTTCACAGTCCATAAATTTATTGTACTATCGTAACAACCAGTTAACACCCTGCAAAATTTAATTCAAAATACATCATTAAATATTTGTTTTAAGATATTTACCATTTATCTGCTACATGTATCCCAGAAACCCAATCTTCATGTAGTAAAGCATCTTCTGGTTGTGGAGCAGGTGTGCGCAATAAATATTCAATCTCAACAGTTGCTTCGATGGATACATTTCTTTCTTGTAAATGCTCGTTCAAAGGAGTTCTTAAAAGCTCTCCACAAACCAAAAAATCAAAATCCAGTCGTTTTAAGAAATCTGAATGTTCTTTTAGCAATTTATTTATTAGATTATTTAATGATTTAACGTCGATGTTTGTTGGAACAGAGAATGGAACATCAGGAACAGCATATCTACAAGATAATATGGAATAATTTGATTTTAAATTTAATGAAACAATTCGAATATTTACTGTTCTTGTTTTGTAATAAATTTAACTTGCAACTGGGCCTCACTCAACATTGAACTTGCCATGCTTATAAAACATAAAAATGTGTTTTCTTTTTTTAGGTTATGTGTTAAATGACAAATATGGTAGATTTATTTCTAAAAATCCCTAACTATTAAATTTTTCTGTTAATAATCGAATATTAAATTAAATGTTACTATTCGTAAATCAAAAATTGGCTTAATTTTAACATTATAAGTCAAAATTGTTTAGTTCACGTAATTTAATTAAATTTATTTAAATTAAAAAAGTTTAAAAAAGTAGGTTGGCAGCATTTCACTAAAACTTCACTCCCAAACAAAACCTAACTGTTTCTGTCAAAGTTGACAATTTTTGTGGTTTATTTACAACTATAGAAAGCAACCACTAACTTTATTTAAAATCATAATTGTATAAAGTTGATAAAAACGCGTCCAAAAATGCATCGAAGAGGTGGAAAGCGTATTCGGATGGACGAGCCGCCCCCTGAATACGACAGCCCCATGACTCCAGCGGTAGATCAAGATAATTATGGTCATAACAGTATGTATACGGAAAATTATGGTGACCAAGGTGGTAATTCTTCCTCAGATGGTATGTTCGAGTCCCCTCCAACACCTGGACTCCGCCGAATAACTCGCTCGAAAGCAAAAGGTATCACTGCGCCTCCCCCAATTATGAGCGCCATGCATTCACCACCACACCCAACGACAACGGGACGTGGAAGAGGTCGTGGGAGACCTCCAGGTCGTAAAAATCAGCATATTGAACATCCTGGTTCTGGTGAAGATGAAACAGCTTTATATCATATTATCCGAACGAGTAAATCTAGTTTAACGAGTATTGTTGATGATTGGATCGAAAGTTATAAAACCAACAGGGAGCAAGCTTTGAATTCACTAATGCAATTTTTTATTAATGCTGCTGGGTGTAAAGGTAGGATAACCCCACAGATGCAAAGTACCATGGAACATGCTAGTATCATTCGAAAAATGACTGAAGAATTTGATGAGGAAAGTGGGGAGTACCCTTTGATTATGGCCGGTCAAAGTTGGAAAAAATTTAGACAAAATTTTTGCGATTTTGTTCAAACTTTGGTTAAACAATGTCAATATTCTATTATTTATGATCAGTATTTAATGGATAATGTTATTTCTTTATTAACTGGATTGTCTGATTCACAGGTAAAACATAATTGGTGTGAAGTTATTCATAAATCTATCATAAACATAAAATATTTAGTTTATTCATAAATTTAAAATATTAACTTATAAGGGGACCTTACGAGTTCGGCATCACCGATTTTGTTCATATTTGCAGGGATTGAAGATCAGTACTTGGACATTACTTTCCTGAAGCAGTACGATGCAATGCTCAGAAATACTCAAGAAAATCGACTTCAAAGTACTCAAAATTATTCGCGACAGTAGAAATATGATAACTTTTAATTTTTGTTCAATATGTCAATTAGCTTAGGTGACTATGAGCTCGGTTGTCAACACTCAAGTCATAGGTTCAAGCTCGCTTCTTTTTACATTTTTTTATTATTTTTTAAATTATTATTCTTCTTCCTGTATCCAAGCGTGATGATTATCAACAAATTAATACTTTTATTAAGTATTTTAGCTTTTATTGTCAATATTACGTGTTTTTTGTTAAATAAATAAAAAAAACTTAAGTACAATGGCGATTGAACCTGTGACCTCAGTGTTGACAGCCGAACTCATAGTTCCCTAGGCTAATTGACGTATTAGACGAAAATTAAAATATATCATACTTCTACTGTTGCGAAATATTTTGAGTACTTTGAAGTCGATTTTCTCGAGTATTTTTGAGCATTGCATCGTACAGCTTCAGGAAAGTGATATCCGAGTACTGATCTTCAATCCCTGCAAATATGAACAAAATCGGTGATGCCGACCCCGTAAGGTCTCCTTGTTAGTAACCAACAGAATTTCGGTCACCAAATTTCATGTACAGGGTGGGCAAACTTTGATGTTATTATAGGGTATATCTGAAACTATAAGAGATACCAAGGGCATATTGAAGTGCTGCATGCCTTGCATGCCCTCCCCGTTCCATACATACAAGAGATACCGAAAAAATAAGTGACATCTTTCGGTCTCTTTTTTTGAGCAATATTCAATCTCGCAAAGACAAAACCTCTATCTTCTTTTGTTTTTAAGTTATAGCCAAAAAGTAATATTTTCGCCATTTCAAAAAATGCTTCTATTTCCTTTATTTTTGAAATTGAAGAAACATGGTTAATACATTCTTAAGACACTTTTTTGAGTGGAATGTAATGCCGTTGAAAAATTTTAAATAAAGTTGATAATTTTTGAGATATAACACAAATTTGTGTTTTTTTAATACAACCAATAGTTGATTATGGTCTTACTAAAAAGACCACATTTTTAGCTATCCAATGATGTATCGCATGTATGGTGTTATTGCGGAAAATAAGCGTTATTTTTCAATTTTAAGATATTAAAGGATAATGATGAAACATTTTTATTTATAGTAGGCGTGAAAAACATCATATGCCACTTAGTTACCATTGTAACGATAGTTTACTTGTCATTTCATTCATGATTGTTCGTAATTTCAACATAAGATGAGACAAGAGGTGCAATTAATGTATCCAAAATAACAGGGGACAATTTGAAAATTTGGTGTGATTTAACCAAAAAATTTAATAGTTAATTTTTGGTTTAATGTTTGAGAAGCTCGATTATAAAATTAGCCTTATCTGTTAGGTCAAATTTTACAGTAATAAAAAAACTAAATTAACATTAAGTAAAACAGTAAAATTAACAAATTATTTTTTACAACTAAAGTGTAATATTTTCCCTATTTTTAACATCTATGTCTTACTAAACCATTTTAATTAATAAAAAGACATTAAAAGTTTAAAGACTCTAATATATTATTTATTTAATTTGATCATTTTATTTAAAGATAATGTGGAACTTATTAATCCGAAATCTCATGTTCACAAAAAACATGAATGAAATGACAAGTAACCTGTCGTTACCATAGTAACTAAGTGGCTTATGATGTTTTCCACAGCTACTATTATAAAAATTTTCGTCTTTTTCCTTTAATATCTTAAAATTGAAAAGTAACGCTTATTTTCCGCAATAACACCACAATACATGCGATACATCATTGGAAAGCTAAAAATGTGTTCTTTTTAGTAACACCATAATCAACTATTGATTGTATTTAAAAAAACACAACTTTGTGTTATATCTCCAAAATTATCAACTTTATTTAAAATTTTTCAACGACATTACATTCTACTCAAAAGAGTGTCTTAAGAATGGTTAATACATTCTTTCATTGCGTTTTTTCAATTTCAAAAATAAACGAAATAGCATTTTTTGAAATAGCGAAAATATGACTTTTTGGCTATAACATAAAAACAAAAGAAGATAGAGATTTTGTCTTTGCGGGATTGAATATTTCTCGACAAAAGAGACCGGGACATGGCACCTATTTTTGTCGTATCTCTTATAGTTTCAGAGATACCTTATAATAACACCAAAATTTGCCAACCCAGTACATGACAGACTTATCTTCTACAATATAAGGTACTCTTTTTAGCACCATTTGACCACATAATAGAACGCTGTTTTGAATTTGTATTATTTATCAAATAATCAAAGATTTCATCAATTTCAGAAGGAACCATCATTGTCAAATTCACCGCCCAAATGCATGGCGCACTGTGTACCCACACAGTATAACAAAAAATTTTTTTTCTAAAAAGCCGTTATAGTTGTGATATTTTGATAGTCAATTCAAATCGCTCAAAACTCCCTCTGATTCGTCCTAAAATTTCATCAATTTTAGATTTACTTATCACGATCAAATTTACCTTCACGATCTGCCCCAGGTGGGTTACACACAACACTCATATAAATATTGTATATGAATCACGCGTGATCTGATCTCTCCCTCTGGTGCGGTATTTTTGAGGAGCTTACCGATTCCACGCGATTTTAAAATACCCATTACAGAACGTAACGGGTTACTTATATACTGTATATACACCCAACTCGTTTTTTACACGGTAGATACGTTCCTTGGAAAACCGTGCAAAAGAAAATCATGTAAAAAAAGTTATAATAAAATGTATATGACACATTTATAAAAAAAAGCTATTTATTACTTAAAAAAAACAGTGTACAGTCAAAATTCTAACAACAATAAAAATGTAAACTAAAATTAGAAATAAAATCAATTTCGCAAGTCTTCATCGCTACCTGATAACAAACGTGCACGTTTATTACGGACTTGACCAAAAGCACTATCATCAGCATCATCAGTAGATATGTCGGATATGTCTAGCACAACTGTCGGATTTAATTCAAATGAAGAATTTCGTTCGTTATTAACGTTTTCGTAGTTTTTTTTGTAGTCGTGAAGTCGGTTATTAGCTGCTGTTTTTTTGGTTTCTCAATAAGCTTATATAATTCTTCATATCCAGCTACACATAACTTAAGACTGCGTTGAAATTTCAATGCACGCTCCATGTCAGGATCATGAGAAAGAAAATGTTGTTCCATCCTTGTAGCAAATTTCAAGCCATCGCGAATTAAATCAGCCGTCAATAGCCGAACTTCATCTTCTACCTTGTCATTATCGATTTCTTTATTTTCACAAATTGTCATAAATTCGATCAAATCATCTTCATCCAAAGGGCTTTCTCGCATCAATCCATCAATATCAGCCGTTTGAATGTTGTTAAAACCGTTGCCACCAATTGTATATGATAGAGTTACAATTTCAGAACATGCAGCTGATTTTTCTACTACAAAACTTCCACTTTTGACGCATGCTGGCAATATTTTTTTTCCAACAAGCCTTTAAGGTTGATTGGCACAATTGTTTAATGGCAACAGAAGCAAGTGTAATGCAATCCATAATCGTAAACTTTCTCCATGCTTCCAAAACAGTCATATTTGTTTCTTCCATTGAATCTAAAACATATTTAAACGTTTGCTTTATGTAGTACATTTTAAATGTTGCTATAATGCCCTGATCGAGTGGCTGAATCAGTGAGGTAGTATTAGGCGGCAAAAATAGCAATTGAATATTTGGGTGATATATATTTATTTGAATGATTCATTATCAACAAGCAAAAGTATTTTGAAATCCAAACCTTTTTCTTCCATATATTTCTGGACTTCAAGAACAAAGCAGTTGAACCAATTTGTAAACAGATCAGCCGTCATCCATGCCTTTTTATTCGCCATGAAATGGACTGGAAGTTGCTTAATGTTCTTACCTCTTGATGCTCCTGGCATAAGAGAGTTGTTGATTAATAAAGGCATTAACATTTTATCACCAGATGCGTTACTACATAACGACAACATCACTCGATTTTTGGCCGCTTTAAAACCACCAGCTGATTTTTCAGATTTTGCTATATAAGTCCTTTCGGGCATTTTCTTCCAAAACAATCCCGTTTCGTCGGCATGAAATATTTGTTCTGGAGTATAACCGCCCTCTTCAACGATTTCTTCTCCCTTTATTTTTACATTATGAAATGCGTGTCTTTTTATAAACCTGGCAGTAATCCCTCATTTGCTAATGCAAAATGTGCAAAATGCCAGTTTCTTCGTTTCCTGAAGGCTTGTTGATGGTTCCAATTCCTGAAGTCGGTTATATATTCTAAGTGCTTTTTCTTTTATATGTTTTCCATCAATAGGTATTCTTTTTGACTGTAAATCTTCTATCCAAAACACCATGTGTTTTTCCGTTTTCTCTAAGATAGGATTTCGACTATGAGATGATGTTTTGTAGCTTACTTTCGATTCAGAAGAAAATATATCTATTATGTAACATATTTACATTAAAATGTACACATAGGTGCATACTTATACAAACAATATTTGTATAAAATCATAGTTATCCCAGAAGTTACCTACCAAACTGAAACTCCAGATATTAGGCTTGATTTTAAAACGATTCAATCTAAATTATCTTTATCCGAAAATGCTTCGTAAAGGAGCTTTCAAATGGAAAATTCAAAAAAAAAAAATTAGATATTAGGCTTGATTCAAAAAAAGGAAAATTCAAACTAAACTTTTTGTGATTTTTACAATTAAGAAATTAATTTAGTACGCTATGAAGATGGCTTTGACAAAACAAAAAATGTGAGAGTTCTAAATTTGTTTTCTTTTCTTTTATTATTGAAGCAAAGTCATTTTTTAGGAATGTTGGGATTAAGGTAATTTAGATTAAAGCGACAACAAATCAAATATAACATTTGGAGTTTCAGATTGGCAGCTGAGTTTTTGAGACACCCTGCATAGATAATTACATTTTGACGTTACTATTTAAAAACAATATTTTTTCAAAATTTTTTTCGCCGATTCTGTTTCGTCTATCTGACAATATAAAACCCGATTTCGAAAATATTTGTTCGGATGGAACAGATGTTGCCACAGTAATACATTTCTGCTGAAGAACGTTAGCAATATAAGCTTTCTTCAACCAAACTAAGGGATTTTTCTGTTCTTTCTATCGTAGGTAAATCAATATAGTTTTACACCTCTCTTATTGCTTGTAATAAATTACCAGTTGTCGTCTGTTATGTTATGAGCCACTCTGCAATAGTTTTCCATATTAAATGAGGATTAATATTTATTATATAAAATAAAATCAAAAACTTCTTTCTTGCTAAAAATTGTTTAATTTATACGGAACTAGTTTCGAGTTATTAGCTCATCATCAGCCGAATTGTCTATATCACTATAAAAATCTGGAAAATCATTATTTAAAATATATATGCAGAACACTTAACATTAAAAATTATAATTGTTACTATTTAAATATATAAAACAGACAAACACAACGGACTGCACGAATAACAAATGTTAAAATCTTTTTTAAAATCAGGTTTGACTGCAAGTCATCTATAATAGACTCTTTTGTTGGCGGCATATTCTGAAATGATTATTAAAATTTTATCTGATAATCCCAATTTATTTATTAAGCTTTTAATTTCGGAGGTAAGGTTGGTGCTGATATGACTTTGTTTAAAAGGTGTACAGCCCAGCAATACATTTCTTAATTCATAGTCATTGGTAATGCAATGGGCGGTTAGACTCAGATAATAAGTTATATTTCTGGAAGTCCACATATCGACTTAAACAGACTGCTTTAATGTTGTGTAATTCTTCCTTTAAATTGTTGTAAGTTCTTTCATAAGCACCTGGTACAAGTGTTTCAGATATATATATTTTTCGATGATAACTGATAATCTGGATTATAAACAGAAATAATTTTTTTTTAAGCCAACATCCTCTACTATGGTGAATGGTTAAAGATCTTGAATAAAGAAGAGTGCATCCATTCTCTTTTTTGAACCATTAGGATTTTTTTTCATACATATGTTGAAAGTGTAGCCTGTATACAGCAATTTGTTCAGGAAAAATATAATTTTGTTTCTTACGCGACAATTTCCTATGAACCGTTCCGTTCTATTCATTCAGAGCGGTATTTTTGTGTAGCGACCGTTCCTGGAGCGCGACACGATTAGGAGCGGTATTCCCATCACCACTGAATAACAGTCTATATCTCGAACCAAGATCCAACCCAAAGTAAATCTCGCCAAACTTAAGAATTTTTCCGGAGATGATTGACAAGTTAAAAGAAAACTTCACGCTTTAATTGGGTTATAAAGGAAATCTTCACGGTATAATTAATATTTGTAAACAAAACTGACCCACTTTTCTTTTCTGGGGAGGGGTATGATTGACAGGTCAAGAGAAAACTTCACGCTTTAATTGGAGTACAAAAGGAGGGTACCTGTCCTATGGCTTTTTTGCACCTATTTAACATTCTTGCAGAGATGATTGACAAGTCAAAAGAAAAATGCACGCTTTAATTGGGGTACAAAAGGAACCACAGTTAAGAGCATCTCATATGTGAAATTTGGTAACCAAAATCCTATCGGTTACATTATTTAAATTTAAATATTTTAACTTTATAGCTGGAATTTATGAATAACTTCACACTAGTAAAAATAAATCTCACGAAATTCACATTACAATTTTAATTCTTTTCTTATTTAGGTTCGTGCATTCCGTCATACCGCAACATTAGGTGCAATGAAACTAATGACAGCATTAGTCGATGTAGCTTTAACAGTCTCAATAAATTTAGATAACACCCAACGACAATACGAAGCGGAAAGGCAAAAAACCCGCGAGAAACGCGCGAGTGATCGTTTGGAATCATTGTTACAAAAGCGTCAAGAACTTGAAGAAAATATGGATGAAATAAAAAACATGTTAACATACATGTTTAAATCAGTATTTGTGCATCGTTATCGCGATACTTTACCTGAAATTCGAGCGATAGCAATGTCGGAAATTGGGGTTTGGATGCACAAATTCCACGCGAATTTCTTAGACGATTCTTATTTGAAATATATTGGTTGGACTTTACATGATAAAGTCGGTGAGGTTCGATTGAGATGTCTTCAAGCTTTGCAACCACTTTACGCCAGTGAAGAACTTAAAGGGAAATTAGAACTTTTCACAAACAAATTTAAAGATCGAATTGTCGCGATGACTTTAGATAAAGAATACGACGTCGCCGTTCAAGCTGTTAAATTGGTTATTTCGATTCTAAAACATCATCATGAAATTTTAACAGATAAAGATTGCGAACATGTCTACGAATTGGTTTATTCGTCTCATCGCGCCGTCGCTCAAGCTGCTGGAGAATTTTTAAATGAAAGGTTGTTTCAACCAACCGATATGGACGCGGGGAAAACAAAGCGCGGGAAAAGAAGATTGCCAAATACGCCTTTTATAAGAGATTTGGTTCAATTTTTTATTGAGTCGGAATTACATGAGCATGCTGCATATTTAGTTGATTCATTAATTGAATCAAATACAATGATGAAAGATTGGGAGTGCATGACGGATTTGTTATTGGAGGAACCTGGACCGTTGGAGGAACCTTTGGATAATAGACAAGAAACAAGTTTAATTGAAATTATGGTTTGTTGCGTGAAACAAGCTGCTACAGGAGAAGCGCCAGTTGGGAGGGGGCCAACAAGAAAAATCACTTCTTTGAGAGAAATTAAACTGGTTTGTTTAAATGTTAAATATAAATTTAGTCGGTCAAATTATGGAAAGCTCTTTGAAACGGATCTATACATTGATTATATGTAAAATTTTTCTTTTCACTTTTAAAACTAAATCTAAAACTTGTGGTGACAGAATCGAAATATCTCTCATTGTTCGCTGATTTCTTTTCCTTGGTTTTTGTGGATTCTTTTTCAGTCCAGCATAATGTAAATAATATGGAAGCGGATGAACTTGGTTTGAGTCAGATGCAGTTTGCCAGGATTGAGGTTGAGGAGGCCCTTATGGTCATGAGAGCTACTTAAGAAATGGTCTTGTTGTTTCTCTCATCCTTTAACTATTTTATTTAGTGCGTCTTTGAGTGTGGACGTCTTTCCTTCAGCCCGGAAATGAGATTTTTTTCTTCACATTTTTCAATCTGGAGACTGTGGTGATATATCTATTTTACCAGCATTTGAGAAAGTGTTGCAAGCATGTCTCTTCTTTGCCCTTAAACCTAAAATCAATTGTTGAAATCATGTTTGTTTTGCTGACCGCTCAGTTGAAAGTAATTTACTTGAATATACCCAATATATTTTAAACCTTTGGATGATTCTTATCAAGTCGATTCTGTCTATATGGACTAAAGTCCATACTAAAGTAAGGCTTTCGACCGGGTTGATCACAACTTGCTACTGGTTAAACTATCAAAGTTTGTAGACTTTTTTGTCTAATTTTCTGGTGTTCTTCGGGGCCGCCATCTAAGCCATTTACTGTTTAATATTTATGTTAATGCCATATTTGATGTTCAATATGCCCAATGTTTAATGCATGCTGACGACTTAAAACTATTTCTCCATGCCTCCTCACCTCATGATTCTTCTAGTCTGCAATCTGATTTATATAATCTTCATGCCTTTTGCTTAACTATCACTTCTATTAAACTTTTCAAAGTGTAATATTATTTCCTTTTTTAGGAAGGTAAACCCAAAGCACTATACTTATAGCGCCGCTGGTAAGAAATTACAACGCGTCTCGTTGATTAGAGATTTTTTTGGCCTGTTCCTTCTAGATGAATTCTTCAGTTCACGGTTTCTTAAGTTTACGGTTTTTAAATTTTTGTTTTAAAAAACTTACAGTTTTTTATATACCCATATCAATGCCGTTTTGTTTTTTTAATGCCCATAGAGGAATCGTCCGAATTTCTACCCGGGTACTGGAAAATATTACCGGGATATCACCCGTTACCCGAAAATGACCCGATACCCGAGAATGACTCTGGTATCTGTGAATTACCTATTACTTGTACATTACCTGTTCGTTACTCCTCTATTTACTATGCTTACACAGACAGAAATAAACACAGCAATGTAATATGTAAAAATGCCACAATTATTTAAATAGGTTAATGCTTTAATGAAACCTAAATCCTCAAAGGTTAATGAAATATAAAAATAAAAAATATCTACGACACTTCTTCATTGTTGCAGATACTATTTGTTTCTGTTCGCAATTACAAATAGCAAGATACTGTTTGTGGAAGGTTTCAGTCTATTTCGGGACTTTGTTATATGTCGCCTGCAGCGGAAAAATGTCTCATTCGCCACTGAAGAAATTTGGATACAGGTTTTCGTTATTTTTCCACCAAACAAATACATTTTCTGTTCTTCCAATTGCCTCATTCTTAAGAAACGATTTATATTCAGTGGCATTATTATGACTGTTTTCGTTTAAAAGATCGTCATCTCCAAATAATGAACTGTCTGAATTTTTGCATTCGTCTTCTTCACTTTCACTCCTACTGTTATTTGAGCCCTTGTGTTCTTAAATTAAGACTGGGTCCATTACTACAGTCGTATCCCAAACTTGCAATTCCTAGAACATTTTAAGTCTTTTGAAAGTACCATCAAGTCTTCTAGATACAGTAGAAGACTTGGGTCTTCTGGAAGCATTTCAAGTATTCTGGGACCAAAATCAACGCTTCTAAGCGCAGTATAGAGTCTTGGGGAAGATTTTCAAGTCTTAGGAAGCATTTCAAGCCTTCCAAAGGCAATGTCATGTCATCAATATAAAGTTTTCTAGAAGCAGTATCAAGTATTCTAAAGCATTCTAAGTTTTTTGTAAACATTTCAAGTCTTTTGGAAACAGTATCAGGTCGTCTAAAAGCAGGATCAAGTTTTCAGGAAATATTTCAAACTTCTGCAAGCAATATCAAATTCTCTAGACGCAGTATCGAGTTTTATGGAAGAACTTCAGTTTTTTTTGGAAGCATTTCAACTTGTCCAGAGGCAATATCAAGTCTTCTGGAAATATATCATTTTACAGATTCAATATCGAGTCTTCTGCAAACATTTCAAATTTTCTAAATGCAGTATTAAATCTCAAAGCATTAAGAGTCTTCTAGAAACATTTTAAGTCTTTTGAAAGTACCATCAAGTCTTCTGGAAGCATTTCAAGTATTCTGGGACCAAAATCAACGCTTCTAAGCGCAGTATAGAGTCTTGGAGAAGATTTTCAAGTCTTAGGAAGCATTTCAAGCCTTCCAAAGGCAATGTCATGTCATCGATACAAAGTTTTCTAGAAACGATATCAAGTATTCTGAAGCATTTTAAGTTTTTTGTAAACATTTCAAGTCTTCAAATCAGTATCAAGTCTTCTGGAAGCAGTTTACATCTTTTGGAAGCAATAGTCTTCTTGGGACAGTATCTAGAAGCAGCATTAATTTTCCTAGATTGAAGAATTTCAAATTGTCCAAAGATAATATTAAGTCTGCTGGAAGCATTTCAAATTTTCCAAATGCAGTCTCAAGTCTAAAGGCATTACGAGTCTTCTAGAAGCATTTTAAGTCTTTTGAAAGTAGTATCAAGTCATCTAGAAGCAGAATCAAGTCTTATAAAAGAAGGACCAAATCTTCTGGAAGAAAAATCAAGGCTTTAGAAAACTCTTTTGGCAATTTTTAGCAAGTTTAGAATAGGCAAGATGTCGGCGGTTGATTTGTACTGCTCACCCTTCAGTTCTAAATGTGTTGTGTCACTTCTTTTTGTTACCTTTGGGTCACTCAAAACAGTACAAACACACCATCGCAAAGTATTTAGTCGATCTAGCATACTGAAAGCTGAGTCTCATCTGGTCTTGTAGTACTTTATCAATTTCTGTCCATGTTTTTTAGGTTTTTTGGCGGAGAGAGTTTGTCGTTGAAATGTTTCTTCTTCGTCTGATTCAAATTCTTCGTGCTCATCGTCATCCACTAGAAAATTAATTTAGATAGAATAAATACATTGGAATATTTATTTGTAAAACTTACCAGCTGTGCTTTTTTTGGGCATTCGAACATTGTTTCCTGTCGTTTCAGTAGCTCGTTTGTTGCCAAAACACTATGATTGAAATGTTCGACTGATCTTTTGATGGATTGGTAGAGTCTATAGTATTTAATCCGGTAGCTGTGTTAACACATATCCATTCATCATTTATCAAAGAGGCAATTCAAAAGATTTTACCCCTCACTTTGAAGGCGAATAAAAAAGCAATTACTCCGTAGAAAAAAAATAGGACTAACTTTATTTGACAAGTAATTTAATTCGTAATTTTTACCCACTCGTATAGGAATTGTCGCAGGTATAATGAAAAAATGTACCCGATTTCGGTCGGTCTACGAACAAGCTCGACTTTGCAATTTTTTTTTTCAAAAACTGTTTAGCAAAAAAATTTCAAATTTGAACTAGTAGTAACTTTATATGTTCTTAATAAGAAGTATATTTTATTTTATCAATATTTCATATATTTCGCGGTTAAATCGGTTGCGGTTATTTCATAAACGACCGATTTCAACGCGGTTTTATCTGAAATATACACATAATTTTGAAAATCGAATAACGGAATTCGATTACCGAAATTAAGTGACATATTTCGATTAAAACCTATTTAACCGCGATTTTCTGCAAAACTATACGAAACATTGTTAAAATAAAATATAGCCCTCATTAAGAACACATCAAGTAACTACTTGTTCAAATTGGAACTTTTGTCGTCAAACCGTTTTTGAGAAAAAAAAATCGTAAAGTCGACTCAGATCCACCGAAATCGGGTACATTTTTTTATTATTCCTGCGATAATAAAAATACTATATAATACACGAATGTATGAAAAAAAAAAATGAAAATAAGATACATTATAAAGAATTAAATTACGCGTCAAACAAAACTAGTTCCAATTTTTTCTATGGAGTAGTTTCTTTGTTATTGGCCCTCAAAGTAAGGGGTAAAATTTTTTGAATCCGATAATAGAACCGTTGTCGGAAACAATAGTCACAATCTTTTCGTAAATCTGCCAATTTAAAATGGAATTTTTAACTTCAGAAAATTGTATCTAATTGCCCATTCAGTAGTTATATACGATGCAGTGAGTACTAAATATGACGCGTTATTTTTTAATGTCCAAGTGTAATGTGTAGCTTCCTTCAGTTC
This sequence comes from Onthophagus sagittarius, assembly GCA_036711965.1. NCBI lineage: Eukaryota > Metazoa > Arthropoda > Insecta > Coleoptera > Scarabaeidae > Onthophagus > Onthophagus sagittarius. Next base: position 40,710,557 of record JASERS010000004.1, read on the forward strand.
ATTTGTCACCTTTTCTTTAATTTCCTTGTCATCGCGTTTCAAATTTTGGACTATAGTTTCATAACAAGGTACTTTATAATCTGGCTCTAGGTAACTCATAAGTTACTTAAAAGATGCACTCTCTGTAAAATGTAGAGGTAGTGCATTTTCCGATACTACATTAGTAATTAAATTTGTTATTTTAAATTGACGAGATTGGGACAGTCCAATTCCTCTTTTAAAACAGTCTGTTATGCAGGTCTAGGAACCATAACTCGAACCAGTAACTATAGCCCCAACATTTTTTTCTGTGTTTGTTGCTTACACTTTCACGCTTATCAACAGAATGAACACCAGATAAATGTTTGTTCATTGAACTTGTTGAATGACCATATACAATTTTAGCATCACATAAATTACAAATCACGTGAGACTTCTTTGGAGAGAAATGGAAGCTTTACCACACTGCCGAACGCTTACGTTTTTCCCACATTTTATGACTTGTTTTGAATACGTTGCCGATCCCTTTTCACAATTGTTCAGAATTAACGCGTTATTATCTGCACCGCCTGTTATCCAGCTAGGTGAGCTGAAGAACTAAACGGAGCAGGGCGGCATTGAGCTCATTGCACGAAAAAATCCAATGCTAGCCGATAAAAGCGATTAGCGGTTTTCTAATATTTGGGTTACTTGGTAAAGATAACCAAACTCGCTTCCATCGGGTATGTCGGGTACCCGGATACCCGTTGTTATCACTACTTTGGATCCGTTTCACAAATAAAAATTGCAAATGTTTATAATAATTTTATCTTCTACATTACATAATTTATATAGACTCACCACACATTTTTAAATTTTCATTTTTAACAGGCTGGAGAAGACAAACAAAAATTAACAGAACATTTCATAGTAACTCTTCCACCTTTACTTGATAAATATTCAGCAGATCCAGAAAAATTAGCTAACCTTTTAGCGATTCCACAATATTTTGACTTAGATCTTTACACCAGCGGAAGACAAGAAGGATCGCTTCAAGCTTTATTAGCTAAGTTGAAACATATTGCTCAAGTACATCATGAACCAGAGGTAAATTTAATTAATCCACTTGATATTTGTGAACATTTTATTTTTAGGTGTTAGAAACTTGTGCAAAAACTTTAGAAATACTTTGCACAGAAGGTCATTCAATTTATACGAGATGCGATGTTTCCCGATCGACAATAATCGATATGATCGTGGCAGCTTACAAAGAAGCTATAGACGATTGGAGAAATTTATTATTGGGAGAAGAAACTCCAAATACCGATGAAATATTTAGTGTGGTTAGTTCTTTAAAAAAGGTTGCGTTGTTTTATGCTTCGCATAATTTGAATCAGTGGAATTTATGGGATTCTTTATTTCAAGATGTTAAGGTAAAAAGAAATCTTACTTATTAATTTAAACTTAAGCTTAATTTATTGCTTTTTATTATATTAACTAATTGCTAAAACAACACATATTGAAGCTGCAGAGAAAAAGAATACAATTTTTTAAAAATAACTTAAGTTGTTATATGAAAGGCACAGGGAATAAATGACCTAAGTCAAAATACAAAATAATCCAGAAAATCGTGTTAAAAGTTTCAGACTGTATAAGTTCGCCTGTAAAAGTAATTTTAATGTTTGAGCATCATTAAGGGAAATGTAGCTCTTGATACTAGGGTAAAATGTAACGGCAAATTTGATTGCAGTTGCATAGCGTTGATAATACTCAAAATTACTTAGTAACACCCCCAAAAGCTGGGAATAAACAGCTTAGTCGAGCGTCAACAGTTTTATAATATTTTGTTAAATAAGGAAACAAGAAAACATTCATTTATGGGGTATTGACGAATAAAAGTTTGCTGCCTCAGGTCCACAAAACTGGGCTAGGTGCTGTAAATCTTGGAATTTCTCTTTGGAAATCTGTATTAAATCTGAAATTTTCGTAAATATAGAGAAATATTTAGCGAAACATTATACTAAACATACCTCTATAGCAACACTCCGGAAGCTCAAATTCGTTGTTATTTAGCTTTGTTTTTCGAGACTTGGGGCTGGTTATAACAAAATTTTCACATGCACCGTTATATGAAGTGCGGTAATATAGTAGATGTGGATGCTCTTTTTCCACCTTTATTTCCTTAATAGGATGGGACAGAATGGGGCATTTCTGTTTGTATATTGTATCGAAATGCTTTGTCCACCCTCAAAAATAATCATGTGTAAGATCCAAAACGATAAATGGGTTTGGTTTGGATCTAACATTTTCAAAAGCTGCAATCCATGCCCTGGCATGTTCTACTTTGGATTTTTGATTTACCAAACCGAAATTCTTGTCGCATTCCAAATATGAATGTCCCCGAATTGGAAATATAACTTTAATAAAGTCTAGACGTTTTTCTAAGTTAACCAGATGGTGCAGGAAACGAAAGGATTTAACTTTCTTATCGAGGAAGTTGTACACAATGTGGTGAATTAACGAAGCGACATCGTCACTACCTTTTTTTACCACAAATTTAGGATAAACATAAAACACGCTTTGAGAATTTCCCAAAATGTGTATGTTGAAGGCATAAATTGATAGTTGTCTCTTATAGTAAACATCGTTGGTTGATAAGTTTGGGACAGGTAAATTTTTTGAAAAGTCAAAACATATCGCTTCAATTTCTTTTGACTTTTTGTATTCTAATTTAGAAGCTTTTTCCGAATGTAAAACTGTTCTGCTTGGCTTTTGTGAACAGTATTTTCCAGCTCAATCTTTTCAATTAATCTTTCTATCTTTTCCGTTTCATTGTCTCGTTTATTTAGTTTTCAGCGAGGAGTACCCTTTTCTTCGCCATAAATTGATCGCAAGTACGCATGTATCTGTTCTTGGATATCAAAATGAGACGTTAAAATTCCTTTCTAGAACTGTTCTGTAAGTTTCACACGATTTCTTTACTTGTGGATACACTTTCTCAAATAATTTATGCATTATTTTGATATTCAAGTCTTCAGATAGGTAAATTTTTGAAGAATCCTGTAAGCCATAGTGAGATGATCTATTCGGAAAGCTTTCTATGTGATTGTGAATGATATTTAGAACATCCGGACTTAATTTTCTTGGACGTGTGTTATGCTTTGCTCTTTTATTCTTTGAAGCTATGCCAGTCATTTTTAAACTACGAACGAGATGTTCGATTTTTGACTTAGTAATTCCGTGAATTGACATAAAAGCGTCCTGCAAACAGATACTTCTTCAATATGATCATTTATTTTGGCACGAATTCTGTAGAAATATGTAGCATCACGAAGTTTCGCTGATTCTTCAGGTTGACGTGGTCGTCGCGTTGCTACAGGTACGAGGGAAATTAAACCACACAAATATAAATTCTGTTCATCTTCTGTTAGTAGCAAGTTAAATTGGCGTAGAATTTCTTTACGTACTTCTTCCTTCACGGTTTCGAAACACTTTTTACGATATTTACAGGCTGGACCCATTTCGTGGCTTTGTTGCCTAAGTTTTTTGCGAACTTCGTGTAGCCGCCCAAACTTTTTCCGTTTTTTGGTACTCTAACCATTAGTTGATTCTTTAGTTTCGTCTTGCATTATTTGCACAACACCACACAACACTTTACTGACAGAAGTAATCTGCGACTCACACTAGAAATTCGAAGCTTCTTTGATATTATTGTTAGCGCAAAAAAGCCAATTTTCACCAAGTCCCCTGAGTTAGCAAAAACAGGTCTGGTAGTTGACGCTGCGACTTAGCCGGTTTATTCCTTGTTTTAAGGACTTAGCCTGTATATTAACTTAACATTGACGAAAAGATTTGGTTTAATTTTACCAGACTGTGTTGTTAACATGATTTCAACAAACATTGACTTAGCCTGTTTATTCCCTGTACCCTTCATATGTAAATTGGTCGTGTTATGAAAATTGTTTTTTATAGGAATTAGATAGTTCTCTACCACCAGAAGCTTTAAAATATTGTTTAAGCGCCTGTTTTTATTACTTACTATGGGCATTAAAAAGCCTTGAAATAATTCACGAAGGTGGAGGCTTAACAAACCAAGGTGTGCAAGAACTTCGTGAAAGTCTAGACACATTCATAGAAGCTGCTCAAGATATAATTCGTTCCTCCCCTCACCAAATCCTCAGGGAAGAAGCCTATGTAGCCCTCTGCGATTTATTAATAGTTTTCAGCGAACAACTCCACAGCACAGCTCCGTTTTTGCATGAATTAATTTGCGAACCAGACCGAAATCTTCAATTACTATTAAATGAATTCGTTCAAACGTACGTTTTCACCCCCGAACAAGAAGGGGACCAAGATGAACATCGCATTGAAGAGTTGCACAAAAAAAGGAATTTTTTAGCCGCCTACAGCAAATTAATTGTTTATAACATAATGCCTACAAAAGCGGGAGCCGATGTTTTTAAACATTATGTTAAATACTACAACGATTACGGCGATATAATAAAAGCTACGTTAAGTAAAGCAAGAGAAATAAATAAAGTTAATTGCGCTTTAACAATGTGTTTAAGCTTAAGTATGATGTATCAAAGTTTAAGTACAAACGGCGAAAGGGTTACGAGAAATCACGAAGAATTTTTCGCGTTAAAAGAGTTGGCGAAAAGATTCGCACTATCCTTTGGTTTGGATGCTGTTAAAAATCGCGAAGCTATTACTGCTTTACATCGAGCGGGTATTTTATTCGCTGTGAGCGGGGCTGAAACCGTTGAAGATCCCACTGGACCTCCACCGAACCTTCCTTTTTTGGAGATCATGTCGGAATTTACTAATAAACTTTTAAAACAAGATAAAAAAGTGGTTTTGTCCTTTTTGGATCGAAGGATAGCAACGGGAATGCCGAGTAGTCGTGGTGAAGATTGGCAACCTTTACTTGTTTATAGAAATTCTTTGGTTCATGGCGAAACTGATGTGTTTCCAACAACCAGTAAACGGGCTTATAGTAGGAAAAGGAAAGATATTGATGAAGATCAAGATAGAGATGATAATGATTCTGATACAGAATTTCCTGGTAATCTTTATGGATAAGTTTTATTACTTTATATGTTTTTTTAAAGTTACGTTAAAAGAATAAAATAATTAAGAGAAACGAGGGGGTTTAAATTTTTCGCCTCCAACGATAAAAAAAATCCCTTGCTTTTCTTTTAATTCTTAATTTGATAAAGCTTTAAAACGTCGTCTAAATGGGTTATTCGTGACGTTTACGTTATAAATATCTAAAAGCCTATCGATAAACGAAATTTTAAGGTCACGGAAGTTAGAAGACACTTGTAAATAATTCATGTGAAGATTGCTAGGTATGAGGACATTAAAAAATTAAGTGAAATCGAACCAAAAATAATAAATCGAGTTCAACCCCACACTTTAATAACTCGTTAACCGGTAAAGTTTATTTATATCAGTTAAAAAGACTAATTTCAATTTAATTTTTTTATATTTAAAAATGTCAAGATATTTGGTAATATTTCATTATTTACATTAGGCACCAAAAGAAATTAAAAATCACTAAAAAAAATTAGTAATCTATAATTTAAACAGTTGGCAAGCGTGTTTAAGGCAAATTTGACGTTTTAATTTTATATTTTAGGCGTTAAGGCTTCGAACTGTTAAAATAGCAAAAAGAACCAAAACTGCATCACCTGCAAATATATTTAATATGTTTTTTTAATTTTTTATTACAACCTTGTGTTGAAATAGCACCGCGTACCGTTTAGCTAATTTTATGTCGTTCGTTCACGATCGGAGATAACCTCTAATTTTCCAGTAACCACTTGTCATCGAATTTAATTCGTACGATTTTTTTTCCGTGCTTTGCGAATTTTGAAGGAAGCAATAATGGCTGATATACTAGTTTTGGATTGGATGGAGGAGTACGATTCGTTAACAGAAAGCGAAATTCATACTTACGCCACCGAACAAGAACATAATCAAGAGGTTATGTTAGCTTTATTTGCTTTATTAGAAGAACCGCAACAAAGCCGCAAAACGGATGTAAGTTAAGATTAAAATCTTAAATTATTATTCAATTTACTTTATTTTCAGTTAATTGAAAGGATATGTAAACAATTTCTAAATTTTTATCGGTCTGGGGAAAAATCTTTACGAAGATTTGTAATGCAATACATTCCAAGTCTCGTTTGGCTTCATTTATCAGCGAAAGAATTATATCCCGAAATTGAAACGTTATTATTAAGCCTCTACAACTTAGAAGTAGTAGATGGAAATGGCCAATCAAAGATAATATCATTTCGAGTGCCAAGTCTTGCCCAAAACTCAATTTACCATGACTCATCAACCCTTGAGCCAGCTTTTATAGCAGAAAATTCTTTAAGGAGATACGAAGAATGCAATACAAAGTTGGTTAATTGGGGCCCATTGCCACAAGTTGAGTCTTTAAATGCCCAAAATAGACAAAGAGTTGTTACAGCTTTGGTGTTTTTGTATAATCAAGATGCTAGTAATGTACCCACAACAAATGTTGAATGCATATGTCGGGTTATATCTAAAATAATTAATCAGGGCTTCCAAATGGGAGGGAATAGAACTTCAACGGATAGCGAAAATAGTCAAACAAACTCATTACCACGACTTGTTGTCTCAAACACACTACTGTTAGAATTACTTCACATTGTTTATAATGCTTTACAAAGAGGAATTAATGGAGCATCACAAACTTTACGAGATATTTATCAAAGAGCTACTTATGAAACTTATGCAGGTTAGTTTTGTTTATAATGTATTGGGTGAGGAATGGATCAAACTTCGGGAGTGTTGTACACTTAAAGATCAGGGTTGGGCAGTCTGTGCTCAAAAATATGGTGTTTTGGAACTATTTTTTTTATATAAATTCAGTTTATAGTCTGTTATGCTTCAAGAAGCAGTGTTAAGTCATAAATCATTGAATAATTTAACTATCACTAAATAGTTAGTGGTTTTAATTTTTTTCATTATCATTAAAGGTTTACTGATAATGATTTTTTTTCTAACACTAAATATTCAGTGATAATTAACATTTAGTACAGCGATTTTAGCATATATGTTCCCCACCATAACAAACAACTCATGCAAGACAGTCTCAGATTCCTCTAAAAATTGAGCCGAGAGTGGGCTGAATTTTGAAACCGTTAAGCTAAACTCGCAGTGCTTTGGTGATAATGAAATTCATGTTTTCACTACCAGTGAAGAAGTGGTATTTCATTTATTTTATAGTGCATTATGCTCATCCTTGTATAAAGTAATGTAAAAAACTGATATGTCCTGATCTGAATTACTTTTATTTTTTTATTACATAACTACAATTAAACAAAAATGTTATAATATTAATGTTAGTTTCACTTTTGATGAGCGCATGTTGCTTTCGTAAGTGCTGTATAGTTTTCATTGACAGATTGCTACATTGCTACATCTATTTTTTATTGTGTTACTAAAATTATTTTGTGTATCATATATGACATATGTTTCAATTTTTTTAAATTAATGAGTACCATTCTAGTTACTCAAGTGAAAACACTTCAAAGATGCATCATATTTTTCCAGTTCTATAAAGATGCAAACACGGACAATATTTAAAAACAAATATGGTGTCTGTCATCAACCAACATATGTGTACCATAAATAGTACACATGGCAGTCAACCTGATTATATTAACTACAACATTTATTGTCAACTAAAAATCAAAAGACGCAAAAGTTTCAAAAAGAATTAATTTGAGAATTATGATTTCATTGATCATGTACTTGATCTTTTATTTATCCACCAATAAAATGTACCGACTGTTTTAACATAATCTTCTAGTAGTAGATGTTGTAGCAGTAGATTCTTTGTGAGCTAGTCGTTGCATCTTTCTTCCAGATCCAAATTATTTTCTACTTCTACAATATTGATGAGTAAAAATTAAATTAAAAATTGATGATATTGTGTCGATTTGCAAATCTGGTGCCTCGCCCGCAAACGACCTCGCCCGAATGAGACATAATCGTTCCTTATATGTTTTAGTAAAGATACAAAGTCTTCTAGAAGAAGAGTTTCCCCTAAAACGGCTAGGGCGCTTGCGGGCGAGACATTACAATCCTTAAAAATTGAAGATTTTGTATCGATTGATCAAATCTGGCGCCTTGCCCGCAAGTGACCTCGGCAAAGTGGGACAAAATCGTTCATTACATGTCTTATCACGGATATAAAGGTGATTTTCCCTCGAAACGCCGAGGTCGCTTGTTGGCGAGGTGCTGCAGTCTCCCGCACCTTAATGAAAATCCTAATAAAAACGTTTTTATTAGGATTATGGCAAACCAGTACTTAACTAGTGACTGGTCATTTGCCACAAAGATGTTTGCAGTTTAAACATTGTTATAAAAATTATATCTTGTAAAATACCTTTATATATACTTTAAATGAAAATCAATGTTTAATTGTAGTTATGCAATCAGAGGAAAACAAATGAAATCAGATAAGAATATATGAGTTTTTATATTCTTTATTTATTTGAATTTGACCCATTCCTTCCACCACCCCTGTACAGGTTGTCCCATTTTCGATGTCCGCATAGGCTATCTCCGAAACTAAAAGAGATAGAAAAAATGTTCATGACACCATTTTTCGGGAAACTACAAATGCCGAAAACTCCGAACAGCTATCGACTTTCGTTTCCGCCCTATTGGCAAAGAGTTAAAAATATCCGAAAACAATAATCGTGAATATTTCAGTTGTTACCAAAGATGGAGCACTATAACTAAAATATTGTATGGGCAACTTTTTAGGAACAATTCAATGGCATAGGTGGAATATTTTCCTATGATTTTTTTTCGAGATTTTGCGAATAACTTCACGTTTTTAAATGGAAACCATAGTTGGTTATAGCATAAAATAATGCGTTATTTTTTTTTTCTGATAACAAATATACAGTGCGTTTCAAAAATAACAGATAAATTTGATAAAATCATTACAAACAATTTATGAAAAAATCGTTGAAACGGGTTTAGAGATTCAAGTTTTTTGCATTTTTTTTGTGTATATTTTAAATTTTTTTGCCATTTTTAAATGAATTATAACGTCATCGAAGATTTTTTATAGAACACTTCATTTTTTATGTCGGGATATGAAAGAGGATTTTTTTCTAAATTATATACATAAAATAATAATGTCGATTACATAAGAAAATCTTCGAAAAAAATTAATTTAAAGTTTCATTATTTCCCATTCATTTGGTATAAAAATAGCAGTAGCAGTGCATACATGGCAACCAATTGTTTTAACTTGACATTTTCAAGTGTCAAAAATTCTATTTGAATTGAATTATTTATTTAAATTAATTATTATTACGACTGTACTTGACATACAAAATTCTTCGAAGTTTGATGGAACAAACTTTTGTTACTTTTGTATCTCAAGTATAATAGTAATAATAATTAATTTAAATAAATAATTCAATTCAAATTGACACTTGGAAATGTCAAATCAAAGCAATTGGTTGCCATGGTTACGCACTGCTACTGCTATTTTTATACCAAATGAATGAGAAATAATGAAACTTTAAATTATTTTTTCCCTAAAATTTTCCAATGTAACCGATATTAATATTTATTGTACATAATTCAGATCAAAATCTTCTGTCATATTCCGATATAAAAAATTAGGTATTCATTTAAAAATCATCAATGACGTTATAATTCATTTAAAAATGGCGGGAAAAAATTTAAAATATACACCAAAAAATTGCAAAAAAAATTAAGTCTTAGACCCGTTTCAGCGATTCTTTCATAAATTATTTGTAATGATTTTATCGAATTTATACAGTTTGTTAGAATTATTTCTTATAATTATAGATTAATTAACAAAAATTCTTGTTTTTTCACACAATTGTTTGTAGGTATTACATTTACAAGTTACTACATTTTTTTAAAATATGAAATTTTATGTTTGTATAACAGCTTAGCAAAACTTAATTAATTGCTTTGTTCACCAAATTTTATCTTTCTAAGATAACTTTTATTGAAAATATTAAAGAAAATGGGTATAGATCAAAATTTTTTATACGAACCATTAATGTTTTAGTTCTTGTATTTGTGATTAAAATTATGCCAAGACTTATAAGTCTGACTTATAAAAAGTTTCTATGAACACCTGTATATCAATATTTTTTTTACATCTCTAAGCATAGTTAGTAGCATCAACAATATCATTTTTTGAAGATTTTAGTTATCGTCCTAAACATATCATAGTATAATCTCTAGCATTTTTCAAAATTTGTTATTTGTCTTTCATCGTCCTTTCAATATCGCCTATGTTAAATATTGTGCTTGATATCGAGCACTATCAAAATCTTTACTATCTTTTCTATACAATCGCTAACATCGTCGTTAAGACTTCTCAATATCATATATCGCATTACAATCTTGGTTTTCCTCAACATTTACTCTATCATCCAAACACTTGATTTTTCTTAGTATCGTTTACAGCTTAATTTTTCTTGTTACACCGTATTTTTTGATATCTCTCAGTAAAATCCTTCGAATTCTTAAAACTTCCTTCAACATCTTTTCCAATCATTCATCAACATCGTGATTGTTCACGATTTCTACATTTGTTTCTTTGTCAACATCTCTTGTAATCATCCTTCAAGATCTGTGATTTTATTTGTTCTGGTATTACTCAACATTTTTATAAATAACAAACATAAATAAATAACATTTCTGACCTTAGAGATTATTATTCAAAAACAGCATTTTTTATTTTTTTAAGATTGTTTATGGAATATTTCTTTAATTATTATTTATTTAAAAAATTAAGGAATTGTTTATTTAATTATTTGAAACTCTCTTTGTGGCTCCTAACATCTCCTTCAGTCATTTTTGAACATTATTTTTGTCATCTTTCAATATCACGTCTGGCTGGGCTACTTCCAAAGGTCATTCAGAACATTGTTTAAGATATCTAAGGTCTCTCATTATGTATCAATTATTATACATTGTTCGTGATATGATATTCCTCAACATCCTCCTTACATTTTCTAAAACATTATCCTTAACATTAATTATTCTTAGAACTGCCTCGATTTTCCTTGCATTTTCTCTTAAATATTCTTTATTAAGTCATTCTCACTTTCCTCAACATTATTCTAGTCTTACTCAACATTTTGAAATAACATCTCTGACCTTAGACGTTATCATTCAAAGACAGCTTTTTTTTAGGATTATTTATGGTATCTTTCTAAACTGTATTTGACATCTCCCAGCAATATCCCCGAAATTTTTCAAACTCTCTTGGTGGCTCTTAATATCTTCTCCAATCATTTTTCAACATTAATTTTGTCATTTTTCAATATCACGTCTAGCTGGGCTACTCCCAAAGGTCATTCAGAACATTGTTTAAGATATGTAAGGTCTCTCATTATCTATCAATTATTATACATTGTTCGTGATATGATATTCCTCAATATCCTCCGTACATTTCCTAAAACATTATCCTTAACATTAGTTATTCTTAGAACTGCCTTGATTGACATTTTCCTCAACATTATTCTAGCCTTAACCATATTTTTTATATCTCAGCAACATTCCTGGAATTTTTCAAACTGTACCAATCTCCTTAAACCTCTTTTCCAATCATCCATCATTACCGACTTCGCCACCTTTCAAAATCATGTCTAATTCCATCAATCCCTAAAGTACGGGTCATAGTAGGCTGCTTAGCAGCCGCGAATTGTGGTAACTGCTGCTGTCAGCTGCCAGCAACCTGGTGTGACTCGTGCTTTAGATCATTCAGAACATCGTCCATGATTTCTACATTTCTTTCATTATCCATCAAGATCATCGTTGACATTGCTTAATATTGTCTTGGTCCCCCTCAACATGTTTTCCAATCATCTATCAAGATCGGCTTTATCACTTTCAACATTATCTATGACTAATTGTAAGATCCTTCAAAACATTGTCCGTTGTTTCATGTTGTCTATTTAAGGCAATATCGTCAACATTATCAATTGTCTGTCAGCATCATCTTTGTCATTTTTCAATTTCATGTTTGATATAATTAGGTACTGTTATTATTATGACATTCCACAACGTCCTTCTAACATTTCGTAAAACATCTTCAACAACCATTAGCACAGCTTTGGTTTGTCGGGAAAGTTTTTTCTTAAACATTCTTTGTGATATCTTTGTCACTTTCTTCAACATTTTTCTATAATTCGTCAACATTTTTAAATAAAATCTGAACTATAAGATCATCATTATCAAAGATAGTATCTATATTTTTCTTAGTATTATTTATGATATCTTTCTACGCCATTATTGACATCTCTCAACAATATCCTTGTCACTTTTTAAACTGTATTACAATTAGTCTCTATCAATATCTTCTCCAATCATCCACCAACATCGTCTTTGTCATCTTTCAATATCATCTCCGACTAGACTAATTCCCAAGATCATACAGAATATTGTTTAGGATTTCTACATTTGTTTCATTGTCTTAGTCTCCTTCAACATTTTTTCCAGTTATCCATTAACATCGTTTTTGTCACGTCCAACATAATCTCTGACTAATTATAAACATTATTCGTTGCTTAATGTTATCTTGGTCTAAATGTCGTCAAGTTTATTAATTATCTGTCACCATCGTGTTTGATAACATTAAACATTGTTCTTCAAACTTCGTACCATCAAATTTCGTATTTTAAAACAGTTTATCATGGACCTAAGCCTGTTATCCAAAAATATAGTGATTTCAAATTTTTCACTTTTTGCCGATAGGGCGAAAACAGAAGACGATACCTGTTCGTAGTTTTCAGCATTTGCATTTTTCATGACATATAAGCAACTTTTTTCTATCTCTTTTAGTTTCGGAGATAGCTTATGCGGATATCGAAATAGGGACAACCTGTACATAAAAAATTAATTAATTTTTGTATGTTTCAGATGTTCTTTTAGCAACTCACGCCCTTCAAAGTCTCGTTCATCAAACCCCCACAGCTAATTTACATTTGAAACCACCAAGCAAACCGCACGTTTCAAAATCGATGATCACCAATGCTTCATTTAGAACGAAAAAACTTCCAGGTAGATTCGAAATTATTTTTCAAAATTTTGTTTTTTTCTTGAACAAATTATCCTGGAACGTTTTGAAAGTTTTGAGAAGCGTTTTATTTATAAATTTATTTGCTCAATTGACGGTTTAATGAATTGAAATAAAACGACATATTAAAACTTTTAAAACTATCAAAAAAAATCTCCATAAAAATCCTTTAAAAATTAAAACGTTTCAATTAATTTATTTATCGTCCAAAATATTCCGATAAAAAATCGTATTTAATTTGCTCGATTCATCAAATTCAAAAAAGTCCTTCCCCAAAAAGAACTTTCCTTTTTTTCTTTTTCCTTTCCCTTTGAAAACAAGGTAAAAAGAAGAGTTAAGTTTGAGAGATGGACATCTTCTATGCTTCTCCTTCTCAGATGACATTCCGATACAAAGAGACGAAGAAGCTAAAGAGACAGCTGATGCCAGTTTAGATTCGATAGTAGAAGAGGGTCCTGAAACTGGATCCGATCGAATTAAATTGAGAGGCCGTTCTGGAAGTGCTCTCAAACATCTCCCGAAACTATCCGGTTTGAAGAAACAGCGGATGAAAAGTAGCCCAACCCCGCATCGACACAGCATAGAAAATGAACCTCCCTTAATGGAACTTCCGATTCAAGCTGTGCCCGCTGCTGCAGGTGGTGGGGAACAGGTTAGTTTAATTTCGGGGAATTTCCAAGAAAATAATGTCAATAATGAAGGGGTACAGGTTGTTAGTACTGTGTAAAAAGTAAAAATTGGAGATTTTTTTGTATGTTTTTGTATTTTTTTTAACAATTATTTTATGTTTGGGATTTAAATGGAAAACTGCCTCAAGCATAGCATTTATTTAGAACATTTAGAACCAAAAAAATTAAAATAAGGAAATTATAATAAAGGTAAAAGATTGTAGTGGTTTATTTTTATAAATGAGGGGGAAATAAGTATTTTTTGTGATAATAATAATGGTTTAAAGAGTTATTAGGTGGACATAAAATAGTAGCTAGAAAAAAACATGTAAAAGTTTATTATTAAATGTAAAAAGTTGTAAAGTGTAATATAATATATATATATACAGTATACACAAATAGATTGAAGTCATTAAATTAAATTTTGTTTTAGGTTATAGTAGCAATAAGAAATGTATTTTAATTTATCTAAAAATATTGCAATAATTTTCTAAAATATTCTATTTTTGTTTTGTTAATTTTTAATCTTTGTATGAACATAATGGGACGATTAATTTACAATTTTTAGCTTATATCATTAGATATCTTTTGGTGTTAAATGTGATTTGTTATCTAGCAGAAAAAAAAATTCTGACAAGGTCATATCAGAAAATTTTCAAATATTTGGACACAGCAATAAAAAGCTATACTGTTGGACATAAATAAAATTTATGTCCAACAGTTCCATTTCAGGTTATATTTTTTATAAGATGAACATGCTAAAGTTATGCTGGTAAAAAATTATCTCCAGTATGTTATATGAATACAGTATTCAGATCCCAAATTTGTCTTGGCTCTCCTACCATCTCGCGAAATTTGCGAGTAAAAAAGAAAGATTGCAAAAAATTTTTGCATTTCCAACGAATTAATATGAAATAACAATACAGGGTGTTTCAAATGTCTGGAGTATTGCCAATAACATCTTCATTCGTGGTTTTAAAGCAAAATGTTTCAAATAAAAGTTTTTTTTAATAGTTATGGTGAATTTTCAGACGATATTTTTTTGTATCTGTTGAGTTTGTTTATTTTTATGGCACCCAACATTATTATTTTAAATGGAATCCCTTTACACGATGAATGATAAAATCATATGATTGTATAAGAAAAAAATGCGTTTTTTGAAAGTATTTAATCTACAAATTATAACCAAGTATGTGTTGAAATGATGTTGTTGAGAATGTAAATGTCAAAAATTCAGTTTCAACAATTGTAAAATACAAATTCTTTAAAAAATCTAAACCAAGATATAGAAACTACAACAGAATGTTCAAATAGAGCATTATTTACATCCAAACAATTTTGAAGAGGACGTCTAAAGCTATCCACACTACTAAAGACAATATTATATGAGTTTTATTGTATATTATTGTTGTTATATTAGTTTCTTGACATTTAAAATAATTAACAACGTCCTTTCGTCCCTCCGCCGGGCTGGTGGCTATAAAGTATGTTATAAATACTTTAAATTGTATTATAGTGTATTTGTATTGTAAATATATATAACAAAAAATTACTGTAGTTTTTTAACTGTTTTGTATTTCAGTGTATATTATGATTGGTTTGCTTTAACATTAATGATAAAAAAAAAGAACAGGAAATTAGATATTATTGTATTAGGGCCCAGTTTATTCATCTTTAGTTAAATATAACCATATAACATAAATTAACTTAAAATTACAGTAACCATGGAAAATATCCAGTACTTAAATTTAACCAAAGATGAATAAACCGGCCCTAAGTAAACACGTCATTTTAAATACTTAATTAAAACGTAGTTCAATTTGATGAACTCTTCATGGAAGACGGTCGTTTTCATATGAGCTTTTTGTCTCATATTTTCTTTTACTAAAGCAATTCCCAGATTTTTTAAAAACAGTTTTCTTTTTTTGCTAAAATCTCCATCAGTGTTGTTTGTTTTATATACTACAAAAGCGTTCATTGCAGCGACATTTATAAGCCCATAAAATATAACTAGGGTTGTACCGATTAATCGGCGACTAGTTGGAAGGGCCACTTTTAGGCATGACTTATTAATCTGCCATTTTTTAGTTACTATTAGTCGGCGATTCAACAATAAAAACACCGATTAGTCGGCATTTGTTATAATGTTGTAAATAATATACCAAAGAAAAGTAAAATAAAAATAATTTTAACTATTTCAAACAAATATATTTCTAAACAATCACAAAACAAACAAACAAAAATAATAAAATCAAACAGACTATTAAACAAAAAAATAATAAAGAAAACTAACAAAATATTCAAAATAAGTATAAAATTTACATTATAAATATTATTAAACAAAAATTAAAGTTTTTAAGTTGTTAAAGGAATATTGTGATGCAAAAAAACTAAAGTTTCGACTCTGTCAGCAACCGCTTCAGGAAACAGTCTTTCACTATATATACTACTAGCGGGACAACACAAATATGTGTTAGCCATTTGTGGATATCGTGATTTGTTTTTGCTCCACCATTCGTATGGATCGTCAGTGCGCTTTATAACTGGTATTGCACAGTACGAATGTAGTTCGTGAGCTGCTGGAGATTTGTCATCTTCATGAAAACTTTCCTGGTTACCAGTTGTTGATAACAATCCCAAAAATTATAATGGATTGTTGATTCTCTGTCAATATTTACATTATCATAACGGTTTTCTTTATGTGTATCACCTTCGTGATCATTAGTGCTATTTTTAAGAATTTTTAACAATTGCGACCGTATCATTCTTATATCGTCCACTACAAAAAATTATTGCTTATACCTGGAATCAACCAATGTCGCGATTGCGAATAGTTTATTCTGCTGCGAGTCAAATCTGTTCTTCAATTCAAATTCCAACACCCTTTTCATTTGCATTATTTCATCTTTGTCGTCAATAAAATATTCTACATATTTTTGTAATATTTTTATATGTGGTACAACATCAGATATTGAAGAGCAAGACGAACTTATGATCTTTGTGATTTCTTCAAATAGTTTTAGTAATGCAATACTCTTTTGAAGTAATCCACTCATATATCCACCAACTTGATAGATTTTCAAAATCGACCGTTATATCAGCGAAGTATAACGACACTGCTCTCTTTTTGTTCTAAAAGACGCGACAATATGTAATATGTTGAATTCCATCTTGTAAATACGTCTTGATTTTGTGAGAATGTGTGCAACATTTTTCCTTTTTAGTGCATTATTGATTACTAATTGTAACGTGTGTATAAAACAGGGAATTCCTTTAAATATGGAGTCATTAATGGCTTTCACCACGTTTCTGCCGTTATCACGCACAATTGCATGAATTTTGTTCGTATTTATAATCCTATAAAGTCGGAATTTCTTCTAAACATTCTTTTATGTTATCAGCAGTATAAGATTCGGGAAAATCTTTCATATGAAGCACTGCGTATGGAAATTTGAAATTATCATCCAACCAGTGGGTAGTAAAACTTAGAAAACTTTGCAAATTATTGGTGTTTGTCCATAAATCAGTAGTAACAGAAACAGCAACAGCGGTGATTATTGCATTCTGAAGTTTAGATTTTACGTTTTCGTAAATAAAGGGGATGATGTTTTTTGCGAAATGCTTCCTACTTGGGATTTTGTATTTCGGTTTTAGTTGTTTCATTAATTTTTTAAAACCTACATTTTGCACTATGGATAAGGGTTTATTATCTAAAGCTATCATCTCACCAATAAATATATTTATATCTCTCGCTCGTAGATCTTCTACTGGCCACTGTACAACAAAACAATTTTCTATATTTTATTGGTGTCTTGTTGATGTCTCTGCTTGTTAATTTGAAGAAACTCCCGATGATGAAGGACTTGAAATGCTCATAATCACAGTGCTCAATTGAGGTAACAATTCGTTGTGCTTATGTTTAATGTGATTTGTCAAACTTGTGGTATTTGCCATTTTACCTTGTTCACCTCGCGAAATTAATGCCTGGCACTGGTTGTACTTTACTTTTGTTGAATACATTTAAACGTGTTACAACAAGATTATATGCTATATAAGCGCTTCCAAAAGTATGCAACGAAAGTGTCAGACTTATGAAACAGCCACCATATCTTGGCTAAAGGCAAACATGGACGAATTCACTTGCCTGTTTTTTACTTTTGTTAATTCTACCCGTAGTCCCGTTCTGTTGGCTCTGATTGTTGCTATTAGTGAGAGGCGGTACTGTTTAGGTTTTCTCCAGATCCGGATACACATCGTCTCTGTGACTCCATGGATTGAGTTATCGATTTTAAACGACTCTTCTGGTTGAGTTTCTGCATAGATCTCGAAATGGGATGTGTAGAATGTCCTAGCATCTACCAAGAAAAAACTTTTAAGTCGTATTTACTTGGCTTATTTGGGTTATACATTTTAAATCTGCATCTCTCACGAAATGCAAGTAGTATTTCATCAGTGTAACGTACACCCCAACAGAATAGTGTGCTTTGCACTGTTCATTGAACTTGTCCATCATTTACAAGCGTACAGCTACAAGATTGTCGTGAGATTTTCTTTCCTCTCTTTTGTTGGTGTCGTCAAATCGCAAGCTCTTCAACAAAACTTTTAGTCTTCTTTGAGCATTTCTGCTAGAAATATTTCGCTTCACCGCTATAAAATTCAGCAAAATGTCTTCGTCCTCCATATTGAAAACCTGCTATCATCAAGCAGGACCAAATAATGCCTATATCTCAGTGGGATTTGTCTATCTGTGGTCATATTTATCCTGATATTTATTTGTGACTTTTAAGATATACAATATAAGCGTGTTTCCATCCTTTGCTTCTTCCAATACACCTGGAAGATGTGAGTCAGATATACGTATGTCAAAGGGAAACGGTTTGACCCAAAACCCAAACCAATAGCACCCCAAAAATTTTAAATTGGATGACCCATCGTGTGGTTTCTCAAATGAAAGCTTACCTTACCCGGATTTAAAAAAATGTATGAGAAAATAAAAAATACGCAATGATCTGTTATCACCATAATCCTGATAAAAAGGCTTAAAGAACGAATGAGGACTGTGAAGACATTTTTTTTTTTACAAAAAAAATATAACTTTCATTATGGAAAGTTGTTACCAAAATTCTGATTTAATATTTGTGAAAGGTACATAAAAGTTCACGCTTCCAAAATTTTTCTTCACCCGTCCGCTGGAGGGTTAAACGCCTACTATGGTTGTAATTTGCAAATTTTTTGTGAATTTTGTTTTTATTTTTATTTGATATGTTCATCGCGAAGAGGATTTTATCTTCTATCAAAATATAGAACATTGCAAACAGGTAAATATCGCTTGAAAATGCGCCAAAATTAATAAGGAAAAATTTATTTGAAACATTTTTCTTTAAAACCACAAAGGACGAAGTTATTGGCTATATTCCAGACGTTTGTCGTACCTGTATAAAATAATACATCAAAGTATGATGTATGCTCTGTCAAAAATTATTGTTCGAGTCATTATTAGCCCCGTTTTAGTCATACAAAGATTAAATTTTAATACTTATACCAAGGATGGTAGAATCTAAGAAGATTGATGCATCCCATGATTAGGTATACAAAACAATGGCCCGTTCATGACGTCACACATGGTATCGGGGGTATTTATCCAAGATGGGTATTTTGAGGAATTTATAAAATTTTAAAAAACGTACAAGACAAAGACCTCAAAAAGTAACCATGTTTAATCTAAAAATAGGAGTTATTTTTTTATTAAAAAGCAATAATAATAGTTATTATTGCAATCTAACTTTAGTATTAACACTAGACGTAGAACTATTATAAACATTAGGATTTAGCTGTATGTCTTTTTAAAGGGCTGAACCAATGTTTCTAACTCTAAGTCTAGTGTTAGTTCTGAAGCTATGTTGAGTTGGGTTGGGTTCCGATTTAAGAGAGATAGGACTAAACCTGAATGTTTTTCATTCTAGGTCTACTATTAGCTGTAGCTTAAGTGTTGGCTCTATTTTTAGTTGCTATTCAGTCTTAAATTATTGTATACCTACATCAAACTAAAACTAGAACTAACATTAGTACTAGAAAGATGCAGGTTTAGCCGTGTGTCTGAAAACGCACGGAACAATTTAAAATAGTAATAAAGCAGTTTTCAATATTTGGACAAGTTCTGAGTAAAACCAAATGACATAATTAAATAATTAATAATAAATTACAGAAATTTTGGACAACTTTTTCATCTTATAAACGAGCTTTAATAAATTTAAACGCAGTTTTTAATTGTTTTGAACAATTTAAAATAGTAATAAAGCAGTTTTCAATCATTTGGATAAGTTATGAAAAAAACCAAATTATATATCAGAAATTATGGACAACTTTTTCATCTTATAAACGAGTTTTAACAAATTTAAATGCAGTTTTTAATTGTTTTGAACAATTTAAAATAGTAATATAGCAGCTTTCAATCAGTTGGGCAAGTTCTGAGAAAAACCAAATTACATAGCAGAAATTTTGAACAACTTTTTCATCTTATAAACGAGCTTTAACAAATTTAAACGCAGTTTTTAATTGTTTTGAACAATTTAAAATAGTAATAAAGCAGCTTTCAATCATTTGGACAAGTTCTGAGTAAAACTAAATTACATAGTAGAAATTTTGAACTACTTTTCTATCTTATATATGAGCTTTAAATAAGCGCAGTTTTTAATGGTTTTGAACAATGTAAAATAGTAATAAAGCAATTTTCAATCATTTGATCAAGTTCTGAGAAAAACCAAATTACATAACAGAAATACAAACTATACAACAAAAAATTTAAACAACTTTTCCATCTTATAAACAAGCTTTAATAAATTTAAACCAATTTTTAATTGTTTTGAACAATTTAAAATAGTAATAAAGCAGTTTTCAATCATTTGGATACGTTCTGATACAAACCAAATTATATAGCAGAAATTTTGAACAACTTTTTCATCTTATAAACGAGCTTAATAAATTTAAACGCAGTTTTTACTTGTTTTGAACAATTTAAAATAGTAATAAAGCAGTTTTCAATCATTTAGACAAGTTCTAAGTAAATCCAAATTACGTAACAGAAACTTTGAATAACTTTTTGTTTTATAAACGAGCTTTAACAAATTTAAATCAGTTTTTAGTTGGTTTGAACAATTTAAATTGGTAATAAAACTGTTTTTAATCATTTGGATAAGTTCTGAGTAAAACCAAATTACATAACAAAAATTTTGAACTTTTCCGTTTTATAAACGAGCTTTAACAAATTTAATCGCAGTTTTAAATTGTTTTGAACAATTTAAAATAGTAATAAAGCGGTTTTCAATCTTTGGAAAAGTTCTGAGTAAAACTAAATTACATAACAGAAATTTTGAACAACTTTTTTATCTTATAAACGAGCTTTAACAAATTTAATCGCAGTTTTAAATTGTTTTGAACAATTTAAAATAGTAATAAAGCAGTTTTCAATCTTTGGAAAAGTTCTGAGTCAAACCAAATTACATAACAGAAATTTTAAACAACTTCTTTATCTTATAAACGAGCTTTAACCAATTTTAAGCGCAATTTTAAATTGTTTTTGAAAAATTTAAAATAGTAATAAAGCTGTTTTCAATCATTTGAAGAAGTTCTGAGGAAAACCAAACTACACAACAAAAATTTTAAACAACTTATCCATCTTATAAACAAGCTTTAACAAATTTAAACGCAGTTTTTAATTGTTTTGAACAATGTAAAATAGTAATAAAGCTGTTTTTAATCATTTGGACAAGTTCTAAGTAAAACCAAATTACATAACAGAAATTTTGAACAACTTTTTCATCTTATAAACGAGCTTTAATAAATTTAAACGCAGTTTTTAATTGTTTTGAACAATTTAAAACAGTAGTAAATCAGTTTTCAATCATTTGGACAAGTTGCGAGTAAAACTGAATTACATAATAGAAATTTTGAATAATTCTTTCATCTTATAAACAAGTTTTGACAGCTTTAGATTCAGTTTTTAATTGTTTCAAACAACTTGGAATGATAATGAAGCAGTTTTCAATTATTTAGACAAATTTTTCACTATACCAAATTAAATATCATCAATTTTGATCAACTTTTCCATTTTTAATCATTATAAACAACTTGTAACGATAATAAAGCAGTTTTGAATCGTTTAGACAAGTTTTGAATATTACCAAATTAGATATCAATTATTTTGACCAACTTTTATATTTTATAAACGCGTTTTGACAGCTATTTATGTAGTTTTTAATCATTTTATGCAACTTAGAATGATAATAAAAAAAAGTCTGAAGACGGGCGCATGGTTAAACCGAAACTTTCTAATACTAGATCTAGAATAGTTCCAGTTTTATTTGCCCTTCAGTGCTTGATTGTTGTAGATACTTCTGGAACAAAAAGTATAACTAATACTGTAAGTATAACTAATAACTTTACTTACTACACAAACTGATATTTTTATTTCTTTTTGAAAAAATTAATACATTAGAATTAAAAAATGTATTCATGTGTTACTATAAATTTTGAATTGGTTAAGTACCCGCTGTTTGGTACAGATAAATACCCAATTTATAAATACCTAACCACTGGGTATTTACCTGTTGCTCTGCACTGGTGCCAAATACTATTTCATACCTTGAAGACGAACAGCTAAATTCATAATTTTCTAGTTTAAGATCTAGTGTTAATTCTAGTTCAATAAAACTTATACAACAATTTAATGCTGACTAATATCTAAAACTAGAGCCAACAGTGGTGTTAGGTGTGTTAGTCTCGATCCAGAAAGTTTCTGGTTTAGTTGTTTGTCTTCAGAAGAGTTTTTATTTACGTTTTGTATACACAACATTTCACAACTAGTAATATTTGTTAAAATTATTATTGCTTCTCAACAATATGGAACGGTTGTATTCATTAAAACACTGTCATTTTAAATAGTATTGATGTTATTGTTGGGATTGTTGTACTTTTAGATTCTACCATCATATAAAAGGTGATCTATTAATTAAATTAATTAAACACATATATTTTAGTTATTTAATAGTTTCAAGCTCAATCAACAATAAAATTAACAATCACCATAAATAAACAAAAAGAATTTACAACTATATTGTAAATAATAAATGTATTTATTGAAACTTAGCTAATAAAAAGCAACAATAACATAAACAATAAATTAATATTTCCTATTTACACTATATTGTATATAAATCCTATAAATAAATAAAACTGATAGATGTGTGTTATTATGATAAACAAAGAAGAGGAACAGCAATCGGCCTCCAAACTCTAAACTTTCTTAAAAATTTATTGTATACTACCACATGTGCTAAACTATAGGTGTTTTGTACAGTATTGTTGAGTCGGTGTTTAATAGTTTAAGGTCGAAATTTATTGTAACGTTGAATAAAACATCCCTTGAAACTGTTTAGTCTTACATCTACCTCACCTTCTTCTAACTGCAACAAAAATAACAAATTTAATCTTTATGAACATAAATTATGAATTTGTGTCGCCATCTACATAAAAATATGAGAAGTATACTTAATAAGTTAAATTATTTACCGGGTCATAACTATATAAATCTCGATAACAAGAGGGTGAAATACATTGTCGAACACACAAAACCTTGGAAACTCCACTTCCATTACATCCCTGTTCGCATGCTGATTCATATTCTCGAAACAAAGCTTCCTGAACGTCAAAAAGATAGTGAGGTTATGTCAATGTCTCACAGAAATATGAATCTTTTTACATTTTTTGGATGTTCTTTATATGGGAATTCTTTAAACGTATAAGTAACTTGTTGACCTACAACCAAGCAACACGCCGTCAACCCAAAAGCCACTTGAATGAATAAGAGATTCATTTCTTTTTCAAATTGAATTATTCTGTTTTTGATATAACCACTTCTTCATCGATTGGCGTAAATGGATAGTTTATTTTTTTTATAATGCGCACGCACAGCGTTATTATTAATCTATCTCTTTCTTTACAAGCGGGAAAAAGGAAAACAGCGAATCTTTTGATAGTCAGAGGCCCCCTTCTGCCTTTTCCCCCCCTAACTTACACACACACTCGCCACCACCGCTATCCAAACACGCACACAAAACTGTTCTTGTGTATTCCTCAAGCATCAAGCCATTGTTACGCGGTGTTTACGCGGTGATGTCCGGTTTATTCGAATGATTTTCTCCTAAAGTGACTCTTCCAGTTAGAAAAGTGACCGGAAATTTCAAGAGGAAAATCAAGGACGACTCTTTAATATTAGAGGTAAGTGACCGTTTGTTGATTTTATTACGATTTTATCTGAAGGATAGATTAATGAAGGCTTTTCGAAGCGATTTTCGTTGATTTTTCAAGGCTAGATAAACCGGTCTGTCTGTGTAGCGGGTTTCAATCAGGAATTTGAAACGTTTTATTTAGGGAGAGATGTTTAGGGTACCTGCTACCTGTGGATTCTACTCAGGTTGATAAAAACGTTTTAATTCAAAAAAATTAAAAAATGTTTCAGCAATTGTAACAAATTCAGTTTCAATGTGTTTGTATAGTTGACGTTTAATTTGACAGATGGTGCTATAAATTTAAAATATTAAAAAACTTTATAAAATTCATAAAGTATAAATTATTTATTTATTTAATGTTTTTAAATAATAAATATTAAATGCAATTACGTTTTTAATGAGAGACGTATACATGTTTTTTTTTAATAATGAATAAATTAAATTATTCGATTTTAAATGGTTGGTACCCCTAATAAACAAAAATCTCGATTGAAAAACAAAATCTTTTAAAAAAATTAAGAAAATGTCTCCAAATTTTCGTGCAATTATGAATTTAGAATTAAATTCGGAATGGGAGAGTCTTAATCGAGAAATATGGGTAAATAACTTTATTACACTAATCAAATTTGTTTAACTTCGAATTAATACAATTTTTAATATCAAAAAAATGAAATTTTAAGTTAACTTGAACTTAAAGTTAGTTTCCTTTGTTAAAACTGAAAACGCATCTGCATACAATCAACAATAAATTATTAACTCCTTTAATCATGAAGGATAAAGAAATAATTTACATAAAAAATCATAAACATAACAGCACACCACTATTTATAGGTTATGTTAATGAATTTAGAACTGAGTTTAATTTCGTGATCATCACCTGTTGCGTGAAAATTGCTTACGACCACGTTTTGAATATAAAATGATTTAAATTTTTCATTGTGGCTTAGTATTGCGATTAATTTCTGATATTTTAGATATGTATTAATAAAGTAAAGGCACTTTAATCGTTGCGCATGGTTTTGATTTACGAGCATTAAGCGACCGTGAAGGCAATTATAAGATCCAGTACGGTCTTATTCGTACGTTGAACTTGTCGCGGATAACGTGGTATACGGGTTTTTAGACTTTCTTCTCTTTGCCATTTTCTTACCATTTATGTTTTTTAATGGAAATAGAAAAAGAAGGTTTTAAGTTAACAATCTTATTTGGTTTTATTTGGAATAGAAACTACTTTGAAAGTTGATAAGGAGGTTTTTTGTCACATTTTTTCGTAAAAAGTTTTAGACAACTTTGAAATACTTGAAGATTTTTATTGTTTGATGAATTG
Source organism: Onthophagus sagittarius (assembly GCA_036711965.1). Lineage (NCBI taxonomy): Eukaryota > Metazoa > Arthropoda > Insecta > Coleoptera > Scarabaeidae > Onthophagus > Onthophagus sagittarius. The sequence goes on from JASERS010000004.1 coordinate 40,735,922, forward strand.
TTTGCAGGGAATATCTTTGAGGTGGCAGTCAGCCAATTTAGTACATAATTACTTTGTTTACAAAACTCAAGCCCTCAATTTATGGGAAATTGGTCATTTGGAGTGGTGTTTAAATTTTCAGACCTAGGGCAAATACATTAATGACCAAAATCGTTTTATTTTTTGTAGACTAATCGTCCAATAAAAGAAAATATTCCCCAAGTCATTATGCTTGCTAAATTCGATCGTTTAACTGCTTAAGACGAATACACTTAGCAGCAGAAGTCTGCGTACAAAAAACTTCTAACACTTTAACTGAAAAAATAAGGGTCATGATCTAATGTGATAAACTTCAATTTTTTTTATTTTGTGTATTAACTACATATAATTCTATTAACAAAATATGCATCTATAAAACAGAAATATTAGTTACAAAAAAAATTAAAATTAAAAATTCTCCAAATAATGCGTATGCTTAAATCTGCGTACAAATCAAGACGCCTTCTCCAAAATATACTTATTTACTTAAATACGTAGTTGGCGATGTACGCTTTCCGATTTAAATAAAAGATAATCGGTGTCAATTATATTAGCAGAGGCTTAGAAGCTAAAAGTTAGAATGGACACGAAAGGAAAGGAAATTGAATTGGGAGAGAGAAAAATTATTGTAAAGTTATGAAAAGAGGGAAAATAGGAGAAACTGTCGGCAGGTCACACTCTTCCATTCAAAGAGTAATTAATAATTATAAAGACACTGAAGATTACCTCTCACGTCCGCGATCTGGTAGGTTTTAACAAACCGAGAGAAGCGAAAAATTGTACAGCAGGTTAGAAAAGAACCTAGGCTGACGGCAAAAAAAATAGTAGAAAATGTACAAGAAGAATTTCATAAAACTATCAGCAAAGATACGGTGAGAAGGACGTTAAAAAAAGCTAACTATCACAGTCGCGTTGCACGAAAAAAGCCATTTGTGTCAGAGGTCAATCGTCAGAAGCGGATCGCCTTTGCAAAAATCTCTTAGACAAGACCATTGAATTTTAGGAGAAAGTTCTCTTTACAGATGAGAGCAAATTTTGCATTTTCGGCATTAATGGTAAACAACTTGTATGGAGAAAACCTAATACTGCCCTTAATCCCGAAAATTTGAAAGCGACTGTAAAACACGGAGGTGGTGGAGTTATGGTTTGGGGGTGTATGTGCACCAAAGGGGTGGGAAGGTTGGTTTTCATAACATCGACAATGGACCATAAAATGTATATAGACATTTTAAAAGAAAATTTGAAGCCTAGCATCGAAAACTTGGGCTTGGGGCCCGAATACTTTTTTCAACAAGATAATGACCCCAAACATTACGCCCACAACACTGAGCTTTGGCTACTATACAATACCCCAAAGCAACTTAAAACACCTCCACAATCGCCGGACTTGAATCCCATCGAACACCTCTGGGATTTACTGGAACGCAGGATTCGGCAACACAACATAACGTCGAAGGAAACGTTAAAAAATGTTATGATTGAGGAATGGGCCAAAATCAGTTCGGACGAAACGAAGAAATTAGTGCACTCCATGCCTAAACGTTTAAGGGAGGTCATTAAACGTAAAGGTTATCCGACCTCATATTAATATAGAAACAATGATCTCATTTATGAATTTTTTATAAATACTGTCCTGACTTGTACGCAGATTTTTGCATACCCGTTAGTTGTAGAATTTTTAGTTTTGATTTTTTTCTGTAACTACTGTTTCTGTTTTATTGAAGCATATTTTGTTAATAGAATTATATGTAGTTAATATACAAAATAAAAAAAAAATCAAGTTTATCACATTAGATTATGACTCTTATTTTTTCAATTAAAGTATTACAAGTTTTTTGTACGCAGACTTCTGCTGCTGAGTGTATATACGCCTATCATAATCACTTATTATGAGCACTTTATTTTTTTGAGTTAAACATAATGTCTAATACGTGTATTAACGTTTTTGTTCGTTAACTCGTTTTGAAAAACCGTTTCAGTGAGATGCGTTTGAAGAGTCACGACTTGTGTTGAAGCTATGTGAATTGTATAATTAAGTAATTAATTACTGAAAGTAAGTAATAATCTTTTGATTACTGATTTTTAATTTTTAAAAAATTCACTATTAGAAATATATTCTTATAATAAAATGTCGGAGAGGAAAGTGGGCGGCAGTGATTATGAAAATACTATAATGAATAAATAAATAAATGAAATAATGAATTTAATTCATCTGAAGAAGATTCCTGGCACAGAGAATCTGAAACAACTGATTTGACTGACAATGAAAGTGACGAAGATGAATCGCGTCCAAATTTAATACACCCATCAGACATATCGTGGTGTATATAGTAATTGCGAGCCATGTCCATTATTCCCGTTCTCACAATACAATATTCTTCAAATATTTGAAACCTTCACAGACTTCATTTCAATGTTGGTTGTAGAAACCAATCGTTACGCCCTGCAATTCATTGAAAGCACTGGTAACCCAAGAAAAGGGTAAATGCAATATCATTTACTCTTGATTCAATATTTTTCAAAAATTAGGAGAATATTGTATTGTGAGTATCAATTTGTATTCCAGATTTCCTAGAAAACGGGAATGGTCGACATGCAAAACACAAATCCTAAGAAAATGAAAACGTTCTTAGCGCTTTTAATTTTACAAGCGATATGCGAAAAACCTGAGATTGAGACCCCATGGTAACATGTTTCCATAAACAGCATTTTTTAATATGATTTTGGAAAAAAGATGTCGTTCATTGTTAAAATCATTGCATTTTTTCGATAATAAAAAATTGTATGAAAATTCTCAAGATAAAAAACTGTTGAAATAAAGTCAGACAAGAATATAGTTATAGATGAATCACTAATAGTTTGGAAAAGAAGACTTAGTTGAAAACAGTACATTCCAAACGAAAATGGTTTGATATGAAAATCTTTGCACTATGTGAAAGTCAGACAGAATACTTTTTTAATTTTATTATATACATTGGAGTAACCACACGATATGAAATTTCTAGATATAAAAACGAACCAATTAATTCCAGGGTTATTTTGGAACTGACCCAGCCTTTCAGATAAAGATTATTGCGTTTCTTGGGATAATTTTTAAGTCTGTTTAACTGATGTTTTGCCAAGAAGAAGGACAGAATTTATATGAACAATAAAAATTAACCGAAAGGGCCTTTTAGATGAGATTAAGAAAATAAGTTAAAAAAGATAAGAAAGAGAGAGATTCCACGGAAATGGTAAAAACAAGAAGTGGTACAATTATTCCTAAACCTAAAGTTGTTATTCACTATAATTTAAATATAGGAGGAGTTGATTTAACTGACTATTATTTAAGGTCATATTTTGCAAGAAGTCGTAAATTAAAAGAATATTTTATCTACAATTATTGAATTATGTATTCATTATACACTTGCCTAAACCTTCTCGTTTAATTAAAGGACATTTTTCGGCTATGACCATCTACAACCAAAGAAAAGTCAACGAAGGTGTTTTATGTAGTCAAAACGGAATCGGAAAAGAATCAAATAGCTGGTGTGAGGATAACTGGTGCGGACGATATCACACAAAAGAATAATACCTTTATTATTTACTTTTGCATGCGGTAAATTTTTGACGACATTACAAAAAGTCATCAGCTTTGATTCATAAGGCAGTTAACGTGTTAGTTCTTATTAGGCCTGTTTTGATTAAAGAGATCAATAGTTAAACTTTTCTAAGCACGTTTAAAAGTTCAGAACTGCTCGGAAGTACAGAACTCTTGAACTAAAACAGGCCCATTATGTATTGTTACTAGTGATGGGCGACAGGTAAATAGCTGTTGGGTAGTTATTTATAAATGTGTATTTATCTCGGCTTAGGATAAATATCCAAACAGTGGGTACTTAACCAATTAAAAATTTATAGCAATATATGAACATATTTTTAATTTAAATGTATTAAGTTATTCATAAAGAAATAAAAATATCAGTTTGTGTAGTAAGTTAAAAATGTCAAAAGTTGACCAAATCTTGCCAAAAATGACAAGTTATATTATTAAAAACTGTTTTAAATGCCCAGAGCAGTTAAAAATTGTTCTTAAGATATATTTGTTAGACAGTGATGATGAAAATACACCTGAATTTGATTCATCTGAAGAAGATTCCTGGTACAAAGAATCTGAAACAACTAATTTGACTGACAATGAAAGTGACGAAGATGAATCGCGTGCAAATTTAATACACCCATCAGACATATCGTGGTGTATATAGTAATTGCGAGCCATGTCCATTATTCCCGTTCTCACAATACAATATTCTTCAAATATTTGAGACCTTCACAGATTTCATTTCAACTATATATTTGTTAGACGGAATTATGTTTATACTTAATAGTATGGAAAACCATTCTTATATAAATGAAATGAAGGTTAGGCCTGAATTAACAAATTTTCGATATAAAGAGAATATGGTCTAAAACTATTTTATGGGACAGACATGATTGCATGCTACCACTTTTATGGTGGGGAACTGTGAATTGGCAGTTCTGTTAACCCTCTTGTTAATGCCTGGATACCCAGGTACACTTTCGTATTCTCAATGCAATATTTTATTTTCGGGGGCAAATACGCGTTTGTCTGGGCAGATCCCCGCTATTTACATAATTTTACATCAACTTATGTTTTGAGTAATAATGTTTTTTTATTATTATTCTTGTTATTGGAGGTTAAGGTACCCCAGCCTTATAAACAAGCACATCACAGGAATTTGTTTTCCACTTTTGCGTATTCGTGTCATCGAGCTACTTTATATGTGTAGGAATGGAATTTCAATAATAAATAATAATTAAATTCATAAACACTGAAGAACGAGTAGAAATCAAACTTTTTATTGACTTATTTTTATTGATTTATATTCAGTACGAGTTATCGTTACCATGTTCGTTACATACAGGTTTTTACACCCCTCACACGCTTTTCGTGTTTTTCGACATCTTTTGAAAGCACCGTTACAAATATAAAGTTGTAGGTTACAAATATAACCTACAACAATTTTTCGACCTGTAGAATTAGTCTTTACCAGGACGATATTGATGAACTCGTTACATAGTTTGCTGGTTTACCGAATATGCTTCCTACAGCATTCTCGTTAATGAGAAATTTCTCATTATTTGAGGATTTCTGATGTCTCTTCGTTTGAAGGCATACTTATTTTTTCGCTGAGATTACGCAAGAAACACTGGCATTCATTCGTCTTTTTTATCATTTTATTATTTTCGTAATATTTTATATTACGAAAATAATAAAATTCTAAAAGTATGTATCTTCCGAGCATTTGGTCCATCGTGTCGACGATGCTTCTTTTTTATAGTTGCGCTTACGTTCATGTCATCATGATTTGTGGATAACAGCACCATTACCTTGTTCTATTTTCGGGCGTTTGAGCAGATTGTAACATTTTGGTGAAAACCAAAAAGAGATGAGTACACTAGATTTCGAAGCTGTCATTTCGATTGGAATACACTTTTTTATTTTTTCTTAAAGTTCCATTGATTGCCAAGTTCCACGATGGCACATGTTTTGCTAATGGTAACAAAGTAAAAAAATATCCATCGTGATATTCCTTACTAAGCCTTTATACAGAAAAGCCAACTCTTTCACAGTTTTCAAATCCCAGTTTTTCTGGTATAAATTTGTCCCTGCAGTGGATATGAATTTTTGGCATCACATATCCATCATACCTTTATGTCATATTTCGCCGGTTTCGACGGAATATATTACGTGAATCAAGTTCGTCCGCGATATGGAAAAAGCTGCTCGTCAATTATTAGACACTGTTGGTTCACACATTTTTGCCAAATTGAAATGTAGAATCGTCCAAATGTCACATATCGGAGTAGCCTTATCCTTTTCCATGCGAGTTCCTCGAGCGTTTGCGAAACAAAACTGATAATGAGTAGTATAGTCTAGAACCTATTGATTCCTGCTTCATTCGAGCGTAAATTTCTGCTTCGGGTTTGCCTTCAATTTCGACTGGCTTTTCCTCATTTTCCACTATCTCCTCATAATCGAACATTTCGGAGCTTGATATGCTTGACCTGACATCGCAAACCATTCATCATCGTCAGTATCCGACATTATTATTTTTCACAGAATCAGACTCTTCGCCTAATTTCGCTAAATAATTACGCTTTTCTTTGGTCGTCAATCTGAAATTTGTTTATGTTCAAAAACCCTTCTAAAAGTTTCATTGTAATTCACTGAGAAATGGTATATTGAAATAGTTCATTGAAATAACTCGCCTTACAAATTCATTTGCTGATAATTCCTCCATTTTTCTCAACTAGTATTTCCAAAATAATTTATAAATAAAATAACACGAGTTACAAGACGATGTACTTTTCCAGTTCTATAACCTGTATATTCTTTCGAAACATGTATATTTCTCAAACTTCTCACATGAGATATGAGAATGACGTCACATTACAAAATTCGTTCGTTAGAAAGGCCAAGAGAAATTGGAACAAACACGAGGAAAAAACCTCGGTTCATTCATCAACCCGGGTACCCCGAATATTGACCGAAAGGGGGAAATCCAGGTATTGACAAAAGGGTTAACCGAAACTTTCTAGTTCTAAGTGTAGTGTTAGCTCTAGTTTTAGGTGGATATGAGTATACAGCAGTCCAAGACTGAATAATAATGAGAAGTAGAGTTAATATTAAAACTAGAACCAACACTAGATTTAGAACTAGAATCATTCGGGTTTAGTCGTACGACTCTTAGGACGAAACCCAAACTAACCCAATCAGAATTAACTGCAAATATAGCACTGGAAACATTACGATTTAGTGGTCTTAAGAGATGTACAGAAAGTTTTCCAATTTGTCTTTGCCTTTGTTGCACTTTTTAAAATTTTATAAATATCTCAAAATACCTATCTTGGATAAATACCTCCGAGTATACACCTAGGGTATATTCCTTTGAAAATAAATACCCGGATATTTAACAACACTGATTGTTACGCAGGTAAATATTAGTACTATTAGTAAACATTAGTAAATATCACAATAATAATAGTGACATTATTCATATCATTTTATATACAAGAAGAAAAAGAAATTATAATGCACAAAGCGGAGTTAGAAGCTTACAGCTCCCGTCTTCCACCCAACTCTGCTATGCAACTAAATTAAAGTATAATTATAAAACAAACAAAAATACAAAAAAAATAAAAAACGTCAAGAACAAAATACTTATAACTCAAAAAGAATTAAAAGAAAAGACCATCATTTGTAAGAAAACAAATCATAATTCAATCTAAATCAAAAGCTAGTTCTCAGCAAAAATAAAAATATGTTTACTATTTCAATATAAAAGAAAAATACAATTAACAAATAATACTACATTCACTTTGTTTGTGCACTTACTAATATTTCACGGATTCTCGTCCTAGCGGGATTCAATTGTAAGCATTTTATAGAATCTGACAGCGGATTGTATAGTGCCGGCAGACAGTATCTAAATGACCGTTCAAAAAGCGTTGTTTTGTGCAGTGGCATACATGTCATAAATCGTGAGCAAATTAGTACATGTAACGCAACAACAGTTTAGCCAGTTTAGAGCGACTTGAAAAATCAGATAGTTTGATTTTCGTATAAGTCTGATGATAAGTATGAATGTACTTATTTGTAAAGACTTTGAATACAAGTGTAGAATAAGTGTCGTTTCTTATATTCGGGTGATGAAAATTTTAATTAAATATATTTTGATTAATTTCAACCTTCCTTCTCGGCATCAAAAGATCTTTCGAGGATTTGTAACATGTAGATTGCTATCATAACTAGAATTATAATGAAAATTCTTAAGGAATATTAATTTATCATGTAAATAGCTTAATTTGTGTACTTAATCTAAGTTTAATAACCTAATTTTTACACGTTCTTTTGCTCATTTAACACAAAGGTACTTGAGGAATTGGGATTAAACGTTGAATTAGATTTATACGAGTGATAGCTAAGATTGAATGAGAAGATAGATAAAATGCTATTCATTGGACCCCAATCCGGTTGTAGACTACATAAAAGCCACCTACAATATGTGAGAGGACTCAAATGTAGCTTATGTTGAAAAAATAATTCTATGACGTAGAAGGTATGAAACTCCGATGCAAAAGGAAGAAGGTTTTATGTATTAATAAACAGGATCTAAGGACGCTTTTTAGAATACACCCCTCTAAAACATCACATATTCTACATTGCAAAAGTTGAGGATCAAACTTGTCAACTTTGCAACGACGATTTACAAATAGCTGAACATATCCTGTCTAATCACTTTTTCAGAGGCTGCTTAAGATACAAAATTTTAGATAAACTTCTTTTAATACCTACCGACGTTAAGGAACAAGACCTTACACCAGTACTAAGGTTCATTAAAGATTACATTTTTCCTAAACGTTTGGAGAGCTGCAGTTACAATAAATCTTATATGTCGCGTTGACTAGGAAGTCCTCTCTCCTAAACTGGGCAACAATAATTGATAAGAATACTAAATAATACTAAGACAAAGTAGAGAATTATAATTACATTAAATTTAAGAAAGGCTAACGTGGATATCATAATAAATATTAACATTCGGCGACAACAGTACCAAGCTGTTTATCAAATAATCAGTATTGTTAAATACCAGGGTATTTATTTCCAAGGGAAGGAATATACCCTGTATACACGGGGTTATTTACCCAATATGTGTGTTTTGAGGTATTTATAAAATTTTAAAAAAGTACAACAAGGTATTAACAACTAATGTAAAGACGCACGGCTCATCCGAATCTTTCTAGTTCTAGGTCTAGTGTTAGTTCAAGTTTTAATTACTATTCAGTGCTTGATTGTTGTAAATTCTTCTGGAACTAAAAGTATAACTAATACTGGACCTAAGAACTTTTGGCATTTTTGTACTTTACTTACTACACAAACTGATATTTTTATTTATTTGTGAATAAGTTAATACATTCGAATTAAAAAATATATTCATGTATTACTGTAAATGTATAATTGTTTAAGTACTCACCGCTTGGTTATTTACCTTAGGCCGAGATAAATATCCAATTTATAAATACCTACCCACCGGGTATTTACCTGTCGCCTATCACTGCAAATAATTTGCAAACAAATGTAACTCCGTGTGTAATCGTATAATTGCAATGGATTGAGTTACCTCTCCTTTCTCTTTGATAAGTTTAATAAAAGACGATTATTTAAGCAAAAAGCATGAAGTTTATTTAAATTAGATGGTAAGCAATAGCGCAGTTACATTTAATACTTGAATCTTTATGCATTTATAACTAATCTCGAATATCACCACACTAAGTCTTCAATATAATTTCATTAAAACTGATAAACTGAAGTGAATAATGTATGGTAAATACAGCTGTTGAATTTTGATCGAGAACTCAAAAAAAAAAACGGTCCGTAGTTTGGAGACTTCCAACTTAAACTATAAATGTCTCGACAAACTTTTTCTTTTGACCAAGAATTTTAGTAAAAATTTTTTTATAATGCAATGCGTCCATTGTTAAAGCTTACATCCCGGGGACATAAAATATCCAAATATAATTTTTTATCTCAAAATACGATTATGAGTAAAGAAAATCGAGTATACTTCTGTTATCATTTTTTTCGACATTTTAAAAACGATGATACGGAAAATGTTTGGGTTATATGTATTTCGGGAACGTTTTAACTTGGGAGGTGTCGGAATTAATCATATTAATTACTCCTGTTGAAGTAATAAATTACACATATTGCCATCATAAATTAATACGGGTTTTTAGTCCACATGTCTCAAATAACGGAGCCGTAATAATAATAAGCTGTCTCTATTTAATAAATTTACCAAATGTAAGTTAACAGAAATAATATTATAATTAATACTGAAATTTTAAGATGATGTTTAAAACACGTTTCAACATCTTTAAAAAATAATTCAGGTTTATAAATTTTAATATAAGAAAGATTAAGATTAAAGTATTTTATTTTATTTACCGCATTGTTTTATTTTTGCTTTAAATACTTAGATACTCGCAAGACTGCAATAATATCTAATAACGTTTATGTATTCTTCGTAATTGTAAGTTAGATACTGATTACATTAGAAACTTCGGATAACCTAACGACATCATCAACCATTTCCCCATATACTAAATTAACGTTGTTTGTCACCGCCGCAAACAACATAATCATAGGTTAAATGAAAATCAAACTGTTGAGTTACAAACTGATCGATAAAATTGGTACTAATATAGGTTGTAAACATCTACAACGGTAAATCTTTTAGCTTTATTTTTCATGATAACAATCAACCCTAATGACATCAATACGTAATTACACGAATTAATGAGAAACTGATATAAAAATAGAATTATATAATTTCTGCAAATTTGTTGTATTGAAAATTGAGACTGAAAATCATTCTCAATTTCCTTCCCTCCGTACAATTAAAATTTTTTAATATTACTTATTTATAAATATGTGACTTTGCAAGATTTCTCTGAATCACTTTATTATTTTATATAAAATGTTACAAAAAATTATTGCGCATTTGAAAAAAAATTTACATTTTTTAGTTATCATTTTTTATGCGAAAACTGCTTTAAGAATTGGGTTGGGTTGGGTTAAATTCGCATTAATATATTGTGATATATAGCGTTAGTTTCTAGAGTAAACTCTCATAAAAATATCGTAGATAGAGCAAAAACAATACACTAAATATAATCTAATACTTAACATATGACTCACATAAAAACAGACACAGAGCAGAGATTATGTATCCTTGTCCCTTATTGCAGGACTAATGACTACTCAATAGTCACTATTGAAGTTGTGTCAAATACCGTATATAACAGCAAATGTAATGGCAAATACCACTTTAGAACATGAGTCTTATTTTCAATATTGATTGGGCAAGCTGTTAAATCAAACGATTTTCAGAAGGCGATAGAAATTTGAAATTCATTTCAGTAAAAGGTCAGTAGTCTTTATATGAATGTTACACAAGCTTTCTGACTTACTTAGAGAATTAGCACACATTCTTTAGAATGATATTATTTGAAATTATATTATGAGCTGATTGATGAAAGTTGACGTCGCATAATCTGTACGATGCGTATTGGTTAAATAAGTAAATAATTACAATGATACGCAAATAAAGATTAGTTATTTGTACAACAATTTCTCGTCCCAAAATGGAAGTTTATCATGTTGTTACTAGAATTGGAGGTTTGTGGTATTTAATAAAAATTGTATTCCATGAAACGAAGTTGTTGTGTAGAGTTGTCTAAAAGAGCAACACGAGAAAAGTTCTAACAAAACACTTGCATGGTACTTTCTGGATAAATCTAATTTTGAACGCATTGCATATCTATATACCTTTCAACTTCACACTGAAGTAGTCAAAGTTTCCTTTCTGTCTACCTGGACTAAAGCCAACTACCGTAGTAACATCTTCAAATAAAACTTATTGTTACAAAATTCACAAACTTGATACTTATAGTCTGTCATGTCTTTAGAAGTTTTAGTAGTAATAGATTTAAACAGATGGCAACACTGAATGGCGCCCTTATAAAAGTTAGTTTTAAAATTACGGAAATTAATTGATGCAAAATACTTTTAAAACTAATATTTTTGTTATAAAATATACATTTTGGTGATTTCCATTAAATAAATATGTAAACAATCATAATGATATGCAAATAAAGATTAGTTATTTGTATAACAATTTCTCGTTCAGAACGCAAGTTTATCATATTGACACTAGATTTGTAGAGGTCTATAGTATGTAATAAAAATTGCATTCCATTTCACTTAATAAAGTGCAGTCTTTATTCTGCGCTTTATTGTCTAGAAATACCGTTAATGTGCTATATTTTTGGAAAGGAAATTTTATGCACTCTTCGAATTTGCAAAAATATTTACTATGTTCCATTAAAAAAAACAAGATTTATATCATGAAAATGCATTTTTCTGATAAATACTGTGTATATCTGAAACTTTAAGAGATATCCATATGCTATTTTCACCATTAAGTTTCTTATAAAAAGCGAGCCTCAGATACTGATATCATTACCCTCTATCTCTTATGGAAACAGGAGTTCCCCATTAAAAGTATCGAATTTGGCCTACTATGCCTGAAATTTTCAATCAGATCCAATCACCTTATCAAGAAAAATAATCACACAGCTTTAGTAAAAAGTTGTTATCTAGTTGAATAAAATGTAAGTAATTCGTGTACTACAATTTGATCATATTATCCTTAGTACAAAGCACAAAACCTGAAATTTTCATACGTAAAGCTTTCCTTCACATTTTAACCAGGTTTAGGACTGGTTCAAAACAAAATAAACCAAAACACTTAGAACTACTCAAATTTTAGCTAAAAATAACTCATAAATAGTGCCCGAAAGAAACTCAAGTTTGAGCCGAACCGAAATCGAAATTGAATGAATGAAAGAATTAGTACAAGATTACAAGAATACATAGCGACATTCTTCATTCGATTTTAAAATAAAAATGTTATCTATGTTATCTTACAAGTTAGATTATCCACCAATTTCAGAACATCCTGTTTCTTTTTTATTTATTTATTTATTACTGATTTTTCAAGCTTATCTAAGCGTAAATAATGCGTCGGATATGTTCAAAACACAAAATCACACGAATTTTATACTCTACCTATACAATTTACTAACTTATAAAGTTAACTAATCATTCCCATTATAATGTAAAAACTGGACTTTTTTCTAAAATAAAAAGTTGTAGGTTCAATTTATAATATGTAACCATAGAAAACCATAAAATTATGTTTTTCCATATGACATGAACAGTGAATGACTGTGAAAGAGAGAATTTATAACACTAGAATTAACATTAGACGTGGAACAGGAAACTTTTGGATTTATCCATCCTAAGAGACGTGGCTAAACCCAAATGTTTTTAGTTCTAGGTCTGGTGTTACTTTAGTGTTAGTATTAGCTCTACTTGTAGCTGTTATTCGGTTTTAGAGTATTGTATAGATGTATTATTTAGCTCTAGATTATTTTTAATTTTTTTGGAACTAAAAGTATAACTAATATCAGGCATACAACCTAGCTTCAGAACTAACACTACATCTAGAACTAGTATCATTAGGGTTAATCATACGTCTCTTAACCCGTTAACTATCTAAGACGAATATTTACGCGTACCATAATCGCTTATTAGGTGCTTATAAGGTATATACTCGCACTTTACTTTTATAGACTAAACATAAGATCTAATACGATTATGTACGTGTGTGATATTCTTTACACCAAAACACACATGTCAGTACACTTCCGGTCTACCGGATATAGACCCCAACTTCTTATTTTAAATGGAATGCTATAGTTTTTACATCTTTTAATTACATGCAAAATAATAAGTTGACTTTGATAACAAATATTGGTATCTAGTGTTTTTTGTTTTCGAGTGATTTTGATTGAAGATTCGTTTTAGCAGCTATTAATTCGATGACAAAAATTGAATTACATAGATCGTCAAATATTGCTTTTATTTATCATTGGTTTGGCGTGGGTATTTTGATGTTTATGTTGTTATGCTTATTTTTTGTCTCTTATTGCCATTATGAGAGCAACCAAAAATAATATTCACGAATAAACCGTAATTAGTTCTTCCATCCATCGCCAAACCAATATAACAATGTATCAATGTGTAACCAATATGTAATTCAATTCGTGGCAACCTGTATAAAATTGATCAGTACAACTCATTATGTTTCATTTGTGAACATTTGAAGTGTATTTATACAAATTGTCAAGTTTGTTACATGCACAATGGCTGAAAAACACGATTAAAAAAAATACAATAACAAATCGAAACAAGTTGAAATAGAAAACCAAGATACCCATATGTTTAAAAGTATAGTATTCAAGATCGAAAGATCGAGATGCACTTCCCATACAAACTAAATTAAAAACGTAGATGCAACGGTACAAAAGAAAAACAGACGTTGCTGTTTTTTTTGGCAGGCACTGTATAAAAATAAATTTTGTTTTATTTACCTGTAGATATAGATACACATATCAAATCGTTTTATTTATTGTTTTTATACAACTTTTCTACAATAATTGAATATTTAATGGTTATGACGTATAAATTCGTATGCGTTAACTTTTTGGCGACATTACGAAAGACCATCAGACACGCTTCATAAGACAGTTAGCGGGTTAAGATGACTAATCCCTAATATTACTTGTTCTAGGTCTAGTATTAGGTTTGAAGCTAGGTTGAGTTGGGTTCGATTTCGTCTTAAAAGATGTACGACTAAACTCAAATATTTCTGATTAGTGCTAGCTCTAGCATTAGTGTTGGCTCTGCTCTTAGTTGTACAGTGCTATGGTACTGGTAGATTATGTTTTTGTGTAGTTAGACAAAAATTCCAGAAAAATATCCGGATATAAAAGTATGTTACGTTGGGACACAGAAATAAATATTAAAAAATATTTGGGAACGGTTTTTAAGTACAGTAGAACCCCTCATATCCGACCTCGGGATATCCGACTCCTCGGGATATCCGTCACCCCTCCCTACCCCCAATTTTGTTCAAATGCTCTAATGTACGTTTTTGTGAATCCCAAGAGACCCGACTTTCCGTCGGGGAATTACTTGATTCGCTCAATCTTGATGTTTGCCAAGGGTTGCGCAACTGTGTTCATCATTGTGAATATCAATTGTATGCATATTTACAATTGTTATAGTAAAAGTGATTATGGCTACCCAACAAAAACGAAAACGTATTGTATGTACACTACAGAAGAAATTGGAAGTTATTCAGAGGCTAGACAATGGCGAGTCAGTTCAAAAATTATCTTCTGAATTAGGAATAGGCGTCACAACTATTAAAGACTGGAGGAAAAACAGAAAGAATATCGAATCGTACTCTATGACAGTGGAAGGGGAGGAGGGTTTAAAAAATAGAAAGATGCTTAAAAAGCCTAAATTTGATGTTTTAGATGATGCTCTCTGGATATGGTTTTGCCAAGAAAGACGCAAAGGAACTCCTTTGTCAGGTCCTATAATTAAAGAGAAGGCAGCGATTTTACATAAAACAATAGTAGGAGAGGAAGGGGAAAGTTTCAGTGCAAGTGAAGGTTGGCTTCACCGATGGAAACGTCGCCATGGTATACGTCACGTTGTTATTTCTGGAGAAAAGCTATCAGCTGATGATGACGCAACCAAAGAGTTCGTGAAGAAATTTGAAGTTTTTATTAAAGAAAACAATATGCATCCGGATCAAGTGTATAATATTGACGAGTCAGGGTTAAACTACAAGATGCTCCCACAAAAAACTCTTGCAGCAAAAAATGAAAAAGTAACAGGGACAAAATTATCCAAGGATAGACTAACTTTTGCAACTTGTAGTAATGCAAGTGGAAACCATAAAATGCCATTGTTTGTCATTGGAAAATCTAAAAAGCCCAGAGCGTTCAAACATGTGAACATGGCATCATTGCCTGTTTATTATAAAAATCAAAAATCTGCTTGGATGGACAGTTCTTTGTTTAAACAGTGATTTTTTGAAGAGTTTGTACCAGATGTAAAAAAACACTTGAAAATGAAAAATCTACCACTCAATGCAGTCTTGATTCTTGACAATGCTCCCAGTCATCCTTCGGAAAACGAACTAACAATGGGAAACATCAAAGCTATGTTTCTACCTCCTCGTGTGACACCTTTAATCCAACCTATGGATCAAGGGGTTATTGAGTGGTTGAAGAAAAGATACAGGCGAAAATATGTCAGCTTCTTATTAGAGCAAACGGAAGGAGGCAGTAACCTATTTGAGGCAATGAAGACTTTTAATATAAAAGATGCCATTTACATTGCCGCACAAGCCTGGGACGAACTCAATCACACCACTCTACAAAAATCTTGGAGAAAACTATGGCCAAGTATTATTGAAGGTGAGAGCGCAATCTCTAATGAGTCTGAAACTTTAAATACAGATGAAGCAGAAATTCTACAAGATTTACAGACCATCGATGCCCAAATCCAACCAGCGGATATAGAAGAGTGGCTATTGGGAGGGGACATAGTTGAAGTCACTAACGAGGATCTGAACGACGAACAAATCGTATCCGCAGTTTTTAAAGTTGAAACAGAGGAAGATGAAACGGATGATGAAAAAGAAGAACCTGAAAATATCAGTCATACGACAGCTACAGAGGCTTTCGAGATTGCAATGAAATACGTCGAGCAACATCCAGAAGCAACACCGATGGATGTGCAGTGCATTAAAAAGTGGAAAGATATCTCAGCTAAAGCAAGATTTGGTAGATTAAAACAAAAAAATATAACTGATTTTTTTAAATAAATTTACATGTACATACATGGATTTGTATACATAATTAAATATATGTACTCGTTTATGTTTGTCTTGTTCATTTTTGTTGTTCCTCGGATTATCCGACCTTTTTTGGTAACCGACCATGCTCCGGTCCCATGGGTGACGGATATGAGGGGTTCTACTGTAGTAATTATTCTGTATTTTGTTGTATGTAGATTACATCTCTGTTCTGCATAAATTTGGCCTGCTACATTGAATAACTGTTCACGGAGAACACTGGTAGGTAGCAAAGAAAGATATTTTAATGCAGTTTTTCGCAAGATAGGGGCTAAATCCTAATATGAGTATATATCAGTATACTGCTAGAGTTTTGGTTCAAACAGATTGCAATTTAGTTTTATGAGCGTAGTTTCGGTTTCGGCCAGAATACAGCTGAAACCGAAGCTTCACCGAAATCCGTGTTTTAACTTCGGTCGGCCACTACTCATAAATGTTCAAAATGTTTCCCATCGATGCCTTCTAGCTTATTTGTTTTACACCCAACGATCACAAATGATAGTCGTTTAAAAGAACATAACATGCTCTTTCAAATAAGAATAAAAATATTTTTATCGGTTGAATGATACAAGAGATATTAATGTGTAAATATTTGAAAACACGTTGGATTCCCCCTTTTTTATTATGACAGATATGAATGTTGCAAAACAAAAGTAATGCGTTATTATCCAAGCTATCAAATTATGCTGTCAAAGTTATAGCTTATCGTGCAACTTTCCGAGAG
The DNA here is from genome assembly GCA_036711965.1 of Onthophagus sagittarius. NCBI lineage: Eukaryota > Metazoa > Arthropoda > Insecta > Coleoptera > Scarabaeidae > Onthophagus > Onthophagus sagittarius. The sequence continues at coordinate 40,753,070 of JASERS010000004.1, forward strand.
AGTAGGAATTTTATATTTCTCTATAGCAGTTACATCCCCTAGCGGTCGCTTACGAACTTCAAAACAATGTCCAGATATTTCTCTTAACTACTTTACCGATAAGGATTTTCTTCCCAAATCTGTTGTGGACATACAGCCACTGCGCACCCTTAATGGGGGGACACCTGTATATAGCTTTCCTTCTATCGCACACTGAAGTACTCAAACTTTTCTTTCCGTGTACCTGGACCAAAGCCAAATACTACCGTAATAACATCTTCAACTAAAACTTATTCCACAGAATCCACAATTTATTACTTATAGTTTGTCATGTGTTTGAAACTTTTAGTAGTAATGAATTTAAAAAGATGGTTGTACTGCACACAAAGACTGCACAACATATATTATTTGTTGAAATTTTAGTAAAAAGATGGTATCTCCATAAAAGCTTTTATAAAGTTACGGAAATTATATACATTTAAAACTAAAATATTGGTTATAAAACCTACTTCTGTCCCAGCTTATTCCAACTTTAGAACTGTTTTCATATCGTTTTGCATTTATAGAGTTGGATACAAATAATGAAGCTATCATTATTCAGCCCTCATCATAAACTATATTTCGATGTCCATTTTAAAACGAAGAGTCTAGGTGGTCGTTCGTTATGCTGGTCCTAATTGTTATAAATGCTTTTGGTACAAATCATAATTTTCCATCTGAACGTTTTGAAACTAATCCATGTAACAAAAAATGAAAAAATATTTATTGGAATTACCATTTATTTAGGGTTTTTATGAAACACTTAAAATTGTAGTAGTACGTTTTTATTTATTTAATCGTTGAAAAGCGCAGTGACATACAAGTATGTATGTATTATTATTGTTTTAAAAAGAGAGCCCATTGCGTACGCATCCTTACCGAGAGAACATCGATCCTAATCCCCCACCGTTTTTCGGTATCCCCACCATCAGGTACCGGCGCCTTTGATCCGGCGTCGGCCCTCCCTCGGCGGGCGACGTCCGACGCCGGGGTGGTAGTTGACCGAGCGCACCCCGCGTCGCTTCGCAGACGTATATCTTTTCTCTTACCCTACGAACCACAATTGTTTGTAGTACGTCGTACAAAACGTATACTCACAGCATTTTAAAGTACCGAATCTCATCATCGACGGTTAACACCCAGCCAACGGGCATCAAACGGTTTAGATTAGCAGCAGCAGAAGCACGAGGCAAGCAAGCGCGTTCCGACGCCAGTGCAGCCAACAACGTCGTAGTGCCCGTTTTATGCTGTTCTTGTAGCCGCGGAGACAAAAGCCAGCAAACTGTGGGGCGCCGGGGCTTTTTTTCTTCCTCCCCAGGGAATGTACTATCCGGTATGTAAAATTTAGTTAATTACAAAAACTATTAATTCATAGAAGAATTTTGAAAAATTTCATTTTGGATGAGCTGTCACTAAAATATTTTTGGATCGAAGCCAATTTCAAACCGCTTTTTTAACGTTTATAACAATGCCGCCTCCCGCACAGCTTGGGAGAGATCAACATCATCGTTACTCCCCCCGTGTTTTATTTATAACGTGACCAATTGTAGACCCGTTTAATTGGTTAACTCGTTGCGTCCTTTCTATACCGAACGTTATTTTCATTATAAACTAATTCGTCTTGAAACAATCGAGAATCTTCATCTTATCTCTCGACGACGTTTAAGAAAACAAAAAGAAAAACGCATCTGCCGCCCGTATGCCTGTCAAAAATATTCTCCTTTTTTCATAATAAAAGGGACCTGGGCCCGGTGAGTTTGGTCCGTCGACCCTACGTTTTTCTCTCGCTACTCCCATCTCGTTTTAATGCCGTCTGAGAGAGAATACTTTTTGGTCTGTTTTCGTCTGGAAGCCCAAATTCTTAGAAGACAAAATCGTTTCTTCTCGCTCGCTCGAAATTTGCCTCTTTTTTTCTCCCTCGAAACTCTCCCCATCTCGCTCCTTCTCCCTAGATTTTTCGCCATCTCACTCACCCTCAAGATCTCGTTGTCGTGGCCCTTCACGGGGTGTTACCCTTTTTGCGCATGATGAGGGCGAGGTCGGTATTTCTATTATGAACACGTCGCAATAATTAATTTATATTTACGATTTCAACTTTGGATTCTTAAATGTGTGTGCTTAATTCTTTAGTTAATGCTATTTTTTGTTTGTTCACGTTAATAATTTAAGCTTGAAAGAAAGAGAAAATATTTGTTGTGTGATTGTGTGTATGTACGGGATGGGTATGTTGAACTGGAACAACCAATAATGATAAATGCAGAAATAAATAATCAAAGGTCGGATTGAGGAGACGATAACCCCTCGGAGATTAAAAATTTTTATATCGGTTTCGTTTCGGTAAAAGAATTTGTAGTGCTCCGACGATGTTTTTTCTACATGTTATTTGCAAAAATTATTAACGTTGCTTAAATAACGTCTTTGTAAAGACATAATGTTTATTTATTAATACAAAGACCTTGTTCTTACGAATTTTGGCTCAGATCTCTTAAAATTGCTAAACTCGAATACAAATCTAGTGTTAGTTTTATTAACTAGCACTCATATATTGAAATAATACTATACCCAAAACTAGAAGGTTTTAAACTGCAAATTACAATTTTTTTCACATAATTAATACTTTCTTCCTATATTACTTCGTATTACTGTATTAGAAAAATAAAACTAAAAGATATCATTTATAAATAACAAAAAGAGGCACATTTAACAGTTTTAATGAAAGACACTCCTTCCAATAAACTGTCATGTCGTGAGTAAATGAGTTCCGAAAGGTTGTCGATGTGTCTAGAGGAATAGTAAGTGCGTCCTTTCGTCGAATATTGATGTTATGGACGTAGTGTGATTTGGTATTTTATTACTTACGGGTATTTTCTCTTGTAGAATTTTGAAATAAATTTCTGTTTTATGTAAACAAAACCTGTTATAGATATCTTTCAACTATGTGAATGTTCTTGGTACTTCCGTATGCCATAAATATGTGTTAAACGTAATTTTGGACATCAATTTAATATCGTTGGTCATATCTTAGAAAATTATAGAATATCTTATGATTTTGATTTATTTCTATTATTACTTATATCTTACCTACATTACGGTTCTTTTGTGCCGCGTGCTGTAAGGCGTTTAAAATGCATCTTTAACTCTTATCTTTTTATCGAGTCTCCGTGTTAAGTCAGCGAAAATTGCATAGTAACACTAGACCTAGAACTAGAAAGATTTAGGTTCAGCCGTGCGTCTTCAAACGTACGGCTAAACCGAAACTTTCTGAGTCTGGGTCTAGTGTTATTGCTTGTTTTAGTTCTTATTTACCTCTAGATTGTTGTAAAATCTTCTTGGAACTACGAAAAGTGTAACTAATACTAGACCTACAACCTAGCTTTAGTACTAACATTAGACCTAGAACTGTTTGTTTATGTTTCTAATTCTAGGTATAGTATTAACTAGATTGAGTTGGGTTGGGAGGTACGATTAAACCCAAATGTTTTTATTGATAGATTTGTTCTCTTTGTTGTCATCGTGATGTTAAGTTTAGAATAAGAAATAGAAATTCTCTGTTATACATCAACGATGAAAATTTTATTATTATTTTTTGATTTTAACCGGTTTCGGCTACATAGCCATCATCAGGAAACCACGTTAAAAATTTTCAACTATTACTTATTATCTACGAGGTTCAGATCTTTTATTTTTTTTTAAATCAATTGCCAACATAATTTGTCATTTTGTGAGTGTCCAATTTTTATAGTGTTTTGACCCTTCTTAAAATTAAATAAACAACTGATTTTTTAAAAGAAGTTAAAAGAAGAATAGCTAAACCTAAATCTATTATTATAGTTAGTATTATTTAGTAGTATTATAGTATTGGTATTATCTTTACTTTTAGTTGTTATTCGGTTTTAGATTATTATATACTTGTATTGAACTAAAACTAGAACTAACACTAGAGCTAGAAGTAGAAAGAGTCAGTTAATCTTTCTACTTCTAGGTCCAGTGTTAGTTCCAGTTTTAATTATTTTTAGCTCTAGATTGTTTTAAATTTTTGTGGAACTAAAAGTATAACTAATACTAGGCATACAACCTAGCTTCAGAACTCACAGTAGACATAGAACTAGCATCATTAGAGTTGATACGTTTCTAAGACAGTTAAACCTTAATATTTCTTATACTAGACTTAGGTTGTATTAATTCAGAAGCTAGGATGTTTTTGGTTCTGATTTCGTCTTAAAAGACGTATGACTAAACCTAATTTTGTAACAAACTTCTGCTTTACGTAAATAGAACCTGTTATAGATATTTTTCAACGATGTAAAAGTTATTGGTACTTTCCTATACTATAAATATGTGTTAAATGTAATTTTGAACATCAATTTAATATCCTTCGTCATATACTAAAAAATCATAAAATCTCTTATAATTCTCATTACATTTACTATTATTATTTATATCTTACCTACATTAATATTCAGATAATCCTTAATGTCCTTTGTGCCGCGTGCTGTAAGCCGTTTAAAGTGCATCTTTAACACTTATCTTTTTATCAAGTCTCCGTGTTAACTCGACGAAGCTTGCATAGCAACTCTACTTTAAAATCTATTCTCTCCAGACCAAGTTAATACGTGCCCTTTACACACTCGCGTCTATTTGACTTTTTTCCCCACACGACTAGTTAAGTGCTAATCATTGTTTAATTTTTAAACCAACCTTTTTAGCAAACCCCGTTCTAACCATTACGAGTTGAGTTGTGCAAATTCATTTATAACAAAATTTTCTGTACCACTTTAAACGAATGGATACGAAGCTCGCGCTGTGCAAATAGGTTAACTAATTTATATAGGACGTTCTGATTTGCGTGAAGAATCGTGTTTTGTATTTTTTATAACTCCTATTGCGATATTTGATTTATTTGTGCAAACAAGATGTGACGTTTCATGGCATTAAATATTTACCAAAACCCGCAATCCATTATTATACTGAATAATTTAATGGTTTACAGTTAACAATGTCAACTTTTCAATTATTTTTGTTTAGTGTTATTTTAAATACACATATAAATATTTTATATTGAGATTTTAGAGTCCAGGTCAATACCTGATGATTTATAGGTAATTTTATTTCATCATGTTATCATAATCGAATCTAAGTTTTTCAATTACAATCATGTATGGATAAATTGCACCCAATGAATCAGCATTTATGATTGATAATGGACCATCAGCCACTATTGGTTGTGATATTAAAGTGGACGTCGTCTTAAGAGTTCTTACCCAATAATGCCGTGATAAAACCGTTGATTAATCTTCGATTTATTGTTATGATTTCGAGAATTGCAAATTGAGTCATAGAAAAAAGTTAAGTATATGATTGAAGCTTGGCGCAATCTGTTGATCAACCACTCGAATTGTTCCAAGAATCTCATATCTTATTATAATATTACTAAATTGTGTTAAAGAAATAAGTACATTTAAATACTTCAAAATGTTACATATTTCTCGAATATCTTTCATAATACGTCTGTGAACGTTTTTACCTGAATTTTGTTATTGTGTTTGCTTTTTTGTTTTCCGTTATCAGGTTTTGTTTCGCAGGTATTTCGTATAAGTCTTTTTCTCTCTCGTGGTCAGGTTTGAGGTTATCCGCTCTGGAATGTTTTAATTATAACTCTTAATATTCAAAATGTTTTCGTATTCAACGTGTAGAAAGCTACGACGGAAAATATTATTTTTACAATAATCTGTAAGGCAGAAATTATGTTTCTTACCGTGTTCAGTCCATTACAGTACTATTTTTATTTATCGCAATTAGGAGCTTTGAGTTAAATTCATTTACTTTTGTTGTTGTGATCAAATAATTAAAAGTTATGGTAAACATTTTGAGACAAGGAACAGATTGATATTGCAATTTTATGGATATGTGTTCTATAATATAATTGAACAAAAATTTTCGGTCAACAGCAGTGTTTGATTTTTCAGCCGGGACGTTAGACGAGAAAAGAGTCAATTTGGTGTTGAGTCGTGGAATAAAATTACTTGTCAACATAACATAACTTATAGGATATTATTAAGCGGATCTTGTGAAAGTTACAAAATAGAGAAAATATCGATGTATGAATTATAGAACAACCATAGGAAGTAATTTTAAATAAATTAGTTAAACCCGTAATATTTTGGAACAATTTAATGAACGATTTATAGCACAAAGTGTAAATTAAATGTTTCTTTCTCGCCTTAGGTGCAAGGATTTGCAGGGCAAAACGAACTCTCAGCGACTTCTGAAAACATAAACATGATGTATTAGCCATTTCTTGCAGAAAAGTACATTTTTCTCACAAGTTCTCAACAAGATAATTTAGAAATTGACGGAATAATGTAGATTGTTACGTTTTATGCTTCCAGTTGGAAGGGTTTTTGTAATCCGGATAAGTTCATTCAAAGGAGCTTTGTATTAAATATAAAAAACGAAAAAAATGATTACTTCTTTGTGAAAGAAGTGCTTGATTTCTCTTTTTTTCGTGATATGTATTTCTCGCTTAAGTACAAGGATTTATGGAGGATAAAAAAGTACTCTTAGCGACCTTTGAAGGCATAAACATGATGTATTTACCATTTCTTGCAGAAGAGAATTCTATAACATTCTTAGCAAGATAATTTTGTAAATTGATGGGTTAGTATGGGTTTGTCAAAGTTTTCATAATCCGGATACATTTATATCAGAGACGAAAAAGTGAATTGTTTTTTAGAGAAATAAGTGTTTGAATTTTTTTATTTTTTTCCGTTTAATATATTTGTCAGCTTAGATGCAAAGATTTTTTTTTTTGAAGGCATAAACATGATGTATTCGCAGAAAGCGGAAAGGTGAATTCTTTTGGAAAATTCTCTGTAAGTATCATGCTCCAGTGTCAAATTTCATGCTTCCAATTGGAAGAGTTTTTATTATACGGCTCTGTTCCGAATAGGTTCTTTCAAAGCAGCCTTATATTTAATAATAAAGACGAAAAAATGGCATACATTAGGAAAGTGTAATTTGACAATTCTTTCATAAGTTTTGTAACTACCCATCAAATCAGTTTCACTAATCTGTAGGAATTTCTCAATTGTTTTCTGAAAAGTTGGGGGATAGTTGCGGACATAATAAAATTACCTTATCTGATACCTTATCTTGCGAAAAATTGCATTAAAATATCTTCCTTTGCCACCTAGCGGCGTTTTTTGTGAACAGTTATTCAGTGCAGCAAGCCAAATGTATGCAGAACAGAGATGTAACCTACATGGCAAAAATACAGAATAATTACTGTTTAGAACCCGTTTCCAAATATTTTTTTATAAGTTTGTGTACTTCAACGTGAAATATTCTTGTGTTCGGATGTACAACTAAAAATAGAGCTAACACTAACGTTAGAGTTAACACTAGACCTAGAATCGGAAATATTTTGGTTTAGTTGTACCTCTCTTAAGACGGAACCTAACCCAACCCAACATAGCTTAAGAACTAACACTAGACTTAGAAACATTAGGGTTTAGCCGTCGAAAAACACGTACGGCAAAATACTAACGTTTATAGTTCTAGATCTAGTATTAATACCAAAGCTGAATTGTAGGTTTGGTATACGTCTTAAGTTAGTAGTCTTTAAGATAATATATAGTCTGTGGAACAGTAATAACTCATGCTGCCAATAAATTGGCAGACTTCAAATTGATGACCAAGATCTTGGAGACAATAGCTCATACTGCCAACAAGTTGGCAATCTTTAAGATAACTATATGTAGTACATAGTACTATGTAGTACTATGAATAGTCTGTCATAGTAGTATAGCTCATACTGTCAATCAGTTAGCAGACTTCAAACTGACGAATAGAACTTTAGAGACGTAATAGCTCAAGTTGCCTGCAAGTTGACAATTATTTTTTGTTTATCTGATAATTTACACGAAATTCCAAGCAAAGAAATGAAATGTTGAAAGATCATCAAAAATGTGAAATTTCTCTTTAGTTTTCACAAGATCCCGAAGAAAACATCACATGGGTGCAATTTCACCAGATCTGGAAATAATGTATTTACATCCAATTTCTTGACTTGATCGGGTAATAAGTTATAAAAGTGTATGGCGTAATAATTAATAATCATCTCTCACCCTATCCGTCTTGGCATAATCGATCATCAATTGACATGTCAAACTGTAATAACAAGGGAATGTTTATATTTCCTTTGAGGTATCTCCTCCTCATAACATGGTGTATGGTGTATGACAGTGGAAGCGGCCATAACATGCAGAAAAATGATTGCAACTAAATTACGCAACATAAATATATTGCGATTTTAAGTCTTGTTAAGCTTAACTATATGACCTTTCCACGTCAAGCTCGGATCAAGAATATTGCCAAGATATTTAATAAATGTCGTTTTAGCTGAAAAATTTTTCATTTATACTTAAACGAAAGCATATCAAGATAATGTCTTGATGTGCTGTCATGTTTAGTCGATGGGTAAATTGCTCATTGACTATTTGTTTCAAATCAGTTTCTGATGTCGCAATACTAAGAGTACAAGTATCATCAGCAAATAAAATTAGTTTATTACTATTTGGTACATAACAAAGTCAATACGTTATTACAAATAAATCAAATACTGAATCTTGAGAAATACCATACTTTGTCGTAATAATAATAAATTTATTGCCACAATGAAAAAAAAACAGTATACCTAAATTAATCAATAATGTCTGTTGGCAAAAGGTCAGTTTATCGCTAAAGGCGATATCTTCCAAAAGACCCAAAAGGAAGGAAACAGCCAAGTGTACGCAAAGAATAAAAACAGAAATAGACCTGCTGACAGGCAGTCTGAATTTGATATCGCCAAGAGAATTTGATGCGCTGAGTTCATTGTCACCCCCAATTTCTTGACGGTATTGGTGAAATGTATGATATTGTCACCGAATATCAGTTGACCGAATGCTATAGCGTGCGTCTTGGCCATATTTAAACTCAGGCCAAAACGTTTAGACCAGTCAAATATTCTGGACAGATCGTCATTAAGCCGCGCCACGGTACTGTGAGCTCATTCACAGTTGTTGATGTGTAAATTTGACGATCATCCACATATTAGACGATAATTGCATAAAATGAATTTGGTATATGTATACTTACTACGTATATGAAGTATACGTCTATATATGTACGTCTATACACTTTGATATAAGTATACGACAATCTAAGACTGAAGAATAACTAAAAATAGAGATTTTGTTCCCTTTTAGCTTTTGAGTTTTAGTTCGATACAAGTATACGATAATCTAGAAGCGAACACAGTTAACAGTGAAGCTTATACTAATTTGGATTTAGTTGCACCTTTCTTAGGATGGTTAAACCAAAATATTTCTAGTTCCAAGTCTAATGTTAATTCTAGTTTTAGTAGGTCCTTCATGGTTAACATCGCATGGAAAAACTTAATTTTTTTAATTAATTGTTAACAATTAATTGTTTCTTATTGTTAGAGAAAAAGGTGCTTACATTTTCTTTTTTTTTCGTGGTATGTATTCCTTGTCTTAGATTTAAGGATTTATGGAGGGCACGACGTATTCGTAGAAAAGTGAATTCTTCTGGAAAATTCTTAGCAAGTGTCAGCTCAAGTATCAAGTTTCATGCTTCCAATCGGAAGGGTTTTTATTATCCGGAGCTGATCCAGATAGGTTCTTTCAAAGCAGTCTTGCATTGGATGATAAAAGATGAAAAAATGTGAAACATCAATTAAAGACGGCGTAAATTAACAAAGTGTGACATTTCTTTTATATGTTTTGAGATTAAACTAATTTTATGGTTTCTATGGTTACATATCATAAATTGAACTTAAAAATTTTTTAAAGAAAGTTTGAGTTTCGGTCGGACACTAATTAAAACATTTCCTTGGTGTGGAATTGTTCAAATTTAGTGTATCTTAAGTTTCCGCGGATTTTAGTAATAAAAGCCATTTCATTTTTTAATTTTTTTTTAATAATTTTCATAATTATTAACAAATAATACTATAATAAGATTTGTAATAAGTAAAGGTAAACAATTCATTGTGGTTTTTTGTTCAATCAGACATTACAATTGTTTTTAAATATACTGATATTAATACAGAATTTTTTATATAAAATGACTAAAAATGTATATACTTAAATTATCGATTTATTTGTACAAAATCATGTTAAAGCAAAGATCGAAATTGATGGGCTCCCACAAATTCTTAACCTAAATATTTTTGATTTATGATTTATAACGATTAATTTCCAAAAATTTAAGAATGGAAAAGTGGGAAAACCGCCAAGTGCTGAATCGATTTAAACTGCACAAGTTGCAGATGTAAACTCAAATAATAATTTTTAGATTCAATGAATGTTTCATCCCTCCAAAAATAGTTAGTTACTCAGATAAATCTCAGCTAATAGACCAAAGGTGCGAGATAATCACCTACCTGTTAACATTATTACTTCACGGATTCGTGACTTAGATTGTATTTTATTTGAAACCACTCGAAGTTCTCTCGTGGATTTAATGACCGAAGCTAAGTCGGATAAAGAGATTTTCAATAAATGTAATTTGTTAATTTTTTTAAAACATTTAATCGATTCAATGGGATTCAATCGATTGAAATTGTCATTAATTTCAGAAATAGAAAGGTTATGTTTCCTGCCATTTCTTTATTTACACGGAAATTATCATTGCAAATTTAATTGAAGACTTGGCATAGAAATGTTTGAATAATTAACGAAAATAGATTTTTGTTATGAATTGACACATTTCCTAAAAGTTTAACTGAATCATTTTATATCTTCAATGAATCATTTATAAAATAAAACGTTCTTGTTGTTTATAATGTAACGTTTTAATGTTCTTTTATAAAAATGTAGGATTTTTGTTATCAGGAAATCGATAACTTTCTTTAAGTTAACATTACTTGGGTGTTGAAATGTTTGCACAACTTTGTTGATTTAAAATTTACCTGATTTTTTAACTTTTCTTTGTAGGTTTTTAAGTAATGACAATTGCGTCTACTGTAACAAATATTTGCCTTTAAAAAGCATTTTTTTTAGAATTCTCAGGTAGTGGCAAATTAGCTTTAACCTGTTATTATTGGGACTGTTATATCCTTCCTGTTACAAATAGTTCATTGTTCACTTTTGCTCATTATTGTTGTCTTAGTCTGTTTCACCTTGAGTTTTAACACGATACACAAAACCCATCAGTCAAACGTATTTGGTAAGTGACTGTTGTTGAGAAAAAGATTCTAGTAGTCTGCACATCCATAACTGCTTACAAACGCACGACGATGGTTTCACTCGATCTTTGTTGGCATTGTCCCATACCCAAGGCCGTCTTATTTCCATCCAGGATTATGTTAATTTTATTCTGACCAAACTGTAAAAAACGAAATAAATAAAAAGTTTATAACAAAAATTTAAAAGAAAAGGATGGTATAAATTTGTTTTTTGTGGTGGAATATTTTAGGAGCTTTATTATTTTCTTTGGTGTGTAATTTCCGTTTGATTTGAATACTTAGTGTATAGAAAAGTGTGTGTAATAAATTGTATGTAATAAAATGTGTGTGGTGGAACGTTCCAGAAATAGAGTGATAAATTTAGTGTGATTGGTTTCGGTCTGGTTACACTTGATTCCCAAACGAGACCCTTTTCAACAACGACGGCGGCGACAGTTACGTTATAATTTCGCTATGTGACCTTACGCTTCGTTTAACTGTGACGATAATTCGCCAGATGTACCGCAAAACAGATGCGATTAGAATCCAATTTCACACGATTAAAACTATAACAAACTACATCAACATTAAACATTTCACAATATGCTCAATTTTTATTTATTTTTCTTACCACGACTTTTTATACGCTTATTACGTCGTAGATTTTCTTTATTTTAATAATAGCATACTTAATTATAATTCTTTTTGAGTATTCAATATCCCGGATAAGTCTTTCATTGTTTATGTTTTGAATATAAATTATTTAATCCAAAGATGAAAGCGAATCAACACCGGAAATTAAAAAAAAAAATAAATAACTTGATTCAACTTTTAAGTAGAAAAAGAAAGAAAATATTAGATACACATGTCTTAATGTAATATTTCACATACAGTTTGTGTATTTACGCAATCAATGCCAATTAATGTAAAACAAAGTTTTTTAGGCCAACGTTTGACTATTTAATTGAGAGTAATACCTGCTTTGTACTCAGCCGCCGTTTAAAATATTGCTTTAGGAAATTGAAAAATGTGTTCCAAAAATGGAATACGTTTTGATGATTGAGGAATAAATTGGCGATTATAATTTCGACATAGCATGGTTATTATAAAAGATAGCTGATAGAATTTCTGAAATCTTCATTGATATTTTATGGATTATGGTATTCAAATAAAATCATTTGACAATTATATTCAAAACAAAAAACTGATGCTTAACATTTTCAGTTTATCAGTATTTGTAATGTTGAAAATAATTAAGTTTAACAAAAACCTATTTTATTACCAAATCGTTTACGATGTGTAGGCCATACTTTAAACTTGTTAACAACCGATTTTTTAAAATTAATTATAGACAACATATTATCACGTCATTATCATCATTCAGCATTCGCAAATTGAATGCTTTATGAAAGACGTCTATGAACCTAAATCATCTGAAGTTATCTCACGTTTTTTTGCTTCAGTCTTATATACTCTTCCCTGCAAAATGGAATTCGTAATATGAAGCCATAACTCAGATTTTAACGTACAAATTTGTATTTAAATGGAAGTTAAATATTTAATCGAATTTTGTGGGGTTGCGAAACGCGTTCCCATAGCATTGGATAATTTATATCAAGACATAGATTATTGTGGCTAATTACAACCTGTTTTATTTTCATTGAAACAAAGCTTCAAAATTTTAATAGAGCAAAATCTTTATCATGTTGGATTATGATAATTCGTTGGAATTACGATCTGAAAGTTTTTTGCAATTTAGCTGCTTGTTTACATCTCGCTTTAATTAAGTTAACTGAAGACGGTCACCTGATTAATCAGAATTAGAGAGAAAGTGAATTCAAGATTTATGCATTCTTGCAATGAAGACGAACTGCAACCGAACAATCCCACGAATTAAGTGGGATTGAGACAAAACTACTTCATTTTGTCTATAAATTCTATTTGGTGTCAATGTTTCAAGAATTTGTTCGAAAAAGGAATTCGTTTGAAATCACGATGTTTTCAAAATTTTAATAGATTTTTGACATTATGTATTCATGCAATGAAGACAAACTGCAGCGGAATAATCACAAGTACCAAGCTGTAGAGTGGAGCTAGGATAGATTTAATTTTGTATTTCAAATTCTATTTAGTTTCAACGTTTCAAAAATGGAAGCACGATGTTTTCAAAGTTTTAATAGATATTCAAGATTTATGCATTCATGCAATAAAGATAAACAGCAGCGGAATAATTACAAGAAAGAGCAGTAGAGTGAAGCTAGGATAGACTTCATTTTGTATTTCAAATTATATTTGGCGTCAATGTTCTAAAACTGGAATCACGATGTTTTCAAAATCTTAATAGATATTCAAGTTTTATGCATTCATGCAATGAATATAAACTGCAGTGGAATAATCACAAGAACCAAGCAGTGAAGTGAAGCTAGAATGGACTTCATTTTGTATTTCAAATTCTATTTAGTGTCAACGTTCTAAAACTGGAATCGCGATGTTTTCAAAATCTTAATAAGATATTCAAGATTTATGTATTCATGCAATAAAAAAAACTCCAATAAAGAATAATCACAAGAGCCAAGCAGTAGAGTGAAGCTAGAATAGACTTCATTTTGTGTTGCAAATTTTATTTGGCTACAACGTTCCAAAACTGGATTTTCAGTTTATCTTCATTAACGCAATGAATATAAACTGCAACAGAACCAAGCAGTGGAGTGAAGCTAGGATAGACTTCATTTTGTATTTCAAATTCGAAATATTCCAAATTTCTCAAAAAATTTGGCGTCGACGTTTTAAAACTGGAATCACGATGTTTTCAAAATCTTAATGGATATTCAAGGTTTATGCATTCATGCAATGAAGATAAACCACAACGGAATAATCCTAAGAATCAAGCAGTAGTGTGGATATAGGATAGACAAAAGTACTTGATTTTGTATTTCAAATTGTATATATTGTCAACATTCCAAAAATGGGACCAGGATGTTTTCAAAATATTAATATACATTCAAGGTTGATGAGTATATACTCATGCATGAAAACAAACAGTAGTGGAATAATAATAATAAAACTTTATTTCCTACAGGTTTTATACCACCCAATAACAGAAAATCTTACTAATTACAGAAAATAAAATAATGCAAATGTAAGCACAAAGTAATAAAACAACAACAGCAATAACATACTCAATTAATTGCTTTTAACACTATGCCCAAAGAATCAACAAATAATAACCTTTCTAATAGCCAACTAAAATCTATATCACAATGCAAAAGTTTGTATGCAGACTTCACAGTGTTAACAACTTTGCGTTATTGTAACGAAAGAAAACTAAAGCACGATGGCAGCAAACTATAGTCCGAACCTTTTGGCGCATATACAAAATAGGTATGATATGATAAGTATTTTAAAAATGATTTCTGTACTGACTCGAGCATGCTTATGTAATATATATATATATATATATATATGGTAATTCGTAATGCTTCGCGGATGGAGAAGTATGTGTTTTGGTTGATCCGAGGTATCATCCGTTCATCTTCTTGGTTGTTCCCTGTGGACAGGGGCAGACGTTTTGCCAAGATCTCACTTGGCATCTTCAGTGCTTTGTCGTAGTCTCCTGTTGACAGTCTGTCAACAGGACAGTCTGTCAACATGAGACGTCTGCCCCTGTCCACAGGGAACAACCAAGAAGATGAACGGATGATACCTCAGATCAACCAAAATACATATATATATATACAAGAGGGACCAAATAATCTTGGCGTATTCCAAACGTGATGTAATCAGCGCACATACATAAACATTATAAGAGTAGCTCCTTACAATTACGAACGATAAAGCCATAGACTCGGTAACACTTAGCAGCAAGGACAAGAATATACTCATTAAATATAAGGCCAGAATCGAAGAATACATCAAGATCAAAGTATTTAGTTTTTGATTTCAACGGTAGATAGTTTAAGAGGTGCACATGGTTGATTGCGCCCAGCATTCGTGAGAAAGACACCGTAAAAGACTTTTATGCATTCATTGATAAACGGTTACCTAGGCACCATTCGTGTACATTCGTATTAAGGTTGCTCTGAAGATGCTCACAGTCGCTGACATTGCGAATCGCTGAGATAATTTTGACGTTAACAGCAAACAAAGGTTTTTCACAATCCAACATCTAGATTATATCATTGATGAACGCTAGGAAGCAGCGATTAGAGCCTTGTAGAACTCCCGAAGTTGGGTAGAATCCTATAGAAGTGAAGCCTCCATAGCAAACAAACTGCTATCTAGCAAATAATACTTTATCAACAACAATAGTGACGCACTAAATCCGAGTTTACTTAATTTTTTCAACAAGATGAAATGATCCAGCTTATTGAACGCCTTCTGAATGTCCAAATATACGATGTTCACTTATACAGTTTTTGAGGTGGAATGAAATATGCTTAAAGAGAACACATACATATATCTTAGAAAAGCAACATAACAACGAAATCGGTCTATAGTTCATAATTTCCGCCTTATATGACTGTTTCCAAATACACGAAAATGAAGAAGAAATTATAAGCAACGCGAAGCACAGTCCCTTGATAAGAAACTTGGAATCCCATCGACACCAGCAGTAATGGGGTTTTTAGCTCTCCTTTCCCATCGCATCCTTCACCTCCTCCATCGTGAAAGACTCTACATATAACTGCAAGTTATAACGGGATTGATCGAAATTGAGATCGCGTGAACACAGAACGAAAATAGTCAGCAAAAGTCTTGTACTTAAACTCCAGGGCATCTCTCAATATAAGGTCGGGAATGCGTAATACACGCACCTTTTCGGAATCGCGCAAATGCCCAAAAATTCCTGGGATCAGAATTTAAAGATGGTTTAACCGACTTCAGTACGTCTTATAAACGTCAGCAATAAGTTGTTTTGCTCTGCCACGCTTATGCTTCCTGCACATTTTTTCGTTCTTCATCACAACTTCATATAAAAAAGCACACATATCTCATCAACTTCATTGGCATCAATCAAGAAACGATTAGTCTAAATCCATCAAGGAACTATACAAGAGTGGGTAGTTGGCTCACTTAAAATTGTAATTTAGTGTTGTATTATGTGCAAATGCATTATCCGAGGTGCATAATCAAATTGAAATGAAAGGGCAAGATGGTAAGGATCCTCATCTAGCATAGGATCGTCGCGCTCTACCGGATAGTTAAGTATGTTTTTACAATCTTAATAGATATTCAAGATTTATCATTTATGTAATGAAGACAAGCGGAACAATCTCAAGAACCAAATAGTGGAGTTGAACTAGGATGGAGAAAATTACTTCATTTTGCATGTCAATTTCTATTTGGAGACAACGTTCCAAAGATGTGACGACAATATTTTCAAAATCTTAATCAAATTCTTTTCTTATTGAACAAATGGTTTATTAAAATTAGAATCAAACATTTTGGTAACTCACCTTGCCACTTTTTATATATATTTTTGCATTATATTATATTTAGTAGTTCTTTGTGTTAAAACCTAAAGGGTGATTCACCCCTGGAAATTCCAGAATCCGTATTTAGAGCGTCCAATGAACGAACGGCATTCGAAGGAGGTACTTTCCCGAAATAGAATAACTGTATTTAGCCCTCCAGTGTGTGCAAGCCAACACGACGAGTGTTAAACGTGTGCATTTTCTCAACAACTCTCTTAAAACTTAAATATCGTTCTTACATTTTACACAAACATTTACTTAATCCACTTCCACATAAATAAAAAATAATAATAAATAAATTGGATAAAGAATCCAATTGTAACAATAATTTTTATTTTTAATATTCAAGGTTTTTTTAACCTACCAGACAAAAACAATAAACGTTTCAACGACTTTAACTTAACAAGTTTCATCGCATCTGTCGACCTTAACCTACTAAAAAAATACGAAAAGGAAAAAAGCAAATTTATTATACGTATTCTGTAAGCATCTCTTCGATGTGATGGGGGGAAATAATTCAATTATAAAAACCTTCGAATGATAAACTTACTGCTCACTCAAGGGCGTTGAGTCGTTGAGTTTAAGAAGAATTTCAATTTCAATGAGAAACCATTTATATACATCGCCTTTTATGAAAAGGATTAATTCGTTTAATGAATTCAAAACGCTTACGTTTACAAAATAGCCTTTTAGCATGAACTGTTTTATTCTGCCGGTCGATATTTAATTATTCAAATCGAGTAGAAAAATAAGGAAAGGCTATTTCTTATCATCAAATTTAAAAATATGTTATGATTGACTTAACCTCATTTTCAGAACGTGTTAACTATTTTTAGGTGAGTTTCATTGACATGAAAAGCGTCTTCCGATCGATATTTAATTATTCAAATCGGAAAATTACATAAGAAGCAGTAAAATTTCAAAAAATATGGCTTATCTATAAAAACAAGTTGAAAGAAAGAGACACAGGAAATTGGACTTAAATTATATCAAAATGCCGCGTACAGCTGGATTTTAACGAAAATATTTACGCGAACGGCACCCACAGGGAGTGAAATAAAAAAACCGGTGCTTATTTTGGTGTCTTTTTCGATTGGAGGATCCTCTCTCGTTTACTCGAATACGCAAGAGAAGCGAGAGGAGGAGATCTGGAAGATTTCCTACAACAACAACGGCCCCGTTTGTATGTCCAGGGAGTTCGGGAGCCGTGGGAACGAATTAATTGATGAACCAGACGTCTATGACGTCGCCAAAAGATGGTTACTCGGTGTAAAAAGCCTTTGAAAAGTTCGTAAACGAATTATTTAATTAAAGTTTCAATTAGGACTCTTTTAGAAGTTAATATAAACTTAATGCTAACTTTGTTTTTGAACCAAGTTTAAGATTTTGGCGCTTCGAAAAGTTTTTAACTTAATTTAACTTTAATGTCAAAGTTTATGACGCACATATTAAATCGGCTTCTTAAAGGATTAATACTGGGAATGAGTGTCTTATAAAGAAATCAATGCAAAGTGAATAAATTTTAATTTACACAAACTGGAACAGCGGAGATAATAGTGCATCTCATAAGATTGTTAAATCGCAATGTTTCTAGATCTAGTGCAAGTTGTAGTTTTAATTGAATAAAAATATAGCAATCTGGCGCTGAATTGGAACTAAAACTATAACTAACACTGGAACTGGAACTAGAAAGTTTCGGTGCGCCTTCAGACTTTCTCAGTTTGAACAACAGTTCTCAACACGAGAACATATGCACTTTAGATTAAGCACCACATTTAATTAAAATGAAATTTATTAAAAATAGGGTGCATAAATTGAATTTGATTTATTTTGATTGACGTTAATAGCAAATTATGCTATTTAGTGTAGTAAACTTGAACTGATGAAAGTATTAAATCGTAATTACCCTAATTTAAAAATATCTTTGTGCTAAAAGTGATACACTTTCCCACAAAGCTGGGTCGGATACAGGAAAAAAGTTCGAGTACCGAATGCCGGAATCCGGCTTCTTTTTAAAAAGTACGGATACTTTCTCCATGTATCCGGATAGTTTATCCGAATACATATGACAGTTTTTTCAGAAATGATCTCATTGAATTTTTTCTAAAAGGGGAAAGTTAGTGTATAAATTTTAGTATGTAGGGGGTACTCGCAATTTTCCCAAAATAATAACTAACTTCCAACATGTAAAGCCACAATTATTGATGTAGTCACTAAAGATTCAAACACTCTGATATGTCGTATGTACAAATATCTTTTTGACGATCCTTACAAAAGAAATAGATATTGTAACCGTGATGTAAACGATGTAATTAAACGAAAATTTTATTTATAAAAATTTATAATGATGCTTTTGAATGTGAAATTTCCGAAAAAGAACCCGAATTCTCTCAGATTTAGGCACGGATACCGGATTCATAATTTGAAAAGTATCCGAATACAAAGTATCGGATACTTGTGATAGTTGTTTATTAGTTTCCAATTTATTTGGTGAAACTGCATTATTGAGGTTTAATTTCTTATAATAGATTAACAAAACAATAAAATCATAAAAAAATAATTATAACAATAAAAATGATAACAAATATTAAACAAAATTGTACAGTTAAAGTGTAGACTTACTTATCGCATCTGTTAGACATGATAGACTTCTTTTTTATTAGACTATGTGTTAATACAGAACTTTTAACACATCATTTTAAGTAGTTATAAAGTCAAACATCTGTATCCTAAGATAAGTAAGCACAGTGAATTAGTTTGGTCCAAGTCTTTTTAGGTTGAATACATGCAACTTTATTATAAATAGAATTATTCTAAATAAAAAAATTAACTGCTTGTTTTACCGTTAACATAATCCAGCATACACGCATTTGATTGTGAAAAGATTGTAATAACGTTAAATATTTCAAGGTATCAACGATTTCATTTTTAATTATTTTATGAAACTGGTTTTTAGAATCCACTCGAATTTAACGATCAAATTGCTTTTCAGCAATTTGCATTAATTTGGGTTTTGTTACGAAAATAATTTGGAGAAAAATTCCATTCTTACTTAAAAAATAATTTCAGGGTATTCTTAAAACACAACTCCTTTACATGATACACAAAAATAATAAAACTGTTTTATATCATACATGTCAAAAGAGCTGGGGCATAATTTATTAAAATACCTAAATTTATCGTTCAAATGAAATGTTGGCCCTGAGGGAGTTGCACGTTGCAACAATTATAAGTAGCAGAATTGAGTTAAAATGTGAGATTAATCTTCGTATTTGATCTAAATTCAGGATATGACCTTATAGCTTTATATTAAATTTCAACAATTGTACAAGAATTATTATGTAATTTCGTTCAATTATTGCTTAAGAACTCAATAACTATATGATATAATGCCATAAAATAACCTATAAAACATTTTTGAGATGGTCATAAATGCTTATAACGTTATTAACCTTTACCTACACTTTTAAACTTTGTCCTACGATGATAATAAGTTTCTGCTTTCTGCGTATAACATTCCATTTATTTTAACAACTAGACCCATTTTTTACAGTCAATATTAATAAGAATTGCTATTATTAGATATATCTTCTATTTCAGTTTAATCTCGTATATAAACGATATATAACTGTTTATCATTTTAGCACTACTCAAATATATAACTCACTACTAAATTGCATCATAATCTGCAAAATTTTATCTGTCGACTAATAGATTTTGAAGCAATCAATTTTCGTAGTTTCTTCTGTGTTTAATTTGCCCGCTTCCAACTGATTTTAAAATTGCTTACATTAGACTTGATTTATTGATTCAGTAACAATCTTGTGAAGCACGAGTGGGAGAAATTGACTTAATGGATCAAATTATTAAAAACTTCCTATGTAGAGGAAAACTTAAAAAAAATACTAAGATGATTCTTATTATTTTTTTGTTAAGTATTTTGATCTTAAAAAATATTTCGTCACTATCTAATAACATTCGTAATATTTTCTTCCGCTTACTCAAACTAACAGCGAGGCACACGCAATGTCACGCGAGAATACATTTGAATATTTTTCACCTTTTTATTAGTTTGTGTCAAATTCTTGGTGTATTTTAGGAAATATTGTAACATAAATCGAAAACCCGTTTGTACACCAGACATTTTTTTGGTGAGTCTCATGATTGACTTACATATTTTAAAAATTTTACAATGATTGTACTCTAAATTATGTATGTAAATACTATAATAATAATAGGGATTTAAAAAATTTCTTATTTGCATCAAATATCTAAGGAAGAAGAGCCGATCCTTATCTTAATATCCTACTAAATGAAATCTCACAGAATCAAATCAAAAAAATAGAGGAGAAAATTAAAGTTAATAACAGAATAGAAGTTATGATTAGCTATTGATAAAGAACTTAAAACGAACTTATTGTTAACATTAGTGCTGGGTTAAAGTATCGATATATACGGATAATACGTATCGACACAGCAGTGCATATCGAATAGCCGATACGTCCATCAGTGTAGTATCGATATATTGATATATCGATATATTGATACAAAGAAGATATCGATACAAAGAAAACAGTTATAATCTTATTCAAGCAGTATCCAAACTTCTTTCAGAAATATTTAGCATTGAGTTATCAATATTTAGATTTTTAATAGCAGTAATTTCTGTAAACAGAATATAGCCTATAGTTGTTAGCAGAGCGCGGCGATTTTAGCTTACACGTCCTTCACCATCAGAACAACTTATGCGATATAAAGAGAGCCTCAGACGCCTCTAAAGATTAGAATCTACTTTTCCGCCAACAGAGTCTACATTTCTGTTAACAGTTTTTAGACATTTGCAAGCATTTATAATCTTTTTCAAGCAGCATTCAGGCCTCCAGACTTGTTTCGAAATTTAGTTTTGTTAGTAATATTGAGTCTTTTTATAGGAGTTATAGTTTTATATTGAGTTTTCTGACAATAGTGTCTAGACTTTTGCTAGCAGTTTCTAGACTTCTGCTAGTAGTTATAATAGTCTCTAAGTACTATCCACATTTTTTTCAGAAGTATTTATCGTTTATGTAGTAGTATTTAAACTTTTAATAGCTGCATCTTCTGTAAATACATATAGTCTTCAATTATCAGTATCTAATTTTTTGCTAACAGTGTCTAGACTTCTGCCAGTGTTTTATAACCAAAAAGTTAGATACAATATTGATGTAAGTCGATACTTAGAGCTAATTGTGTCGATACACAATATATCGATATATGTATATTTTCTATCCATTAATACAATGTATGTATGGAGTATCGATACGCTTCATGCTGTATCGCACACCCCTAAATAACATCATTAATTCTTTTTTATGGTATAACCCCTTCATGTACATATTACATAATTCGGGAAATGAACATACAAAAGAAAATTTTCAGTGTACATGTAAGTTAGTCAAATAAGTTCAAATAAATAGTTTCATTAATAAAATGAGGTTAATAGTGTACGACCGAAATTTCGGTTTTGGTCTAAAATAGGGATTTCGGCGAAGATTCGGTTTCGAAGGTATTTTGGCCGAAATCGAAACTATTCATAAAGGTTAATTGCGATCTGTTTGAACCAAAACTTCGGCGGTATACTCATATTGGGATTCCAGACCCCAGAGAGTTTAAGCACCGGTTAGTTATTCAGTGCAGCAAAACAAATTTATGCAGAATAGATTTGTAATCTACATGACAAAAATACAGAATAATTGCTATTTTAAACCTGTTTCCAATTTTTTTGTCTAAAGACGCACGGGTAAATCGGAATCTTTCTAGTGCTAGGTCTACTGTTAGTTTTAGTTTGATACAAGTTTACAATAATCTAAAACCGAATAACAGCTAAAAGTAGAGCTAATCTAAGGCTATCGCTAGGCCTAGAACTAAAATCATTTGGGTTTAATCGTATCTATCATAAGACTGAACTCAACCCAACCCAACCTAGTTTCAGAACTAACACTATACTTATAACTAGAAATATTAGAGTTTAGCCGTCTTAAGAGGCGTACGGCTGAACCTTAATGTTTCTAGGTCTAGTGTTAGTACAAAAGTTAGGTTGTAGGTCTAGTGTTAATTATTTATAATTTAGTACCAGAAGATTTTAAAACTATATAGAGCTAAATAAGAATTAAAACTAGACCTAAAACTAGAAAGTTTCGGTTTAGCCGTGCGTCTGAAGACACACGGCGACACCTAAATCTTTCTGGTTCTACGTCTAGTGTTAATTCTAGTTTTAGTTCGATACAATTATACAATGATCTAAAACTGAATAACAGCCATAAGTAGAGCTAATACCAAAAATGCGAATGATTAGTTGACTTAAGATTAAAATTTTCGGTATAGAATCGAAGGAACAATGTCACTACGTATAGATTTTAATCCAATTTCTGAACAACCTGTATGTATTTCTTGTACTAATTCCTTCAGTTAAAAAAAAAGTTTATGATTTTACGATTATGACCGAATTTCGGTTTCGGCTCTAAATTGAGGTTCGGTTAGACACTAAAGGTTAAGTGATTACTATGTATGGGGGAAGTTGTAGGTCTATTTTTTGTTTCAAAGGGATTGACAAAGAAGGCAGATCACTATTTTTTTTTAATGAGCTTAAAGAGGCATTTGATGAATTATCTCTGCAAATACTACAAGACTGCTATAAACAACTAATGATATTAACAGTAGGTAAACTTATCAAATTAAAACTTTGTATATTTCGAAAACTGACTATTTTTAGACCTATGTTTATTAAGTTTTTTTTTTGTTTGTTTTCGTCCAGAGAATATGCTGGTGAATTATTGAATAATCGTTGCGGGACACCTGTATTTTGCTAAAGATATAACTACAAAGCTTTAATTTTCTATAATTTCAAAATAAATTAGCAACACTGGCAAGAAATGTAAGAAATACAATTTCTAGTATAATTAATTTTTTGATTAATCTTTTAAAGTTTAATTTATAGCTCGCTTTACAAAGTCATGAACTTCGTGTTGAAGGAAATCTAACTAAATCAATAAATGTCATATAAATCCAAAATGTTTGTACCTCAGGTTTAAGTTTCACAATCAAAACATTCTCACTTTACTCGATACCAACTAAAATTAGTTAACGCTTTTCCAAATTAATTTAAACTAATCATTACTAAACTAGAATGCTATTTTACCACAAAATTTTCAGAAAAATTTGATTTGGCATAATCAAAGCTTTTAATTTTAAACTTTTTTTAAGTTTTGAAAACTGTAACATTTTATCTTCCATAATAAAATTGGCCATCTTTTAAAAGCGTTCTGTATAAAAACGTACTCAATATCGTTTTCTATTCATATCTCAAAGAAGTAAATATTTGCAGAAGCTGAATGCTTCATCATATAATCGTTCGTCGTTCTATAATTCGAATGAAAAACATTTTATCGAAGTGTTTGTCAGACGATCGTTGTTAACGGTTGAGGTAAAAACTCTTCGGAATTTAGTGTCCGAGAGTGAACCGGTGTTAGGAGGCGAATTTCTCGGCCAAACGAACCGCTAACTCGACCGGAAAACGGCGCTTTCCACTGGTAGCTCGATGAGTATGTGGTGTTTGGAGTTTATTTCCAGTAAAACGCTCCAGTAAAAATATCGAGGCGGAATAAAAAATAATCAAAACAAATTTTGGTTTGTATCAAAAGATTTTTTTATTTTTATCTTAAGTACACACCTGCACAATTGATGACTCTGTTTATAAATGAGTTGTTTGAAACGTTTCGAGGTTCCGACCGCACGTGCAACCAGGAAACGACTCATCTCATCCGAACTACTTTATTTCATTTCGAGGAGTAAATTAAAATTAATTGGTTAGACCTTGGGTTTTAATTTACTCTCCACATAAAAAACAAAGAGAATTAAAAAACTTTATCTAAATTATTATAACGCTAAAATTGTTTATATGTTGATACTGAGTTGAATTAAATTTTCTCTTTGGTCGATCGTTCATATTATGTTACTTGGACACGTACACGGGAAAAACACGAATTGCTCTAACCCAGTGCCAAGATCGTTACGGGAAAGAGGAAGGAGCCATGCATTTATTAAAGTACTTGGACCCGTTCCATCGATTGTACCGTCACCAAAATCCAATTTGACACCGGTCTTTTGATGTTAAAGGTCGTCGGTAAATGATTGCTTTATATACGTTTTTGGTACAAGAAACGTCTACTATATTAACAGACTCAACATAGGTCGAAAATATTTCCTAAATAACTTTTATATTTGTTTAAAAATAAATAATAAGACAGACACAGTAAAGAAAAGTGGTAGTATTTAAAACCGCAAATATTGATACGTTAAGAAATAGTTTGTACATCGTAAACTTAAGCTAACTTGAATGAATGGGTTGTGAAAGATATTTTTATTTGAATACATTTTCATTCTACTATGAAATAACGGTTGTGTACATAATAAATTTGAACTGAATTTATTCATAAAGTTGCATTTTTATCGTTCAATTTGAAAAATTCCTCTTACACTTCATCTTAGCTTTCACCATTAAGCCTAAAATGAAAAGTAATGAATAATGTATGATGATGAATATGAAATGTAGCACATTTACTTGAGGATTGAGAGTTTTCTTGTTTAAATTGAAATCGGATTAAAATAAAAGTGCAGTGATTCAAGATTAAGAACCTTTTCACGTATGAAATATTAATACGTATTTGTGAAGAAAGTTGTCTATACGAACGTATTTTTACGCGAGCTTTCAAGTTGAACGTCTTGGGAGCCAACTAACTTGATGAAACTTGTTTAATTTATTCTTACTTTAGAATCCCTACTGGGATAGTCATGGGGGATAATACTCGATAGCTTGCCAGTAGGGGTCTCGAGTGCGATCTCTTTCGGAGTGTTTGAAAATAAAACTTGGGTTTACGTGGTTCTCTTTTTGAAATATCTTCCTAAAAATTATTCCTTTAATAGCGGTTCATCTTTTAATTTGTTTTATTTATAATCATATATCATTATTATATAATCATTTATTGTTTCTATTTATATATTTTCTTTTTTTTTTAGCACATGGTGCAAACGGGGATGAGTGCGCCGTTCGGGGCAGCCGCGCCGGCAGGCTTCCCCGCACAAAATGGCGAGATTAAGCCGGCCGAAGTGAAAGATGCGCCCCTGTTGCCGCCTCCAGCCACGGGGGCGCCATTTAGTCCACCTCCACAGCCGCAGGCGGCTGTAGCAGTGGCAGCGGCCGCCGCGGCAGCAGCAGCAGCAACTGCCGATCAACAACAGGTCAACAGCCCGGCGAGGCCATACACAGTCGACCAACAACAGCCACCCCAGGAACCAGAACAGGCTTCCGCACCTCCCTCTCAAACTCAGACACAAGATGCGGCCGATGCCGCCGCCGCAGCAGCCGCGGCAGCAGCAGCAGCCGCAGGAGTCGTCGCCGTTTCCGCTTCGGCACCAACCACTGCCGATCCCGCCAAAAATCAACCAAAGAGGCTTCATGTCTCTAACATTCCGTTTCGATTTAGGGATCCAGATTTAAGAGCCATGTTTGGGGTAAGAAATGTTCAATTAATGCATTACTACATTAACAATAGTGGCTTTGCTGATAATATATGACGGCAAAGTTCACCACGAAATTATTACAATACCAATGTTGATTATCCGATCATGGCACTGGTTAGTAATCTATTAATCTTACCTTAAATAGTAAATAATAATAAGTTTGTGTGATTTTAAACGTTTTACAAACACCAGTACAGTAAAAACTCGATAATCCGAACTAATTGGGACCGAAGATGGTTCGTATTATAAAGATTCAGGTTTAACCGTATCTTTCTAGGTTTAGTGTTAGTTCTAGTTTAAAAATACCAACACGAAAGCTAACACTAGATCTAGAACTAGAAACATTAGAGTTTAGACCAGTAATGTTTCTAGTTCTAGATCTAGTATTAGTTCTGAAGCTGGGTTGGGTAGGGTTTAGTATTAGTTACTTTAAGTCCCAGAAGAATTTAAAACAATTTAGAGCAAAACATAAATTAAAACTAGAACTAATACTAGACCTACAATGTTTCGGTTCAGCCGTACGTCTTTAGACTAATTTTCGGAGCTAATACCAAAACTAAAGCTAACATTAGACTTAGAACTAAAAAAATTAGGGTGTAGCGGACGAAACCCAACCCAACCTAGTTTCAACGCTAACATTATACTTAGAACAAGAAACATTAGGATTTAGCCGTCTTGCGAGACGTAAGGTTAAATAAGTTACATACCATAACTTCTATGGTTGGAATATAAAATTCGTGTAGTGATTTGAACATATCCGACCCATTATTTATACTGAGATAATTTTAAAAATCAGTAATATATTTTTTTCGTACAATCACAGCTTTAGTTAATTGAATGAAAATAATTGGAAATCTTTTAAATAATTCGGGAAATCAAGATCCCGAATTTGTTTATAAAAATTTCATTATCGAGGAGTAAGAAGTCTTTATACCAGCAATTCTCAATCGCTGTTCAGGCGGATCTCCACCGGTCTGAAGCGAAATTGAAGTGGTCCATGGATAATTTTTATCCGTCCAAGTTCACATTTTTTTCTATACATTATATTGTTCAAAATTTAATATTATTTTATTTTACATAATTTGCAATTGGTTAAAAGTTTTTGGGGATGCAACCAAGAAGGGAGTAGCAATTAAAAACTTCCTTTAATAGAGATCTCCAACTTTCTTTCACTAGATCCCAAATTCAGCTTACCTGTTGCAGAATTCAACTTTAACTTCTCAACATGTTTGTGATATCGAATCCGTGCCTAGATCTATCCCCCAGGTGGCACTGAATTCTAGGAGGAGCAAAGCTACGAAGCTCATTACCAATCATATTTATGGTAAAAGAACGAATGATCTTCCCATGGTTGCTCTGATCTCTAGTCTCAAAGCGAAAACGGTACGCTTGCAACAAAGCAGACCCTATTCCATCACTGTGGTTCCCGCTAATAAGTTCCTGCTAACGGTGATTCTTAACCAGCCCCAGTATATTGATGGGTTCTGACATTGCTAAATGACTTGACCACCTACAAAGCAATGAAAACAGGTCCTATACCGTCCATCCAAAGAGAATAAAACAAATGCTGTAAACTATTATTTGACAGGCAATACATTTCGAGAGAGGTTTTAGGGAAGTTTTATGGTCTTCCTAAGAACCACAAGGTCGGAACATTACATTGACCGATCATTTCGTTTATTGACTCCCTTACTTACCGGTTGTCCAGTTATCTGGCCACCATTCCATTGCCATACCAATATTTCCTTGAAATTAGTAACGGAAAAGTTGTCAGTAGACTAGAACCTGATACAACCTGATACGGATATTCCCAAAGATTTGTTTCTTGAAGTCGTCGAGTTCTTGTTCAATTCTCCTGTATTGTCCTTCCAAAACATGTTTTCCTCTTAGTTCCTCTTAGTCCTCATAGTTTCATCGTGGCCATCGTAGTCAGGGATTGAATCTTAGACAGGTGTATCTCTCAACTACGAGTTCGGTTACCCCTTATTTAAAAGTATGCCGATGATATAATTTGTGCTGTGCCGGATGACATATTACTGTACATTCTTCGGAAGTTCAACTCTGTTGATCATCACATTCAGTTTACGATGGAAACAGAATCCAACAATAGTATTGCCCTTTTTGTACTAATCAACACATCGTTTTGGATTGGTGTAGAATCAAATGTTGGATTTTATCAACTTACTTTCTTGCCATCCCATTCATGTCAAGGTTAACACATGAAAAACAAAGTCATTCGCATTTTCGACCATAAGTTTTGAAAAAGAATCTTACTGGTCATTAAAATTCTCCACCCGCCAGATACTCAGCCACATTATGGCTCCAACTGCACTGCCTTGCCTCAATTTGATTGGTCCTTGGCATATCCCCCTGATGATGAGAAGCCACCAACAATTTCCAAATTTGTCAAGGTCGCCTTCGTTTCTGTTATTTGTTGAACTGACACCCAGGATCTTAGTGAAATTTATTTAACCAACAAACTCCATGCTGATTCACTCATGTCTGATCCTTCCATGGGTTCAATATGGTTCTAGTTGACCCTTGATGTTCTCTCCTTTCATGATTATTTCGTTAACACTGTGCTTATTAACTAGTGTTGTTCGTCCACCCGCGCTAAAATTAATTGTTGCCTTTTATGTGTTTTGGGCTATTTACTGATTATGTTTTTGCGGGGACCATATTTTTTATCATCAAATTTTTGCCTCTAATATAAGCTCCTTGTTGTTAGCTAATTTTGTTAATTAAAAAAATTAATAATCGGAAGCTTGTTTCTATTAAAAGTTCTTAATTCCTACTAACTTCTTGTTTGCATTCTCAAAAACATTTAACTAATCTTATATTACGCAACCAATAACTTTACATCTTTATTAATAATTTACAGTTAACACGACATTGTTCAAAGTAATTGATTGGTCCGCGTAATTTTTGGGCAAAATCTTGATATCCGCAGGTCAAAAAAGGCTGAGAAACGCTGCTTTATACTATTCTCTTAAACCTAACAATTACGGCTTGTAATATCATTTCATTGAACTTTAATGGGGTTCGGATTATCGAAGTCTTACTGTATTTTAATTGAACACTTTCTGCTAAATAACATCATTAATAGCATGCTATGTAGTATGTTAAAAAACTGGTGTCATAAAACACTCTTGAAACGAATTCAAGTTGAAAAACGAGTGACGAAGCCACGAGTTTTTTAGCGAATGCTAAGCCTTATGAAACGTTTTTTATGCTATTTTTGTAATTCAGTTTTTATCAACTGTTTTTCATAAAACGTTACTAAAATTTCATTACAGTACCCGTGTGAGTCTGTAATAGCTGTTATTACCGTCGTGAATTATAAAAACAATATTAACAAAATTAAAGATATTAAAATGCAATTAGTTGTAATGGCTAAATAATAATTATTATTAAAGATAAGGATAATATATCTTGGCCCTAAAAACCACGTGGTTGTACTAGAGGCGGATACAAATTGCAAAAAGAAACAAAAGTTTGGCGCTATGAGGTAACATTATATACGTGTAAATCGAGTACAAGAAGAATGTGCCAATAGCAATAAAAAAATCACTCTCGCTTATTTTCTTAGCAAACTTATGTTGAAATACGTGTGATACTATTTTATATCGGATATTGTAATAATTGTCTACATTTCTCAGGAGATGTCTATTTTTGTGTGAGCGTATAAGTTATAACTTCCAGACATCTAAAACTCCGAACTCCAAAAATAGGTATGCTGAAGGGTACACGTTTTCCCACTTTAATACCTTCTTAGTAATCCTACGCTGCAGTAGTATCTCCAATGGTTTTAGGGTGTATCATATAGATCAGGGGTCGCGTCGTAAAGTGTGGGTTGCTTCAACACCTTCGTGACCCTAAGGGGGACACGAAGGTGTTGAAGCGGGGTAGCAAAATTTTTAGATTAATTATGATCTCTTAAAAGTGATTTCAACTTTCTCAAGATCATCAAACGCTCATGATCTGGTTGCTTTACTTAAAATAAACTTTATTGTTCTTCTTTCTTGACACCAACTTTAAAAAATTGGTATACAAATCCCGGTATAGATCACCTGATGTCAAAAGTTCGATAGCGCAGCCTCGACTCTGCTAAACAGTCATACTTTAAGTGTATTGATGATTTGATGCATATGGTCAAGTTTACAGTCAATTCATCGTACATCGTCTGCTGTTTACCATAGGTCGAGAATGACATGTAAAATGTTTGTCCACATTAACTGTCAAACGATTATAAAAAAGCCAATCAACTATTTTTTTAAATCTCTCTTCTTTAGCCTTTACGCCTTGTATTTCATCTGAGCAGACGACAACAGTATCATCAGCAACGTATGTTATATTCCCCACCACGTCAGAAGTTATTAGATAGAAATATCTATCAATATATTCCTTCACTTACATGTTTGTCAAATGGATTTTTTTTCATATGCTAGTTTCAGTGAAAATGAAAATTAATATTATGTTGTGTTTGTTTTTGAATAAACATTTAATAAGACTTTTACACCCTCTTGAGGTATTCTCTCTGCTACAACATTTACATGCTTACTTCGAACCAGTTTCTGAAGACGGTTGCAACAATGCAAATATCAAACATTTTTTCAAAAGATACACGCAAGACCCGAAAGTTTCTAGTTTTAGATCTAGTATTAGTCCTAGTGATAGTTCTAGTGTTAGTTTTCATTTTAGTTCAATTAACACCGGCCGTGAAAGTCTTTGTACTTATATTTACATGCATTGTTTTGGCATCCGTAGGGTACATAACTCAAATAGTTGGGTTAGTTACGTATGTAAATTTTGAATGGACATCGTCCTCTAAAACTAATTAGCATTTCCTCAGTACATGTATATGATCTATTTATACAATAAGACTTATAACTGTTGTGCTTTTCTATGAACTTTTACCCCTCAGACGAAATATAACTCGATTAAAAAGGTTAGATTGGGTTCCTGTACTAATATAGAATATATAAAAAAAATTCTGTACCAAATATCTCGTATTTGGCACGCAGTTTCGTAAATGTGTAACATAAAATGATCAATAACATCCATATTTAGCGCCCTTCCTTCGTTTTATTTTCAGCTGGCACGTTCTATCACCATTTACGCCTATTTTGCAAACAGTACACGGTTTATTGATTACACCAATTAAGAATTTCATAAAGTTTACAGGAAAAGTGGTGTTTATCACGAACGTGATGATAGGTGCGCGTGTAAATATATTTTTTTAAAAACGAAAATAGTGATGCGGATGATAATTACTCTTCAGAATCAATTGAGTGAGATAGTTGTGCAATCTAAAACATGAATATATAATAATTACAATTGAGTTAAATGGATCTTGATTTGAAGATATATGACTTCAGTAATGAAAATAATAAATGAAAATTCAGGTTGTTAAAGTGACAAAATTGTGTATTTCGTCTTTTGTAGAAAATAATCCTTAATATGATATATATTTCGTGAGGATTTTTTGTATATCGAAGTTGGGAAATATGAGGAAATAAAGGAAAATATTGAAGAAAAAAATAGCATAGTTTTTATGTTGACAAAACCACATCGAGGTAACGGAAACCATTTGTACACAGTAAATTCGGATTATAGCTTATTTGTATAAATTTCATATAAATTCTGGGCGAAGATAACCAATTAACCAATAATAATATCAATATAATAATAAACAACAAATACTAATTACAGGACAATATTATAAAATATAACAGTACAAATTTACATTAACAGAAATCAATTAAACATTAAGCAAAAACATTAATCGTCATTTAGGTTAAAAAGCCGCTTGCACATTCTTTGTTGTGGCGCGTTAGTTTCAATATTAGTTCTACAATTCTTCAAGTAGAAACTAGAAGACGCTGTTGTAACGAGTAGCACGGCCTGTTACACAAAAGCTGTTACAGCAGATGAATCAGCTACAATTCCTCATACCACACACCAGCTTTATAATAAGTTTGATGTCATGATCACTTGTATGATGATGTGTGACGTTATAAGAAAGTTTGATAGTCAGTACCACCAGCAGGATAAGTTTCATCAATGAGAAAAGAAAGGTATTTTAAAAATCTTTGCATCTTTGACGAGGACAGAAGTGAATAAAATTAAAGAAGTTGTGAAACCGTTGTTTATCACTGATGACGAGACATAGAACCATCATCACGAGCCCGTATAATATCCTCCGTCAATCCCATCAAAGCCGTACACCAACCAAACCCACGCCTAAACCCCTCAATCAGGTAACACAGAATGATCTTAAATGTATGCACAAAGCTGCGTGTAAATGCACCTCTCCAATATCATGTATATTGCCGAAAGAACGTTTATCGGCCGAAGATCTTTCATACCTATCGAATTCTTGATCTTAGGTATGGAAATCACATGCGATACCTTTCAAGACCTGGAAAACACACTCTCAGTCAGGCAAACATTCAGAATATGAATAAAATATGGAGTCAGAGATGAGTATACAATTTAATCAGCTCAACACCAACTCCATCCGGACCAATCGCTTCTAATTTAGTTTGCGCAATAAATACCTTAACCTCAACTACAGAGACCGTGATAAAAGAAAAAGACCCACTATCCTCCAACAGACATATTATGACAAGTCCAATATGGTAAAAAAATAGTATAAATAAGGTTTTAAGTATCATGGAATTTATGAAGAAAGCTATAAAATACAAGAAAGTTTAATGGATTATCAGAAAATGTTGATATTTGCTAAGATTTAATATTTGGGTTTCGAACATTATTTTTTGTAAAGCCTTGAAAGTTAAGTTTGTCTGAAGACGTACTGCTAAATCCAAATATTTCTAGTTCTAGGTTTAGTGTTAGTTCTAGTTTTAATTCGACGCAAGTATACAACATTCTAAAAACAAATAACAGCTAAATTGAAGTTAATACCAATACGAATGTTAACACTAGATCTAGAACTAGAAACATTTGGGTTTAGCCTTACGTCTTTCAAGTCGGAACCGAAACCAATCCAACCTACCTTGAAAACTAATACCAACTAGAAACATTAGGGTTTAACCATCTTAAGGGACGTACGGCGGAAGAGTTAATTGTGAAGCTATGTTGTAGATCTAGTATTAGTTATACTTATAGTTCCAGTAGAATTTAAAATAATGTTGAATTAAACAAGAATTACAACTAGAACTAACACTAGACCTGTATGAAGACTCACGGCTAAACTTATATCTTTCTAGGGCTAGTTTTAGTTAGTTTAAAACCGATTAACAGCTAAAAGTGGAGCTAATACTAACTAAAACTAACACTAGACCTTGAACTAAAAAGATTTGGGTTTAGCTGTCTTTTGGGCGTCTTTTAAGTCAGAACCAGAACCCAACCCAACCTAGTTTCAGAACTAATACCAGACCTAAAATTAGAAACATTAGAGTTTAGCCGTCTTAAGAGACGTACCGCTAAACCCTAATGATTCTAGTTCTAGTGTTAGTTGTGAAGCTAAGTTGTAGGTCCAGTATTAGTTATACTTACAGTTCCAGTAGAATTTAAAACAATCTAGAGTTAAACAAGAATTACAACTAGAACTAACACTAAACCTAAAAAGTTTCGGTTTAGCCGTGCGTCTTTAGGCTAAACCTGAATCTAGTTCAAGGTCTAGTGTTAGTTCGATAGAAGTACACCAATACCTCACTTTACGTCGGGGTTACGTTCCAAAAAGCACGACGCAAATTGTAACGACACAAAGTGAATTAAGTTTTTCTATAGCTAACCATGTAAAGATCGAAGATAGGTTGCAGGGTTACGAAAATACTACTTTTTAAAAAGAAAAATGATCAAAGTAAACATTAAGTAAGTAAGATAAAATTCCTTATAGCAATTGATATTAGTAGCTGTCGCCTGGGACACTTTAAAACTCCTTTCGCTGTCAGGATCGTTTTTTTTTAAATCTCCGTAGCTTCGCCAATCAAACACATCTCTTTGGAAATTTGTTTGAAGGTTAAATTTTGTTCTTCGGAGATTTCTATGAAACGGTCACTCTCACCCTCTTCATTAGCAAATTGCAATTCCAGTTGCAATAGTTCTTAATTAGAAAATTGTTGGTTCTGCGCGGTTAGCAATTCATTTATGTCAGTCTCCTCCATACCTTCAAAATTAGACTCTGTAGCTAAATTAGAAATTTCATGAAGAACAGCAGGTGTACCATCAACTTCTGCAGCGCATATTTGGTGAACACAGTCAGGCCATATTTTGCGCCAAACACCAATCATACTAGATCGTTTAATCTCCTCCCATGAATCGGACATAATTTCTATGGCTTTTATAAAGTTGAACTTTTTCTAAAACTCTAGCATGGTATGCTTATCTTGTCCATCAGTCTCACTTAAAAGAAGTTTAAATTAAATGTTCGTCGAAGGTAATAACTTTTAAAAGTCGATATTACTCCCTGATCCATCGGCTGCATAAATGGTGTCGTATTAGGTGGCAAAAATACTAATTTTACGTTTTCTGACAATCCATTAACATAAACAATAAGCTTTAATTTCTGGGATAGCACAAGTTGAAACCCAGTTTTGAAGTAATGGTGTTGTCATCCATACTTTTTTGTTTGCTCGTGGACAGGAAGCAGATTCTTTGAACAACCTTTCATAGCTCTTGGATAAATGAGAGATGGTTGAAATTTGAAATCACCGTTTGCTTTACCACCAAGAAGAAGGGTCTGTCTGTCCTTGAGCAATGTTGTGCAGATTTTGTCAAACCTTGAATCTCTCTAACCAGCCCAGACTAGCTTCAAATGTTTCATTCTTGTCTATTATTACCACTAGCATTATCGTTGGATACTGCATTACTTTTTATGCTATCAAATAAGCTTTTTGCTTTCGTCTGAATTGCCAGTCTATTTAATGATACTCTCTGCGTAGCTTGATTTTCAATCCAAATAGAAAGCAAGGACTCCATTTTGATCATCAAAGCACTCCTTGTACGCGTCATCATTTTAGCAGCCAAACCAAAAGTCTTTACTGTCTCCGCAGCCTTCTCTCTTATCAAATCGTGGAATATCTAATTTTGTCTTCAAGCTCATAGTTTTTTTTTTTATTTTTGGTAATTCTACCAGCAGCGCCTTTTCCACTCGTTTGGCTAAAAAAATTACAAGTGTATGTAAAAAAATAATATAACTGCCAATAAATAAATTGGAAAAATATTATCCTTTTTTGTAACCAGAAAGAACCCGTAAAGATTTATAAAAATTTATTATCCTCTTTAAAAAAACACAACAGACTAATTAAAACGTTACAAAAAGCACAACACTATATAAATGAAACTGAACTCAAAAATTAGTAAAACAAAGTGAAAATAAAACTGTATTAAAATTCCGGTGATTTTCAGTTAGAAAGAAAAAATCCCCGATGATGGCATGATGATATATGTAAAAAAAAACTTAAAATCAAAATAACTCGAAAACAAACAACGCTAGGTACCAACAACTGCTATCAGAGTCAACATATTTTCTTACGTATAATTGAACTGTGTAATAAAAACTATAGTATTCCATTTAAAATAACGAAGTTGAAGTCTATTTCCGGTAGACCAGATGTGGTGGCCATCTTCAAAATATTTTAGAATAATAGATCGGAGTGAATAACCCATGTTAATATAATTTCAAGCCTCTACGCGTAGTGGTACTTAAAAAGTTCTAATGAATCGGTTACGTGAGACATCCTGTATGTAGGCTAATATTACGTTTTTAAGTATAAATATGAGAATCAATATTTATTTCTACAACTTATTTTGTCATTATACATAAAAATAACATTAAAGCGACATTTCACTTTAAAATTGTACCAAATATCGATTAAATGTTACTAACCATATAAGTGCATCGATTGACCCACCCATTAATCTTTTTCTTTATAAACATTGAACGATTAAACAGCTAAAAGTCATGCAATAAGCTTTGCATACAATAACCGTCGAGAATTTAATTTAAATTTATAAATGTTTAAAGTACTAATCTAATTTCTGTTTTTTCTTTGCAGCAATTCGGCCCAATATTAGATGTAGAAATAATATTTAATGAGAGAGGATCAAAGGTACGTGTCTTTTTCTATTTAAATACATTTTCTTTACGAAAAAAAATTATATAAACATTTTTTCATTTTCTTTTTTTATTTTCAATTTGATCAAAAAAATTTATTGAAAAGATTTAGAAACATACTGAGAGAATTATTTATCGCGAAAAAAACAAAGCTGTGTTTTATTTATCAGGGTGTCTATAAACTTTCCCCGTAAAAAAAGATTTATTATCACTTAAACAAACCATTTCGTTATCGTTTTCACTCAAAAACCGTAGGAATTTACACACTAAATAACAATTTGTTTTTAGTTCCTTTTTTAATTTAATTATTTTTTATTTGTTTAAATTTATTTTTAGTTAATCTTTTCGTTTATTTTTTTTACTCTTCTCTCCCTTTTTTCTTCGCCTATTTATTTATATTTTTTAATTTTTTTATACATACATTACGAAATAGTGACTAATAAAATTTACCATTATTTATTAGAGAATGTGGCTAACTCGCTAAACATACATTTTTTTAATTACATTTATTATTATTATCAATATGGGTTCTTTATTTTTTTAATTTATAATTTTCATTATTTTATTACTTTTTCTCCCAATTGTACATATTCTCGCCTACGTTCGGTTTATTAATACACCAAAAAATATTTTCTTATTTTGGTTAATATATTTTTTTTGAAACATCATATTCTCTCCCGCGGTTAATTGATATTGGCGCATCAACCGCCTTTGTTTTCGTATTAAGCCATTATCATCGGCGAATTTTCCACGCGATCGTGATCACCTCCCCCAAAAAAAAAACAAGCCCCAACAATTACAACCCCCTTTCTTTTAGACAACTAAAAATGTGTATATTTGGAACATTTGAGTTTGTGTGGTTTGTGTTTCTGGAATGGCGTGCGACAGCTAAACCAAAAAAAAAATAGAACCAACGTATATTAAACAAACACCACAACATTTTTTATTTTTGGAATTATATATCATTGGGTTACAATATAATTTAATGATAATTGCTAGTGCGAGTTAAAGAAAATTTCACTTGTAACTTGTTGATAAGTTTGTTTAAGTGTACGTTTGGCATTTTAAAAAGGATTGTTGCGTAGTGTCTACATGTCCTAACGTAATCTTGCAACCAAAACTGACAGAGCATATTAAATAATGAATCCGAAAAAAAGGTTACCATTACTATTTTACATTGAGCCGTTGCGAATGCGAATCAGGAGCTGTGCAACCACGTTTTACTATATACATTGTATATTACGTTGAGTTTTCGATTTTTGAGTAGGAGCAGCACGATTCATACGTGCATGGAAACATTTAACTCTTTTTTTTTTATTTTACGGGTTGGTTTTTACCCTAACTTTTCTCCATTTAATTTTATTACTTTTCGTTGGGTTTTTTATATGTTGTTT
This sequence comes from Onthophagus sagittarius, assembly GCA_036711965.1. Lineage (NCBI taxonomy): Eukaryota > Metazoa > Arthropoda > Insecta > Coleoptera > Scarabaeidae > Onthophagus > Onthophagus sagittarius. The sequence continues at coordinate 40,790,822 of JASERS010000004.1, forward strand.
TTTGAATTATTTTTTTGCCATTTTTATTTTTTAATGTATCATATCAGTTTTCATCAAATCCGGTGGGAAGGTGTTAAAATAATTATGATATAACAATTTTCAATGTTACAATATTTAAATTCTTGTAATTTCACTAAAGTTTGAACTTAAAACAAATCATTAAGCATGTGTATATATTTTAATTTTAACAAAATCAAGTTCAAAAAAGATTTATAAACTAATTTTAAACTTCTATTATACATGGTGTTTCTGATAAGTGCTTCAATTATGTTGAGAACCTAGCGGTTTTCTAACTAGGGAATATATTTATATTAGGGTGGTATTGTATTAGTGTCTTGGAGCTGCCTCCATTAAATGTGAACGAGATATTAGCTGTCTTATAACTTCAACTCAAATATGAACGTCTACCCCATATTTTAGAGTATTTATAGATATTAATTGAGTTGGAAGTATTATCTTGTATTATTCCTTAAAAATATTTTAAAAATATTGTTTTTATGTTATATACTGAACCATAGAAGCATCAGGATTCTAAACACCATTACTGTCTAAAAGTGCATCCTAACAAATAAGGATTCATTTAACATTATGTAAGACTTAAAATACTTTTACTGCTCAAATTCGAAATTTACTCGAATAAAATCGAGACTACCAGATAAAAATGCATACGTTGGTTGTATAAAGAATGTTATACTAGGGTGTCCAGTCCTCGATCATTAGGAAATCCATGGATTATAAAAGTTTCGATGTTAAGAAAAAATTAAAATATCCTGCACGCACTTCAAGTTTTTCGGAAACAATATCAAGTTTTCCAGAGGCAGTATCGATATTTTTGGAACCGTTTTAAATCTTTTAGAAGCAGTATCAAGCTTTCTGGAAACATTTCAAATCTTTTAGAAATCTATTGGAACCATTTTAAGTTTGCAGAGGCAATATCAAGCCTTCTAGATGGAGTATTAAGTCTTCTAGAAACATTTCAAGTTTTCTAGATGCAGTATCAAGTCTTCTAGAATTATTACAAGTGTTCTGGGAACGTTTCAAGTCTTCTTCATGCAATATTAACTCCCAGGGGCTTTAGTAAATCCGTAGTAATAAAGAAGCCGTAGTAAAACTACTGGAAAAAGTCGAATTTTTCTGGACACATTTCAAGTCTGTTGGAAGCAGTATCAAGTTTTCCAGAGGCAGTATCGAGTCTTTTGGAAGCATTTTAAACCTTTAAAAGTAATATAAAGTCTTCTGGAAGCATTTTAAATCTTTTATAAGCAGTATTAAGCCTTCTGGAAATATTTTAAGTTTTCCAGAGGCAATATCAAGTTATCTAGAAGCATTTGAAGTCTTCTAGATGCAGTATCAAGTCTTCTGGAAGCGTTTCATGTCTTCTCCAAGTAATATCAACTCCCAGGGACCGTAGTAAATCTCCTGGAAAGAGTCCAATACTTCTGGACGTATTTCACGTATGTTGGAAGGAATATCCAGTCTTCCAGAAGTGTCGAGTCTTTACCAAGCATTTTAAATTTTCTAGAAGCTCAATTAAGTGATCTGGAAACGCTACAAATCCTTTAGAAGCAGTATCAAACCTTCTGGAAGCATTTTAAGTTTTGCAGAGGCAATATCAAGTCTCCTAGATAAAGTATCAAGTGTTTTAGAAGCATTTCAAGTCTTCTAGATGCAGTATCAAGTCTTCTAGAATCATTACAAGTTTCTGTAAGCATTTCAAGTCTTCTTCAAGCAATATCAACTCTCAGGGGCAAATATAGTAAAGGGCTATAGTAAATCTAATGGAAAAAGTTCAATTTTTCTGGAAGCATTTCAAGTATGTTGGAAGCAGTATCAAACCATCCAGAGGTAGTATCCAATCTTTTGGAAGCATTTTAAATCTTCTAGCAGCAGTATCAAATCTTCTGGAAGCATTTCAAATCTTTTAGTGTCAGTATCAAGCCTTCTGGAAGAATTTTAAGTATTTCAGAGATCATATCAAGTCATCTAGAAGCATTTAAAGGCTTCTAGATGCAGCATCAAGCCTCCTAAAATCATTACAAGTCTTCTGGAAGCGTTTCAAGTCTTCTTCAAGCAATATCAATTCCCAGGGGCTGTAGTAAATCTCCTGGAAAGAGTCCAATTTTTCTGGACGCATTTCAAGTCTGTTGGAAGCACTGTCCAGTCTTCCAGAGACGGTATCGAGTCTTTTGGAAGCATTCCAAATCTTTTAGAAGCAATGCAAATCTTTGTAAAAACATTTTATGTTTTCCAGAGGCAATATCAAGTCTTCTAGATGGAGTAGCAAGTCTTCTGGAATTATTATAATTTTTTGGAAGCATTTCAGGTCTTCTTTAAGCAATATCAACTGCCAGGGGCAATAGTAAATCTCCTGGAAAGAGTTTAATTTTTCTGGAAGCATTTAAAGTCTGTTGGAAGCAGTATCAAGTCTTCCAGAGGCAGTATCGAGTCTTTTGTAAGCATTTTAAATCTTTTGGAAGTAATTTCAACTCTTCTGGAAGCATTTTAAATCTTTTATAAGCAGTATCAAGCCTTCTGGAAGTATTTTAAGTTTTCTAGACACAATATCAGGTCTTCTAGATGTAGTATTAATCTAGAATCATTGCAAGTCTTCTGGAAGCGTTTTAAGTCTCCTTCAAGCAATATCACAACTCCCAGAGGCAGTAGTAAATCTCCTGCAAAGAGATCTATATTAATCTGGAAATATTTAAAGTCCTTGAAAACAAGTTGCAACAGCATTTCAAGTTTTCTGTCAGCAGAATCAAGCGTCTTAGAAGAAGATTTTGATTTCGAGACTATTTCCGGGAATTTCGGGATTTTTTGCACAAGTACCAGGATTGAGAATTTAGTTCCGAATCCCGAAAACATTTTTTGTTCCGGGAATTAGACACTCTATGTCACCATACAGCTCACGATCCAGATTAGAGATAAAATTTAGACATTAACACATTTCATACTGACAGAAAGTAACATTTATATTGTATTTAGCTAAAGGTATTTAAATCGTCTTCTAAATCAGAGCAATGATATCTAATGAAAATTTATTCCTTTCATTTCTTAACTGTCCAAATGCGATAAAAAATCTAGAAGAACAAAATTCAACAAGAAGTAAACCATAAAAAGATGAGGTAACTTACTGAAACACCTGTTCGTTTTATAGTTAGAACCATACAAAAATATAAATATAAAACTATTTGTTATTTTAACACCTTCCACAACTTATTTATCTTATTATTTTTAACAAAATTTCTTTTTTCCCCAATTTTTTTTGTATCTATTTCCGAATCTTATCCGTGCTCGTGTCAGGCTGGCATACATTTAAATATATATTATTATTATTGGCTCGCTGTAGAAGAAAACGAACGTTTCGCGACTTGAACTTGCGTTGGTGTGTGTGATATGTCCCTTAAAAAAGTAATACTTACAGGGCAGCCGCTGGAAAGTGCGTTGTTAATAAGTTTGTTTTTTTGGCTGCACAGGGCTGCGCCGTTTCCTCCTCCCCCTTATTATGGTATATTTATTTATTTATACATATTTTTTTTAAATTATTTACTTTCATTTTGAGAATCTTTCCATAGCTCTCTCGTTATAATTAATTCCCATTCTCGTTTTTTGCGTGTAAGACTGAATTGAAATGAGTCTGACTGGGTGGTAGTGTACATAGTTAGGAGATGGATTTATACGTTGGATGGATGGATGCTTTGTTTTTTATATTGATTGCCCAAAAAGAAAATTAATGGGTGTTTAGATCATTTAAGTATCAAAAAAAGTAAGACATGACTAATATGTGGCACTCATTTATCAAAATTATCATGATTTTTTTGATATTTGATGTATCAAGCTAAAAAAAATGTAAATGGAATGTTTCAGCGGTCAGATCCACACAACCCCTTTTTTACCATACAAACAAAAAATGAGAAGTACCTCCAGTAACATTATTTATTAGGCTTTAACAGACCTCGTAGTGGTTTTTGAGTTAATTTGTTGATTTCTCTAACGGAGCAAGGCTTGTAGACGCATGTCGTCTAACGTTTTTTCCATATATCAACCCTGCCCCCCATACGACCCCTTTTCAGAACCGCACATTGTTTACTACATATCATTATTTTTTTTATTTTTAATTTTTACGATACTGACAATGCGTCATCGCCGCCATTTATTGACCGCCCGCCGTTCAGTTGGCATCATTTACTCTCTACTGATATGACCGATTTTTTGAATTGGTTACACTTTTTTGAGTTGCGAAAGTTTCCCTTTTAAATCTTCATCTGATTCCAACCCAACTCATTAAAACTTCATGCACATTTTTGGGCTTTGTAGTTAATTAAAAATGAATTTTCATAAAATCGGTGGTTTTGGAATTGGATCGGTAGCGATTTTAATAGGGATTCGTTCGCCCTCTACTATTTATTATTATTATTATTGTGTCATTTATTATTATTATTATTACTGCACGAGTTTTCGCTGTTTTTATAATGCATGTCTGTCTGTCTTTGCATGCAGGGGTTCGGTTTTGTAACGTTCGCAAATAGTTCTGATGCGGAGCGAGCACGAGACCGTCTTCACGGCACCGTGGTTGAGGGAAGAAAGATAGAGGTGTGCATGACTTTATATTAGCTACGTGTAGCACTGGCCTGTCCCTCCTCCCCGGTAAAACAAGGTCAAAACCTCGTGTGGCTTGGCTTTAGTGACTAACCGGTAGCACACCCTCCCGCTTCACACGTGTTGTTTTGACGTTCTTTTGCCGCACACACTACAATTATACATACTATATATATATTTATTATGATAATGATAATTTTACTATATATATTTACCACTTACATCTCTCATTCATCAGAAAGAAAAACCTCAAACATACAAATAGAACCTTGTTAAAAATTATCATGTACAATCAACGCATAAAGTAGTGCAACTTAATATAGATAACCCAAATTACACAATTCTGTTAAAATAAAGTTTAATGCATGATTTTATAAGTTGATGGTACATTTTGTTCAATTAATATGTAAAACTTGATTAAATTTAACAAAATTCTATTTGATGATTAAAAAGAGATAACCAAAAACAGTTGAACCTTACTTAGGCGATAAATGTAAGACACACAAAACACAAATATTCGTAAAAAGAAATCGATTTTAAATAAAGTTGTCCCCCCTCGGTTTAAATAAAATTAGGTTAATAAAAAAATGTTATTTGATAATAAAAAATAAATAAATAATTATATTGAGTTCTGACCGTGTTCCTCCAATTGTTGCGATTCTCTAGAGAGCCGCGGGCCGAATTAAAATGAATGCATACACGTGAATGAATGCAATTGAAAAACGAACTCGCTCGCTCTCGTGGATAACCGAATAGTCAGTCAGACAAGTCAGTTCTTCCTCCTCCTCGCTCGAAATGTTGTTGTCAATCGCACTCACGGGCACGCCGAGGAGGTAAGTGGATGAGGCCAGCGGGCGAGGTGCCGGCGCCCCCCTAAAATGGAAAAAAAATATTTACAATGAGGGGGACGCCGACCACTCGCCGTGCCGAAATATATTGAATTTAATTTTTAAAAAAACAAAAAATATACAAGCTACTCTTTATGCGTAATTTTTAACGATTAACTCTTTTGAAACTAATGTCCTCACACGATCTTCCCCCGACTCTATCACTTACAACATCGATACACAAATATCATTTTTTAAAAGATCCACTTTTACATAACACTCAAAAATACACTACCTAAATTTACACGATCTACCTTAATATTTACCTAAAATCCTATACTCGAAAGTATATTTCCTATACTTTAGATTTTAAGTTTAGTTTTTAAGGAGATATTTTGATTATGTAAATTTATAAGAGCATCATTATTTAATTTATTACAATTTGGAGGGTGTGAACATGTTATGATGTAATCATATAACAACATTAATAACCAATAGTTTTAACTTCAAAGATCTCTTAAAAATTTACTATTCAATTATATTTAAAGTTTAAGATTTTCAAAAAGTACATTTTTTTTTTCATATAATTTATCATTGACAAAAATGTACTTTCTTTAAATATAACGTAACATTATAAGCCAATTATTGTATTTTTTTATTTGTAACTTAATTTAAAGAAGAACATAAAATATTGTGAAGTAGCACTTAAGAAATTTGAATTGTATAAATTTTTAATTTATTAATTAGCTTGTGCAATAGATTTTACGTAACGAATTGGTAATTCTAATCAACAATGTTTTTTAATGCATATTTACAAGATTCTTTGATTTAAATGTTAAATTAGAATGTTTTAAACATCAACACTAAAATGTTGGTTAAGAATTCACCGTTCGTTTTTATTATTATTACTTTATTAGTTTTTAGTGTCTTCTAACGAAAGTATTTGTATTGCAAAGTTCAAATTTTTTTAATCGAGTTTGTTAATAAATTAAATAAGGATAAAATACAAATGCTCGCGTTAGATTGAAAAAGAACACCAACTAACATTCCCCTTTTTTTTTTCCCCCGTTTTAGGTGAACAACGCCACAGCGCGAGTACAAACGAAGAAACCTCCAGCTTTACCAACAGGTAATGATTGTTTTTGTACCTATTCAATGCACTAGTAAGTAATTGCACGGAGGGAAGCAAAAAGTAATTGCTAAATAATAACTGGTTGTATTGTTTTTGGAGGAGGGTATTATATGTAGATTTGTTAGAGCAATTTTCTTCGCTTTTATATAATTACATTATTTGTTTCATTAACATACAATCGAAATTTAAAATAATCTAAGAGCAAAATGTTGTTCGAAATAATTAATATGTAGGTATTTTCAAAGTAATGAATGAGATTGTATTAGATTGATGATTATTGTCTTTCAAATAAAAAGTAGCCGCTTTAAAAGTTGAGTGCTAAATCAAGATTGCGAATGACAAATTGTTGCATTAAACATTCAAACGACTTATTAAATTGGAGAATGAAAATAATTACAATAAAAAGTTGTGGTATCTAAATCATTACGGAATATCGGGTACATAAAAATGTGCGATTAATATGGGAGTTCGAGCCAAAATGGTCTTAAATAACAATTGTGTTATGTAACAGTTATAGCACTATCGAAAGTTTAATTTATTTTCGTGGTAGCAGATATTATATTCATAGCAACATGTAACCGCAAATGTATACAGGGTGTTTAAAAATTGTGTTTGGATATTTTACCCACTTATAGTTCTCATCAAGATAAACAAAAAAGTTGAGTAAATTTAAACCCTAAAATCAATTATTTTAGAGATATAGTTACACATTTGTGTTTAGTTATTGCCCATTTCACGTCACTTTCGTTGATTTAGTTGAGTACTTTTATTTCATACAAGCATGTAAGAATACATAAATGCAGAAATAACATACACTTTATGTACAGTGCTGCTAATGGTAACAGTTATGAGTAGAGTCCGTTTTTTTATGCGATTGCATATTTTACATATAACTTCATATTTAACATTTTTACCGCATATAAATTTAGTTATCCATATACCTCGATATAATCGCATATATTTACATATAAACGCACGTTTCTACGTTTATTCGTTCATATTTCAAACAAGGTCTGCTGAATACACCGAAAATGTTAGTTCGTAATCTGAAGCTGTGAAACGATTTCCGAATTTGTACTAAAATTATCAAAGTTAATGTAGTGAGTTTATTAAAATGGTACTGAATATCAGGATGTAAATAAAATCAAATACTGAATAATGATTGCTGACATCTTATTAACTTTTTATTATTGAAACGTTTAAGTTATTGAAATATTAACACCAATAGACAACATTTTTACGGTAAACTTTAAAATAGTCTGCAATTTTGATGATGCGACATTGCGTTTTAATATTTTTTCTTTTTAGTAGTTACATGGTACTACTGCAACTAAGTTCATCGTAGCAGTAGGTAAAATACTATGGATTCTTGAACATTGCGTTGAAAATCAAAGTACTGAATATAATTTATTAGTTCCCTTGTTCAATTCATTCAATATTTCCTGTGCACAACAAACACTGTCAAGAGGAACTTTGCATTGAAGAAACAGTATCGGTGCATTTCATGTTGATTACGGTATTCACTGGTAAGAACCACCTTGCTTGTGATTTATAGCTCCTTGGAAGGAACTAAAACTTCGTATAGTTCATTAGGCCTACGCTACGTACCAATAATCAGACGGCTCGCTTACTCTTTATATATAAAAGGAGACAGCCTCAGAGGACACGTTGAAATCGTCAAGGACTCAAGTCTAAACTACTTCTTTGACATTAAGACGGGTATTATTCTAACAGAATTCAACATTCACCAGTCGTATAGGGTCATATTTAGAAGTAGGAATGACTGGACGAAGCATGAACATCAACTAAAAAGATAAGCCTTTACTTGGTATACCGATACTTTAAAGGCAGTTCGATCTGGAATAGTATTAATCACAGTAGCATGAAATTGCAATTTAACTAGGATACAACCACTTTTCAGCCAGAAGTTATTGCTATACATTTTTTAACCTCCAAAAAGGACAAAAATGTGCATCCATAAACATTTTCACAGATAATCTCGCCACCCTAAGGTTTCTTTACGTATAACTCGGCACTAATCAGAGAAAATACCGGCAACTTGAGAAAAGTCGCTAGGAGCAAAGAATGCAGATTTTTTTTGCTTCCAGTACATCCCATCAAAAAGGGCCAATAGGCCATCAAATTATGGGTTGCAGCTGTTTCTGAGACGTACTATGCCTATAATTGGTAGTGATACAAATTTTGCTCTTAAAACAAATCAACATGAACATGTTGTCCTTCATATGTGTGAAGGTAATTTCTTTGTATATTTTCAGGTTAATTGAAAAACCACCAAATGCCGATCGACGGTACATTCGTTCAAATTGGAACAAAATAGTGTAGTTCATGTCTTTTGGAAGCAGAATCAGGTCTTCTGAAAACATTGTGAGTCTTCTGAAAATATTTTAAGGCATCTAGAAGTAATATCAAATCTTCTAAAAGCAGTATCAAATCATTTAGCAGTTTAATAATTTTGGATGCAGTTCAACCCTCCTTAAAAGCATTTCAAGTATTTTGAAAACAGTGTTAAGTCTTCCAGAAGCAGTATCAAGTTTTCCGGAAACAATATGGAAGCAGTGTCAAGTCTTCCGGGGCCAGTATCATATCTTCTTTATGAAAACATTTAAAATCTTTTGGAAGTAGTGTCAAGTTTCCTAGAAGCATTATCAAGTCTTCTAGAAGCATTTGATGTATGGTGAATGCATTTAAGGTCTCCTGGATACTTTTCATGTCTTTTGGAAGCAGTATCAAGTCATCTAGAAGCATTATCAGGTCTTCTGAAAGCATTGTAAGTCCTCTGAAAATATTTTAAGGCTACTGGAAGTAATACCAAATCTTCTGAAAGTAGTTTAATACTTTTGGATGCAGTTCAACCCTTCTTGAAAGCATTTCAAGTCTTTCTCAGCAAGCATTCCAGTGGCAGTGTTGAGACTTTTGGGAGCTTTTGAATAATTTTTTTGCATAGTTCTTTTCTTTCATATGAACCAATCATTTAAAATGTAGACAGCAATAGACAAACAACTGTTGCCTGATATTGTGTCAATTTGATACATGAAATCCGCATTTGGTTCTAGAAACGAAGTCCGGATGAGGGTTAGACCCCAACCCGATGGTGGATTTAAAAATAGCCACATAAAACAAGTAACAGCTGGGAGGCTTTAAAGAGGTAGCTTCACGCTGGAAAGAACTTCCAGGTTACAGACAAACAAGAAGAATGGATTCTTCGCAAACAGAACCTAAGAGGTTTTATGCCTCAGTAAAGGGAATATAAGTAGTAAGTGAATGTAAGAAAGCTCTCAAGACATTGGACAAGCCGTGGATCAAAGTTAACACATAATTTTCGGTACACCTCTGTTGACAACCGACGACATAAAGGAACAAAACCGTTGAGCAATTTTAAGGTTCATTCACATTTGCCCTAAACTTTTGAAAGACTAAAGTTACAATAGGTCTTATAGGGTCGCGGTGACGAAACTTGTCGCTCTCCTCACTCTGCAAATAATAATAATAATTGTCTGTGATAGGTTTAATAATTCATGGGGTTTTGCTTCAACAAATAATTAAAATTCTTTAAAATTATGTTGTAGTCTTGCGCTTTGGGAAAAATAATTAAAACTATTTCTTGCAAAATTTTCTACTCCATGCGGCAAAGCGGTAGAAGTTTCAGAAAGATGTAACTCAATCAAATTAACAAATTTAAAATTTTGCACTGCATTTGATACATTTATATTTTTACCGCAATGATTGAAGACCAATAAAAAAGTCTCAAGGATGTGTCAAGGTAAGAATCCCACCTCCACAGATCCGCGTGATTTACCACTATTCAATGTTGTATTTTTATCATTCTAGCCATCGCAACTATGTACTTTTTTTAATGCATATTTCGACTACTTTTAACTGCATATAAAAAAATATTGCTTATTTTTACCGCATATAACTCCAGTCTTTATGAGCCATGTTACCGTTACTTGGAAACTTGCCTCAACCGTAACACTTAGTGATCAACTTTTCACAAAGTTACATCAACGTTCGTCGGAAATGGATTCTTTTAAAATAATTCACACGATGTAGGTCGACCTTGATCTGTGAGTACTTAGGCAGTAGAAGAGAAAAGAGCACAATAACTTAGCTTTCGAGAAGTGCATTTTAGCATTTTATGAAGTGATGCTGCAAAAGTTTCTACAAAATTCGATATTTCACGCTAGTGTTTTAATCACTGACACGGAATTTTAAATTTTCATGACAATTACGTTTAGGCGGATGAAAATCCTCCCGCTGTTGTGCATTCAAAAAGCCAGTGTGAGTTGTCAGCAAATATTTTTTTTTTTTTTGTTTGTCTTGCCATATTTGGTAACCGATTGATAGGATCAACGATTCTTCCTAATCACTTAAATGGTGAAACTTTCTGGACTATCTGCGAAATAATTTGCCGTCGTTATTCGAAAATTGTTTATGCATGATGGCGCCTGCACATTTTATGATCATTAATCGTAATTTTCTTAATAATGAATTTTACGGTAGTTGGATAGGATGGGGAGTTCAATAGTTCACTTGATTTGAATCCTTTAGACTAATTTGCACGGGGCTTTCTTAGAACCATTGTATATTCAGCACCCTTTGATACCTTAGAGGATCTCCAGCAAAGAATACAAAACACAATATACGACAATTCGCCAATCTCCAGGACTCTTCGAAAGAGTGCGCGATTTCTTTGTGCGAAAATGCAAGCATGTCTTCAAATAGAAGGAGGTCATGTAGACTATTTACTCCAAACATTTTGTCTTCAGTTTTCACATTCATTTTGTATTTTCCCTGATGAAATAAACATTTGTAGACTTAGACGTTTCATTCATTAATAACAGTGGAATTGTTTAACTTTGAAACCACTCTTTTACGACCTAGGTTTACCAACAATAAGACTTTTTTGTTTATCTGGATGAGGACTATAACTAGGTAAAATATTCCAACACGATTTTTTTAACACCCTGCATATAACTCATTTTTAATTATGTTTTTGTTATTAATTAAAGCATTATGCAATTGTCAATATGAGTAATAAACCTAACAAATATAATAATAGAAGTTGTATTAATAACAGAAGAACTATTGGAAAATTGAAATACAACATGATAAAGGTGAAGTTTTTAATCTTAAAAGAATCCTCGTTCAAGTTCTTAATAGTTATAAGAATCTACAAATCGATAGATTCACTTCCAGTTCATCGGTTTAGGACACACATTTTCTTTGATGTTGTTCCTCTTAAGAATTAATTTTAACAGCGCTCTAGTAATCGAGTTAATTCCAAAGATTAACTTGCTTTATCGTCAATCAAAGCGTAACGTTACTTTTATATTTAAGCATTAATGTTTAATGACGATTTATTCGAAATGTTCTTGTAACAATTAAAGCTAGAAAAGCAGGATATTGTGGCGTCGAACTCAAATTATAGATATTTGTACTGATTAGAGTCTCTGGTAGAGTTTGTCACACAAATTTGTGCGCATTGAAAAGGTCGATATGCTAACCTAAGAGGCAGAAAGGGTGATGCCCTTTGATTAATTAACACATTGAAGGACTCAAAGCTAGAAAACCAAAGAGATTTTCTGTTTCACCAAAGGGTTTCTAATCTAAGGTCGCTCGTAGGATCCTTGTTCCATACACCATTATAATGCCATCTCATCAACGTTGAACAAGCTTACCGCGTTTGATCAACAATTCAGAGATTACTGAATATATTCTGTGTGATTACGTTCCCAGAGATCGCATAAGACACGAGATATTCGGAAAGGTTTGGAAAAATCGATTTGATAAAGACTTGTATAATAAAACGTTAACTTGTGTAAGAAAGAATGCAGAATAAAATTCGTAATATAACCGTGATAAAAAAGGAAAGCACTCATTAATTTCAACCAAGCAAATCGAAAATCGATTGTAGCAATTCACAAAGAATTGCAAAAAAATTTCAAAGATCCGTTTTAATTACAAGAAAAATAGCGTTCTAAAATATATTTATAATTATAATATAGTATTTGTTAAAGCACAGCAAAAGATTTATTTATATTTCATATTTATTAAACCGTCAATATTAACTTATATTGTTTTTCGAAGAAAGTTCAATTAGATCAAACGAAGTATTAATAAGTTTCAATGACAGTTCATGTATGACTTCATCTCCAACGAGAATTAATTAACTTATCATCTCTAACAAGATGGTATTTGCTAAAATATTTTGCATTTCTATACTTAATGGCTTCAACATTTTTTGCTCATATTAGGTTCGACGAAGATATATTATATCGTGTATGTCTGACAAGGGTTTAACGATATGGGACTGTAATTAGATTTAATTGTGTATAGTTGCTACAATGACGCCAATCATTGTAGTTTTTCCTTTGGACTGTACGGAGTGGAGTAACTGCGGAGGATGAGTGGTCTACAAATACCGACCGTGCGATGGTAACGACCACGTAGAGTTTAAACGAATAATTAACATCACGTGAATAACGGAGAGTTGATTTATGCAAGGAATCGTACTTGACAGGATTTGTGGTTCAATTAATTAAACGATGATTCCATTTGGAGTGTTGAGAAAACCGCACTATCGATAGATTTAATTAAACAGTGAATATTATTTAATGTCAGGAACGAATTAATTCGTTAAATGAATAAGTGCGGTTTATTTTCTTTTAAAACTTCTTTTAATTCTTTATATTATAATTTGAATTGCTAAAGTGTGTTTTGTTTCGTTGGATTACTTAATTGATTGTAAACTCAGCACTCATTAAAAAACAGTTTCAATTATTCGTAGCTATTTTCCAACAAACCCTAACACTGTTGTTAAGGTATTGTGTAATTCAGCACAAAAAGTTGAAACAATGAATATATCAAAATAGGCCACCAAAAAGCTTTTCATAACAATGATTTATTGAACGGTTTTTTAACTTCAATCACATGCTAACGAATCGCCGTTTTAATTATCAATTATTGAAATAGTTCACAAAGAGCTTTAAAGTATGAGTTTGAAAAAGCTAATTAAAAGGGCTCGAGTATATTTATTATTTTGAATTTCCCAACACAGTAGACTCCCGATTATCTGAAACGGACGGGACCAACCTTGTTTCGGGTAATAGAAATTTCCGTTAAAGCGGAAGATTGAACGAAAGTCGTTTTTCAGTGCACTAAACCGTTTTTGTTATAAGTATTAAGGTATTAAGATACATACTACTTCGTTTAATTTGAAAAATTAAGAATGAAATCCATAGTTAATTGTTTATTTTTACACTGAAATTGCTATTTTGCAGCAATGTCTCTCCATCTTTTAATTAAAAGAACGTCCGTTGCTGTAGCTTCCTGCTGTTGCTCTACATACAGCAATGCTTTGTTTAAACTTTCCATTCCTTTACGATGTGAGATATTTAGCATCAAATTTTCATCAGAATTATCACTATCTTCACTGTCAATGTGACTGTCATATCTCAGTTAAATTAATTAAGTCTAACAATAAGTTCGATAGTTTTCATTATCATTTCATTACAACTGTATCTAAGCATTAATATCTTCAAGAGTAACTTCTTCAAGTCCTTTTATGTGTGCTGCAAGCGTATACAAATTGTCTTCATCCTCAGTTTTGACATCTTCTTCGAGCCTAACATCAACATCAACAATTTTGTTCTATGACTTTTGTGTAGTGGAATCTTTCACATTATTCCAAGCGTCTGAAATCCAGTATAATACATCTTTAAGGTTAATCTGTTTTAGACAGTAACTTAAATCTTCTCCTTCAACCACTTTATCCAGTATAAACTGCAACAAACATTTCCGGTAGTTTCTTTTCAAAATTTTCAGAACACCTTGATCCATTGGTTAGAGTAAAGGCGTTACATTTGGTGGTAAAAATAACACCTTGATGTCATTGAATTTAAGAGCTTCTTCGGAAAGGTGTGAGAGAGCGTTATCGATTAATAATAAAGCTTTAATTGGTCGACCACATTTCTTCAAAAATTTAGTGAATGCTGGCACAAATTCTTCAAAAAACCAACATTTAAATAATTCTGAGGCCATCCAAGCACTTCTCTGGCTTTTGTAATACACTGGCATTACATTTGGATGTAATTTTTTAAATGCTCTAGGTTTTGCTGATTTTCCGATACACATTAACCGCATTTTATGACGCCCAGAATAATTACTACAAGCGAAAATCGTCACTCATCGTGCTTACATTTTTTATATCCAGGCACACAACTTTCATTTTTTCCTGCCAATGTTTTCCCCGGTATCAATTTATAATAAAGTCCCATTTCGTCGCAATTATATAATTGATCGGGACTGTATTCATTTCCTTCAATAATTTTCTTGAACTTTTCTTTAAAACTCTGAACAGCTACATTGTCTGCTGATAATTTCTCACCACAAATTCAAAGTTCTCTAATATCATGACGCGCTTTCCACCTCGATAACCTACCTTCACTTGCTTGAAAACTTTGAGCCTCAGCTATTGGAATATTTTCGAATCCATGTTGTATAAAAACATGATGCACTTGAGCGACGACAAATTACAAAATAAATATAAAACATATGTTTATCTTTTTCACTGTCGTTGATTGTCGTCTTCGTATCGCCACAACATTACGTATACTATAGGCAAACGCTCACATGAACGAAATTTCTTCGTTTCTAATAAAGGACAGACTTGGCATGGTGTGTTTCGGATAAAACGGAGACTTAAACTTCATAATTTGCTTCGGATAAAGCGGTTAGGGGTAATCGAGAGTCTACTGTAATTCGTTGAAATGGTTGATGATGATTATTCGAAGCATTAGATACAATTAGGAAATTCATATTATGTCTAATTATTAATTCGAACTAAACTTCTATCAAAAACTTTCAACATTTAAAAAACGGGCAATTACAAAACTAATTTCTTACTTCTGTGCTAAGAAAACAGTCAATAATAATAAATATCACCATCATGAATAAAATGACTTAGTTTTTCTGATTTTGATTTGCTGATTAATTACCATAAACCACAATTGAGAAACCACTGGAATTAATTCTTTATTTGAGATATATCATTCGAGTAAGATTGAAGGGTGCACATTCTCAGTATTCAACACTTTCATTAACACCTCTTTCCTCCACTAAGCCATAAGTCATAATATTCACCTCACGTTTCACAGTCAACGAAGTCATCTCCTGAATAACTAACCATACAACGTGTGAACTGAGAGGCTCATAAATCAATGCCGGCAGTTGTAGCATTAATTAGTATGATAAGTCTCACATCAATAAAGATAATACTAAAACTACTGAAGGGTGCAACATAATTTTTCCAAAGGTTAAGAGTTCATTTCATTTGAAAGGCGATAATCAAAACCATTTTGAAAATGATACCTTTTTTATATGCAATATTTTTTATTAATGTTTGAAAAATGTATTAATTTATTGATACATGATGAAAGATGCATTATTAATACAAAGAAAAAAGTGAATTACTTATTTATTTCATGAATAATTTAGTGATCTTAAAAAAATCGTTTTATATATTAAAAATACCCTCTTTATTTCTTATGTTACAAATTTTATTTATGTTCTAGTTTAACAAATTTTATTTTTCATTAAAATTTTATTTTCTTTGTACAGTTCCTGTTTGCGTTCAATGGACGGATGCGGCACTAAGGGGTGTGGCAGCAATACAACGTGGAAGAGCGAGAGCAGCGTACCCTGCCGCTGCGGCGGCTGCAGCCGCGGCATTCGCAAGGCACCCGACGCCCCTGGCCGGGGCTCTGCACGGGTACACTCCCGTGCTAAACACGCTACCTGTTGACGGAAGCGTCTATTACGACCCGTTCCTAGCGGCGCATGCGGCCGACCCGAACTACAGGCTACAGGTGAGGAGAGCGTTGAGCATCCGCCCAAAAGCGGCGGCAGCCCCCGCAGAAATCAATCCTTCGACCCTCTTGCTGCTGCAAACCTCTCATCTCTCTTCCCTCTCCTCCTCTCTTTGTATGGATTTTTAATTCCGTATCGCCTACGCCCTTCTAGCACCTACCACCTACCTTACAGAATTCGGTGGGATCTTTACTATTTAGTTAGACGAAGACCTATAACGATGTTGAAACAGAGAGATAATTGGATTTTAGGTGGAGTTTGAAAGTTGTTGTTGTTGCTACCTAAGGGGTTAATTATTCGGATTTAATTGAGGATAAGGTTAATTAGAGTAAGGACGTTCGTTATGGCTATTGGTCTATGGAGTAGGGAGTAATTGAAGTTGGGCTGTAAATCTTGTCGTAGTTGAATCCTGGTTTTGCCACCCTCTTTTTACCTTTTTTTTTTTATTTGGGGTTCGGATTAATTTGATGATTGGAGTGGGCGTGGGTATTTTTGACGAGCTTGAGAGGTTGGATGATATGAGATAAAAAGAAATATTAAAACACTAAATTTTAGGGTTTATTTTTAGTCTCTTACAACATTTTTCATTTATTAATTTTTTAATTAATCATTTTTCAAGCAGTTAGATGTGAATAAGTTTATTAGCTAATCTGATTTCAAATTGGGTTGTAATTGTACCATATTGTAGACTTGTACAATATTGTATTCAAATTTATATCATATAGGGTTGATTCAAAAAGCAATGTCTCTTCATAAATAGTTCATCAGACAGGGCAAGAATTGGATGCCCGTGTGGATCAATATAACACTCCTACTGCGGATGATATGCAGATTTCCTTTCTCTGAAACTGAGGTGGCTTCTAAAATTAAAACGGCTTGTTCAGGTTTCAGATGGAGATAGCTTACTCATTAACCCACAAGAGACATTCATTGTGTTAGATAATCTATTAAAAACCTAAGCTGTACAAAAAAGTAATCTTTTACCAATATTTATCAAAAAAGCTAAGCTTTTTCATTATTTTATAACTGGTTTTTATACGATTTTTTTCTCAGATAAAACATTACTTGAAAAAAGTTTACCCTGCCAAAAGACAACAAATCTCTCGTTTTTGATAACTACAAAGGTCGCCCATCAATAAAAGAGATAGTTTTTAGCAATATTTCTAACGTTATTGTCTCTACTTGAAGGTATTCTTGATCTTTAACCTGTGGATGATGAAGAATAAGCGTCTGATAATGATGTAGAAGAGATAGAACGAATCAGCAAGAAAAATCCGGAAACAAGGCAAATATTTGCTGATTTAAGGTCTAGTTACAAATGTACAAAGTTTATTGATATATTTTCAAAAATAAGTTTTATAAAAAACGTGGTGAATCAAAGAATCAAACAGACATCCGTGATTTTTTTTTACCTTTTTTCTTTTGTTGTTAATTCATCACTTTTACCTTCGTTTGAGATTGAAAATTCTTATTTATTTAACCAGGTAACTAAATCTGTTGGTAATGCAACTGCAGTATGTTTATCGTTTCGCGATCTTTTAAGATGTTAAGTAGAGGTGGTTTAACTGGAATTTAATTACTTGAAAGGGTAACTGGAACTTCCTGCTATATTTTTCGTATAATCCAAAGTACTGTACTTTGAAGTAATTCTTAGAGATGCCGCGAATACTCGGTATTATTCGGTATTCGGAATTTTTATTTGTTATTCGTTGAATACCGAATAACAACAGATATTATTCGACCTTTCTTCGTTGTCTAAGATAATTTCTTAATAAATAAACAAAAACTATGGACTTAAAAATAATCAAACATTATTTTTCCTTAAAAACAGCACACATAATGCTAATACTGAATATAAACTTTTCAATTGATATTTAAAACCGAAACGGAGCAGATTATAAAAAAAAAACATTTTTTTTGCATTATAGTGGTTAAGGTCTGCTGCAATTTTCTTCATAAATTAAACTTGCCTCAGAATAATGTGTCTGAAAAGAGCAGAGCTTGTTGGCGTGACTAAATATTGTTTAGAAAACTTACTCAAAATAGTAAAAAATCAACTCTTATGGGTACTCAGAGCCCACCAGTCATACGGGTTTATACCCCTGTCACCGTTGATAACGTGGTATAATCATCGATTACTTTAGTAGTGGCATTCTTGGGTTGCTTTGTCGTGGATTCTTCAAAATATGACCAAAAAACTGTATGTGTTTTTGAATCGACATTCTCACTTTCATTATCTCAACGACGTCTATTGAACACCATTTCTGGACTGAATCAACATTCTCAAGGTCTAAAGGAAGTGTGCATCACTCTATGGACTCATTCAGGTTGGGTAACGTCAAAGAAAAAGGTCTTGTTGCGAAGATCTAAAAATATAGACAAGATGTCTTGTTAAAATATAGATCCTCCGAATTAAAACGGTCTTGCATATTATTTTTTAACGTGTTGAGTTTGAAAACTGTTGTAGCTGTCATTCATAGGTGCAATATACGTCAAAAATCTCCCATCATTGATTATGAAATTTCTAAAGTTTACGCTTCTTGATTCTGGAATATACACTGAAATTGCTCTTTTCCTTCAAGTGGACAGTCCAGAAGAAAATGCTTTGAGTTCCAACGAATTTGAATACCTTGGATCAAGTTATGTTTAGGCAGTCCGAATTCAGATTGCATACTTTCAAGATTTGTGTATTTGGCATGATTAAAATGCATCACAACACGACGAAAACCATCCAGAGTTTTTGTTATCGAGACACTGTTTCTTAATGCACCATTTAACACAAGCTGGAGAATATGTATGAGGCAACGCTCTGATGGAAGTAGAGTTTCTCTTACTCCTTTAACTGTGTTCATGCCAATATCGTTAACAATCGGTCGCGTTTTAGTGGTGGGTATTTTCTATTTTGATTTACTTCCTTACAGTTTTCTTTTGATATTTTCTGACGTGTGTGTTGTAGGAAAATGCACCATGTTTTAAAGTGGTGTCTTGTGCAACTCAAAAGTACAGAATTAATTACTGAACATAGGTGGTACATTTTAGTAGTTTTAGTTTTATGGTATACTAATTACTCTCATACATATCTAGAATAATTTTTTGAGTGACGTACGTCCTACCAGCCCTACAGTATTAAATGCTGAATTATAAGAGAAACGATGTATTCTCAGCAAAATAGGTACAAGATAGGGTTTAATAAGAGATTAATAATAATAATAACTTTATTGCTATGGTTCTGACAAAATAACTTACCTTTTATGATAATATTTAAATTAAATAAAACAGCGAAAATTATATATATTATTGTTATCTGAATTGCAAATAAAAAAGAACCAAATATAGGCGATGTTCAGTCGGCATTACATGAACACGACAGTTCAACTTAACCTAAATACAAATAAACAAAAACAAAAAGAAAAGAAAACAAAAACAAACCAAAAAAAGCATTAACTCAAACAAAAACCAAAAATAATAATTTGATGTTAGTATTCTTTCATTATCCCATAGCAATATTCAATTAAATTGCTTAATGTGCTGATTTTGAGTTTTGCGAACAGTATAGGAGAGCTTCCGTATAGAACGTTTGAAAGATTGCAGACTAAGATTTTTCACTTCATTCGGACATTCTTTATAGACTAAGGCAAGGTTATATGAAAAAGACCCCTCGAAAAGCGCTGTTCTATGAATCGAAATTATGACACTATGACGGTGCCTTATATTGATGTTGTGAATATCTGTTCTGAAATTAATCTTGTATAGATATCTCTCAGTGATTTGAACAAATATAATTTTCCACGATTTTCCATGTTTAACCAATTTACGTGCACCAATGTGTGGGATATCCAATCAAATTCCTAATTCCATAATTGAAGCAAAGAAAACTGTTTTCAACAAAACATCACTTTTTAACATTAACTTCCAGACTATGCCTGTGTGGGTATAAAAATCTTAGGACTGCATGCCTTTCTAATATATACTGTTATGTGACTACCGAATTTTAAATTTCCATTAAAGACAACGCCCAAATTTTTTGCCTCTAACTGTACTTCCACAATTTCATTGTTGAGAGATATACAAATATCAGTCAAATCATAGGTACCATAAACAATCATTTTGGATTTCGACGGATTAAGTGTTAGGCAGAGACTTTCTTAATAATCATAAATTGTTTGTTACATTTTCGCCATTGACGTGTGCATATATCTGTATGTAATTAGTAGAGACCGGATTTATATGCTTTCCATATTTTGCATTTTTACCGCATTTAAATTTAGTTATCCATATACAGATATTTGAACGAACAAAATGAAATACATACAGCATTTTTAAAAAATTCTAGATCCGTCACTTCCAGCTTTACTTCACTTGAAATATACAAAGTTACCTAATCATTTTGGTAACCCTGTACCTCTTCAGATGCACAGATATATCCAATTCAACCCAACCCAACCCTGTATATTTGAACTGAAGTAAAACTAGAGATTAGATCTAGAACTAGCATCATTCGTTGTTAGCCGTCTTGAGAGATGAATGGCTAAACCCGAATATTTCTAGATCTAGAGTTGGATCTAATGATACAAAACTAAAACTAACACTGGACTTGGAAACGGAAAAATTCGGGTTTAGAAACTTTCCAATTCTAGGTCTAGTATTAGTTCTAGTTTTTGTGAAGTTCAAGATCAGTTTGTGAAGTACACTATTTCAGAAACTATTCATTATAGAGGTCTTCGTTAAAAAAATCTCACGCATAAATATAATCCAACCCAACGTAACCCAACTCTGTATATTTGAACCGAAGTAAAACTACAACTGACACTAGACCTAGCACTAGAATCATTGGGGTTTAGCCGTTTTGAGAGATGAACTGTTAAATCCGAAAGTTCCTAAATCTAGAGTTACATCAAATGATATAAAACTAGAACTAACACTAGATCTAGAAGTGTTAGAAGATCACTTTTAATCTAGCGTTAGATCTAGTTACTCCAATTGAAATATACAGGGTGGCCAAATCAGTTTGTAAAGTACTCTATTCCCGAAATTATTCATTGTAGAGGCCTTCATTAAAAAAATCTTTGAAGATGCACGCATAAATCCAATCCAACACAACGCAATCTTTTTTGCAGAGGAGGAAAAAATTTTTAAGACTGAACCTCGACCGGATCATTGCTTCGAGGTGTCTCGCTCTCTTCTTTCTCTTACACCCTTCATGGGAGATTCTAACTTGCTTCTTCTTCTTTCCTCTGAATCCTATTATTTTTGAAAATTTGTTTAAACATCATTTTCTGGCACGGGGGAGGATTCCCCTTCTTCTGCCTTTCTTGCTATAGAAGCCTGTAAACAGTTCTTTTCCCTTTCTTCGGAGGCTCATTTACGAAACTAAAAAAAAACGAATCCTGTTATTTTTTGAAAACTGTTTTTTCTGTCACTTACCAGTGCGAGACGGAGAAGTCCCCCTCTTCTACCTTTCCTGTTGATGTTCGTATGGCAATTACTTTTCCTTTTCTTCGTAGGGTGTTCTCGTACCAAAAACATATAAACGATTACTTTTTGAAGTATTCCTTATACCATACATACCGAGTCGTTGGAGGGACCCCTTCCTCTTGCCATGATTTCTTTTCGTCTTTCCTCTGTTTCTTTCATTACAGCAGTTAGGACTTTAATGATTTCTTCTCCCTTCTCTCCAGTAACATATCGTGTATCACCTCAATGTTGATATTTCTTCTATTCTCACCTCAGCAAGTTTCCGCATTTCGTCAAAACGAGTACATTCAAACATTGTATGTTTGAATGTGCTCGTTTACACCACAGATCTGATTTTTCTTTTTTGATCTTTTTAAGATATTGTCCAAAACTGCCGTGTCCAACAATAGCTTGTGTTCGTAGTAGTTTGTATGCGGGCCTTTTTAAGGCGGTCTTTTATAAAGTGACTCGCCCAACACGCGTACTGCGTCAATCTCTTTTTGCCAACGCCTGTAGTCCACAGGATAGTAGAGGACTTCTTCTCTATGTTCTTGTCTATTGTATCCCCTGGTCTCCTAGTTCCTCGCTCTCTCCCATAGTAATATATCATAGGAAGGACTTCCGGGTAACACTTCTACCACTTCTGTGGAAATAGTCTTGTACGCCGATGTTACGTATATTGCTATTTTTCGTTCCATAGATCTGAGCATCTTTTTATATTTATTCATTTTCAGGACATTTTCCTATGCA
This sequence comes from Onthophagus sagittarius, assembly GCA_036711965.1. NCBI lineage: Eukaryota > Metazoa > Arthropoda > Insecta > Coleoptera > Scarabaeidae > Onthophagus > Onthophagus sagittarius. Next base: position 40,813,472 of record JASERS010000004.1, read on the forward strand.
TGTGCTGCATACAAAGTGACTAATTCCACTACTTTTGCCTACAGCTTTCGTTTAGCTTTACTTGGTCCTACTACTTTAGGCATTATACCGGCGTGTTTATTATTCGTTAAGCATTTTCTGCAGTTCGGCTTAGATGTCCTTGTCCACGTGTATTCCCAAATACTTCACTGACTTACTGATGTTGATCACGGCACCATTCACCCTTATCTCCATTTTCTCTAACTTCCAATATAACCACTTCAGTCTTTTCTGGGTTAGGCCCTTTCATGACTACTTCCAGGTTATCTGCATATCTCACTATTCTATCCTTTCTCACTTCCCTTTTTCCGTCTTCATTCTTATCGTTGTGTCACAGCATATATTCACCAACGGACCACCTATTACTAACCCCTGTGGGACACAGCAAGTCATTTGTTTCTCCCGCCCATCGGGTAGAACTACAGTTCTGTCAACCCAATGCAACCCAACTCAACCCAGCTCTGTATATTAACTAGAACCATTCGGGTTTAACCTTCTTGGCAAATCTACGGTTAAACCCGAATGTTTCTAGATCTAGAGTTACATCTAATGATATAAAACTAGAACTAACATTAGACCTAGAAGTGGAAAGATTAGGGTTTAACTATGCATCTGCAGAAGTTGAGACGTATACAACGTAAACAATAATGTCGACAGTACCGAACCCTGTGGTACACCAGATTTGATATCTATTTCACTAATAAATAGATGTTATTTAATTTTACAATTTGTCTTCTGCCATCAAGAAAACTCTTTAGAAGTTGTACCGCAGACTTGTTTAGGCATTTTTAGGATCTGATGATCAACTCTGTCGCATGCCTTGCTGTAGTCTAGTAGAACAAGAACTGTAGCCATTCCTTTATCTTGAGTTAGTATATCATCCGAAACGTTTAGAACCGCTGTAGAGTAACTATGTTCCGAGAGAAACAACCCTGATTGTATTGCAGTCAAGTTATTTCTGTCATTAACAAATATCCTTAGTTTGATTTCCATACATTTCTCCATTGTTTTTGTTATAAGTGGTAGCCAACTAATCGGTCGTAAGTTTTTGGGTTCCTTTACCTTTGGTAATGAAATTATCAAAACTATTTTCCACTTTGAATTAAATATTGTATTCTCTGGGACAATGGAAGAACGGCGTCATCCGAATTGACCCATATTGGGAATACCAAACTGCGTTATTTTCTTTTATTATTATGTTAGTTTTCTTTGTATTTTCCTATAACAATATTATTTTAAATCCATCTAATTATTTCCTCCTTTTACCAAAATTTTATTATTTATTTTTTTTAATGTTTAAAGGCAGCGGCTGCTGCAGCACCTTTATTAAAAACACCTTTATCGACCGCACAACAAGCAAGTTACGCAGCCGCGGCAACATACACAGCGGTGGCGGCTCGTTATGGGGCGGCACAACCAGTGGCGGGATACGCAACAGTCGCCGGATACAGTAGAGACTATGCAGACCCATATTTAGGTCATGGTATAGGTCCCATGGCAGGTTATGGGGTAAGAAAAAATTCGGAAATAAAGTAATTTCAATTAATAATTAATTTTTTGTTAGGCTGCCGTCTACAGAAGTAGTTACAATAGGTTCGCACCTTATTAAACATAAAAAAAAGCATAAAAAACATATCTCGAAGCACCGGCCTATGCCGTACACAGTAAGAAGAGAAAAAATACTCATTCGTCGATTTTTAAAAAGATATGGAGGTGAAGATAAACAAGCACAATGCGTAGCACAAAGAAGTATAAAAGTTTTTTTTTAAGAAGGAGTTGGAGATGAGTAAATTTAAAGTAATTAAAAAAAAATAGTACGGACCGGGTTCGGTCAAGGAATCAAGCCAAAGAGCTGTAAACTCTCTCTTTATAATTATTTTTAATTGTAATTGTCTCTCACTAACGTTCGCCCATGTGATAGCCCCGCTAACTCAGCTCTCTCTTTCTAATTATTACATTTAAGATCTTAATTCGAGTCATTTTTGCTAAATAGTTAAAAAAAAAGTTTCGAATCGAAGATTTTTTTATTCATTTTCGGTTAATTTTAGGTTTAAAAAGTAATCTATATTATATAATTATAAAATATACGTCTATATTCTAGTTTTTTTTCGTCGTCGTCGTGTAGAGTGTTTAAGACATTGAACAAATGAAATAAAGAAACAAAAAGTAACTTTAAAGCGAACATTAAAAGGATATGCACAATATTTAAAAATAAAACCAAACAAACGATGAAAAAAAGAAAAAAACGCATAACGTTTTGTGACAATTTTACGATAAAGATATGAAAAAGAAAATGATACATATTATATATTATCTATATATAATATTAAAAATATATATTATAGTTTTTAGTAAGTTATAATTAGTAAAAGAATTATTATTAATTATTACTTCTAGTGGAGGCGCCGTGAACAACAACAAAAAAATTAATAATAATAATATTAAAATAGTTTTGAATTATTTATACTATAAGTTAAATAATTCACGACTAAAAAAGAAATGTTATATAATCTGAAACAAATCTGTTCTTCTTCCAAACCGCAAATTATTATTATTATTATTATTTTTCGTTTTTGCAACAATTTTTTTTTAAGTAAACTAAGAATCTGTGTGCCAGTGTTAATTAGTATGACTGTCGAAACACAAATTTATTTCTTTCCTTTTAAGTTAAGAAATGAACTCATACGTACATTACGTACGTAAAAATGAAAGGATAAATACGTTTTTATAGATCATAAGAGTGCAATCGTCGTAGAATTAAAAAAACACATTTTAAAATGGATCATGTATCTAATAACGATAATGACCCAATTTCTGTATGTATTTTTTGTTTGTTTTTGATACTCATACAACATATCGAACAATTTTTGAGCTCTCTACTCGTAAAAAAAAAACAAAACAAAAAGTGTGTGTGTAATAATACGTTATGTGTTTAATCCCAATTTGCAAAAGAAGAAATATTCTCTAGCCTATAAATGTGATTTTTTCTTTTATATTACATGAATCTATGTTAATTTTTAAGAAATAGGCAAAAAAATATTTTTTTACAAAAACAGTATGTGGTTGATATTAAATTATTAATATACAGAGTGTTCAAATTTTTTCGCTTTCATACACTGTTAAATATTTTTTAAAAAAATATCTAACAACGCAAAAGAAAAAAGAAAAAAAAACATTACAAGAATACATCACGTTATATTACAAATTTATTTAGGAATTGACTTTGTTTAAATAAATATGTGTATCGTTTAGAAATAGAATTTAGAAATCTTTTAAGTTTTTATTTTTTTTGTATAGCTTTGTACATAAGAAAACATATGTACGGTATCGACTAAAAGTTTTGTCTCATCTAAACGTGACTAAAAGATTATTGCAGATGACTTCAAAAAATAATCAAAGACATACTGTTCATATAATTTAACTATTGTACATTGTTGAGCAAAAAATTTTTTTGAACTGACGTTATAAATGAAAGACTTGAAAAAAATATTGTAAACGCTACCTCGACGCAAGTGAAATAAAAATTTCGATATAGTTGATAGTTTCTCTCAATTTGAGTATGATTATTTAGTTTTTCTTTTATTTTTATTTGATGTATGCGTTTTTAAGACACCTGTATAAAATTAATTTATTTTTAACCAATACTGAAAGAGAATCTTGTAAAATTTTAATTCAGCAGTGTTATAATTTTGTTTTTCCTCTTTTAACTTTACTTTTCAATTCGTTTTTTCTTTCTTGATTGCTATTCGTTTGTCCCCGTTTTCTTAATTAAGATTTTTTTAATTTTTTTTCGCCCAGTACATGTTTGTATGGTCGTGTTAAAATTCAAATTGTTCCAATACATTGTTATTATTGTAAGTAGATAAAAAAAAAGTGATGAGGAGAGAATTTTCGATAAAAATACTGTAACCAGTTTCATTAATATAAACGTTTAATAATAACTTGTTTTTCTTTTTTTTTTGCTTTTTACTAATTTAAATTTTTGTGTATTTTGTAGTATTTCATGAAAACAAAAAAAATTGTACTGTTACTAATGTTTTGACAAATTTGCATTTAACTGGATTTATATTTAGATATTACTTGTATTATTCATTTTTTCAAGTTCTTTTTTTCAGATATCATCACTTCCAATGTAAAGACAAACAGAGCACAATATTTTCAACAGTATTAAGTGATAAGAGTTTTAACTTTAAAATTAAGGAATTTTGTGGTTTATACGATATTTAAAGTGTAAGTAAATAGACGTTTTTCAATCGATATGTTTCAGTATTTTCTATAAGAAAAATCCTTTTATTTAGAAAAGCCTTGAGTAGAAACAACAAAGAAAATAGCAATATATTAAATCATGGATCTAAATAATTGGGATGTTCAAAATATATTAATTAGTCTGAAAGTACCATTTCTGCTTAAATTCGGTTATTTAACTGCAATAAACTAAAGCATTTGAATATATAAATGCCTCAAATTCAATTTTATCCACAATAATTTAAGGCCTGATACTTAATTGTAGTATGTATTCATTAACGCAATTATATGTTATGGGCTGTTTTAAATAACGGAGAATTGAGGCGTGTAGTAGCAAAACTCGCCTTATCCATTTTTTACAAAATTTTAGTTAGATATTGGAATACATTATTTTTATAAATTTTAACACATATCAATCATAATTTTTTTTAAAAACATGCTATACACCCTTTTAAAATCATTTTAAAATTTTCATGTCATAGCAAAACTCGCTATATTTATAGCGAGTATCGCGGCAAAAGTTGCCTTATCCAAGCGTCCAATAGCAATAACGATTCACGATCACGCGATCACGCATTTTTAATTTAAATTATTTAAATAATAGTTTGTTTTATTAATAAGTTATTAAGCATGTTTTTGGTGTTGTGTACATAAAAATTATGTCTAATATGAGTCAAGATTTTATTTTACCCTCAAAAAAAGGGAAAGGAAGAAAAAAATAGCCGATAAATCAAAATGGAAAAGAGAAATCAGTAAGCGTGAAAGATAAGCTCTTTTTTCTTAAGAATTTACTAAGCTTGTACAAAAAGTACTCGATCTGTCCGTTTCATAATTTTTCGGCCAGATGTTAACAAGGGAAGTTAATTTTTTCGAATAGTAAATTAAATTCTATGATACACAGCAGAATAATTTAACTTTATTTCCTTCAGATATTCCTCTCCTAATCTGCCATGTTTCCCAATATGCAAGCACAATGGCAAAACCTTCCACTGCAAAAAATTAACAGGAGTGGATATTTACAATTTTCATCGGAATTTTTATTTGCATAAAAATAAAGTTGAGCAGGATGCATTTATTTTAAAATACTGTAGCCACGACAAACTAAAAAGACAAAACCGAAATTTAAAAGAAGGAAGCAGCCGAAAAAGTGTGGCAATAAAATACTTTGTGAAAAAATTTCGCTGTGAAAAATATAAAATTCAAGTGTGCCAACAAACGTTTCTTCAGATTCTTCACGTTTCCAAAGATCGTGTACAAAGAATTTGCAGAAACCATTTAAACACAGGACTAATGCCAAAAGAAAACCGAGGCGGAGACCGGATTAGTACAAAATTTGTTGAGAAACGAATTGCGGTAAAAAGATTTATTGAAAATTTAAAATGTGTAGAAAGCCACTATTGTAGATCAAAAACAGATAGTAGACAATATTTGCCTAGCGGATTAAGCATCTCAAAACTTTGGCGCACTTATAACAGCAATGTTTTTGAACATCATGTAAAAAGAACTTTTTTTCAAAAAATTTTTACCAATGATTATAATATTGGCTTTGGAACTCCGGTAACTGATGCATGTTCCAAATGCATCGAACTGTCGGAGAGAATAAAACAGGAAATGCGTCCTAATGAAAAAAACAAATTAATTATAGAAAAAAGAGTTCATAAATTAAAAGCAACGGCGTTTTTCAAAAAACTACAAGAAAAGAAAAATGAATTAATTACATTTTCATTTGATTGCCAAAAAAATTTGGTTATACCAAAAATACCAGATCAAATTGCCTACTTCAGCCGGCAGCTATACATCTATAATTTTACCATTGTAAGAGGTTCTTCAAAAAGTCACATGAACCCAGAAAACGTATTTATTTATACGTGGATGGAGCATGAATATAAAAAAAGTTCCAATGAGATATCATCAGCTGTGTTTCATTGCCTATCACAAGTCGATCTTTCACCATATTCAAATATACGTCTATGCGCTGATGGTTGTGGAGGACAAAATCGGAATTCTGCAATGATAGGAATGTGTTCTTATTTTTTGGCAAATGTGGCACCTCCGAATGTTAAAACAATAGAATTAATTTTTCCAGTGCCTGGACATTCATATCTCCCACCTGATAGGATATTCGGTCGCATTGAAAAAATTTTAAAGAAAGAATCACCTATTATAGATCCTAAAATTTATAGAAACATTTTTGAGGAGCATGGAACTGTTGTGCAGCTGGGCAAGGATTGTGAAGTAAAAGATTGGAAGTTGAGCGTTAAAGAATTTTTGAAACCTGTTCAAGCGTGGCACTTTAAGTTTTCGCAAGCAAAAAGATTTATTTTATCGAGAAGTCAAAGAAATTTAATTCTTGTTAGTGGAGAGGTTTATTACAATTCTGACACTGGGACTGCAAAGTCATTATTAAAAAGAGGGAAAACATTCAGTTATTTCTCACCAAATCAAATTGAAATAATGGAAGTTGATTTGGACCAAAAAAAGGTCGGTAACGTCAGGGAGCTTTTAAGAAAACATTTTGGTGGTAGGTGGATGGAAAGACAAGACTTGAGTTTTTTTATACCTTTAGTAGTTGATTTAGATAGACCACCTTTAAAAGAACAAAAAGAAGAAGAAGAAGACATAGCATGTTTTTGCGAACGGAGACCACAAGAGGTTGATAACCTGTTAAGAATTTAAAATATTTGATTATTACTATTTTCAATTTAGTGTTCATTATTCAAAATTGTTCAAAAAAATAAATAATAAATACATTATTTTAAAAAAACCGTCTGTTGATTGAATATTGTGGTATAACAAAACTTGCTATTCATTCATAACACAGCAAAACTTGCCTTATTCAAATAAAATTACTGTTTCTTTTTCAAACTGGATAAAACCAATTATAGATCAACCTATTGTTGATAATATTTCATAACCTAATAGCTATATTTATTTGGGTGTTATATTTATTTTCCTAAAATAATTGCTAAAAACTTAAAATTTTGATTTTCTCAAATTTACTTCAAATGGATAAAGCGAGTTTTGCTACTACACGCCTCAATTAGTACATAAGTAAATATTGTCTTACTAAATACTTTGACTGTTTAATAAAAAAGATAAGAATAAGGAAAATTTATTTAAAAGAAATACGCGATTGAAATCCCCAGAAAAAGATGTAATATGGAGAATAAAATGTAATCAGAGAGATAATCAGAGCCTGAATACCTTATTCTGTATATTAGGAAATGAACGTTCCTGCATACACCTGAAATACACCAAGTGAACAACTCCTTCCCCACGCTTGGCTTTTAAACGTCAAACTGTTAGTATTGTTAGTGATTTTCATCAATATGTAATTGTAAAACTGAATTTGTTTTTATTGCAACAAAACAATTATTAGCAAATAAAATACTGTTAGATAAAGGGAAAAATATAACGCCAAAAGCTCAATAACACGAAATAAATATTAAATATTTAACTAATTTATAACAATCAATAACACAAAAAGTTTAATAATGAAGTGTACTATACCGTACTCCAACGGCAACTGCCGGTCGGTGCACAGCCAAGTAACTAGGGTCTTCCTAAATAAGCATTAGTCATTTCTTCTACTTGCTTCGATCGTTCTCTAACAATAAACATTAGTCATCTCTTCCACTTCTTTCGATCGTTCTCTAACACGGCTCTCGACCCTTACGTACCCTTACGTTCTCCATTAGCACTGAAGGACAATCTGTAACGTAATTTTTTTTACAGCGTTAACAACGCAGTTTTACTGCACCGCTCTTACACAATGCATATTAGCCACAATAACACAATTCTTTCAAACTTAGCATAAAGTATGGTGAGACCATAGCCGTCACATTGACTCTATCTCTAACGGGACAGAGACGTAACACAATTTGTTTATTAATTTTTTTTAACTACGGATGGAAACCTCAGCAACCATCGGGCTCTACCTCTGACGGGACAGAGACCCAACACAATTTCTTTATTCATTTTTTAAACAACGGATGGAAACCTCAGCAACCATCGGGCTCTACCTCTGACGGGACAGAGACCCAGCATAATTTCTCTACTCATTTTTTTAAACAACGGATGGAAACCTCAGCAACCATCGGGCTCTACCTCTGACGGGACAGAGACCCAACACAATTTCTTTATTCATTCTTTAAACAACGGATGGAAACCTCAGGAACCATCGGGCTCTACCTCTGACGGGACAGAGACCCAGCACAATTTCTCTATTCATTTTTCTTTAACAACGGATGGAAACCTCAGCAACCATCGGGCTCTACCTCTGACGGGACAGAGACCCAACACAATTATACTTAATTTTCCAACCCTAGTAACTACTGCTTCAATTAGCAGATTAATTAACTCACCTTCTTCATTATCAGTTTCAAAGAACTCTAATATTTCGTTCATGTCACACGTCAAAGACCATTGAGAAAGCCAGAATCGTAGCTGTTCTTTTGCTGCTTTAGTTCAAATATTGGTACCAACTTTTTGAAGTTCAAAACGACCATTGTCCAAACAACCCACTATTTCATAGGGGCCCAAAAATTCATAATCTGACTTGGTTTTGTGCATCTCAGAGTCACGGTGTAATAATACAAAATCTCCCGTAGAGTATTTCATCGTAGTATATTTCGTATCTCTTCGGCGTTGATTAGATTTATCGTCAATAGAAGATGTACGTAACGATTAGATTTTCCACAAGCTCTCACTCCACTCGGCCGTTGTGTTTCTACTCTAACCATATTTCTGATTGTCCTCATATATCTCTCCAACTGACCGTATCCCCTATGGACATCAGGAGTAACGAAATGATATTCGATATGCCAGGTGTCCAAATATTTGAAAATGTTGTGTTCTTGAACGAAGTTGCAGGGTCCATGATTATACATTTTGGCGTGCCAAGAAGTGCTAGCACCGATTCTAAATTTTTACTACTTTCTGCAGTTGTAATAGATTTCATTGGCTTTAAAATGCAATATTTAGTAAAGGCATCAATAATTACAAGTATATGTTTATAACCATCTTTTGAAATTGGCAAAGGACCAAAACGATCCATATGAAGAATATGAAATGGTTCAGTTGTTAACATATCGTCTCGTTGGGGGAAACCAAAAATGAACCAACATGGCATTGTAAATCATGAAATAAGCGAAGTAAGCCTAGACGGCTCGCATCGGTGTAAAGTTCGACGCGAAGTTCGGAATGAATTTTCGGAAATATCCTGCCAACCCCATAAATTGCCGGACTTCTTTCATGTTTGTAGGAATAGGAGAACTTATTATCGCTTGTATTTTCCGTGTTCCTGGTCTAATACCAGCAGCTGATATTTCTCTTCCGAGATATTGAATAGAAGATTGCAAATAATGACACTTGGAAATGTTTAAAGAAAATCCTGCAGATCTTAATGCATCTAATACTTAAGATAAATACTGTAATCCTTCATCATAACATTAACTGGGTATTAAAACATCATCCTAAGGCGATTGTATCCTTTAGAGTACCCAGCGCTAAATTAATTGCTCTTTGAAAAACTGCTGGAGCATTAGCCAATCCAAATGGCATTCTCAAATACTCAAAATGGCCATCAGGTGTAACAAAAGCAGTCGTGTGAATCGAATCTTGATCAATTTTAATTTGGTGAAAACCTGAAGCCATGTCTAACGCTGTAAAATAATGTCCTTTTCCTAATCGGTCCAACTGATCTTTGATTAAAGGAAGCGTATATCGATCTTTTATGATGTACTCGTAAGAAAAACAAGTAATTCGGATATTGTATGACAATTGCGATTAGTGACAGCATCGCGTACCGGATTCTCAGAAATTCCATATACGATTAATTCTACTAAATCAAGTCGCACGTAATTTATTTTTATTTTGCGGCCTCTCATGGACATATATTTCGTAAGTATTCGTGTTAGAAGTCTTATATGATGAAGCCTATTCGAGTAAATGGCCTATATTTCATGTAGGGGGAAATACTTCGACAAATTCTTTAGAAAATGTTTTCCAGTCGCGAGTCTGGCGACCAACATTTGAACCATAATTTTGCACTATGTAATAAATAACGACCGATCCTAGCGAGCGTTTGAATATCGGTCCACGCAAAATCATTTCGAATCAGTTCTACTTGACTCACCCACTTACTGGCAGGGTAAGTCTACCTGCTCAGTGCCCGATCTTTGTGTGAGGTAGATTAGTAGATTCTGTCCCACTTCTGATGTTAGATAAAGGGAAAAATATAACGCCAAAAACTCAATAATACGAAATAAATATTAAATATTATTTCGAACTAATTTATAACAATCAATAATACAAAATAAGTTTAATAACGAAGTGTACTATGCCGTACTCCAACGGCAACTGCCGGTCGGTGCACAGCCAGGTTACTAGGGTCTTCCTAAATAAGCATTAGTCATTTCTTCTACTTCCTTCGATCGTTCTCTAACAATAAACATTAGTCATCTCTTCCACTTCTTTCGATCGTTCTCTAACAATACATAATTCAACATGAACCAGTTGAGTATCGTGCCTAATTGAGGGAAAAGTACATCTTATTGGAAGAAAAAGTAAGTGATGTTATTTTGACACCAGATTACTACGTGTATCCTGTTAGTTTAAAACTACAATGTAAATTCTCATTCTAAATTCAATTCTTTTATGAATATTTAATAGCATAAAGTGTCAAATGCAGCAAATAAGAGTATAAAGCAAGAAAAACGAACATCAGAATTTGGAAAATTTCATTTATCTTGAAAGTCTTCTACATGTGTCAACAACGTCTTATGTATGCGAGATTATAAAGTCTTACAATCTCGCATGCTTCTAGATATAATCTTCCAAAGAATAGGAAAACAAATAACATGATATGGCAGGATATTATATAGTTGCTCTTTTAAAAGAAACCGTAAATCGTAATACAGCAGCACTCCACATGTGTATATTTATGATGCAAACTATTATTAATAACATCTTGTTATTTATCACATTTAAATAGCATGTCCAAGTACTATCGACAACTATGCAAACCTCGAAAATCTCAGCAAAGGAAATCGAATATCGAAATGTAATTTGTTGTTGAAAGTATAGCATTCTGTTTAAAACAATGCATAAGTGGCGAAACTGTGCATAAGTAGCGAAATTATAATTATGATAACATGATGCATTCGATAAATAGTAGTCTCTTGAACGAGCCTTGAATAACAGCCATGGTATGTTGTTATGAATTTTTGAATGATGTTGATACTTAGCCAAGCTTTTTGCATTATTCTATATTCTGTAGGAAATTGGGAATGTTTTCTGCGTTAGGCATTTCAGTGGATTCCATGTGTTAGCTGCTGGTAACTAGCTAATTTATTTAAAAGTAAATATAACATTAACTCTGAGTGGAAAAAAGACTGAACCCAACCGAATCGAACTAAAAGTGATACAAGGCGTCAACAGAGTACATAAGGGAAATCTGTGTGACTGCGGATCTGCAAACTAATGTATCCAGCTCGTTGTGAGATTCAATATGTGAACTTCAATATAACAAAGAAATAAGTTTGTACAAAAAAAAACAATATTTCTGCTATACGTTATTTCTTCTCTTCTATCAGAATCAATAATAATAATTGCACTGCCACTACAAAACTGCTTATTCTAATAAACTATTCTTATTACATAATGTCCCATTGTTTGTCAAATGATAATGATTTATACTAATTGCTTTGCTTATGTATCGCATTGATGATACATTATTAACATAGTTTATTATATATATTATTTATAGTTTATTAACATAGAACGGTGCGGTTGATTACGTCTGTCTCTATCCCACTACGAGATTGCAGCGACCTGCGGATAGGGTTTTGCAATGTGTTAGGCTGGATAAGGCATGGGATTATAATGAGTTAGATAAAGAGATACATATCAACTCCAATCAGCCGTATCAGTAAACGTAGTATATCCGTTCCGTGTAAACTAATAGAAACCTCATTGCATTTCTTTTCCCACTTTCGTTCTTTCCCTATCCACAGGTTGCTGGTGATCAGTCTGTATATGTTTTTCCTTATTCTTTAAGCCGACGTTACACGTAGCAATCGACTACTAAAATTGAATATTCGTGGTGGATGCACCATTACTGCACCCAAATCAGTATTACATGAAGCAGTCGAGCGCTATGGTAGTACGGCAGGCGTGGTTTGACTATTAGCGTCAAATTGGGGTGTAACATATCTATTGCAATAATAATGGACTGCTATCAAAGCTTCTGTCATCGCTAGAAAATTTTCTACTTTTGGTAAAAAAAGTAGAAAAGACAACTAAACATAATTTTACGTATATTTTTACATACACGCTGATAAGCTGTCTTAAATGCTATAATTATATATCTTGTTTTTAAATTTTGAATGCAACATTATTAAGTTATTAATATTTTGTATTTTTTTAAAATTATTTGATCACTTAAAATTTATTATGAGTATTATTCTTAAACATTGAAGGTTGCAATTTGGTATATTGATAAACAAAACTTGAGTCTTTCGAACGCTACCGCTAATTGGATAATATTATATAAGTTGTTTACTAGAAGCAGTTCATTTACGCAATTTTTGATGAAGCATAACTGTTATTTTAAATGAAATACAGGCTATTTTTCAATTTTAAACAAAAGCATGAAAGATTATTTGGTAGAAGCTGAAAAATATGGGCCTGCATATTCAGTTCAAAAAAGACTAGAATTTTTGAAATGGGCATTAGAAAATAATTTTAATCGATGCAGCTTTGATAGTAATACAATAAAGCTCCGCTAATTGGTACACTCGCAAATCCGAACTCCCTTGTAATCCGAATTTGTAAAAGATTCGCTAATCGGAATTAACAGATTATTCGTCCTATCTGTAGAACAAAACGATATTTCCAAAACATGTTTAACCATCCTAATGCTTACCAATCCTTTTAACTCATTAGCAAAATGCTACAGAAATATATTTGGAAGATCAGATGAGGAGGAGGAACCTGTTAACGCCATTCGATTGTCTAGTCAACAATTAAAAGAAATCGTTATTATGCTGCAATACATACAACAGTTCTCTCTATGAAGGCGCTGGGCCAAACGAATTAAGTCAGAAAATTAGTAAAAACTTCAGTGCATCATGTGTACCGCAAAATAAGCTAGAAGATAATGCAAGGAAATATTATCTGCAAGATAAATTGCAAATTATATTATTATTTAGGCTCATTATTACTATCTAAGCTATCTAAGGAATTGTTACTCTCGGCTATATTACGCGTTCTGATTGGCTAGTAGATGGGTTTATCTATAACATAAATTTAATTAAAAACCTTTTTGACAATATCTAAATATAACTTCAATAATCCGCTTGCTTCCGTAATCGGCATTTAGCTAGTTTTAATTGATTCGGATTAGCGAAGCTTCACTTTGTCATAATTTTTGACAAAAACTTTTTTTTATTTTCAGCTTTTTTTTATTTTCGATCTTTATACTATTGACTATCCCTATATAGTAAAAGGGACTGTTTGGACAACTTCCAATTTTAAATTAGAAACAAAACATCGATATTATTATAAACATGTTTACATACTCCACAGTTCCATAATGAATATGGATAATATGGGTAATTCATTATCCAGAACTCAAACTTATAAATGCTTAACTTTACAATATCATATCATATAAGAGACAAAAGAACATTGTATTATAAGAGTTTTTTATTCAGAAAACGGAGAAATACTATATCTCAATTTTTTTCTACTCATACCTGATTAGTAGAACTGTGATTATATGCAAAATGCATATTTGATAATATGAATATGCGAAAAAAGAATTTTGTTTATCTTCACGAATTACATAAAAATAAATAATTTTTCTTTGTTTAGTTTTCATATTTTTTCGTTTCCATGCATATTAATTGTTACATTGCATATTTGAACATATTTACGTTTTTGGAAATATTTTGTCAAATAAAATTATATAAACGTCACGTCGCACACTGGTCTAAACCTCGATTCTAGTTGTACAAATGTGAAACCTTCTTCAAAAACTGCTTCGATCAATATGGCATACGAAACATCAAGCGTTTTTTCAAAAGACACATGTTAAAACCTGAAAGCTTCTAATTTTATATCTAATATTAATTCAAATAATAGTTCTAGTATTAATTCTAATTTTAGTTCAATGAACACTTTTTCATTTTCCTTGATTTTTTATAAAATTTGAAAATGGTGAGATTTTTTTTGGACTGCTGATTACAAATGTGGGATCAGACTTATGAATTTTTCAAAAATCAAAGTGGTGGATACAACTACTAAAATTGTAAGAAACTAAAACATGTAGTACAACATGCAGCCATCCAGCGTGCATAGGGTTCTATTTCAGCCTTCTAACCTATATTAAGCCCTTCTAATAACTTTGTCCAACTAGAATCCGGATTTCATATGTAAGCAGAAGAAAAAAGGCTTTCAATATATGCAAGCCTTAGTTACGCAGTGTTAGTTCTAGTTTTAATAGCCATTCAGTGCTAGATTGTTGTAAATTCTTCTGGAACTAAAGGTATAAGTAATACTAGACTATAAGTTACTGCACTAAATTTGTCGGAGTACACATTGATAAAAAAATAACTTGGAATTGTCATGTCGAGGGTTTAGCTTCCAAATTGTCGCGAAACATTTATATCCTGCAAAACCTATTCAACTCAGTTTCGGCGGATGTACTTAGAAGTGCTTCTTTTGAAATATGCCACTCCCTATTTTCGTATGCAATTATTTTATTATTTAGTATGGGGTCAAGTAGCAGACTGGACAAGATTGTTTCAACTAAGAGCTGTTAGAATAATTGGTGGCCTAAAACTTAGTGATGACTGTAGGAATATCTACATTCAACAAAAATATTAACTTTTCCTTGTATATACATACAGTATGTCCCCGAATCGAGTTACGAACGAAAATTTATTACTGATTTTTCAAACTTATCCCAGCATAAATAATGCGCCGGACATGTTCAAACCACCAAATCGCATAAATTTTATGCTCTAACTATAAAAGTTAATTATTCCCATTTTTATGGGAATAATTATTATATTTATGGAGAAATTGAAGCTTTTTCTAAACTAAAATTTTTTTTAGTTCAATTTATAATATGTAACCATAGAACCCATAAAAATTATGACTGATGTTAGTGAAAAATATACGGACAAATTAAATTAAAATATGGCTAAATAATTGAATAAAATATTTCAAATGTAAATTTATGTAATAATACACTATGTAAGTAATAAATATTATTTCTTTGTAAATGAACAAATCAACCATTTATTCATACAAATCACCGCCTAATTCGGTACACATTTGCAGACGAACGTTAAATTCCTTATAAGAATTACGAATTTCTACCAGTGGTAGAGATTCTATCATGTTAATTGTTCTTTGATTTAATAGTTCTACATCGTTTTGTAATGGATCACTGTAAACAATTTGTTTTCGATTGATCGTTCCCAAAAATAAAAATCCATAATTGTCAGATACGTGCTGGCACGTGATCCACGATCGATGAGGTGGTTAATTAATCGTGTTTTAGGAAAAAAGTCATCAGATTTTCACCAAATATTTTAAAATTTTCTTTTATTAATTTTTAAGAAATGTATTGATTTACAGCAGAAAAAAATCAGCATTTTATTTTTTTATTTGTAACAATTTTTGTTAATATGTATAATCAGTTTTTGAAATATAATTCTCTATTGTATTGCAAATGCCAACTTTTGACAATATTCAAACATTATTGTAAGGATACAGAAGTTTTGTAACAATACGATTCGATTTCCTCCTTCTCCATGGCGTCTTAAACTTTGTTATCTAAAATTAGATAACAAATCGGGTTCATATCAACTGCTGAGCCAGGCATTAGACATTGGAGACAGAGTAGCTCATACTGCCCACAAGTTAGCAGACTTCAATATGATGAGCATACGATTGGAAACATAATAGCACATGCTGCCAATAGATTGACAGTCTGTAACATAATGTTTAGAACGGTAATAGCTGTTAACAAGCCAACAAGTTAGATTTCAAACTGATGAGCAGAACTTTGCAGAAATAATGTGTATGGAGTCATGGAACAGTCTGTCATTCGAATACCATTAAGACAATACATCACAAATTTCTTAAATATATTTTTTACAAACAAAACAAAAATTTTATTGATTTTCAGTCTCAAGAATTTACTCGAAAAGGTTTTGATAGGACAAAATTGTCGGTCAGACGGAGGGTAATAACTCTTGGTTATCTGTATCAGATAATAAACAATAAAGTGAACGATCTATCAATTTTGAGAGATGTTGGTTTGTATGCCCCAGCATATTTCGGTCGCCTTAGAGTTTTGTTTAATGTAAGGCAGTTCTTTACGGAACTAAAAGGATCCTCAACTTCAACCTCAACGTTAACCTCAACCTCAACTTCATCCTCAACCTGTGACCTCAACCTCAGCTTCAGACTCAGCCTCAACCTCAGCTTCAACTGCAACCTCAACTTCAATTTCAACTCCAAGCTCAACTTCAATAAAAATCGAACCAATCGGGTCACCTTAGGTGCCGTCAAAACCAAAATTGCTCACAATCACGCACATTCACGTGAGTGGTACAACAATTGATGCCCGCTCACTGTGGATCACGTGATCTATCATGACCCGGCGGGATACGTGAATCCATGTATCCCATCAGTTTTAACTTTTTTGGTTTCTATGGTTACATATCATAAACTGAACTTAGAAAATTTTTTATTTAGAAAAGTCTAATTTTTACTTTAAATTTTAGAAAAATGGGAATAATTAATTAACGTTTGTAGTTAAAATAAACAATTTGTGCGATTTGGTGATTTGAACATGTCCGACGCATTATTTATGATGAGATATGTTTGAAAAATCAGTAATAAAAATTTTGTAACTCGATCAGGAGACATACTGTATATGAGGCACACCTGTATTGTAAAGTAAATCAAATGACTTTCTTAAACAATTTGTTTTCTTTTGTTACTGTAACATTATTCTCTTTGTACTTTATATGATATTGTGTACTTCATGAATAAATATACATTTTGTAACTGATCAGTGATCACACAAATATCTGATGTATGTAAACACTTTTCTGTGTGATAACATCAATAAAGAATATTATTATTATTATTATTAGACCTACAACCTAGCTTCAGTATTAACACTACAACTAGAAACATTGAGATTTAGCTGCACGTATCTTTAGACGGCTAAACCTTAATCTTTCTAGTACTAGATCTAGTGTTATCTAGTGTTAGTTCTTATTTTGATAGCCATTCAGTGCTAGATTGTTGTAAATTCTTCTGGAACTAAAAGTATAAGTAGTACTATAGACCTACAATTTAGCTTTAGTATTAACACTACACCTACAACTGAATAGAATAGAAACGATATTCAGTCTTATTCAGTCATAAATTTTTATATAATATTTAAATAATTTGTGTTCTGGTTGATCCAAGGTATCATCCGTTCATCTTCTTGGTAGTTCTCTGTGGATAGGGACAGACGTTTCGACTCAGGCTCAGTCTGTCAACAGGAGACTACGACAAAGCACTGAAGATGCCAAGTGAGATCTTGGCGAAACGTCTGTCCCTATCCACAGGGAACAACCAAGAAGATGAACGGATGATACCTCGAATCAACCTGAACACATATTTCGCCATCCGTGAAGCCCTACGAACTACCATTATAAATAATTTATAAATACAAATCCACCGGGTATTTACCTGGTGCCTATCACTAATACCCTAATACACCTATACAGGGTGATTCATTATGACAAACTTTGGCAGATGAAAGGTGCTGCGATTCTAAGGAAAAGATGTTATATGAATTTGGGTCCGATTTATTTTGGTTAAAGAGTTACAAGCCTTTGAACATTTTACACAGTTTAATAGGAAAGATTCGCAACAATCACAACAATAATTATGAAACACAAATACAAAGTTGGCTATGAATACAAAACTGAGTTTTTTATGTCAAACATTTCAATTTACTCTATTCTGTGTGTTTCAAAGTTTATAATTGTCATAGTTTTGATCGAAAACGGAAATGCATGTATTTACGACTGAAGAATATGCAGATATTATTCTTTATATGCGGTTTTTGTAACGGAAACGCTCGGCAAGCAGCAAGAGAATACCTTCGTAGGTTTCCAAA
Source organism: Onthophagus sagittarius (assembly GCA_036711965.1). Lineage (NCBI taxonomy): Eukaryota > Metazoa > Arthropoda > Insecta > Coleoptera > Scarabaeidae > Onthophagus > Onthophagus sagittarius. Next base: position 40,831,935 of record JASERS010000004.1, read on the forward strand.
TAGACATCAACCTGTCCATAAAGTGTTTAGTGCATCATTTCGCGCACTGGGATAAACAGGAAACCCCGCTCCACCACATTCCGTTCGTCCCCATGAAGTGAATGTACAAAATGAAGGACGTGTAATTGATTTAGTACTGGACGACCCTTCAATTAGTACTCGGCGTATAGCGAGCATGATACAAATATCCCAAAGTTTTGTATGGCGTATATTGAATCGAGAAATGTTACATCTGTTTCATCGCCAAAATGTTCAAGCATTACATCCTGGAGATGTTCCCAAGTTCTGTGGTCTGATGAAGCGCGTTTCACTAGAGACGGCATAAATAATTATCACAACGAACATGTGTGGTCCTTGCAAAATCCACATACAATTAGACAAGGAAGATTTCGGCAACGGTTTAGTGTAAATGTTTGGGATGGCATTTTTAACAATTCTTTGCTACCTGTATGGGTGATAAATGAACGCTTAAATGCAGATATGTACAGAAATTTCATGGAAAATAACCTTTTCGGTTTTATCGACGACATACCACTTAACATCGTTCAAAATATGTGGTATCAGCACGATGCTGCACCACCACATCGAGTAGTCGTCGCTTGGTTACATGAACATTTTGCAAACAAACGGATTGGCAATGGAAATCCAGTAGTCTGGCCACCACGATCCCCAGATCTAAATCCGCTGGATTATTATTTCTGAGGACATATGAAGCAGCTTGTCTACCATGTAGAACTTACTACCCGTCAGCAACTACTGTACAGAATTCAAGATGCTGCTAATAGCATATCGAATGATCCAAATATCATACGTCGTGTGACAGAATCTTTACTTTGTCGATGTGAGGCGTGCATTCGAGCTGAAGGCGGACATTTCGAATAATTTTTGTAATTTTTAAACTTATTTTCTATGTCACATTTTCATTTTAACTGTGAAAAATTTTCAAAGGCTTGTAACTCTTTAATCAAAATGAATGGAACCCATATTCATATAACATCTTTTCTTTAGAATCGCATCACCTTTTATCTGCCAAAGTTTGTCATAGAGCTAATGAATCACCCTGTATTATAAAGATATGAGGCAACAATTTCAATGAAACCAGGTGATAATAATCATAATTTTAAATCTATTATCGACAGTTTTATTATTATATTTACTAGAAACAATGTTTGCAATAAGTTTCGCGCAATAACAACATCCGTCGTTTGAGTTGCCTATCCTATAGTAAAATTGCATATTAAATTTGACAAGCATTTGGCGAAGGAGCCGGTTGCTTAAAAAAAACATTTATTCTACATAATAATTACAATGAATAAGTTGAAATTAAACTTATCTCGTTAATAATTATTAATAATAGTAACTATCTATTCTGGAAACGATACAAACATTTTAGTTAATCTATTAATCATATTTACTATTCGATTCAAGTATTTTTGTTTGATTGATTTTATATAGACAATTTCCAGGAAACAACTCGAATCACCAAATGTATAAAGTGCAATAAAAGATTGATTTTTTTAATTACATGAATTAGATATCAGATATGATAATTTCATTACTATAAAATAAAAAATAAATCCTTATCAACACAAAGTAAGTGAGTTTTAATACGCGAAATTATATTTTATTTTAGGAGCAAAATAATCTAAACCGTTCTATTGTTCTCTCGCTTTTTTTCGCAGTATAACGTTACGTGATAGGCGAGTTCTATTTTAGTAACGACCTAATAATAGACTTTTAACTATAGACATTATCCGGCTACTGCCATTTTCGCTTCTACCGTTTCATTTTCAATTTTTGCGCACTCAAAGGATTTATTAATGTCATTGAAGAGATTATTAAAATTTAAACGAAATTTGAAATTATTGAAAAAGTGATATTAAGATAATTAAAATTTTAAGTGGATAATAATTGTTTTGGAAAATAAGTATCGTTTCGAGGAAGCTTTTATTTTGGCAAAACCAGACACAACTCGACGACGCTTGCTTGGTATCGTTATTAATAGCATCCGCCTCGAAAATAAACGATTTTATCGGCTCTTACGAAAAGTCAATACGTTACGGCGTCGAGCGCGGAGGCCAAAATTAGAACACCACTAAATCCGTAACCGGCCGACGGAAATAAACACAAAAGGGAGCCGTCTATAGGAACACGAATTTCTATTTTGGAATCTAAACCAAAAATAAATCCAGGACTCCTTTATACATACACATAAAACAAATTTCTCTTTTTTTCTCATTTTTTTTAATAGCACCCAAAAATATAAACGTTAGAAAGAACAAAAAAAAATCTTTTGTAAACGGCTATTATTACGTGACCGTCAAAATATAATTGATTCATAACCATAAATCTAAAAATAACCATCTCTACCTCGAAACCGTCTCGCGTTTGGTTTAAGTTCAAGTTTTTTTTGCTTGAGCTTAGCGCGAAATTCAAATTGGCGACGTGTTCGTTGGCGTCGCGACGACGACGCGTCGTTCATGAACCAACCCGAGAACCGACGACGACTACCGCTTACTTTCCGATATAGAGGGCCGAGAACTCTATTTGTGAACGGGCCCGCGCGAAAAAGTGGTTTTATTTATAATAAAGATTTTCTATTTTTATCCCAACCTTGGTGTTATACATTCCGTGCCACGTTGCCACGTGTAACTCGTGGCGATAAAAACATAATAATCTGTTGCTCGAGAGCGTGTTTGCCACGTGACTCGCTCTCTCTTAAACTCTCTTTGCGAATCGGTTCGTATTCACACGAAACGAAACGACACGTAAAATAATTGATTTGACATTTATACAGTGGCGGCTCGTGAGTAATGTGTCTGGAGGCTCAAATGAGCGCAAAGTTTTCTGGGGTGCCATGCACAAACATGTGTATTTTACACGTCATAATTTCAATTACAGTGGGTCAAAAAAGTGTTTGGACACCTAACATTTTTCTGTCGCTAATGGTCTGAAGTCGCTCTGGTCTAAAATTTTCCAACATTTTTCAAGAAAATACCGGAACATGTTAACATTTTTTATTTCCAATAATAAAATATTATTCTGTATAGTATGTAAACACATTGTCATAAAAAATCAGGCTGAAATCAGAAAAATGTAAAGTTTATTCAACAAAACTTAAATTTTAATTCCAATAAAGTGTTTGAACACTAAAATTTTACTAAAAGAACATTTAGTTTATCAAATTTCTACGAAGCCTTAGTACTTTGTAACCATTCCAGAAGCCTCTAATACTGCTTGCAATCTTCTGGGCATGGGTGACACAAATTTGTTGGTAGTTTCCCCGCTAATTTTATTCCATTCGTCTTGCAGGTACATTTTTAACTCATCTTTATTTCTTATATGGTGTTTTCTTATATTTAAATCCAACTGATGCCATAGATTTTCCAACAGATTTAAGTCCGGAGATTGGGGAGAGTGAGGAAGGGTTTTTCTAACTCTGTAAAGCATCCATTTCTTTACAATCCTAGCGGTATGTTTACGATCGTTGTTTTGTTGGAATATATAGCTATCTTCTATGCCTAATTTGATAGCACTGTCATGTAAGTTACCTTGCAGTATCTTCAGGCAACCTTTTACGTCCAAAATACCGTCAATAAAATGAAGATTTCCTACCCCATTGTACTCCATGCATCCCCAAACCATTACATGTCCACCAGTAGCGTAGCTATCTCTATGGGGCCCTTTTCAGAAAATAAACGACAATATTTGTCTAAACAAAATATATTTGAAGACAACAAAAACAAGAAATATATAAAATACATTAAATAAGAACTGTAATATCTAAAATAAAAACAATTATGCCTAGAAAACAAACATTAACTTTGTGTAGTTTTAAAGATGCATTTTCTTGCCTTTTTTCGGTGAATGTGTTTATGATGTTATTCATAGCTGACGATGTTTTTAGTTTCTCAAGTTCTACTTTTTCTATCGATAATATAGATAAATTGGTCAACCGTTCCTGTGTCATAGATGATAATTTTTAATAAGCTTTAATTTAGAAAAGCTTCTTGCAGCTGTTGCAGTAGTAACAGGTAGAGTTAAAAACAATAAACAAGCTGTTATTACCTCTGGAAAGCTGGAGTTAGTAATAACTCGGCTAGTTCTTTTATAGTGCTGATTTTTTTGTATTTCTGGTTTTAAACAACTTTTCAATGCAATTAATTGATCATAAAGATCAATTGACAAATCGTTATCGTATTTATTTGTAAGTTTCGCTACCCCCTCTTTAATTCGTTCGGATAAAAATGAAAGCAGATCTGGTTGCAAAATTTTGAATATGTTACTGAGATTAGAAAGTCCTTCAAATCTCTTTTTTGTTTGAAATATCATGACATCCAGACAACTATAAAACACATGTACCTTGAAATATGTTTCCGGATCAAAAATTCTTTGATCTTTTCATAACTCATCAAAGAAGCGTTTAGTGATTCTTCGCCTTTTATTTTTGAAGTGAGGTGTTACATTCCACTCCTTTACTAGATCTCTGGAGGTGTTTATCAGACAGCTGAATGAATTATGATTTCGTGTTTCTACCAGTTTGTGTAGAAGATTATTTAATAATATACTGGCTTTTTGTAAATCGCTATTTTCATGTTGCAGGCTTTAGAGATGGGGTTAATGACTTCAAATAGCTGAGAAAAAAGGTGATGAGTACTATAAAATCATAACTCTGTAAGATATTAATGATATTTTGATATTCGTTGCGTTCGTCCTTTTCACTAGAATTTAAATTCAATTGGTATAAAGTTCTCATTACTGGTAATGCTTCCTTATACCGAATAAAGCATCATTTCTTGAAGACCATCTAGTGGGGCATATTCTTTTAAGAGTAATTTTATATTTTTCAGATGAAACGTTACTCAACGTTGATTAGCGTTTCATACTATTGCTAAAAAAAGTATATATTGTTTCAAAATTGATAAAAAATTGAGATTTTTCAAGAATGTGCTTAGCGGCATCATTTAGAATTAGATTTAGCGAATGTGTTGCGCAATGTACATAATCAGCATTTGGGGCATGATCTTTTATAGCGCTTGTACCCCTCTATACACTCCTGACATTACATTTGCTCCGTCATAACCCTGTCCCCTACATTTGGACAAATCAATTATATATTCTTCTATAGTTTTTACAATTTCAGCTTCAACTCCTACCGCAGTAGTATCGATTACAGATCTAAATCCCAACGATTCGCAGATTTTTTATGTTTGGGTATACCATTATTTTCAATTATGGAAATATATCCAAAAACTACAGAAAGTTGATCAGTTTTTGAAAGATCTTGAGTTGTATACATAACAATTGTTAGAAAACGAGCTCTGTTAATTTTTGATACAATATTTCTTGTAATTTGAGTACCAAGCAAAGTAATAATTTCATTTTGAATTGTGGAGTTTAAATAATTTATATGACCCTTTGGTTTTAAAAGAAGTTCTTTCAAAACCGGGTCGTAATTGGATAGTAATTGTAACATTGAAATGAAATTCCCACTTTCAGAATCAAGACCTCTTAAAGGCATATTGCAAGACGCTAAAGTAATTATGACATTTATTATACGATGCAATACATTTCGTCACAAAGAAATCCTACTATTGATTTCGCTTTCCAAATATACATCTATTGTATTTCCTTGAGACCAATTGTTGTGTAAAAGAGCTGAATCAATGTGCTGCTGTGATTTTTCGCGGTCAATAATGCTTTGTGTAAAACTACTTCGAATGGAAACACCACTAATCCATGCTGAAGAATACGATCTACATTGCTTATTTGCTAACATTGCTAACAACCAACAATAGTGGCAATATGCCTTGTTTAAAATATTGGAATAACATAACCAAGGCCTTAAAATTTTTATACCAGCTTTATTTAAATATGAGTAGTGACACGTTGAAAAACATCGATTTGTTTCTGGATCCTTTGGAAACGGTCCCTGCGGTTGAAAAGGCCCCAACTTGAAAATTATTTTTCTTTCGCATTCTGTAAGACTATCACCAAACTAGCCTCTATCTGACGGCACATTATCAAATTCTTCATATTTTTCAGAATCGGAAAGTTCGGTTTGAATTTCTTCTGTTTGAGGCAGTTCTGATACACTTGAACGATTAGATACACCGGGTTCCGCTGCAGGTAGCTCTTCTATAAGATTATGAGAAGAATCTATATCTAGAATCTATAATATTATGGACATTTATTACCAAAAACAGTAAATTTTAATAATAATAGTGAAGGACCTTTTTGTGTGCACTCTAAAAAGCGACTAGTAACAAGGATGGCCATACGCCGACCCGTACAGCTGAAGAAAGATGGTTATACGCTTGTTGGTACATAGAGAAAAATCATGTGTGTACATGCAAATCACTAAATAAATGTGAAATCACTGACACTATCACTGCTTGACTGCACAGCCTGCTGAAAAAATGTCAAAATTTTTGGCATCTTTTTAGCAACAGCATCCTTTTTTTGTTTAATTTTTCTTTTTAAAGCACAACTCGGGTAAATTTGTCTTTTTTTATTCATATTTTTGATGGCTGACTATGATAGGTAACTAATAATCACAACGTAATCAATCACAAAGATATGTAGGACACACACTGTAACCCGATTCTGTCGAATATACGTGTGTTGAACCTGTCAAATATCCCGTTTAGAATAATGAGAACGGGACTTCCCCGTCTCACATTCGATAATACAATGACTCTATAAGTAGTTTCCTGTATCCAATGGGCGCGTTTAGGGAACATGACCGTTGACAACTGTTGTAAGTCAGCGATGTCCATTCAGGGAATTGAAGGCTATTTTTAATGATCAACGGTTGTGTTCCCTAAACGCACCCAATGTAACCACTACGTTACACAGTCTTGATGGGGTGTTTATAAACTATTATAATTATTTATTTCTTTTATCAACGTGAATTAAAACTTCATAATGATTAATTTAAGAAAAGGAAGCCGTAAAGATTTTCAATACCAGACAGTTTAAAGTTGTGCAGTTTAAAGTTTGTGCACTAATACGGCGATTTTTCTTCATTTCGCTTAAAATGTACCTCCCATTTTGTACGCTTAACACATTTGGGCGTCCGGAACGTACGTATTCGATTACCATTATGTCACTAGTTTTAGCAAACAACTAAACTCAACTGACGTCTTAGTACTTGTGAGGTTAGGTTAAATCAACGTAAATGTCAGGGGATTCCCCTTGGGGTATCCCCCCTGTATGTATATAAGGGAATTATTAATTTATAAAGAAAATAACTTTATTAATATACCTTTCTACACATCTATGTTTTAAAGATAAAATCCATTCTTGTTTCTGTCTGCACTTTCAATTGATCTTAAAGGTCCAATAGTTATTTAAGGGCTGGTTTATTCATCTTTGGTTAAATTTAACTACTGGATATTTTCCATGGTTACTGTAATTTCACTTACCATGATTGGCTATATGACCAGTAACCATGGTAAATATCCAATAGTTATATTTAACTAAAGATGAATAAACTGGGCCTAAGTCATAAGGAACGTAAGGACACTATAATGTTCGAGGAAGAATTGTACGGGCCGAGGGAACCGAGGCCCGTGATTCTTCTGAGGAATGTTACTTCTTACGTTCCGTGTGGCATATTACGTTTTTCCCACTAGCCGAAGTCAATAATATCACGCAAAATATTCAAAATTGCCGTGACAGATTTTAATTCGTGATTTCAGAAAATTCACAAATCGTAAGCGCTTGGTTGTCATGTGTACAGTAACGTGTTGTTTTCATAAACAAATAAAAATATAAAAAGTTCAATGGATATTGAAGAAATTGCGAACGCTGCTGCTAAAAATTTATTACCTTCCGTATCACAAAAACGTTATTAGGTGACGGAAAATGTACTGTTGGCGTACAAGGTGGAACGCTCTGAAGAACTGCAATCACCTGCTAGTTTATGGTGTGAATATTCAATGTTGAAAACCTGCTTGCGATTCAATGAAAATACGGATATATCAAAATTCTACAAGGTAATAGGATATTTAAAAAAGAAAAATCATCGATATACTCCGAAAAAGACGAGAGTTCTTATCATGAAGATATAGTTCAATTCTTCTAAGAGGCACCAGATGATGTATATTTGCTAATAAAGGGATTTTAATGAAGGTGCTTTGTAAATTTTATACTTAGTTAATCCAAGAAATTGTGTTTTAGACAGTAATGATTGTGGGTATTGCTGGTGCTCGTCGCACCGTTGAATTGTGTAAAATGAAGTTGAAGACATTAATATCAGCGAAAAACTTCTTTGATAAGAATTCCTGACTCCAAAAATAGTACTCAACGTTCATTCACAATTGTAGACAAAGCAGAAGAATATATTAATTATATGGAGACGTTCCAAAAGTATTACAAAGTTAGAGAGAAAATTCCTGACAATCCTCATTTCTTTCTGCGATATCGAGCTGGATAATGTGCCAATCAACCCGTTGGAAAGCATACATTGGCAACAATTCCGTAAAAAATAGCAAGTTTTTTAAAGCTACCCGAAGCAAACCGTTATACAGGGCGTGGTTTTCGACGGATCGGGGCAATATTATTTGCAAACTCAGGAATGGATATTTTAGGTTTAAAACGTTTTGGTGGCTGGAAAAGCTCCACTGTTGCTGAAGGTTATGTGGCCGAAACCTTGAATAACAAATTGAAGGTATCGGACCAAAATTTTAACAAAGGCAAAATTCCCGCCGAAGAAAAATCCAGTTAGACGGTGGATTCAGTTTGTCAGCTCCAACTTCACCAACTATAGCTTCATTTAATGAAAACAAAATAGAAAAAGATGGTGAAAACGAGAATTTGGTTGTAGGAAATTCATCTTTTTCGCAATGCTACATTGTGTTCAATATTTATAAAATTAATTAGTAATAAATAAAAAAAATTCTCTAATGTTGTTAATTTTCGTTATTTTCCTAGCACAATAATAAATATTAAGTTCCGTCGTATATTCTCTGTTTACTATAACGTCCCTTGGGACATTATAGTAAACACAGAATATGCCAAACTTCCGATGCATGTAACTATGAATGTAATTGCAACTTACGAGATTGCTAGTGGGAAAAATATTTTAATAATATAAAAGCGCCAATTAACTCAACTATAAATGTTAGTTTTTGATTAATTTAATAAGATTTGTATAAACATTTATTTAGTTTTACATTTTAAACGATATTTAACTTTTAGCCTCTATTTCGGCGGTCTGGGGCCGCGTCGTAAAATTTTTGGTAAAATATATAAACTTTACCCGAACGAATGTTTAAACATTTTCTTAAATACTTCTAATATAGTTCGTCTCAGAAAGATAAAATTTGCCAGTTAATGCAATGTAATCATGAGAAATAATTTAGGATTATTTTTGAAAATATGCGACCAGGAGAACAACGCTATACAAGTCGTTCACAAAAGCTTTTGTATTACGTTAATTTAAATAAAACTAATCTTTTATGTAGTATAAAAGATGGATTAGAAAATTTATGTTTCAGGAGTCATGTGTAGTATGAAAAATAATTAAACTATGAAACAACAATTCCGAAAATACATTAAAAGATTTATCTTTATACAGGATGTCTCTGCAATGCGTGTACAACGAAATACCACAGATTCCTTGGCTCAAAATAGGCCGATTTGCCGATTTAAGTTAACTTATCTATATCCAAAGTTACTTCGTTTCGCCGCTAGAGGACTTCAAATTTAGCAAAAAAAAATCATTTACTACTATTCATTTTAACTCAAGAACATGTTAATGAATTTAAATCATTTTTGAGAAATGAGTTCTCAGGTTCAATCAACATGTTCTTATGGTTTTGGATAAAATTTTAAAAACACGGAAATGATGTAAAAGCCATGTGTTTGACGAATATTAATCCATTATTTTTCTGAGTAGGCGGCGCTTACATAATTATAATTTCTATAAATAAGATTTTGATTACGTAAGTAGATAAGCCAGAAAAAAGGAATTTTTGAGTATCTGCAACCCTTATTTACGTCATTTTAACTACAAAATCATTATGTGTTTGGCACAAATAAGAAATTGAATATTAGGGATTTTTTTCCTCATAATTCTTGTTCATAATCCACTGTAGAGGCAAGAACTGTTGATTTCAAGGCTCCCAAAGAAATCAGTACTAATTACAATAAGATTCTGTAATTGCAATGACGAAAGCTTGCAGATGTACAAAAATTCTAATTTTCTGGCTTAACCACTAATGTAATCAAAATCTTATAAGGAGATTATACAGAGTAATAACTGCTGAAGACTTGGCTTTTCGATCGTTTCTGTGTTTTTAAAACTTCACCTAAAACCATAAAAAAACGTTAATTGAACCTAGAAACTTACATCTCAAAAATGGTTTTGATTGATTATCGCGTTTTCGAGTTATGAGGAATAATTAAATTAAAATTATTTTTAAATTTATTTTTCATATAAATATTAAATATATAAATATTATATTTTTAAATTTTTATTTTTAAACTTTTATTTTAATTTATTTTTAAATTATTTTTAAGTACTTTTATTTGTACTTATATTGGTAATTTATGAATGGCAGCTTTACATGTGTCGACCTATTATGGTCATCTATTATGGTCATCATTTGAAGTTATGGATGACGAAAATTGTCTTAAAAATTTTTTGATTGATGATATCAACGATATTGTGGTAGTTTTTAGTAGTACCATAACATTGTATTTCCAGGTTCTGCGCCTGAATAAAGTTGGTAACATTTTTGGATATTCTTTTATCGTATAAATGTGATGGGGATGGGTATGGTAAATTTGAAAATTGGGATTGTGAAAAAAATTTGTATGGGAAAAAAGGAATGTTTCAGTATGGGAACTCAGAATGTTGCAAACTCAAGCTACTACCATGACTCGAGTTCTTCGTTCATTTAGATTATTTTATAATAATGAAAGGAATAAATTCGGTATATTTTTAGAAATTGCTGTAAAATTGCTTATATTTTTTATTTATGGCTTATTTCCGAGTGTATGTTAACACTAGATATTAGTTGTAGACTTTAACCCAACCCAACTAGCTAGTTAGCATAAAATAATATTAACCCAACCCAATTAGTTAGCTAGTTAGCCATAGATATAAGTGGGTTGAGTTAAGCTATTAATCTAAACCCACTCCACCTAACTACTGAGGATTAAATATTAGTTGGGTTGGGTTAAACCACAGAATAACCAGAAAGGACAAAGAGGCTCTCCCGCCAAAACTCATTTTTATGCGCATGTACTGGTCCGCCATTTCGTTGGAGTTTATTTACATCTCTGTTACCACGTACGTTTGTTGAAATTATTTGATTGCGAAAGTTTTTCTTCGAGTTTTACCCTAGTTATTTAGTATATTATTCTATTTCTTCTAATATTTTAAAGTAGAATTGGTTTTTTATCTTTTAGCGTTGTTTATTTTTCAATTTTTTTAATAATAGTTTTTTAGTAGTTACTATTTTAATTAATTCATTAAGCTAATTTATCAGATTAAGATTATTTTATACCATAACGTTTCACAATCCGAATATGAAAAAAGCACCTAGTGCAAAATTTTTAATTGTAAATAATTTATCAAATAACATTTTTTAATATTTTTAATTAACAATACACTGTACTAAATGAATTTTATATAATGTATTAATTTTCATAACAATAACCATAATTATATCTGCAATAGAATTTAGTAAAAGTAAATTTCAAAATCAGTTTAGTGGACACTCTCCTACAATAGAGGAGTACTTTACGTTTAAAATTGGCGTCTACACGCCAACACTATGGCCGAAGGTCAAACAAAATAGCTGGTGAAACATCAAAGGCACCGCCAGTTTTGTCCTTTCTGGTTATTCTGTGGGTTAAACCATCGACTTTATCTCAACACAACCTAACTATACCGTGAAGGCTACCTTCTTTTGTTCCCCAGCTAAAGCGTGAAGGGCCTTTTGTTTACTCCTGTCAATTATGTATTGTAATTCGAAGGAATGTTATGACAAGTAGCTTGTCTTTATTCCCCAATTATGTATTGTAATTCGAAGGAATGTTGAGACAGGTAACTTGCTTTTGTTCCCCAATTATACCATGAAATCCGCCCTATTTTGTTCCCCAATTAAAGTGTGAAGGACCTTTTGTTTACACCTGTCAATCATCTATTGTAATACAAAGTAATGTTTAGACAGGTAGCTTACTTTTGTTCCCCAATTAAAGCGTGACGAGTCTTTTGTTTACACCTGTCAATCATCTATTGTAATACAAAGGAATGTTAAGACAGGTAGTTTGTTTTGTTCCCTAATTATAGTGTAAAGGCCGCCTGTTTTTGTCATCCAACTAAAGCGTGGAGAGCCTTTTGTTTACAGCTGTTAACCATCTATTGCAATACAAAAGAATGTTAAGACAAGTAGCTCGCATTTGCTTTATGTATGTTCAGCTGTTTCTGATTTATCGTTTTAGAGCCGACAAGTTTGATCCTAAAGGCATTAAATCTCTTGGGGTGTTTTGCGACCCCCAAGAGGTTTAAAGTACATGAAGTAAATATTATTGAATATTATTGCGGTGTGTCTATATCGCCAAAAGCAAGTTTTAATTCCTACGAAACGGCTTCCCACGGTGATTAAGCATTAGATTAAAACATTAAAATTGATTAATTCCATCTCTCATACAGCTTTTTGTGGTATCTTTGTAATAAAAATTTTGCTTTACTCTGACCAGATAAGGTCTACTCAGCTTCTGAAAAAATGAAAAACTTCACCCACATCTTGATCAGGTATGATACGTTACATAAACACATGTTTTACATTAAGCTAATGAACATACCCCCTTGTAAAGAGTGGAAAGTTGAAGGTGAAATGATAAGTCATATTATTTGTAAGTGTCCCAACCTCGTGTATTACAGCAGCAAATTTCGGGTACAAAGACCAAACCTTTCTGTTCTATATTAATTTACTAAAACTTTAAGCTCGTTTTCTAACCCCAAAATGAAAACTATACATTGTGGGGATGTAGAAAGGGCCCGTTGGGGTACGAATTTCACTCTCATATAACTACATTTTTAGTACTGTATGTAAAAATATAATATAAATAAATTAATTTCTGAACATACAAATAATTATATAACAAAACATACAAATTCGTCAAATCATTATTATTATATATTATTGAATATATTTAAAATGCGGTAAGGTACAATTAGAGTTGGCACACACGGTCGATTTGTAGTCGGCCGGTAGTTTACTCGATGGTCATAAATATATTAAATTTAATATAGGTGCACATACAATGAAACTAGGGTGTTCATATTTACGACGACTCCAACCGGGACACGCGACCCAAAAAAACTTACAATATAAAAAAGTGTAGAACCTGGGATTCGAATTCACTTTCGAATCCTATTCGAATTTACATTTCTCCTTAATTTTCAAATAGGCAGCCCTCGACATCCCAAAAAATAAAAAATCTATATGCTAAAGTATTGTAGGTGTTTTGTATGTTTTGTACTCTAATGTACCACCAAAAAAAGTTTTGTGCCCCTACGGTTTTTAAACTATTAAGTTTTTTGTACCTACATGTCAGCCCCCGACATGTGTTGACATTAATTTAGGAAAACAACAATCCCATTTATAAGCTGAAAGTGATTTTTAGAACTATGTATGTGTGTCTGTCTCTCCATGATGTCTTTATGTCTATTAGGAAGATAACTCGAAAACGACAAACTACGTTACTTAAAACTTATTTACGTCGATTAGAGCAAAAAATAGATATATCAACTTTTAAGCTTTTTATATATCTATTTTTTAATATCTTTTTATATATCTATATTTTTATATATCTATTTTTTAAAAAATAGATATATCAACTTTTAAGCTATTCTCCAACCAAAAGTGTAACTTTGTCATGTATGATACATGTCTGATGTGTTTGATATAAAGCATGATCTTTAATCAAGCTATTTGGTTCATATTTGGCACAGATTCACATTATAAATAACAAATACCCTATCTAAGACTTCCGATATATTGCACCACCGGAAGTGATAATTTAGCTAATTCTTGCCTAATCCTTGGCCGATTCTTTCCCATATACTATAGTTATTAATATACAGGGTGTCTCACGTAACTGGTTCATTAGAAATTTTTTGGGTTCCACTATTCGTAGAGGCTTGAAATTTTGGTAGCATAGGTTGTTCATTCCGATCTATTAATCTAAAATATTTTCAAGATGGCCAACACTTCCGGTCTACCGGAAGTAGACCTCAACTTCGTTATTTTAAATGGAATGCTATAGTTTTTATTACACCATTCAATTATACCTAAGAAAATATGTTGACTTTGATAACAGTTGTTGGTACCTAGCGTTTTTTGTTTTCGAGTTATTTTGATTTTAAGTGTTGTTTAGCAAATATCACCATGGCCTTTACAAGCCCATATCAAAGCCAACGTTAATTCAAAAACGTTTTGCATTGGTACAATAGCTCGTCATATGCTGTTAAATAGATTGTCACTTGTTATATCAGTGTACCTTATACAGGGTGGTCAAAAATTGAATTACCGTTTCGCTGTATTCAATTGCGAGAAAGTCGAAAATTTTAAATGGAACGCCCCATATCTTTTTAGCCTATCTAAACGGGAATTTAATTCTCTACAAATTATCTATAAACATTGCTAAACATTGCATAAATGGAACAATGAAAAACAATAATATGGCGTAATATTCGACGTAATGATGGGCGAGATATTCCTAGAGAGTTTAGTTTATTTATTTACGGTGCTTTCTTGGAAAATATTATTCATTTAAATCGACCGAAGCAAAATGACAAAACATTTATTCTATTATCTTATGCTGCTGGTGATAGAAATTTATGGTTTCTTGTTATTTTGATCTTTCCAAAACTAAGAGATACGTCTCTTATCCTATCCAAAACTTTATTACATCCGCCATGAATATAAGACGAATTTAAAATGTTGGCGTGGGAATAATTCGCCATGATATTCAAAGACATTAACAGCAGTAAGTGATGACACAACTAAGTAATGACAACAATACCATAAATATGGTTGAAAAGCTATCAAAACTCCATGGCTTTCTAACATAAAAACAAGAAGCTTTCCAACATTGCATGCGTCCATTAATTTCCAAATATGAGGGCAACTACAACAAATAGGCATAGGAAAGTATCTAAATAGTTTATAGAGAATTAAATTCCCATAATTTATTTTTATAATTTTAAGTTTTTCATTCTTTTATGTTATTGATTTTAATTTTTGTCATTAAATTGTTGTTTTTCATTGTTTCATTTATTCGGTTTTCTTTTGGTTATTTTTGGTAAATAACAGCTAGCAATCTAAAGTTTATTCAATCACAGTTCATTGTAGAAATAATACTAACAATAATTTAAATAAATTAATCAAAAAACTGTCAAAATGTCATGGCCTTCTAACAAAAACACAAACGGTTTCTAGCATTTTACCTATGATTTTGATAGATTCCTCAATAGCAAGAAAACTATAATAAATAAGTAGAGGAATATTTATAGATAATTTGTAGAGAATTAAATTCCCTTTCTGATAGGGTATGAAAATATGGGGCGTTCCATTTAAAATTTTCGACTTTCACGCAATTGAATACAGAGAAACGGTAACTCAATTTTTGACCAGCCTGTATAGGATATACTGATACAACAAATGACAATCTATTTAGCAGCATATAAAGAGTTATCGTACCAACGCAAAACGTTTTTGAGTTAACATTGGCTGAGATATGGGCTTGTAAAGAGCTTGGTGATATTTGACAAAAAACACATAAAATCAAAATAACTCGAAAACAAAAAACGGTAGGCAACAACAACTGTTATCAAAGTCAACATATTTTCTTAGGTATAATTGAATGGTGTAATAAAAACTATAGCATTCCATTTAAAATAACGAAGTTGAGGTCTACTTCCGGTAGACCGGAAGTGGTGGCCATCTTGAAAATATTTTAGATTAATAGATCGGAATGAATAACCCATGTTACCAAAATTTCAAGCCTCTACGAATAGTGTAACCTAAAAAAGTTCTAATGAACCAGTTACGTGAGACACCCTGTAGATAGTAGGAGATATTTCCTGGGAGAATTCTACCAATTTTTTGTTGATGCAATAGTATTAAATTTAGTTTTAGATACACTAATATTTTGCAAGGAGAAATTAATTTTAAACGGAAAATAAAGTTTAATTTTTGTTCTGATCGGCAATCGTTCTAAAGATATTAATAATTTGTAATATAATTGATAAGCTTTAACAAAAGAATTTCGATATTGTGTATCAAACAAGATTTCTACGAAAGCTGCGTGTTTTAAACTTTACAAATTAATAAAATATCCAAATTAAATAATGACATTTAGAATTTGGTTACTGTTTTGACAATCCCCATTTTTTTTTTGAACGTCATATATTTACAAATGTCAGAAATGTCACAAATTTATTATTATAAATTTGCATTTTAACATGAAATGAAGTGATGCTTGCAATTTGTTCATAACAATAAATTAACCACTAATAGTACCAAATTCTTTGATTTTCGTAGCTGGACGTAATAGTTATTTATGTACCAAGTCAGCAAAGTGAATTTGTATCGAATGAGCCTGAGTTGAAAGGCGAATACTGCAAGTTACAGAATCTTTATATCTTAAATTTTGCGGTTGGCGATAAAATGTTGTATGCACTACGCCAGCAAAGTGTTTTTATCGAACTCGTCTTTTACTCGCCTCGCTCGCTTCGCTCGCTCGACTCCTAAACTCAGCCTCGTACGATAAAAATTCACTTTGCTGACTTGGTACATAAATAACTATTATCTAACACCGCTGGGAAATGTCAGCTTTTACATGTTATTTTGACGTTTTGTAACGTCACATTTTACACAACTGTCGTTTCATTACACCACTAGTGCATATTACTATGGACATTCAGAGTAACGCTCATGTAAATTCATTCAATTTAAATTCATTTGACACATAAGCCTTGTGTCAGATATGAACTTGTATGATTCTGTTAAATTTTAAAGCGGGATTATATAAAATTTTGTACTTAACACGTTAAGAAACTACTAATTTTAACTCACGCAATTTACAAAACTCGTTTCGCTCGCTCGTTTTGGCATATATTGTGTTCGTTAAACAAAATTAGTCATTTCATCACTGGTTACGTAAGTAACTATTGCGTCCTGTGAACAAAAAAGTAGCGTTTTGACAGTCGCTGAGTACTACGCAAAAGTGAACTTTTAATAATAGTTTTCGAAAAAATTATTTGAACAAAATGCATAGGTGTTTACAGTATTGCCAGGTGTGGGAAAAAATCCTCACATGTAGGGAAATTCTCCATGGTTTGGAGAAAATATGAGGATGTGGAGAATTTTGGGTTCGAAGTGGGGAATTTTGAATCAGCTGTTAAATAACATGAAATAATTCTCATGTCCGCTATAGAAATTTTAAAATAGTAGGAACACAGATTAACAAACTGTACAAATCTTAAAATTGGCACAAAATCTAACATATCTTTGTATCATTGGGTTTTTGTTAATAAACTGTTTCTGTTTATCTTCTATATTATTTCATTAAATAGTTCCCATTATTATTTTAAATTTACCGCGGTATTTTGAGAATGGCGAATTCTAGATTTATGACATCGATTTAAAATCCGACATCTTAATGTTAGTTGATAGTTGCTAAATACGTGAATAAATGACTGTTGGATACTTTATAATAATTTACTATTTACTACCAATAGTAGCATACTTTAATCTTGAAAATTACTGCAGTTACTTAAACTACATATTTTACCATTTTTATTAATTATAATGACATTTACCATTAATTTAAGGTTACCAAAAACATGTCTCATACAAGTAAAAGTGTTCCTAGCTGCGAGTCAGCTAAGAACACTTCCGAAACAAATAGGGAAAGGCAAGAGAAGAAACGAAAATTTATTCATAAATATGAGGTCGCTTGGGAGTCAATTTTAAATTATGGATTAGACCAAATGTCAAAAGCTCCACTTGGTTTTACTGTGATTTTTGTTCGAAAAATTATGTTTGTGGCAAATCGAAGGTCGTTAAACACATGAAATCGGCAAAACAAACGGCTAATGAAAATAAAGTTAAAATTTGTCTCTATAATTTACCATTTTATATCTCTGACCATTTAGTTTCTCTGGCAAAAAAATTACATTAGGGAGCAGATGTTATTGACAAAATGAGTTGTAATCGCACCAAAGTAACCGCGACTGTTAATAATGTTACAGGCTCCTTTGGAAAAGATATGTTGATTAAAAATTTAACAAACACCTATTTTTCACTTTTAATTGACGAATCAACTGACATTCACTCCGTCATACATTTAGCAATCGTTGCACGTTACTTTGAAAATGAAAAAGTTTAAGATGAGAAGAATTCAATGTCTTCCCATTTTATCAAAGAAATTTCAAAATTGTTTATTTTGAAGTGTGTGTGCCATAGTTTCTCATTATGTACGTCATATGCGGCGGAAAAATTGCCAGATTACTTAAAATTGTTTATTAGATATACAGGGTGTTCCCGTGACTCGGGGCATAAAATTAACCACATATACTAGAGCAAAAATGATGATGATTCGTGAAAAAAAATTATTATAAAAGTCTTCAAATGGCCAAGATATGGGCCATCAAAGTTCAGAAATTTTAACACATTTTTCTAAATATTTTCGAAACCATTAATGGTAGAGGGTTGAAATTTGGTACAGAGTAAACAAACATCATGCAAAATCATTGAACCAATTTTGACTTTGGCCGGATGACGGCAACCATGTTATACAGGGTGTTCCTAAAATTTGTTTGCTCAGAACTTTTTTGTTTGTTCGTAACCCTACATTTATTTTTGTAGTTTTTAATAGAAAATTTATTTTCGAAACTTTTTTCACTCTTTGAAAATTTTGATAACATTGACTGTTTTCGAGTTATACGCGAAACTTTTAAGCTTTGATTTCAATCGTAACAAATAAAACATATTCCGCAAGATCTGAGAAGGCGATGACAATTGAAAAACGAACTGATCTAATAACCATTATTTGCATAAATTTCTCAGTGTAGATTTAGTTAAATCCAGTGTTAATTTATTTTAATTGAATAAAAGAATGTAATTTCCAAAACAATAAATTTAATTTTCGCGGTAACAACAAACAAGAACATAATAAAAATTCTAACAAAAATATGAACAAGAACAATAAAATTATAAACAAATGGTAATAAATAAAACAGAACAAAAAAAAATACTAAAGCAGATGTTCAAAAACACTCCCGCCGGCTTCAATGCACGCCTGATATCGCCGTCTTAAATTAAAGCGCACTCTGCTGAGGACGTTGATTTCAGTTCGAAGTTGATCAAATGAATCAACAATTCGTAACCTCAGTTGATCAACTGAAGTTATTTCAACGCAGTACACAAGCGATTTAATGCGTCCCCATAAATAAAAATCTAGAGGTGTAAGATCCGGCGATCGGGGGGGCCAACTTATCGGTGCATCCACTCCTCGTCCAATCCACCGTTCCGGAAACCGTTCACATAGAAATTCTTGGACAGCATGTGTACTATGCGCTATGTACTATGTACTATTCTAGTTCGGTTGTTCGGATTGATCTGACTTTACCGTTGTTACTAAAATTCGGCTTAAACGTCCCATTTTCCCTTAAACGGGTTTCAATTCTTAAAAATGTTTTTCGATTGGGCGCTCTGCGGTTCGGAAATTTCTCCCGATAACGGTTAGCGGCTGCTACGGCGTTTCCATGACATTCTCCCAATGTCAAAATCATGTCAGTTTGTTCACTAAATGTGTAATTGTCCATTTTTGAACACGCAAAATTAATAAAAACTTCATTAACAAACAACTTTATGTTTAAACTACATAAACAAGTTGACGGCTCAATTTGTTTTTTTTTTAATTTAATTGTTTAACTCGCAAACGGTTAATGTTATCAAAATTTTCAAAGAGTGAAAAAAGTTTCGAAAATAAATTTTCTATTAAAAAGTACAAAAAAAATGTAGGGTTACGAACAAACAAAAAAGTTCTGAGCAAACAAATTTTAGGAACACCTGTATAACATGGTTGCCGTCGTCCGATCAAAGTCAAAATTGGTTCAATGATTTTACATGATGTTTGTTTACTCTGTACCAAATTTCAACCCTCTACCATAAATGGTTTTGAAAATATTTAGAAAAATGTGTTAAAATTTCTGAACTTTGATGGCCCATATCTTGGCCATTTAAAGACTTTTATAATAATTTTTTTCGCGAATCGTCATCATTTTTGCTCTAGTATATGTGGTTAATTTTATGCCCCGAGTCACGGGAACACCCTGTATATATATAACTATTTAAACATAGTTACAAAATGAAAGAGCAATTTAAACATTTACAGCAACATTGTTCATTTAACAGCAGTTTCCAGAGTAATAGAGCAATATATCAATATTGCTCTATTACTCTATTATATTTATAGAGCCAGATTTCCTAAAGATGTAAGTGACAAAAATTTGTTAGATTTTGAATAAGACTTTTCAGAAATGTTAGCATTTTTGCAAACTGCTTGAAACTTAGATGACATAGAGTTTTTGCAGAATGTTAAAAAATATATAGTTTAGACGGGATTGCGAAATGCAAAACCATTTTACAGCTAATAGAATTTATTTACACTACCTTATAGTAATGCATCTGTAGACAGATTATTTTCAGCTATAAATTTAAATAAAAAAAGCACAGAAATAGACTTAACACTAAAACTTTAAATGGTATTTTAGATACTAAAACATTACTAAAAAATTCAAATTGTTTTGATTTTCAAGTATCGAAAGATATTGTCAAAAAACACAATAGTAACTAGTATATACAATGAACAGTCTGAAAGTAACGATTTTTTCGTACGGTCTGAACTTTTAAATATTATGTGTAATTATTTTTGTATACATTATCATTCTTATGTTTCATTTTTTGTTTTTCCTAATGACGTTTTTATAAATAGTTTATTAAGCCTCAGTCGGGCGCAACTGACCTGACAGGCACAAGTAGAATGTTTTCGCTCCTCTCTTGAGTCTTAAAAAGTATAGAAGTCTGTACTTTATAGTCTACTTTCTTTACCTGCTGATTATAGTATACTTATTCCGTTAGCTCGTGCGTTTTTTAGAATGGATATTATTATTACCTTCATTTCATAAGCTCATTGCGCCCGGATGCGTCATAAATATTTTTGTCAATAAATCGATTATTTTTTTCCTCTTGTGATTATTTTAGTTGTTTCTCACATATCACGTAATATTTTATGATACTGCTATTTATTATTGTTTCTTCTATTGATATGTTTTTTGTGAGAACAAATATTTTATCTGCAAAACCTAGTTATAGTAAAAAGTTGTCCCAACATTTTATATTTCTCAAACCAAATAAAAAAGAATTCAAACAATTGCAAATGTTGTTGTTCTCAGTCAAAAAGGTATAAAGTAAAGACATTCATTGAACTAAAATAAATTCTAAAATAAATATTTTTTTTTCACTCAACGCTAAGACTTGTCCGTGATCCCTCAATCACCGATGTCAAATAATGCAAATAAATATAACTACATTACTTAACAAGGGAGATTGTAATTGACGAGTTTTGAGAGAGTCGTCACCATTCATGAGAACAAATCTTACCTTCGAAACCTAACTAGAAGTAAAAAGTCGTCAAGAAGTTTAATATTTTTCAAACCAAATAAAGAATTCTCACAACTGTAAATGTTGTCGTTCCCAGTAGTAAAAGGTATGAAAGAAGGACATAATGTTGAAGTAAAGTTAGTTCTAAAACAGCTGGCGGTTCGGACTGTCCTTTATTTCCGCTAAAATGTCCCAAAATTGTTCAAATCATTTTGATGATATAACAAATCTTCTCGAAGACTACAAGGAAGATCCCTAAGTGAACGAGGATTTTGGAGAAGAAAGTGATATTGATTCGGCAGATTTTGTTGAAAAACGTGAAGACGATTCAGAAACGGAGCAGGATGGTGAGGTATTTCAAGATTAATGCGAACCTGGTACTGAAGCCAATTACTTTTTGGGAAAGGATGAAACAACCAAATGGTATAAAAATGCGCCACCAAGAAATGTTCGTAGACGATGTCACAATGTTATAACTGAACGCTCTGGAGTCAAAGGAAACGCTAAAAATTCTCAAACTGCGGTTGTTTGTTGGCATAATTTGTTCACAGACGACATTTTGGATACAATAGTTAGATATACAAACCAATATATTGAATCGATAAAGCATAAATTTTCCAGAGAAAGAGACGTCGTTCCCACAGACGTCATCGAACTAAAGGCTTTTATTGGTTTATTATACTTAGCAGGAGCACCGAGAGGAAATCGTCAAAGTTTGGAGGAACTTTGGGGAAAAGAAGGTGATGGTATCGAGAAATTTGGATTGGTAATGAATATCAAACAGTTCAAAACTCTGATGCGTTGTCCTCGATTTGACGATTTTACTACCAGAGCAGAACGAAAAGAAATCGATCATCTTGCTCCAATTCGGGACGTGTTTGAAAAATTTGCAGGAAACTGTCAAAAGAGTTCTAACGTCGGAGAAAACGTGACAATCGATGAGATGCTACCAGGTTTCCGTGGACGGTGTGCATTTCGGGAGTACATACCGTTCAAAACGAACAAGTACGGCATAAAATGTTTTGCCCTTGCTGATGCCAAGACGACTTATACGTTGAATATGGAGATTTATGCTGGGAAACAGCCTGAAGGTGTTTTCGCTGTCAGTAATAAGCCGTGTGATGTAGTGAAAAAAATTGCTAAACCGATATTCAGAAGCGGTCGTAACATTACAGCCGATAATTGGTTTACCAATATAGATCTCATCTATTTTTTGAAAAAGAAAAACTTATACGTTGGAACTGTGAGAAAGAATAAAAGACAGTTGCCGCCACCATTTGTCTTGGCCAAAGGAAGGAAACAATACACCAGCATGTTTGATTTCAATAATGGAAAAACTTTAGCATCTTACATACCACGAGCAAAGAAAAATGTAATTCTCGTATCTACACTACATGACAGCAACACCATCGATCCTAAATCTGAAGAGAAATAAAAGCCAGAAATAATCACTTTTTATAATTCCACCAAGGGCGCTGTCGATACTGTAGATCAGATGTGTGCCACCTACAGCGTGAACCGAAATGTGAAGCGGTGGCCCATGGTAATATTTTTCACAATGTTGAGTGTGAGTGGTATTAACTCCCAAGTAATTTACCTCGGCAATTGACTGGAACCATTAAAAAGACAAGATTTTCTAAAAACATTATCCCATCAGCTGACGATGGGACAGCTTATTTGGAGAAGTATGAAGACGGTTGGAATCAATACCAAGCTCCAAATGCGACTAAAACGGTTCCAACCCATCAATGAAGCTGATGACAGAAAATTCAACTCCTCCATCTCCAAAAAGGTGTAGGTGTTCAACCTGTACAGATGAAAGGAATTTCAGAAGAATGATAAATTATGTATATAAAAAATGTCGGTCTGCAATCTGCATGTCTCACGTAAATATGGTGTGCGGTACCTGTTATGCTGCTGAAGAAGCTGACTCTGAATGAACAAGACAACAATAATTTTTTAATATATTTTTTACATATTATTTTGAAAATAAATTCGTTCTTTCTAATATTCTTTCTTTTTCTTAGTTAATTTTTTTTAATAATTTTATTATATGTATTTATATTTCTTCAATAAATGCGTTTTCTTTTCAATATACTTTTTTTCTTGGTTAAAACTACCATTGAACATCAATAGATACTTTTAAAGTGCTAATTAAGAATGTGTGTTGCGATTGTTGCAAGTGTGACGCTCAGGCACATTGTGCCTGAATTTGTTTGCACTAATAATGCGCCCGACGAAGGGTTAAAAAGATTACAATATATTTATTACATCCTTTAATCTGTTTTTTTATGAAAGTTAGGAAAAATGAGGATTTTTGCTTTTCCAAAATGGAGAATTTTATAATTGTGTTTTCTTATTGTGTGGTATAGTAGGTACTATACTTTATTGTATCCATTTGCGGCAGTAAAGTGACACTTTATGTTACAATCAAATCGACAGCATTTAGCAACAGACAATAGTATATTACAGTACAAGTGAGGAAACTAAGGTTTTTCACTCACGTGTATGTCAGATTTACACACGAGCCGTAGGCGAGTGCGGAAAGATTGACAAAGTACTTTGTTCAATCCTACCTTTGAAATTGCCAGTTTCTAGCGTAGATACGTGTGTTGAAAGTTGTTATTTTCACTCACTCTACTAACATTCATAGGAACAGGTGAGTGAAAATATTTTTCACTCACTCTAATTTTCTTCATCCACTATTAGCGAAATTTAAACCTTTAAAGGTACAACTCATTGTTTAAACGTAACGGATGTGAACTAAAAAACGGTAGAGAGCACACCAGGAAAATTAAATGAAGTATTTCACTTGTATAAATTATTAATCTTAATTAATTTGCGTAATGATGACAATTAACAATTTGACACAATTGGTTGTTTATCAATCAATTAAGAGCATGACAACGTCAAAAAGTTTGACGTCACAATTTGACACAACTGGTTGTTTATCAATCAATTACGAGGATAACCATGTCAAAATGTGTCATCTTCGACATATCGACATGACATTAGCCAGGAATTAACGAATTTTAAGACCGAATTTTCTCTAAATAGTAGGATTGAACAACACGCTATACAGCACACGTGAGAAACCAATATTTTCCACTCACTTGTATGTTGAAATCTGACATACGCGTTAGTGAAAAACCTTAGTTTCCTCACTTGTACTGTAATATACTATTTTACCTACAGCAAATGAGTCGGACAAAGTATTTTACCTGCCGCTAATTGCTGTCAATTTGAACAAATTTTAGCAAACAACTGGATTCGAACCCGGTACCTTTGACATGACAGCTGAACGACTTGCCACTGGACTACCGACCTTCTATATTAAATTAATCTTTGCCGATATATATTAATAAAACAAACCGCTTGTCACATATTTTGACATCTGTCAAAATACATTCAGCACCAGAAGTCTGCGTACAAAAAACTTGTAATACTTTAATTGAAAAAATAAGAATCATAATCTAATGTGATAAAGTTGATTTTTTGTTATTTTGTATATTAACTACATATAATTCTATTAAGAAAATATACTTCAACAAAACAGAAACAGTAGTTACAGAAAAAAATCAAAACTAAAAATTCTACAAATAACGGGTATGCAAAAATCTGCGTACAAGTCAGGACAGTATTTATAAAAAATTCATAAATGAGATCATTGTTTCTATATTAATATGAGGTCGGATAACCTTTACGTTTAATGACCTCCCTTAAACGTTTAGGCACGGAGTGCACTAATTTCTTCGTTTCGTCCGAACTGATTTTGGCCTATTCCTCAATCATAACGTTTTTTAACGTTTCCTTCGACGTTATGTTGTGTTGCCGAATCCTGCGTTCCAGTAAATCCCAGAGGTTTTCGATGGGATTCAAGTCCGGCAATTGTGGAGGTGTTTTAAGTTGCTTTGGGGTATTGTATAGTAGCCAAAGCTTAATGTTGTGGGCGCAATGTTTGGGGTCATTATCTTGTTGAAAAAAGTATTCGGGCCCCAAGCCCATGTTTTCGATGCTAGATTTCAAATTTTCTTTTAAAATGTCTATATACATTTTATGGTCCATTGTCGATGTTATGAAAACCAACCTTCCCACCCCTTTGGTGCACATACACCCCCAAACCATAACTCCACCACCTCCGTGTTTTACAGTCGCTTTCAAATTTTCGGGATTAAGGGCAGTATTAGGTTTTCTCCATACAAGTTGTTTACCCTTAATGCCGAAAATGCAAAATTTGTTCTCATCTGTAAAGAGAACTTTCTCCCAGAATTCAATGGGCTTGTCTAAGAGTTTTTTTGCAAAGGCGATCCGCTTCTGACGATTGACCTCTGACACAAATGGCTTTTTTCGTGCAACGCGACTGTGATAGTTAGCTTTTTTTAACGTCCTTCTCACCGTATCTTTGCTGATAATTTTATGAAATTCTTCTTGTACATTTTCTACTATTTTTTTTGCCGTAAGCCTAGGTTCTTTTCTAACCTGCTGTACAATTTTTCGCTTCTCTCGGTTTGTTAAAAGGGGTTGTCTACCAGATCGTGGACGTGAGAGGTAATCTTCAGTGTCTTTATAATTATTAATTACTCTTTGAATGGAAGAGTGTGACCCGCCGACAGTTTCTCCTATTTTTCGAAAAGATTTTCCCTCTTTCCATAACTTTACAATAATTTTTCTCTCTCCCAATTCAATTTCCTTTCCTTTCGTGTCCATTCTAACTTTTAGCTTCTAAGCCTCTGCTAATATAATTGACACCGATTATCTTTTATTTAAATCGGAAAGCGTACATCGCCAACTACGTATTTAAGTAAATAAGTATATTTTGGAGAAGGCGTCTTTATTTGTACGCAGATTTTTGCATACGCATTATTTGGAGAATTTTTAATTTTAATTTTTTTTTTGTAACTAATATTTCTGTTTTATTGATGCATATTTTGTTAATAGAATTATATGTAGTTAATACACAAAATAAAAAAAAATTGAAGTTTATCACATTAGATCATGACCCTTATTTTTTCAGTTAAAGTGTTAGAAGTTTTTTGTACGCAGACTTCTGCTGCTAAGTGTATGTGGCTTAAATACTGCAAGTTACAGAGTCCTTATATTTTAAATTTTGCGGTTGGCGATAAAATGTTGTATGCACCACGCCAGCAAAGTGTTTTTATCGAACTCGCCTCACTCGCTCGACTCGTAAACTCAGGCTCGTTCGATAAAAATTCACTTTACTGACTTGGTACATTAATAACTATTTCAATTTCCTTTTTCTTCATGATTTCAAGCCTATCCAACTAAATTGTTTCGTGGATGATCAGTCGACAGTGTGTGCTTAGCCTTAAAATATGAATTTCTTCATATAAGTATAATGTAACAACATATAATTTGTTAATTCTTTACGCGTAAATATGTTTCGATTCTAAAGTTGCGCATGCGTATTGAAGTAAAAATTTAGTATAGGAGGGTGTCGCTAGTGTCAGTGTCAGTGTGGCGGCCACTCAGGTGTCCACAAGAGGGCGGTTCGTGTACAAAGTGTTCACGATTGCGTGTTTTATTCCGTTATCAGAGGCGGCCGCCACCGCCACCGCCGTCGTTGTCGTCTTAGACGTCGCTGATCCACCGTTGATACGGCAACGTCGCTTCCGCTCTTGCGTTTCGCCGTCCGTCGGTAGACAGCGCCAGTGTGTTTATTAATCTCTCGGTGAGCGGCGACCGCGGCGACTCGGTTCTAACCAAAACGCGATACGAACCGAACACATCGTCTTGTCTTAGTAGTTGTAGTTCGTGCTATGGCCGCGACGTGTTTCTTTTTCGATCCGTTCATTTTTGTTGTTTTTTGTTTTGTTAATAACCATTTCTTTACGACAACATACAACGGCGTGTTATGCTGAAACCACCAAATAGAAGAGGACGTGACGCGTCTTGAAACAAGTGGAGGCAGGCGATGATGGGTGATCAGCGTGGTGAAGCGCCGGAACGACTGCTCGAGCAGCAGATCATGCAGCTAAAGAAACAGCAACAGCTGCAGCAGCAAATATTGTTGCACCATTTCCAACAACAACAGCGACACCTTGCCGAACAACACGAACAGGAACTTCGTCAACACCTGAAGGATTTTTGGGAACAACAGAAGAAGATACAGGAGATGCGACAACGGGAACAGCTCGAGGCGCTCCGCAAAAAGGAGAAACATGAGGAAAGTGCTGTTGCTTCAAACGAGGTTAAACAAAAATTACAATCGTTTTTAAGGCAACGAGCTAGTGGTTGTTCAAAGGCTCCAACGCAGGAAAATTCATGGTAAGTTTTTAATCTTTTTTTAATTAAATTTTTGTTGTGTATATTTAAATAAAGCGCCAACGCAACAGCTGTTTTTGTGGCGCTACCAACCACGCGAAAACTAACTTTTTATATTGTATGTACACAAATCGCGGGCGTATAACTTGTTGATTAACGATTTAAAATTAATTTTCTCGTTCCTCCCACTGCATCTAAAAATAAACCTGCAGGTGGCACCGAGCGAGTTTAAACGTTTAATTTTGTCCCATCCCCCCAAACGGAACCCGTATATTTTCACTTTTTATTTTTTTATGCACAACATAACCTATTAATATACCTACATTCTAATTACTCACCAATCTCTTTTTAGCTTTTAGCTTTAATAGGAAATTATTTTTTTCTCCTTTTCTATCGAACGCTCTTCGTATTTATCTTGATGCATATTTATTTTAACATTTAGATAAATTAGTTTTTAGTTGTTACCGAAAATATCTTCTTTTGTCTATATTCGTCACCTAACTCGATCTAAAAATAACCTTTTAAAATTATTACCAACCTAAATATAATTTTATTGGGATAAGTTACTGAGACGGATTTCAAATTGTTATTGTTGGCCGGTACTCTAATCTAAGTATTTATGAATTACTCAGTTTAATTTTAAATTCATTTAACTTTATTTAATTTTATAAAAATAATTTTTCTTAAATGATTGATTTTTATCGCTTCTAAAATATCTACAATTTTTATCTTTTATTTATTTTCTTACAAACATTTCGTTTTTTATCATTGTTACTCATGCTTTTATATAAATTTTATAATTTTCTCATTAATAATATCTTCTAGTTTTTTCTAGCTATTTTTATCAAAAATTTATCAGTCCGACTGGATTTCAATTAGTGTTATGAATATGAATATTGCATGCTATCTTGACGGATAAAAATGAACAACTCATTGCTTTAAAATTATTCAGACTATTTTTAGGAAGAATGATAACATTATAAAAAATGCTAGAATAAACAATCATTTGTGAGTAAAAATATCATATTAAACTAATGTGAGCTCATATTATGTACAATGTAATTCGGTTATAACTAGAAACCGGATTTATATGCATTTGCATGTTTTGCATATAACTACATATTTTGCATTCTTATTGCATATAAATGTAGTTACCCATATACTTCGATATAATCGCATATAATTTCATATGAGCGCATATTTTGTTCATATGTCAGTAAATAAACTAATAAATAATGTCATCAAAAATTAGTCCTGTCAGGAACAGCCTGACCCAATAATTACTAAATGCTGCTATAAATATTTGATGGTTATAATGTTGAACAAAACTAAAGAATTGTTTTCTCACGTTTTCTCTTCTGATGACGTTTCGGCAGCACTAAAAGTATATAAAGAGTGTGTTTTAAATAAAAAAACTTTAAGATAATACGGCAATATACGCTAAATTAGTAACCTTATTATGGAGATTTTGAAGAAGATAATGACATTAATCCTGCAGATATATCTTTCGAAATGATATGGTTATTTTCAGTCCCGTCCTAAGATATTTAGCGCCCCAGGACTGAATTAGACGAACGAAACTTGCGTCCCTTTTATATGAAATTCAAAAAAGAAAAAAGATTCTAATACTACATTTTACTTCACTTGAAATAAACAGAGTTGCCAAATTAGTTTGTAAAGCACTCTATTTGAGAAACATTTTATTGTAGAGAACTTCGTCAAGGATATGTCTTCAGATACACGACTAAATCCAACCCAACCGTCTATATTTGAATTGAAGTAAAACTAGAATTAACAATACACCTAGAACTATTACTTCTAGAACACCTAGAATTCGGGTACAACTATAACCGAATGTTTCTAGTTCTAAATATAAAATTAAATCTAAGGTTATAAAACTAGAACTAACAGTAGACCTAGAAGTGGAAACATTCAAATTTAGCCGTCTTGAAAGATGTACGGCTAAACCCAAATGTTTCTACTCCTCGTTTTACTTCGATTAAAATATACAGAGTTTTCAAATCAGTTTGTAAAGTACTCTATTTCAAAAACTGTTCATTGTAGAGGCTGTAAAAAAATGTCTTCAGTTGAACGGCTAAACCCATCCCAACCCGTCGCTGTATATTTGAACCGGAGCCGTCCTAGGATGTTCGGCACCCCAGGGTTGGGTTGGACGAACGAAATGAGTACACGTCGAAGAGGGACACAAAGTACATGTATAATGGGGATGCCATGCATTTCATTGTAAAAATAGCTCCCATCAGGAGTTGGCGCCTCAGGGCTTAGGTTTAGGACGGTGTTGGTTATTTTAATCCCTCAAGAGTACGGTACCGTCTATAGTAAAACGAATTCCACAATTGAAAATTCCAGATTTGAATAGAATTGAAATACACGTGTAATATTAAAAGTAATATTAAAATGTGTAAAATGTAATATTATTAATGTTAAAATGTAATATTAAAACTCAATTTAATTTGAACCTCCTGTATCTCCAAAACAAAGCGTTCGTGGACCGTTGCGATTTCTATATGTTCTACAAAAACTTGGAAGAGTTTGTATACTATTAATTACAAATGTCCCAATGCAATATTAAATGTAGTATTTTTCTAATACTTGCATATGCAAATTAGCTCTAGCATTAGTGTTAGCTCTATTTTTAGTTATTATTCAATCTTAAATTGTTGTTTACTTGTATCATACTAAAACCAGAATTAACACTAGGTCTAGTACTAGAAAATTACGGTTTAGCCGTGCGTCTTCAGATTATAATACTATACCTACAACCTAGCTTTATTTACACTATGGAACATTATCGCTATCATTATTTGGGGGGTGAGAAATTCCAAGTCAGGGTGAAAGTATGTCAGTATAGTAGAACTTCCAACGAGTTTAGCGTTCACTGTCCGAATTTACCGTTTTAACCAT
Source organism: Onthophagus sagittarius (assembly GCA_036711965.1). NCBI lineage: Eukaryota > Metazoa > Arthropoda > Insecta > Coleoptera > Scarabaeidae > Onthophagus > Onthophagus sagittarius. Next base: position 40,862,837 of record JASERS010000004.1, read on the forward strand.
AAAAGTTTATTAATTATTCCCACTTTTATGTAAGAAATGGAATTTTCTCGAAATCATAAAAGTTATGGCTGATGTTAGCAGATGTTAGTGAAAATTATACGGAAAAATTGAATTAAAATGTGGCTAAATAATTAAATGTAAATTTATGTAATAACACTAAATCTGTCGCCAAAATTGTACTAAATAATTGTTCTTTTTTTCGCGGTCAACATTGTCTGCAGAGGTTTAATCTCACTGACATAAGTTGTAACCAGGGTATGCTTTCTTGATAGGTATAAAATAACGACGGAATTTTATTTATTATTACAATCCATTAGATGGTGCTGCCTACACAATTCACCAGCAATTTGCAATCTACGTTAGCAACCGTTAATAATTAATTGTCATAATTGACTCTTATTTTATTTCGTTTATGTCTACAGTAATTGATAGAAGTGTGGAAAGGTAATATCAAAGAAATTATATAACTGGAGGTGCATATAAACAATCAACGATCAACGAGTATTTGCGAAGAGGTGAATTGCTTGCAAAAATTTTGTTACATACTATGGAGGCATATGATAAAGACAGCGTGTCCAAGAATATGACAACGGTTCTTCCAGTAATCGTTGTTAATCATTGTACTTTAAAGAGAAATAAAATAAAACTTATTAAATAAACCATTGTTGGTTTTTATCAATTAAAGTTAGAAGTAGAAATCTAAATATACATAAATATGTAAGCTATATAGCATTCAAATTTCGGGGTTTATTGAAATTACTTTTATAACAATCCCCTTGGCGGCGCTGCTTTCAACTTGGTCGTTAAAATAGAGGGGAGAAATGCTTCTATATAAGTATTAAATATTTTCTATGGTTGTAACTTTCATGGTTTCTATGGCTACATATTACAAATTGAACTTGTAAAAATATTAATTTAGAAAAAACTAAAATTTTTATATAAAGATGGGAATGATTAATTAACTTTTATACTTAGCAATTAGTCGCCAAATCTAAAGAACAAAACGAACAATACATCAAGTTTTTGAAATAATGTAATACGACTAGTTATTTTTGTTTTAAACTCATTTTAATAAAAGAAATCAAAGATAATGAGGGAAAAAGCCTGAATTGGGTTTAAGAAGATCTGAAATAATTCATAATATCATACGTGCTCTCCAAAAAATCGTTCACTGCAGATGCTAATATATAAAGTCTTCTGTTTCCAAAAGACGTTTCAAATCTTCTAGAAGCGTTATCAAATCTTCTGAAAGTACTTCAAATCTGCTGGAAGCAGTATCAAGTCTTTTAGAAGCATTACAAATTTTCTGGAAGCATTTCAAGTCTTCTACAAGCAATATCATGAATTGGGTCTGGGAATATCTGAAAAATTAAAATATCATATGTGCTAACAGATGCTGGAACTGAATTGGGGAGGATAAGACACAGTATCAAGTCTTCTGGAAGCATTTAAACTCGTCTGGAATCAGTTTTTATAGGCACAATTCGTAGAGTTCCAATGAAGATGTTATTTATCAAAAAAAATTTGTTTTTCTTTCGAAATAATTTGGCAATTTTTTGAAGTGTCCAGTGGATAAAATTTCTCTAACTTAATTTTTTTCTTGAATATGTTACTAAACATTATTTATTTAAGCGTTAGCTACAATTTTGCAGAAGAATGAAATGGGAAATAGTCGAGTTAAAACTGGAAAACTAAGAAAACAAAGATGAAGATAAGGAAAAATATAAAAGGCTATTAAAAAAATGTTTGACCTGAGAACTAGACCTAAAAATAGAAACATTAGGATTTAGCCATATGTGTCTTTAGACGGCTAAACCTTAATATTTCTAGTTCTAAGTCTAGTGTTAGTTGTGGATCTTCTCTCTAAGTTGGGTTGGATTGTATTGGATTGGATTGGGTTCCGTCTTAAGGGAGGTACAGCTAAATCTAAATATTTTTCGTTGTAGGTCTAGTATTAGCTCTAGCGTTAGAGTTAGCTCTATTTTTAGTTGTTAGTCAGTCTTAAATTGTTGTATACCTGTATCAAATTAAAACTAGAACTAATACTAGACCTAGTACTAGAAAGTTTCGGTTTAACCGTGTTCTTTTGTTTGAAACCTAATATTTCTAGTACTAAGTCTAGTGTTAGTTTTGAAAATAAGTTGAGTTGGGTTAGGTTGAATTGGGTCTAGTATTAGCTCTAGCGTTAGTGTTGGCTCTATTTTTAGTTATTATTCAGTCTTCAATTGTTATATACTTGTATTACATTAAAACTAGAACTAACACTACACTTATTACTAGAAAAATTCGGAATTTTCAATTCACACCCCTCCACCATAAAAGTGGTTACATGGGATCGTGTCCGTTCCATAAAATTGTTTTTGACCATATCCTCTTTATGTCGAAAATTTGCTAATTCAGATCTAAACTTTATTTTATTTATGTAAGAATGCTTTCCTATACTATAAAGTATAAACATCATTCCGTCTAATAATCTTCGTAACAACATATTATCCCCAACTTTTGGTATTTTTATACTTTTCTTTACTAACTACACAAACTGGTATATTTAATTCTTTGTGAATATATTAATACATTCAAATAAAAAAAATATGTTCATGTATTACTATAATTTGTTACTATAACTATAATACAGCTACAATTGGTTAAGTACCCACAGGGTATTTACTTGTCGCACATTACTGGTTATAATAATCTTCCAGTAATAATGAACTAACGTAATTGCCCCGAAAATGTCTTTAATATAAACTAAATTTGCTTATAACGAATCCGGTTATAATAAGCTAATTTTTGTGAATACGGTTGTAACGAACGCTTTCATTTTTTTTGAGTAAATTCCTGAGAAAAATACATCAGTTCTATATAACCTATCGATTCTATGTCAACACTGAAGCAGAAATGTTTGATGACATCCCACTTAAATAGTTTGTCCCTAAAAGTTGAGTTTGTGTCGTCTACTTTTACATAAGAGTGAACTGTGATGAAAATATGGCAATTTTGGAATGTTTGGCGAATAACGAAATTATCGCATAGACTTGAGAATGAGATTAAGAAGACGACAGTGATGATGAGAGAACTGAAACGTTGTCCAATCGCTTTGCATTATATAAATTGTATGAAATTTGCCGATGTGTACAAGCACTATTACCGGAAAATATTTTAAATAAATTTGTTAAGGTGGAATACTATATTTACAATCCTCAAGTTCAAACCAAAATATCTTAGTTTTTTTTTAATAAGTTGCTTTTATTTTATTCTACTGATATCTTTTAATTCCTTTCAAATTATTTAATTTTATTCAATTTAATAATGATTTAATTGTCAAGTTAATTTATGTATTGTCTATAATTAACCAATTTTCAGGTTACTTAAGGGTTCGTTATATCCGGTGTATACTGTGTTTTGTTTCATTTTAAGGGTTACTTATTGGTTTGAAGAAATAAATTATATTGTGTGTGTTGATTGGCGTATAGTATACAGGTGACCTTTGAGTTAGAAAAGAAATCTTGAATATAAAAGCAGGGTTGGAAAAAACCTGTTTCTCTTTTATAATCAAAATACAACAAATAAAACATGTTTTAAATTAGCAAACGTATACCTGTTTATGTTTGAAATCAATATTATTCGGGGAATCCCATCATATAAAACCATTAATATCACTTAAAGATTTACTTATTAATGCTGATTTTAATGGAAAGAAAGAAAGAAGACTCAAGATCGTTTAGAAATGGCGCTCATTACTTAGCCAGTATACTATGTCATCCAATTTTGAGGTTACCAACTATCACAATTTTCCAGGCAAACAGTCCTCCATTTAAGATGTATATGTTTTCAAATCAATTAATAGATCTAGATAGGTCTTTTTGTTGTTTGGATCCTATTATATACTTCAAAATCCTACTTTAGCATTTGTTGTCATCATTTAGTAGTAAATGCTATCTATTTGCGCCAGTAATGTGACATTTTATGATACTGATACAGTAAGCTAAACTTGTAGTGGCATATAAAGTACTTTACCTGACCAACGTTATATAAAAAATTCTTACAGATTTTACATATATATTTACAAAATCCAAGAATGACACTGATGAAGAAATGAAAGAATGGATTCCCCATTTTAAGTAAGATTGCTAAACAATACTTAATCACACCAGGCTTTATTCAGAAAGACTATTTTCTGAGGTAGGTTCGATTTGTGAGGAAAAGCGCAACGAACTTTTAATCATAATCATTTTGATAACTTAGTTTATTTGCACCATAATCTGCCCTTTTTAGCCTTTGAATAATAATTAAAGGGTCTAGCTGATTAACATGTTTCAACTGATTTTTGGCCAATTTTTTATATTAATGATAATTAACGCTGTGTTTTGTTTTTTAATAAAAATTGAATTTGTTCATTTTTTAGTCCATACTTTTTTTTAGAAAAACTATTAACCGAATCACGAATAATACTCACTATTATGCGCTATTCCACGAATATAAAAAAAAATGTTGAGTAATGCCGAACAGCGAACAATAGCGAGTATTCGCGGTATCTCTAATTGTAAACATTATTGAGATGATTTTGGAAAATAAACTTTTAGGATTGCAATTTCTTTTGCAGTTTTGCACGGTCTTTTTGCGCATCATTTGATTTATATTTTTTATAGACATTTTCCGTCGATTTTTACGATTCTCTAAATGATGCTACATTTTCTTCGTTTCACTCTTCTTATCGGCGAGCATAATATTTTCCGAGGACAACCATTCGATAACGAGAAGTTCCCGAAATTTTCTTATCTTTATTTTATTTCTTTGTGGCGCTCTGGTATACGCTATCAGCATTTACTGTAGCTATTATTAAGAGTGAATGTAGTGTCGATTTCCGTTTCTTTGTTTCGTCCTAACTTCATCGCGCTAATATTTTAATTGTTATATGCAGACATCAAGCATTATTTATGCAATTTTATTGATATTGTTGTGTTATTGCGAACACCTCTTTAGTATTAGCTTCATAATACCATAGCTTATGTAAAAACTCAATGCAGTCGTTTTCAACTATGCTAACTTATTTTCCTCCGCTAGTATCTACTTCAAATGTTTTCGCAAACCATGAGTATGCTTTGATGGAGCATACTTTGAATAGTTCTTCGTATACCATACTTTTACGAATTCGTCAATATGACTGTATTATATTTTTTTGGTAGATCTTCGTCGAGTTTTGTTATACTTTAAGTTTCAGCCTACGCAACGTTTTTAGCAACATCAGCCTACACAGCGATTGACGTTGTTGTATGTTGACTTGTTTGACACATCGAACGCCAAATAGACGCAATATGTTCAGCTACGTTATTTTATAGGTTTTCTATGGTTAATATTCAACATTAATAAAACGTGCTTTGGTTTGTGCAAACGGTGGTTGTACACGGCCATTGTTTCTTGTTTATTTGGCCCGTGAACTGTAAACAGTAAGGTTTGCTTTATACAAGTTCATAACTGATTCCCAAAAAGAAAGGAATGCTATGAAGTTTTTTGAATCACTTTTACAATTCATGGACGTTTTATAAAAGTAACGGGTTAAAAAGGAGATCATTTTTTTTGTGTTTGATTGAACAGCATTTTGTTCTACATTATTCGTCATTCCAATGAAACGTTCTTATTGATTGAGTGTTTTGTGGCTTTTAGAATTCATTAATTATAAGGATTGTGACTAATTAACTATGCAATAAATGGAGAAACCTCAACTCAAAACGAAGCTTGAGGTGTGAATGAAAATTTGTTTGTTGTAGTAGATTACTACTTTTTTTTTAATATTCGTAATTTTTATAGAAGTCGAGGTTTAAAGAAGTTACTCTTAATCTCTTGGGTAGATCTCTAATAACGGACCTGTTTAAATACATCAAACTCTACATAATTAATTTTATTCACAAAAGATTAAAGAAGCTTATAACTTTTAAACATAACGTTTGAAACTTTCTCTTAATTAATTTCATCTAAAAATATTTCCTTGATATCATAAATTGCATTTTATAAAGTGTGCCTCACAGCCAATCCAATTAGTATTTCTTTTTAATCTTACCTTTCAAATTATTCATTAACATTTTTTAATACGATTAATTCCTGATACACAACTTCCATGCAAAATGAAAATCTTTAAGAAGGAAAGGTTTATTTTTAGAAAACAAAGTAGTATAACTTATTAAAATGCTTTGTTTTGACCTCGAAATTACAAACGTTTTCTTGACTATGTATTTTTATTTTTAGAAAATGTTACTGCTTTCTTACCTTCAAAACATTGAAATTTTTGCTACTTTTTTGTCCTTTTTAAATGGAAATCTTGCTTTAATGATATTCTTTAACTAACTTCATTCTACTCCTTTAATTCTCTTTGAATTGATTACTGTTTATAAGCGATTAACAGTATGACTCAGTCTAAGACTTTTTATATTTGCGGATTTATAAATAATCAATGATCCAAACGAGTTGAGTAAATAGTTGCTACAAAAACGCCCCCCGTGTATCGATCTTGAGTGAAAAAGAGTGCAGCACTAAATTTATAAAACGAATGAGGTTCTCGGTGCTCAATTCCAAGTTAACTCTACTAAATTATTAATAACTAGCTGCATAACCTTAAAATATAAAACGCGAATCAATCGCGAAGTTTACGCGCGTGGGAGCTCACTTGCGAGGCTTGCTCCCGTCCAAAGGTCGCTTTAATAATAATAATAATCTTTTTAGTGGGAACTTGTTTATAAAACATAAATATAAACGAATTATTAAAAAATTGTATCTTTTCATTTCTTTTTTTGTGTCTGTCAAAGTTTTTAGAATTTTTACACTAGCTATTTTTAAAATAAATTAGCACCTTCCAGATAGCGCGCACGACAAAGTTTATGGAGTGTGTCGCTAAACAGTGAAAATTGCTTAATTTAATTCGGACTTAGTAATAACTCTCCTTATTATTCACACACGCGCGATAAAGATGTTTTTTTTATTTATTTTCTTTATTGTAGTATAGTAACCTTATTAATACGGGGTACTGAGGTACATACGGGGTACGGAGTAATCCGATTAATACGGGGAAGGGAAGGTCCGTTATAAATTATTTAAATTTTAAAAGTGCGAACGTTTGAAATTAAGATCGTTTAACGCAAGATGTATGTAGTAAAGTGATTATTCGTGTACCGTTTAACCGGGGTTCGGATTAATCATGCCTATGATTTATATAATTTTCAATGTAAACAAACAAATTATGTACTCTGCTATAACTAATCTTTTTTTAATTTATATTGTTATGTATCCGAAAAAAAGTGATCGGAGTCTAAAATACCCGCCTGAATGTTCTCCAGACTTCATATCTAAAACAAAACTGGGGAATCCTGGATTGATGATAATCGTATTTTTATACACGGTGTATTTTACAACGGTTTTCAGTTTTTCTGTATAAATTATTATTATATTATTTGGTTTTATAGTAAAGAGTTTATAGTGCGGTTTTTATAGTGAGGTTTAGTAATTAAACATTCGTATTTGAATGTAATTTAAAGAAACATTAGGTTGTATTATCCGTGGTTTTCGATTATCCGCTTTCCATTTCCCCCGATTACCACGGTTAATCGACACTCTACTGCACTTCTATACAGGGTCATATTCAGAAACGAGTCTACATGATGTAGAATCAACAATTGTAAATCTAGAATCTGTCTTACAGTGCCGAGTCCGAATCCGAACAGATGTGGAATTGTAGATTCCACATCATATAGACTCGTTTCTGAATACAACCCTAAGTTGTATGTAAGTCTATTTGAGAAGTCACAGACTTTCATAGTTGGGTCTTTAATTTTTAAAACATTCAATATCTTAGTAATACGTTAAGCTAAAGAATGAGAACTGATATATGCTATGCCAAGGGTATTAATTGGTAACGAGTTGAAATCAATTGAGGCAAGTTAATTAGTTGATTCAGGGTGATAGTTTTGACATACTCTTTCAACCTTTCGATGGATTTAACACATTATTACCTCATTTCATGTAAAAAATATGTTCCTTTTTTACCTTTATGATTTATTCAAAAAACTTTGTTGTTTACATAAAAAACCCTCAATCGTTTAAAATAAATTCATCAATATTCGTTGGTAACTAAGTACCGTCGGGTACTAAAGGGTTAATGGAAGGTGGTATTTAGTTAATGTTGCTTAAAATCATCAAAAATTCAATAGTTTAATATAAGATTGTAAGTCAAACTTGACAAATAGCTTATAAAGTTATTTGATTGTTTTAGGCTTTGCAAGTTTTGGCAAGTTAAATACATTGAGTGATGATAGCAAAGAGTCTTTGATCTGGAAGTCAAATTTTGAAGTTGCTGGTAATAAAGCTGCAGAGGAGCTAACATGAGAGGGTAGTGCTAATGCGTTTGTAGGGCCAGAACCAGCGGTTGGTGTATTATTTGCGATAGCTAAACACTAGGCTGAACACAGGATTGGAACATAGGCTGAAGGCAGACTTCGCCTATTGTTGACCAGTTCTTCTACAATGTACAAAATTGTTATTAACATTGCCATTGTCAACTTGGGAACTTTTTAAGACTTGCTTGTAACAGCATTAATATTCTAATAAGCCGATTAAAGACATGTATAGAGGACAAGGGGACTGTTTGGCATGTGATACCATTAGCCTGCTATCAACCATATCAGATTCTCGATTTCTGATACTGTTATCTTTCGGGGTACAATACACGATGCACTCAAGCAATTCTAACCACTTTTTTTTTGAAACGAAAGAATATCTTCGGAAGAACGATTTAAGTTAAAATACATCTACTTCCAATTAGACAAATCATATTATGGTTAGCTAAAAAAGTTGGTTTTGAGGACTTGGAAGTTGATGTCGTGAATATGCTGAATCGCCAACCACTTTCGTATACTGAGTTAATTGAACTTACAGAGAACTAAATACTTAAGACCGAAGATGAAGTAATTGTAATCTTCACTGTAAGCAGCTACCAGGAGTTGAAAAGGGAAAAGTAATGCTATGTTGGTGTACAAACAACGTAGGCGTTAAATACGTGGGTTCTCTGGATGCACAAACTCACATACGAAATTTTTAATAGGTGCATAACACCCATAAGAATACTGATACTGTTTCTAGAAGACTTTATTTGCTTCCTGAAGATTTAATAATACATTGCATTTAGAAGATATGATATTGTTTCTGAACGTCTTGAAATGCTTCCAGAAGACTTGATATTATTACCAGAAAACTTGATCTACTTTCAAAAGACTTGCGCATTGCAAGTTTGGTGGAAACAAAAGTTCGGTGGACGCATTGTTCAGAAGAATTGATATTGCATCTGAGCAGTTGAAATGCTTTTAGAAGATTTGATACTCCTTCAACGGCATCTGGAGGGGTTCAAATGCTTCCAGAAGATTTGATACTGCTGCTAGAAGACTTGATATTGGTTGCAGAAGACTTTGAAGATTTGAAATATTTTCAGAAAACTTGATATTGCTTCTGAAGGATTTGAAATGCTTCCAGAAGACTTCCAGAAGAAGATGAGTTGATATTGCCTCTAGAAGAGTTGAAATGTTTCCAGAAGACATGATACTGCTTCTAGAAGACTTGACATTGCTTGCAGAAGACTTGAAGATATGAAATATTTTCAGAAGACTTGATATTACTTCTGGAATATTTGGAATGCTTCCAGAAGATTTGAAATACTTCCAGAAGAATTGATCTACTTTCAGAAGACTTGAGATGCGTCCAGAAGAGTTGCTATTGCATAAGACTTGAAGATATGAAATATTTTCAGAAGATTTGAAATACTTCCAGAAGACTTGATCTACTTTCAGAAGACTTGAAATGCGTCCAGAAGAGTTGCTATTGCATAAGACTGCTATTGAAGATATGAAATATTTTCAGAAGGCTTGGTATTACTTCTGGAAGATTTAGAATGCTTCTAGAAAATACATATAGTTATATGAAATACTCCCAGAAGAGTTGATATTGCATCTGAAGGAGTTGAAATGTTTCCACCAGATTTGATACCACTGCTAGAAAACTTGATGTTGCTTGCAGAAGACTTAAAGATTTGAAATATTGTCAGAAGACTTAATATTGCTTTACGAAGATTTGAATAGCTTCTAAAAGGCTTAAAATGCTTCCAAAACAGCTTTCATACAAAATATTTATCTTTTTAAAAGTTTTTTTTAAGTTTTAGAAGTTTTTAATTTTAATGAATTATTGAGCTAATTCTTCCTAAATCGTAATGTATTGCAAGTTTGACCAATCTCATAGATTATTAAGTTTGCGATGATTTTAAGTAACAACAAATAAATCCTCGCCTGAAATACTTGAAAGATGTCAAAAGAGAGAGAACGATTACCCTAAATAAACCGTTTAAGGGCCCATACTAGGGATTGGAATCCCGAGATTTCGGGATTGTTCCTATAATAATCTATTTTTCCGATGTCGGGATCCGTGATAGTTTCTATATTAATCAGTTTCCGATTTCAAGATCCCGAAAAATAAAAAGGCGCAGAAAGAATATGATTCTATAAAAGATACCAAAATAAAATTGCCAACTATTAATATGTTGTTGTTCAATGATTGTTTTTTAAAATGCTCTAACTTCAACAGAACTTGACTACAAAACAAGATGGAATAGATTTTTAATCATGTTAAAGCGATATAACAGTCCGAAAAGTTGCATTATAAAAGCAATGATTGATTTACGAAGTCCCATTATTAGTGATAATGAGTTTCAAATTATGAGGAGTTGGTTGGCCTTTTGAATAATGTCAAAGTGACGGTTGAAAGAGGCAGTTTAAGCAGTATATAAAGCAGATATTGCTTTAAAAAGTTAATACTACTTTAGGAAAGACTTTAGAAGATTATTTGGTTTCGGTGATTCAGAAACGTGAGACTGTATTGTTCAGTCTTCGTCGTTATTTAAAAGAACCAAGTCGGATTTCTAGTAACAACGACCATTTGCTCAATAAAACTAACAATAATAAGAGTAAAAGAGATTTACTGGTGAAAGAGATTAAAAATATACTAAAAAGATTTAATGCAAATTAAAGTGAAGATGACAAAGTCGACCAAGAAGATGAAGGCGATATTTCATTTGTTGACTGCAGAAGAAAGTAACGAGGAAAAACCGAAGTCTTTTAAAGAATCTCTTGAAAACGCATAAAATGACCACGAAATCAATCTTGGGTTAATATAATGTGATCCCAAAATTCCCGGGATTATGTATTTGCTGTAGGGATTGTAATCGCTAGTTCATAGACAGTGATGCAAAACTGAAGCATATTTGCATGCGAACAAATGAGAAACTGAAAATGACGAAACACACGGTTCCAGTTTACTTGTCAATTTTAGTATCAGTTTCATAACGAGATAGGTGCGATTGGTTAACAATAATTAATGTAATACGGCAACATGGTTTATATTTAATTGATATTGCTATCACAATAGTAACGACATGTAGCATACTATCATTGTCATTTTTCCTTTTTTTGCCTACCTGAGGAACGATATCTGAGGAACGATATCAAATATCCGTTTCTGTATCATCGCCGTCATCATTTTTATCAATAAAGGAGTATATATTCTCGCTGCCTGATCCAGATATTTTGAAATTTACGACATTTTTATATTCTTTTTGGAAATAGCTCGTTATTGATTTTTTTTGTTTTCTTTGCTATACCTTGTACGTTTGTTTAACAACTACTTTTTTGGTATATACTTATAAATTCACTCCTAACACCTTCCTGCTGAAACACACCCATTTCGTAAACATATTTGAATAATACACTTCGAAGATCAATTTAAAACTGAGAAGAATGGCAGGAACTGTCTCCACACGTACCAGCTAGCACACGACGGGCCTGCAAAATCAAACTCAGTCAGATCTTATCGTGCCATGTTTACGCCTAACAGCTCTTTCAGCTTCCAACAGTCACATTGCGTGCATTAAAGCCTCGGTCACACGTAACGAGTACAGTGGTCGAATACTCGGTTGATATAAATCGCTCGAACGAGCGCTCGGTCTAGCGCCAGGAAAGCAGAGGGTCCAATCACTCAGACCCTTTTCTACACCACGCCTAGTGTCTGTCGAATGTGATAGTTTTGCATCTCAGAGTGAATGTTTCTAGGTCTAGTGCTAGTTCCACTTTTACTTCAATAAAAATATTCTAATCCAACACTTGAATAATAATTACAAGTAGAACTAACACTAACATTATAACTAATACTAGACTTACAACTAAACGCAAAGTCTAATAAAAAAGTCTAGTGTTTTGCTTTTAGTTAAATAACAATATACATAAGAAGGAAAAGGAAAAAGGATCTAACACTTTTTGATTGATGAATTATCTTTAAAAGAATTAGGTACAAAAATTAATAGATGTAAGTAAAATTCTTTACGTTTCGACAATTTCGAGGTTAGAATTGCGGAGGCATTTCCTGCCAGATAATAAACGTTCTGCGATCCGAGAATTGGTAACCGCAAATTAACGATAACGTAGAGAGTTATTTTTAAATTGGAAGGAAATTTTAAAATGTTCTAAGAAAAAGATTGGTGTTTATAACCTGAATTTATTCTTAGAATTTTTTTTTCAAGGAAGGTTACAGATTTTTCGTTTCCTTTAAACGTTAAGTGATAAATAATTTCTTTAATTTGATATAATAATTTTTCTATACAAAATGTTTGCTTTCTTAACTATTTATCGCAACTTAAAAGTTTTCAAAATGAATTGAAAGTACGCTATTTAGGAGTATTTTGAAAAGATGATAATTTTCTAAGAATTTATTCCATTAAAATAATACGTAAAAAGGGTTAAAGTTCGTTTAGTTAAAGTCTAAATTTATTCACCGGATCGAGGAGACCTCGCGACTCGTGTTGCGTGATCAATAGCGAAAATCTATTTTTGGCTCGTCGTAATTTTTTACCGATCGCAACGCTTCTGGTGTCGCAGGCGGTGAACTTTACGTGTTTCGTTCCTAAACACGAACGAAATGAAACGAAACAAACTGCTCTGCGTACATTACGCAACGTCGTTTGTGTACATACACGTTTATTATATTCTTTTTTTTCTATTTTTCACATCGTTCGGTTCCTTTTCATCTTTTTTCTATAATCTAAATATTAACATTTTTTTCCGCGCATTGGATTGTCCCAGTTTAACTTTAATTAGTTCCAAGGTTTCAGTTCTTAATTTAGAAACAATTTTCTTTTTCATTTCACCTTTGTGTGTATGTATGGATCATATTTTTCAACAATTTTTTTTGCTTTCCGATTTTATTCGATTTCTTTGATTTTGCTAAATTGGCTGAACTTCAGTTGAAATTATCGAATTTTATGTTTACGTTTGTTTGATTTTTCTTTGCAATTACTTTTTTAAAGTGTTAATTAAACTTATAAACGTTTCCATGTTGAAGAACTGTTAAATAGTTACGGTCAATTTTATGGTGTTTCATTAAACTTTCGATTGTAAAGAAAGAGAAGAAGAAGTTGCGAAGAAAATCTAATCATCACAAATCGTAAATCGTTTTTCTTTCTTTTATTTATTTTTGATTTAATTATAATATTTGACACGCATGTTTTTTTTAACATGCTTAATTATTTGTATACCAAGGCTGCGGAAAACTTTATTGTTGAAGATTAAAGGATTGTTATCCAGGTTAATTAATGATAAAGTTGTGCCAACATTGTCAACATGAAAAAAGCGGGGCTCGATAATTTTCGCTACTTAGTATAAAAACTTGAAACGAGCAAAAACTATGCTGACGATATATAAAAATTAAAAAACTTATGTTAGAACTGAATGTAAAATAGTGATAAAATGATATAAGAAAGAGGGAGCTGAAGACGTGGATCGATTAATGGGAAAAAGGTTTATTCGACGCCATCAGACAAAAGGATCAATAGAAGAAGATATAATATCTAGTAATATCATAATCTCAAAATGATTATTCTTGGAAAATAAAATTACTTACTAGGAATGACCACTTCTACCCATACAATTACAATTATGCGTGGTGTGTTATGGAAGGGGAAGTTTGTGTTGTTATGGTCGGAACGAGATTTCATCCATTCTTCTTTTTGGTTCTTTGAAAAGGACACACATTGTAGTCTCCTGTCGGTATGATCATGATTAGACCATAATAACAACTACAGTTATTTCTAGTAGGGTAACATTTATATAGAATAGTGTATTTTATATTTATGTTAAAAGTAACGTAAATATAAAACTTAAGTAACATAAATATACTTTTTGCTTGATGATTCTGCCAGTAGTTGAGGGTGTGCACGCAAAAATACAAGCGTATTTCGATTAGTTATGTTACGGATGTGGCTTTAGCGGATGCGGAACTGGATTTTTGGATGCGGATTTAACGGATGTGGAGTTACTGAAAAAAGTTCCATAAATAAAATACTCTTATGTTACTACTCCTATTTTATATCTATATACATTTAATACAGAACTCAGTTAAAGTAATTAATATTAACAAATTTAAAATAATAGACATCTTAGGGTGTGTCAATATAGTAGCAATTAATTATATACATCTTTAAGTTCATGCATCTAAATCAATTAAGAAGTACTAAATGGAATGTTTTTCAGAAAATACAAAATTTTTTGGTTATGAAATATATTGATTGATCTTCACCGAAATGGTTCTAATGCACTTCTGAGATACTTCGCTAATGCTGAAAAAGTTAAAATGAGGAGACTGTTCGACTCATCTTATGTGATTTCCCCACTTTACAAGATCTCGGAATCAGAGACTCTGGAGGGAAATGGCCGAGCACGGGTGGCATTACGAATACACCTTTGAGCACACCTCATATCCTAGCCTTCGGAAATTCCTTAGGTTGATGTAAAGGTCCGTTGGGGCCTAGATGCTCTATTCCAAAGCATATCTTTCTCTTTCATTTATACATAGAAGTTAAAATAATTGATTTTGAGACTTATCAAAGAGCTTTTAAGATGTCAAAAGCTAAAAAGACATCTTAGAGCTTGTCAAAATGATAGTAATTGGTTATATACATCTTTAGGTAGTTTAATCAATGCAAAACAATTAAAAAACTCTGAAGAATGAGATGTTGTTCAGAAAATGTAATAAAGTTTTGATTATGATTATATCAATTATTTTTGCATCAATAAATCTCGCCAACGATTATAATCGGCTTTGAAAATGTTGAGTCTTTCTCAACAGCAACTGTAAAGTACTTTAACATACAAGTTTCTTTGCATCAAAATTTCATATCAGCACCTGGTGCTAAAACACCCTTTGTTAAAATGTTTTCTGAACATAGTCTGATTAATCTGGAGAAAAGGTATGGAGATCTTGTATATAAATTGATGCAGGTTTTGTTCTCTATCGTAAGATGTTCTCTACTAGTTTCATTTATATACTGGTCTAAAGCACAAAACCAAAATTATTTTTAATTACAACAATATAAAGTTGGAAAAATCAATGTTGAAGTTGTATTCTGTCGGAAGAAAATCTGTCTTAATTTCGATCAAGTGATTTAGAGGAGAGTGCTTGAGGATTTCTAGGTGTTCTCTGAGGTTACCCTGCAGCAACTTGAGTAAAGAGCATAATCTCAGCGATAAAACTCTCAAACCTGTTTCCTTTTGTATATGTAAGTTACGGCTAAATTAGTCGGCTAGAACTAAATGTAGTCGTTTAAAGGTGGTAAAACTTGCGACTTATCTTCTGTTACAACTAGGTTTAGCCCGCTCATCGTTGGTTAAACTTCAGCTAGAACTAGTTTTTATTACTTGTAGATTCTCTTTTAGAATCTGGAGAAACAATATCAGCAAATTTCATCTCACATACAGTTAATGATTTCATTGGGAAAATCACCACTACCTCTGTCACTGTCAGGAATTTTCATATGAACTGTCAATGAATCCGTTGTGTCTTCCCTCATTAGTAGTATTATTTGTTGTTTTATACAGAGGTCACATGTTTCATTTTTGTTTTAATTACGAAATTCATAATATGTACTTTTTTCTGTTGCTTCTCCTGTAGACACTTCTTCATTCCGATATTGGTAATTGTCTCATTTTTAACATCATTTCAGTTTCCCTCTAATGTCTGAAGAATTTGTTTCAAGTCTTCCTTGTTTTCTATGTTCAAACCTTTACATCACAACCGAACATGGCCTGATAAGGGAACATTTTAGTTGCGCGATAGTAGTGTCTTTTTCGTAAGTTGTACAAATCTATGTCCTTCTGCTTATTTTTTGTAGTTATCATCTTCCACCCAAGTCATCAACGCTGCAGCCGTCGGACAAGATCTCGCCGCATATGTTAAGACATACAAGCCACAAGACATGTATTTGTGCTATCAGCTGTTATGTTATCTTATGATTTGTTTTTGACCATGATTATTGCTACATAGGTCCAATGAGCCATTCGTGGTTTGACACACCAATTCCGCCCGAGGAGCCTACGGTAGATCTTTTTCCTCACATTGTCTAAGTGGGTGATAGAAGTTTTTAGAGTCGGCAGACGTCGTCGAAGTCGGCCGAGATTATATTTTTCTTCTGTTTCAAGCAAGATGCCACGCTTTATGTACAAAGTTCTGTTCAGTTTTGGTTTGTGTTAAAATGCAAAGCAAGTTTAAACCTGATCACGGCTGGCTTCGAAGAAGTCGGCTATCTTTAAGAATTTAGGATACCAACCCGAATCCGACATTATGCTCCAACATTCCAAGTTGATCGAATTTTTTTTTTCTATTTCAAGTGGGATCCTACATTCGTATGATGGTTTCCACAAAAATTCAAGTATTGAGTTCAGGTTAAGATGCAAACAGAATTCAAACGAACTTAATTCGTAAAGTTCAAGGAGTTGATTTGGTGTTTCCAACCATTTAAGGTAAGTTCTCGGAGGCGACGGATATCTTCGACCTTATATTTTCCTTCTGTTTCAACCCAGACGCTTTAAGTGCAAAGTTCCATAAAAATCCTAATGTTTGGGTTTGTATTAAGATGCTAGGCAAGTTTAAACCTGACAACGGCCGATTTCGAAGATGGCAGCCACCTCCAGGAATCTCCGATACCTATTCGAACCCGTCTTTTTGCTTGAACATTCCAAATTGATCAGGTTTAAATATTTCTTCTGTTTCAAGCGGAATGCAACATATTTATATTAGGTTCCATAAAATCTAATAATTTAGTTTGAGTTAAGATGTAAAATGAATTTAAACAAACTTAATTAATACCAAATTAACATAAAGTTCAAAGAGTTGGTTTGGTATTTGAAATTCTCGGAAGCGTACTATAAATGAAAAATGTTGATGGGATATACTAATGCTGGTGAAAAAATATCCCTTGGGTACTTAATCAACGGTGAAAAATTGAATATAATTGATTTTGCTGTTTTTAAGAGAATATCAAATATTCAAAAACAAGAAAAAGATTGCTAGGGAATGTTGAAATTATACTAATTGGTTAGATATATCTTCAGGTTGTTTAATGAAACGCAAAATAATTATAAATACTAAATGGGTCATTTTCCAGAAAATACAAAAAATTTTGATTATGAAATATTGCCCAAAACGGTTCTAATGCACCAAAAACAGTTTTCAGATGCACAGCTAATCCCGGATGTTTCTAGATGATAGTGGTTTTCAAACGATTTAAAAAATTTACTAAATTTATCAGCTCCGTTAAAATATATGCGGATGCGAATGCAGATGCGGATCATCAAAACAATGCGGATCATCAGTAGTTACGAATTCGGATACGAATATCCATTACATCACTAATTTCGATTATTTTCTTAATCTTAGAAATTAAGAAATTGAGAGCGGTGCGAAGAAAATAACATCTTTATCAATCAATCAGTTTTGTTGATTGCGTCATTTGCGCCCACCCCTCCTCGACAATTCTAGGTGAATAAATGCTCATTTCCAAGGAAATGAAATACCGGATATAGAACTGATAGAGTGGTTGAACCAATTTTAGCGGTTAAATTTGCAATTAGCAATATGGTTGTTAATTGAATTGCAACCACTACGTTCCACCAAAATACGATGGGATTGAACTTTAATTATTCCGCAATTGCTATAATATTTTGTTAATAAATAAATAAAATAATATCTGAAAAATAGAAAAATAAAATAAATAAAATGTGTGAGTAAGCACTGAAAATCTTTAATAAATCTATTTCCATTATTATTCATAGTCGTTCCTCCAGGGAACAGAATATTTTTAGGTAAAATAACTGGTAATGACAGAAAACTCCGATATGAGTTTCATTAATGAAAGAGGTCTTATATTTAGCAACAATTAATTAGAAATAGAGCCATTTCAAATAAAGCTTTGTTTTTTATGATTACCATACCGATTAATTAAGACACGAAAGCGAGCTAAAGAAAATTCTCGTTTTTCTTCGAAGTTTTCTAAAAATATTTGTCACAAAATTTCAAGTAGTGTTGTTCATAAAAACTGCTGGGTTTGGGAGCACATCGTTGGAAAGCTAATCAATTGGGATATTTTATCCGAATCTTCCAAGAAGGGATCTATAGTTTTAAAAGGCAGTTTTTATCTCTTACGGGTAATAACTTCAATACAATAAACAAAGTATGATTGCAAATAATCATTATGTTTGATATTCCATTTAGCTCAATAGAGACGAGTTAAAACGCTGTTTATTTACGTTACTTCTGAAAAACTGTATCTTTTAAAGGGAGACGGATGATAAATCCATTTTTTTAATCTTCTCGAAGACTCCTTCACATATGCGATGTTCTCTGGCAATAATTTTATTGATAATGTACAGGATGAATTTTTCTGTTGATAAATTATGTAGTTTGCTATAAAACTTATTCTCAACTATTCAAAATAAAATTTTTATATTATAGAATATAAAATTGGAGTTGCCATTTAAATTAATATTGTCATTTAAAAAGACGCCAAATTTATAATGGATTTTAATATTTTCATGGATTTCTGCCAGAAGAAACTCCTTTTCAAGATATTTCAGACACTTTCAAACTTTTTTCCATACACTGCCTAAATATATATAGATTCATATTTACCTTAATTACTTAAAAGATTAATAATTTTAAATACCTCCCAATAAACTGTATAACAATAAACATTCGCTGCTATCTAATCTGTTGTACTAACCTAAAAACAACAGAGGATTAGATGATTCGATATATAGAAGCTTCTTTCATGTTCTATTAATATTTCTATATCGCAAATTTTTAGTTCCTATTGAGTAACTTTTCTAGAACCAGAAGAAATTGTTTGGAAAAGCTTTATTATGACAAGCACGTTTTGCAGTCACGACGATCTTCCATCAGTAGTTAATTTATCGATGTCTTCTCTGTCCAAATTAGAACTCATATTAATATCACGGTAAATCGAGTTTAGTCAGGAGATGTTTAAATGAGGCCAAATCCCTCGATCATTAATCAAACGACGCAAACACAAGCGAACCGTGAATTTATGAAACGAATAATGTGAAGTTGTGCATGAAGAAACTGACTAAGAACGTAACTTTAGGTGAGGCAATTTATATTAAAGCATTTATGTATCTCTAAATTATAAGTGTTTCAGTATTATGCGTGTTTCGGCATCTTTCAATATTATGACTTCACATAACATTTTGAACATTCGGGAGTTTTCTGTTTTTTGTTATCTTGATTTTATGAGCTTATTAAATTTATTTTGTTTAAAAAGTTGCTTCTATAATCCTAAAAAAATCTTTGTTTCAAAAAATCTAAATTACGTCAATAAGTACTTTCTATATTTTATTTATTGACAGTTTAAGATTACATTTATTTGTTATATTTGTTGTGTTATATATAAATCGGATAAGATGCTAAGTGCCTTTAATTGTAGTAGACACACCTTCGACTGATATATCTATCCAATTTATCTCAATAACCTTACTGAATGTACTTATAACAAAAATCTTAATAAATTAATCGGTCGAGTTCATTTTCATAATCAATCAATCGGTTCATACTTAGGGGATTCCAATCAATATTTCGTTCTTAATAAAACATCGAATGATTAAGCACCTACACATTACATCATTTCTTACTACTTTCTAATCTTTTTAACTTGCTTAAATATTTGATATTGTAGATTAACTCAACTTTCTACATTTCTCAATATCAATTAAGTCGAATTGGGTTGGGTTACGTTTGTTTTATGTTTATTTGAATATTTTGAAGTAACTAATTATTTTGATTTTTATTTTGTATTTAATTTTTTTACGTATTAAGCTTTTTTATATTTTTAGATATAATGATTATTTTCAACATTCCTTTGCTTAAATTATTGCAAAATTATCCTGCAATGACGCCGATACTTATTGACACTTTTTTAAAGTGCTTCGAACTTAACAAAGGGGACTTTAATTATTCGTTTTTTATAGTATACGTAAGGAGTTTTAGATCTATAATCAATATTAATTTTATCACATTTTACGCATCAAAATTATCCGGGGAAGTATGTTTAAAATTTTTATCGTATATATTGCGTCCTAAAATCCAGTAAATACTAAACGTGTTGTTTTCGCGTTCAATAACTGCAAACACACACACATGTGTAGATTACATCACGTGTTAGTTAATTTTACGTATTTTTTGATCGGACCTAATATGTTAACATAGAAAAATTATTATTATTATTGATGTTTTTTCTTTCGTCGTTATTTCAATTACTTAAACTATAATTTTTTAATTCTTTTAGTTTTGAAAAAAAGAATGTTTAAGATTGTTACTTGTTGATACTCAAACCGTAGCAAGCGATATACTTTCCGTTTTCCCCGTGACCTTGAAGCGTGATTTCCGCATTTTCCCCCGCCGTCTTTAAGATTATTGATTTTTGAAGCAAGGTGGTCCGCCACCACCTTTAAATGCCAAGCGAACTTCTTTGTGGAAAATGGAGCTGCTCACGCACCTTTTCCACTCTCTTCTTTGTTTGGAACCGTCGTTTTAGGTCATAGGTTATTCGTTTTATTTAGGTACTTTTTTTTTTGTAAATTATCGATTTGTCATCTAAAAAGATAATTATTTGAACACAATACAAATTTTCTAATAATATTATTTAATGTTTTTTGTGCTTAGTTGCAAATCGGGGTTTTCCCTAATAAAACGAAAATTTAGATGAGTTGGCATTTTATTTTTGTCCTGTCGTAAAAGTGGTTACGAAACGTTATTATTAATATGACCGTGTTCATTTGCATCAGCGGTGCAAGGTGCTGTAAAAAGTCTATTTTTGAATTTTATCTTTTTAAAAAGGTACTTGTCATATACATATATATAGGAATATTATTAGCATTCAACTCGATAAGGGATTTATTTTTGGAAGATTTTTTCTTAAATGCAAATTTTTTATTTCTCAAAAAAATCAATATTGATTGAATCATAAATAAGTTAACTTACTTAAAAAAATATTATCTCGTTATAAAATTATTTAACCCTATTTAAAATGTGATGACTACGTGTTAACTTTGCAGCTACAATTATTGGTCTTAAATGCAATATAAAGACAATCTTTTGGTATTGCACGGATCCTTTCTTGAAACTATTGCCGCCTTAATCGTCCGCAAAAGACAATTTACCGCCACGTTATCGACATTAAGATATATATGCCGAGGCATTCGACACGATTTCGCTCTGTCCTCAACGAAAACCAAAAAAGGCCACCGCGAATTCCGAACGTTAAATAATTGTTTTTGCGGTTGTCCGAACCACCCAGCCCTCATCGACCTCTTTGGTTCCCTTTACTTTCTTAAAAGCACGTCTCGCAGCCGTCATCTAAAAATAAAATCATTAAATTTTTTTTTCTGAAATGTTATATCAATCTATTTCTGTAAAAACGTAAACAACTTATTATACAATTATTTTTTTTTAGGTCTGAGGGAATGGAGACAAATTCAGATCAAAATTCCAGTAATGATTTTCCGTTAAGAAAAACAGCCTCGGAACCGAATTTGTTAAAGGTTCGTTTAAAACAGCGCGTTATGGAACGTAGGACGAACCCGATGACTAAACGGCATCTTCCGCCATCTCTCAAGAAGAAATTGTTGAGTAGTTGTTTGCCCCCAAGCGAATCACCACCGCAGGAGCCACCGAAAGAATTGAGTCCGCCGTGCGACTCCGAGGAGTACCAAAGACACGTGTTGTTTAGCAGCCCGTCGATGCCGAATATCTCTTTGGCCGCCCATCATCTTTCCCCGGATCTTTCGGAGGCCGCTTTAAGAGCAAGGTGTACAGCCAGGCTTGGAATGCCCCTTACTGGACAAATGCTGCCTGGCACATTGCCGTTTTATCCTTCGTTACCCGCCATCGAAAGCGAACACGAAGAAGGCTCAACTTTAGACACTATTAGTGAATTACAGGTAAGAAATGCATTCAATTTTAAAATATGATGCCATCTATGAATGAGAAAGCGAAATATGTCGTTTCAAAAATAAAGTTATAGATTTTCTTTTAAAACACGCATTTTCTCCGTGATAAAATCGCTTTTTTTTTTAATAATAAATCATTCTTTTATTTACGTATTTTTATGTTTCACTTTGTAAGGTGTAACTTGTGTGCTATTCGTTTTAGTGTAGTACAAGAAAATGTCGTGTTTTTAATAAGATCTTTAGCAACCTTTTTGAATTAAATGACTGATAACCAAGTTTCTGATAATTTCCAAGTTAAAGAGAGTTGAAATTGAGGTTAAACAAGTTAAAAGTTCTTAAAACTTTAGAGGGCTTTTAGTAAAGTTAGATTTAATTTTAAATATAATTTGTTTTAATTAGAACCGAAAATGTTTAATTTTAAAATGTTAATCAATTTTTTTTAAAGATACTTATTAACTACGTGCGTTTTTATTTGGCAATGATATTAGTCGAGCGATCATAAAATTGGTTTTATTGGCTTCCTACCACGTCATAAAAGTTTAAATCTTGCGAAATATTCATTCAGATGACAATAAAAATAGTTAATCCTACTTCTTAATATAAGCGATAATATAATCGTCATTTTCTTTTAATCAATCATGTTTTCAAAATTACATAATAGCTTTTATTAGATTTGAAGATTTCAGTTAAAAATATACTCAATAGAATATCATTTAGATCATTTCATGAAAGAAATTTTTACATGATTAGCAAGAATCTGACATAGTCTAGTTCCAACATATTCGTGAAATTGCCTGCACACGTGTCAATTAACCGATATTTCTTCTCTATTTATCTCCTAAATACGTATTTGGGCATCGCAAATGATTATACCAAGATCATATGCGCTCATTTACCGCTTCAATTCATACACAAGATGTGAGATTGCTTACTTCATCGCAGATCTTTGGAAACTTCCTCCTTTATAATTGCGAAATCGGTCTATTCATTTGTACACAAAGACAATGTCTATTTACAAATGAAATGTAGTTTAAGAGATTTGTTATATGCGGATTTAGCCTCAAGTTCATTGCGTTTTATAATTAGAAAACACATAAAAATTAACAACATTAGCACTTTGAAAACACTTTTAAATACATTTGTTTGAACAAAATTCTCAAAAATATTTATACCGTAAAATCACGTAAATATTATCTAAAACTGTATTAATTACTTTTTCCTACCAAATCTTTTTTTATTTATAACAAAAATGCAGGTCAAATCATATTTGATATCTTGATCTTTTTATATTTAACATAATATCTTGCTTTTTAATTTTATACTTCTTATTTCTATACTTCTATACCGAGATATTGATGGTTATTTCTGGAAATCTTCTAAAGCAGTTTTTTGCCTCCAGAAATCATGAATCAACAAGACAGGAAATTTGTAATTATACACTCTGGATAAATAATAAACATCTTTCTGACTAATCTTTATCTCGATTAATTTTAAATTTGGTTTATAGGATTATCTTTTAGATTATCACGTATGGTGGACTTTTCACCTATATTGATTAGTGCCGGCCGGGTTACAACAAAGTTCAGACAGTCCAAGTTCCCAATCTCAAACATAATCCAACCTTTTTTTTCGTTTCTTACGTCGGTTCTTAACACATTGTTTAGTTTCTTTTTACACATCACACTTTTTATGAGGTATGGTTATTTTATTTTCGTTAGCATTCGATGATTACTGTCTAATTTGTAAAATTTAAAACATAAACACGTTAAAGCTATATTTTGTAATGATCATGTTTTAAGATGTATAACTAATTACGAAGTATTCAATCTGATTCTGTAAAGAGAATTGAAAGTTAATTTACAGTTTCAAAAAATTGTACATAAATTGTTTCTAAAAGCTTTGAAATTCATTTACATCCAAACAGGTTGAGTGGTGACAAAATGCATCTAAATAATAAAGTTAACGTACCTCCACCCTTCGCCAAGCTAAACATGCGCTTAACATTTTACCCAATCTGGATCTATTTAACTCTGCGCGAATAGTTAAGGGTTTAATATAAGTACGAAGGCTTTCACGACGGGTGTTAATTGAACTAAAATTAGAACTAACACTAGCACTAACACTAGAACTATCACTAGGACTAACACTAGATCTAAAACTAGAAACTTTCGGGTTTCGCCGTGCGTTTTTTGAAAAAATGTTTGACGTTTCGGATGCCATGTTGCAACCTTCTTCAGAAACTGGTTCTAACTGAGTATCTAACTGAACTGAGTATCTAACCGAACAGTTAGAACCAGTTTCTGAAGAAGGTTGCAACATGGCATCCGAAACGTCAAACATTTTTTCAAAAAACGCACGGCGAAACCCGAAAGTTTCTAGTTTTAGATCTAGTGTTAGTCCTAGTGATAGTTCTAGTGATAGTTCTAGTGTTAGTGCTAGTGTTAGTTCTAATTTTAGTTTAGTTAAGGGTTAATTGTGTTTGATAAGAGCTGTTAAAATTTAACTTTATGTTACCTCCTGAGGTAATCTATAATAGAAAACCCCGGGTAACTAATCGTGATACGATCTAATCTCTCCCCACGGAGAGAAAACAGTTTATTCACGAATAAATTCACGAACCGTTTACATTCACATTATAGGTTTATTTTAATACGGATCAATAAAAAACCGTTTATTTTCAATCAAACTCGTAATTTTAATTTCTCAGTACTGCTCCTTGGCCACGATAAATAGGATTTATTTTATTATATTCACTTGTTTATTTATTTTTATTAGTGACAAAATAACTATAACAATTGTCACTTCATAATTAAACAATATTTGTTCGAATAAACCTTAAAATTTCTTTACTTCCCGCAGCAATCAAAATTTTCTGCATCTGTAATAATTTGTGTGCCTGGACGTTCTATAATTCTTAATTGAGTTCTTTGCAACCTTTCCGGTTTAACATCATCTTCAATTCTTCCATAACCGACTACGCAGTCAAATAAGCACCAACAGGTGGGACGTTAACTGCGTAATTAACAACTCTAACTTAACACAATCTTTTTGAAAAGTATAATCACTGCAATATCGTATTGACTTTCATCTTTAGCAGGTCTCTTGTATATAGGATGAATGCGAAACGATTCTGCTCTATAGGTTGCGGCTATGGATAGATTAGGAAGAGCGTTAAGTCTTCAATCTTATCTCGGGTACAAGTTTCATCTACATAATGAGTGACGGTAATAACGAAATTATTGTCTGCAGTTGTCGTATTGTGTTCATTTTGAGAACACATTAAAAGTGGAGTTACAAAAAACTTAATTTAAGAAAATTAAAAATATACCTGTTGTTAAGCACAACAAGAATATAAAGGATAACCAATTCGTGTTCATGTTCAGAAGTTGTTTAAAACTACTGCTGCTAAATTAAAATTAATTTATATAGGTGAAACGAAATAAATATTAACACAAAACTGTAATTATTTTAACATTTTATACGCACAGCATTATTATATTAATTAACTATTAATTAACATAGAACAGGTGTAGTACGTTTACTTATCCGGTCGATTGGAGTTGATATGTATCTCTTTATCTAACTCATTAAAATCCTATGTCTTGTCTAACTTATTGAAAGCCCTATCTGCAGGTCGAAAACGGTACTTCCGTACTTCCGGATTTCAATGTGTTAACATTGAAGGAAGTACGGACTAGGCCAATCGGCCGAATTTTATTAAAATTGATAATTTATTTTTTCACTTCTATTAAGAATGAAAGTTTTGGGAGACTGCAAAGAAAATATCGATCTTGAAAAATCGACCTCAGGTACTTTTTCCGAATGATTATTATTATGAGTTTTGAGAAATGTGATGAACCAACGCCATCAAAATGAATTATTTTTAAATAACGTCTTAGACCACAATATCCACAAAAACTAAATGGTATGAGCAGGAATCATTATAAAGGAAATCATCAGATCTTTTTTCATAAATGGAAATTCAAATGGCAATAATACTAAGAATTTTTGCAAAACAATGTTATTCGTACAATTCAGAATACTCATAACATAGAGAGCATGTAGATAGGTAATACAGGTTCTATTAAATGGCCCGCACGAACTCGTGACTTAGCCTCAACGATTTTTTGTGGCCTTTTTTAAATAATTCCATTACGGGTATGGAGATGACCGTCCAGCAAATACAGTAAGCGATACAATTGAACCGGATGTATTTATTAATGTCCGGCAAAATGTTTAAAATCCGATAATTTATTAAATAAATGAGCAAAGTTATGTATCATTCTACTCTTTTCATTTTGGTTTTCACAATGATTTGTAATTCAAAATGTTATGGTGTAATTTTGCACTAGATGGTCATAACTAAAAAATAATAGTACTGTGTACCAGGGATTAATTTCTTTTTAATTTTAACTAAATCCTTTTTTACATAATTATACAGATTGTGGTTAGTGAAAACAATTGATAACTAACTTTAATAAAACCCGTTCGCAAGTCATTAAAGCTTTCGATATATGTGAGCGCAAGCTACACCCACTTACAGTGGACCAGTTATTGCATCTATCCAGGTCACTTGAGCGCAGACTGTATAGTATTGTATTACATTGTTATGTTATGTCTATTATTGTGTTAGAGTATACAGGGTCCTTCAGCTCAGCTCCAGTCTTCTATAGCTCAGTTATTAATTAGGTTAAGAGATTGATATTTTGCAGGCTTGTACTGTATCTCAAACCGCTTTTCAGGATATTATTTATTTATAGAAATTTTTTATAGAAATTACTTTACAGGCTGTCCCAAAAAAGCGTAGACCCCATAATGCTATATTTTTTAAAATTTCACGATATATATTTTCTCACAGTTTTGGGTCTCAGTTTTTAGGGTTAACGAAATCACTAGATCTTACTTAATAAGTTTGTTCTTAAACTTTATTCATGAGACACTGTTTGTAATTTTAATTAATTTTTAAAACTAGCGATGCAAAGATGATTTTCTTTTCTTTTTTATTTTTTTGTGCTGCTATCATTCTGCCGATTTTAATAAAATTCTATAGGTGTGTAGGCACCCATAAAAGACACTCAAAACTGGAGAAAAGATATATCGCACAATTTAAAAAATATGTCATCACGGTATCACACCTTTTGGGACATCTGTATAATCAAAAATAATTTCCGGAAATGCAGTCAGAGACCCCGCAAAATTTTAAACTCCTAACTTAATTAATAACTGAGCTACAGAAGACATGAGCTGAGTTGAAGGACCCTGTATATTGTCCCATTGTTATAACTATATTCGATGAATTATTGTAATATTCCTGACACCAATTCTTTGATACTTATAGAGAATACGGCCCATCTTTATACAGTGATTCGTTATCACTACATTCTTAACATAATTACGACCTACCCTTAGTAATTCTTCTACACTCTAACCACTTATGTCTAGAAGTCAAAAAATCTTACTTGTCTTAGGCCCGTTACTACCATCTTTTAGTTAAAGTTATCTTATAGATAAATCCATCTACTAACCAATCAGAGCGCGTAAAATAGCCGTAACCATAGTAACAATCTCTTAGATAGTTTAACTAGAAGATGGTAGTAACGAGCCTAAGGCCTTAGGTGGGCCTTAGGTAGTAATGGGCCTTAGGTCCATTACTAACATCTCTTAGTTAAACTTATCTTTTAGATAAACCCATCCACTAGCCAATCAGAATGCCTAAAATAGCCGTAACCATGGTGATAATCCCTTAGATAGTTTAACCAAAAGATGGTAGTAACGAGCCTTATACGTTTGAAAAGTAACGGATAAATTCGATAAAATCATTACAAACAATTTATAAAAAATCGCTGAAACGAGCCTAAAGATTCAAATTTTTTGCACATTTTTGTGTATATTTTAAATTTTTTCCGCCATTTTTAAACGAGTTTTGACGTCATCAAAGTTTTTTTTTCAAATGGAACACCTCACTTTTTATATCGGAATATGAAAGAGGATATTTTCTGAACTATGTACGGTAAGTGTTAATATCGGTTACATCAGAAAAATTTCGAGAAAAATTCATTTAAAGTTTCATTATTTCCCATTTATTTGATACAAAAATTGCAGTAGCAATGCGTAACCATGGCAACCAATTGTTTTGATTTGACATTACCAAATGTCAAAATTCAATTTGAATTGAATTATTTAATTAAATTAATTATTATTACTATTGCATTTGAGCTACAAAAACAACAATAGCTTGTTGCATCAAACGCATAAAAAACGAATTTCGAAGAATTTTGTAGACAATTCAATTCAAGTTGAATTTTGACACTTGGAAATGTCAAATCAAAACAATTGGTTGCCATGGTTACGCATTGCTACTGCTATTTTTGTATCAAATGAATGGTTACCACTTTAATCACCAATAAATTGCAAAAATTTAAATATTTAGACCCATTTCAGCGATTTTTACGTAAATTATTTGTAATGATTTTATCGAAGTTATTCGTTACTTTTGAAACGCACTGTACAATGCCTCGAACTTCCTACCAATATATTAGACCTGATTGATGATGTAAAATTGAATACAGCCTAAAAATGCAACTTCCTGATTTAGATCAGATCAGGGAGTCACAGCAATATTCAAAGTACATTACTGCATAAAATGTTCTGAAAATTTGTTAATGAAAGCAAATTGTCATTTAATGAGTTTGAAAGCAATTCAATATAAAAGATGATGTAGACAATGTTTGGTGAACTGAAATCAACAATATTAAACCGCGCATGGAAAATGATTTTGCTCGATTGTGTTAGTTCTACAACTGATAACAGTCGTCCTGATCTGCTTCCTAAAATTAGACAAAATATGTTACATTTAGCAAAAGAAGTTAGTTTTGAAGACTTTGAAAAGGTTGTCGTGAAATTGTTGGGTGCTGATCGCCGCTTTTGGATAACGAGTTAATTGAACTTGAAAAGAACAAAATATTTCAGTCGGGAGAAGAAGTAGTTGACATAACAATCCCATGATTGACTTTAAAACAGTTATTCAATGCACTTATGCATTTTGAACAACATTTTTCATGATATTACTGCAGATGTAAGCTGCTACAAGGACTGGAGAGAGAAAAGTTTTCCAGTGTTGCTTTTCAAACATGGGAAACTGATAAACTTGTCAATTTTTCTGAATCAAAATAAATTTATTTTACGGTTTTTATCCAATTCTTCCTCATTGTTAGATAAAATCAAAACGTCTTAAAAATCTCTTACATATACCACATATAGGGTATTCCGAAAATGTACACGTAGCGACATACTTCGTTCGATTTTAAAAGAGAAATGTTAATATAAAATGAAGTTCAAATAAAAAAGTTCAGATAATTTGTCTATAATGATTAGTATTCAAAATCCGTTGATAAATAAGATGTAATTTAGTATAAAAAGAATTTTGAAAACTAGTTTTTTGGTGGAAATCAGTTTCTTCAGCTTTAAAGTTCGTTTTTAACATTCTTT
This sequence comes from Onthophagus sagittarius, assembly GCA_036711965.1. Taxonomy (NCBI): domain Eukaryota; kingdom Metazoa; phylum Arthropoda; class Insecta; order Coleoptera; family Scarabaeidae; genus Onthophagus; species Onthophagus sagittarius. Next base: position 40,892,695 of record JASERS010000004.1, read on the forward strand.
AATATCGTATTTTAATGAAAAACACATTTAACAACATAGTGGAAAGAGTTTGTAATTTTGGAATTTTAGTGTCATTCAAATTTGATTATGAGATTTCTTATCTTTTCATTCGAAATTAATTAATATTTATAATTAATTGTAATGTCATAAGTGGTACCACATTTATGTTTAAGACACGTACAATTATAACATATAATTCACATACAATTCGAACAATTTTGTTGCCAAATGATACAAACATACAATATGTGTTACTTTTAATACTTATTATTCTAACAGTAATAATTATTAAATAATCATTTATATACCTGGTATTGCAATACAAGAAAATGAAGAGTAATGTATTTTCCTGGATTGAAATTGATTCAAATCAAATCTAATTCAATTTATTTGAATACAATGTTGCCACATTTCTTTTAAGTGCTTCCTGAAACGGTACCGCTTTTTATAAGATAACATTAAAATTTTCACCAATTAAGCATATTCATAATAGTTCTTTTACTTGCGCTGAAACATTTACTATTCCTTGGATTAAAATATCATGTGTTTCTAATTTCTCTTTGTCGCCCAAATGCTCATATAATAAATATCATAGGTTATATGTATATACAGGGTTATATATACATGAAAAATTAAGATGAATAGTCTTAATATGCATGGTCTCACTAACGCCGCTGAGTTTTTATGTAAAGTGCTCAATTGGTCTCTTGCAAAACTGTGGTTAATGCAGCAGTTTTTAAGTCATTTACATTTCAAATAATTTTGGCAAAATGAAATAACGTAAACAATATACAACACATTTATTTTATAAAACGTAATAATTGAAAATATTGTTAAAAATCAGAGTAGGTTCTAGAATTGTCCACCTTCTGATTCGGCTTCTTATTCTCAAAATTAAAAAAATGTTGCTTTAATCAATTTTGTACAACAAATTTGATAGATAATTAATCATATTACACCAAAATACTGCCTATTGATAGTAGCATAGAAAATATTCTTGACAACGAGTTTTCATTGCAGATAATCATTAATTTTAAAAGAACTTAAATACCCTCGTTAAGGAGGCATTTGCGAGCCCCTGTATATCAAGACTACTTATCTTTATTTTTCGTGTTACCTGTTCTAGAAGTCTGTTAGTCGTTTTTTGCATCACCTTTACAATAAAACTGATTGACGTCTGAAGATCTGGCTGGCCAAATGTTCATTTAGCTCATTGAAGTCAGCAAAGATGAGCTCCGTTCTATTACAAGTTCATTTATTTTTTAAAAGTAAATTGGTCAACAAAGTGATCGTATAACATTTTGCACCAAATTAAAACTAAATTGTAATTTATCCATATATTTATGCAATTTGCTCTTGTTGTATCACGTAATCATAACATCATGATCATATCATCACATTGCAAAATTTCGTTCAAGAAGATTTGCTGTTACTTATTTATGCTGAATATGAATTCTGGGAAGTAAACCAGTTTCGTAGAGAATGTTAGTGAATGTTATGAACATTATACAAAGTTAATCCTAAAATCATGTTGGCATACTCAGCAGTTGTAAACTTGAACGGTATTGTATGCCAAATGTATGCCGTAAGTCTTTAACTTACAAAACAAAGTGAATTAGTGTATTTTTGTGCCACACAATATGGTATGAATCATGTTTATCATTGAGCCTCATTTTCTTGTATTTAGCTTTGTACATTTGGCTTAGTTGGAATAAATCGTCATTCTAAATATTTATCAATTCAAAAAGAAACTATTATAACGTTATTTTGTCTTATCCTCAGAATGTCTGATACAACACACTATTATATATAGAGAAATATTGCAGGATTCTCAACTAGTTTAATTTCCATAATTCGTTGATTGACATTGGAAAGATTGAAAAAGCGATTTGTTGTAGCATTATATTTAAATATATTATACCTATTATAACACTCAACAAAAGGGTGAAGTAAAAACAATTAGTAATCAAATTGAGTTCCTTTCTGAAACTGGTATTGTTACGAAAAAGGTTACTTTGTGTATGTATGTGACAAAGAAAATTTTTGCATAACTCACAATCAGGTTACTTTAACAGGTTACGTTTATCCAAATAATCAACGTTTCAAAGCTAATTTAGTTTTGAAATTTATTCACCATTTACATATTTCGGAGGTAGATGTGAGTAATAATAATGAGTCATATGGTTAAAAAAATATCTGAGTTATGGGATTACTTAAAAATTAATGCTTTGAATAATCAAATGAAATTCATGGTTTTAAACATTAATGAGAACTTTTTAAATTATGTATTTAATTTAAATAAAGCGAGTGTTTTAATAATCAATTATATTTATAGGAACCTCCAACAAGAGGTGTGATACGCCCTTTAGGCCGAACTCAATCATCCCCTTTACCTCTCGGCCATCCAATTTTAGATGGAGTGCAACCCCCGCCCTTGCCGCCACCACCACCTATAGAAGAACAAGAACAACGAGATCTTGAATTAAGGGCAAATGAATCGAGAAGGTAACTAAATCAATAATTTGTTTTTGTGATAATATAATTATTATTTTTAGTATACGTCCGTTATCACGAGCATTAAGCAGTCCAGTAGTTCATCTTGGAGCACCGGGAGTAGCCCCAACGCTCTCAAGACGACGAGCATCTTCGACACCAACAACCGGCCTTGCTTTTGATAACCAAATGTTGAAGCACGCTTGCGTTTGCGGTAACAACAGTATCCATCCGGAACATGCAGGTCGATTGCAAAGTATATGGGCGAGACTTTTAGAAACCGGATTGGTGCAACGTTGCGACCGATTAAGGCCGCGAAAAGCGACTCCTCAAGAACTCCAAACGTGTCATTCGGAAGCGCACGCTCTCTTATACGGTACCAGTTCGTTGAATCGACATAAAATGGATATGAGTAAATTATCTTCGTTGCCGGTTACGTCCTTTGTGAGATTACCTTGCGGAGGAATTGGAGTTGATACGGATACGACGTGGAATGATCTTTTTACGGCACCCGCTGCGAGAGTCGCGGTTGGATGTACCGTTGATTTAGCGGTAAGAACTTGGACTGGCGATATTAGGAATGGATTTGCCATTGTTCGGCCGCCGGGACATCACGCCGAACCGGAACAAGCGATGGGTTTTTGTTTTTTTAATTCTATAGGAATAGCGGCGAGGATTTTACAAAGCGAACACCACGTACAAAAAATACTCATATTTGATTGGGATGTTCATCACGGTAATGGAACTCAACAAATTTTTTATGATGACCCGAGAATATTAGTGATCTCAATGCATCGACACGACGATGGTAATTTTTTTCCTGGTACAGGTAATCCAGATGAATGCGGCAACGGACCCGGATTAGGTTTTAACGTTAACATCGCTTGGTCAGGTGGATTAAATCCCCCGTTAGGTGATGCGGAATATTTAGCGGCATTTCGAACAATCGTAATGCCAATCGCTCGGGAATTTAATCCGGATATTGTGTTGGTTTCCGCCGGATTCGACGCCGCGGAAGGTCATGCACCTCCATTGGGGGGCTATCGTGTCTCTCCGGGTTGTTTTGGGTTTATGACGCGACAATTAATGCAATTAGCTCACGGCCGGGTCGTTTTAGCATTGGAAGGCGGTTACGATTTGCCCTCGATATGTGATTCAGCGGAGGAGTGCGTGCGCGTTTTATTAGGCGATCCCCCGTCGCCGATTTCCGTATCCGAACTAAGTAAATCGCCGTGCGCGAACGCGATCGTCGCGTTACAGAAAGTGATCAGGATACAGACGATGCACTGGCCGTGTTTGCAAGAAAGTGCGAAAAGTGTCGCGTGTTCGTTTAACGATGCAGTTCGTAACGAAAAAGACGACAAGGATACTGTGTCGGCGATGGCGAGTCTGTCGATGCAACAACAGGGAGTGGTACTAACTAGGTACCCAAGTCCGAATGTTACGGAAGGTATGGCCAGTTAATGTCGGGCTATCAATAGTAGCAAAAGAAGAAGGAGGAAGGCAAAAGTCAAAACATTCCGGCGGTTCAATTGGCCGCTTTTAACGTTAAGATCAAATTATCGTGTGTTTTATTTTTGTTAATATATTTGAAAGTTTTTAATAAAATTGATTTATTTACTTTTATTAATTTTTTTTTCTTTTCTTTTTTAGGTTTCGATTATTACATCTTATATGCAGGAAATCCCATAATTATGACTATAAAGTCAAGTATTAAAACAACTTGGCAATGAAGATGATAAGTAGTCCTGACTTAAAAACCGTTCTAAAAGTTCTTTCTCTGTTTTCATAACTAGAAAAATAAACCTTGTTAAATGGCATTCATTCATGTCAAGTTTAATTAGTGCAAATCAGGAAAATGTTTATCAAGATTAAACATTAACGTATTTTTATAAAACGTTTTTGAATTAATTGTACCTTCACTTTTGAAATGAAAAGATTTTATTCATTACTTGATATTTAATTGTAATTATGGGACACTAAAAAACGTTACAAACACTTTTTGTTATATGAAGTGATTAAAAGTTTGTCTGTTTTTTGTTTTTTTTAATCACTTTGTATAACACCCAGTTGAAATAAATGTGAATAGTTTATGAAACAAAAAACTTTATTAGGCGATAATATAAAAATTGTTGATGGATGAATCTATTAAATTTATTAAAAAGATTATTATAGAATTGATTTGGGGCCTTTTTTCCTTCAATTATTTCACCTTAATTAGGAGCACACAATCGAATTAATTTGCACATTATTAACCCTCCGTCGGGCGCAACTGGCCTGACAGGCACAAGTAGAATGATTTCTTAAAAAGTGTAGAAGTCTACTTCTTTATAGTCTACTTTCTTTACCTGTTGATTACAGTATACCTAGTCCGTTAGCTCGCGCGTTTTTTAAAATTTATTTATTATTGCCTTGAATTCATAAGCTCATTGCGCCCGGAAGCGTCATAAATATTTTTGCCAATAAATTGATTATTTTTTTCATCATGTGATTATTTTAGCTGTTTCTTCACATATCACGTAATATTCTATGATACTTCTATTTATTATTTTTTCTTCTATTGATATGTTTTTTGTGAGAACAAATATTTTATCTGCAAAACCTAGTTATAGTATAAAGTTGTCGCGACGTTTTATATTTCTCAAACCAAATAAAAAAGAATTCCCACAATTGCTAATGTTGTTGTTCTCAGTCAAAAAGGTATAAAGTAGGCACATTTACTGAACTAAAATAAGTTCTAAAATAAATATTTTTTTCCAATCAACGCTAAGACTTGTCCGTGATCCCTCAATCACCGATGTCAAATACTGCAAATAAATTTGTTGAGATATAACTACATTACTTGACATAGGAGATTGTAATTGACAAGTTTTGAGAGAGTCCTCACCGTTCGTGAGAACAAATCTTATCTTTGAAACCTAACTAGAAGTAAAGAGTCGTCGCGCAGTTTTATATTTTTCAAACCAATTAAAGAATTCTCATAACTGCAAATGTTGCTGTTCCCAGTAGTAAAAGGTATAAAAGAAGGACATAATGTTGAAGTAAAATTACTTCTAAAATAGGTGGTTCCGACTGTCCTTTATGTCCTTTAAAATGTCCCAAAATTGTTCAAATTATTTTGATGATATAACAAATCTTCTCGAAGACTACAAGGAAGATCCCTAAGTGAACGAGGATTTTGGAGAAGAAAGTGATATTGATTCGGCAGATTTTGTTGAAAAACGTGAAGACGATTCAGAAACGGAGCAGAATGGTGAGGTATTTCAAGATTAATGCGAACCTGGTACTGAAGCCAATTACTTTTTGGGAAAGGATGAAACAACCAAATGGTATAAAAATGCGCCACCAAGAAATGTTCGTAGACGATGTCACAATGTTATAACTGAATGCTCTGGAGTCAAAGGAAACGCTAAAAATGCTCAAACTGCGGTTGATTGTTGGCATAATTTGTTCACAGACGACATTTTGGATACAATAGTTAGATATACAAACCAATATATTGAATCGATAAAGCATAAATTTTCCAGAGAAAGAGACGTCGTTCCCACAGACGTCATCGAACTAAAGGCTTTTATTGGTTTATTATACTTAGCAGGAGCACCGAGAGGAAATCGTCAAAGTTTGGAGGAACTTTGGGGAAAAGAAGGCGATGGTGTCGAGAAATTTGGATTGATAATGAATATCAAACAGTTCAAAACTCTGATGCGTTGTCCTCGATTTGACCATTTTACTACCAGAGCAGAACGAAAAAAATTGATCGTCTTGCTCCAATTCGGGACATGTTTGAAAAATGTGTAGAAAACAGTCAAAAGAGTTATAACGTCGGAGAAAACGTGACAATCGATGAGATGCTACCAGGTTTCCGTGGACGGTGTGCATATCGGCAGTACATACCGTCCAAACCGAATAAGTAAGGCATAAAATGTTTTGTCCTTGCTGATGCCAAGACGACTTATACGTTGAATATGGAGATTTATGCTGGGAAACAGCCTGAAGGTGTTTTCGTTGTTAGTAATAAGCCGTGTGAGGTAGTAAAAAGAATGACTAAATCGATATTTAGTAGCTGTCGTAACATTACAGCCGATAATTGGTTTACCGATATGGATCTCATCGATTTTTTGAACAAGAAAAACTTATCATACGTTGGAACTGTGAGAAAACATAAAAGACAGTTGCCCCCACCATTTGTCTTGGCCAAAGGAAGGAAACAATACACCAGCATGTTTGGTTTCAATAATGGAAAAACTATAGTATCTTATATACCACGAGCAAAGAAGAATGTAATTTTCGTATCTACACTACATTACGACAACACCATCGATCCTAAATCTGAAGAGAAACAAAAGCCAGAGATAATCACTTTTTATAAAATAAAAGACAAAAATGGCGACAGAGTTTTTGTGGTTCAGTCGAACATAGTGTTTGTGTCTATAAATAGACTGAATAAATAGAAAAATGCCGTTAACCCGGGAACAAAAAGACGATATAAAAGAGATAATCAGGGAAAATATATCGGAGTTATTTCGGGACGAAAATTTCATGAACTCGCTTGTCAAAAAAGTTGTCGAACAGTCTGGTTTGCACGAATTAAGAGAGAGACTTGAAGAGAGCGAGAATAAAATAAATAGTCTCGCAAAGGAAAACCACCTTCTTCTCGATAATTTGGAAGCCCTGGATCAGTACACACGGCGCAATAGTATTCGATTTTTTTGTGTTAAATGTCAAGCAGATAGCACGGAAGATGCGGAAAGGTTAGTTGTAGATATCATAGTAAAGAAAATGAAATAATTATGAAATTTACGGATCATAAGATCAAATCTTCGGTGCTAAAAGCGGGAAAGAAATTGAAGGGAACAGGATTATTCGTGGCGGAAGATCTTACGGCTAAAAGGGACTATTTGGACCAAAAAGTGTATGCAGTATGGATGGAAATATACACCTCAAGAAAAATGGTATTAAGCACGTAGTGAAGAAGATGACGGACTTTAATAAGTTGATAGATAATGCACAGGTAATTAATATTTTCGGCTACTTCGTCGGTCGGTTGTTCCTATATAACAGCAGGAATCTTTCCAACGGACTGGAAAAAATCCCTAATTATACCGCTTCCAAAAAAAGCCGATGCCACTATAGCCGATCTATGGCCTATTAGTTTAATTCCAGTATTTTCTAAAATAACTGAAAAATTATTATGGATTGATCACCAAATTCTAGAAGCAGTATTGCAATTTAACGGTCTGGGTCCACGGGCAATTAGCTTACTCATGGATTTTGTATCCAATCGCGAATAGGCGGTGTGTGTTGACGGTCGCATGTCAGATTTCTTGCATACTGGCTCTGGCTGCCCTCAGGGGTCAATCCGTTCACCTTTGCTTTTTCAGTTTATATTAGCAGCCTAACAAATTGTTTACAGTATTGCGATTATCACTGTTAAGTGGATGATACACAAATATATATGTCAGCTAGAGAGGAGGAGGTAGAGGACGTTGTTACTAAATTTCAGGAAGATTTAAATTTGTTGGTCGAAAACTCTCGCCAACATGGTTTACATATCAATAGCAATAAAACTGAACTCTTTGTATTTGGTCCTCAAAAGATTAGAAACCGAGTTAAAAATAGAATAAATATTGAGCTTGATGGTTCACGGTTGGAGTTAAAGGAAAAGGTCAGGAATTTAGGAGTAATTCTTGATGAGGTTCTAAGCTTCTGTGGTCATATCAATACACGTTTGAAGAAAACGTACATAAACATAAAATTAATATATAATATGAGACAATTTATCTGTCAACAATCAAAAACGTTATTATGTGACTCTCTAATATTTTATTTTCCTTACCTATCACTTGCGAAGTAGAATTCAGCGAGTTCAGAACTTCTGCATTCGGTTAATTTATGGAATAAAGCGACGATAACACGTATCTCATAGGTTGCTTGATTTAAATTGGCTCAGTATGTTAAACCGACGAACCATCCACACTGCTGTACTTTTTTATAAAATAGTTTCAGCTGGGACTAATCTTATCTACTTAATAAGGTGCGTACTCGATCCGATGTGCATTCTATTAATGTTCGCTTCAAAGGCGCTTTATCCCCACTTCATAGAACGGAGAAATTTAAATGCAGTTACTCCTATCAAATGTGATAGATTTATAATAAATATATATTAAATGCGCGGGGGTGCACATCGGTTCACGTTTTCAAGGCGGCTTTAAGGAAATTCTTTTTATTTATTTGCTTTTTCATCCTATTATGTTTCTTTTTATTTTGTCCCGGTCATATCTTCCGGTCATTTAATGGTCATGTTTTGTTTATTATTGTTTGTTTATTTTTTTATGGGGGTATGGAAGATCAGCTAATGAGCTGAATATAATTTTGAATGTGAGTGGTATCAACTCCCAAGTAATTTACCTCGGCAATGGACTGGAACCATTAAAAAGACGAGTTTTACTAAAAACATTGTCCCATCACCTGACGATGGAACAGCTTACTCAGAGAAGTATGAAGACTGTTGGAATCAATACCGAGCTCCAAATGCGACTAAAACGGTTCCAACCCATCAATGAAGCTGATGACTTAGAAAATTCAACTCCTCCATATCCAAAAAGGTGTAGGTGTTCAACCTGTACAGATGAAAGGAATTTCAGAAGGATGACAAACTATGAATGTAAAAAATGTCGATCTGCAAGTCTCACGTAAATATGGTGTGCGGTACCTGTTATGTTGCATGTCAATGTCGGCCATCTGCCGAAGAAACTGACTCTGAATGAACAAGACATCAACAATTTTTTAATATATTTTCTACATATTATTTTGAAAATAAATTCGTTTTTTCTAATATTTCTTAGTTAAAACATTTTATAATTTTTTATATGTATTATTTTCTTTAATAAATATGTTTTCTTTTCAACATACTTTTTTTTCTTGGTTAAATCTACCATTGAACATCAATAGATGCTTTTAAAGCGCTAATTAAGAGTGTGTGCGATTGTTACAAGTATGCCTGAAATTGTTTGCACTAGTAATGCGCCCTACGAAGGGTTAAATTGTACTTTTTTGCTTTAAAATCCTATCACTTCATTATTCAAACAAACATCGTTTATTTAACAATGAAGCAAAAAATCATCAAAGTGAGTTCTTGTCATAAATAAAATGTCTCGATTGTGTCACCCAATAAATCAACCCAAATAAACACCCATTTCAAAAAGGATTAAAAATGCAACATTCCGAAGGTGAAGTACCGGTTGGTTCGAAAGAAAAACCTGATTCTATTGATTTAGAGCCGCACCAACAAATTGTTGTAGACCTAGAATGGCCTCAAACCAATAAAGTAGACATGTTCGAATTAGCAAACGCTGCCGGCAGATTAATCGCTAACAACGCGGAAGATAAATCGGCGGCTTTAGAAGATTTTTTCAACAAACTAAAATTCTTAGAGAAATGTTGGTACGAAGCCGAAATGAAATATAACGCTTTAAGAAGCGCCAATGAAAGATTAACTAACCAATTGGTACATTCAAAAGCAAAGTGTGCGATTTATCAAAAAAAGCTTCGTTTTATACAAGACAATCAAAAAAATTTCGCTAAATTAAAGGAAGTTTATATGACCATGAAATGTGAGGAAGGAGGTGTACTTAAGGGTTTGGCCGACTTAAAAGACCGCGCCTGCCAAACAAATCCTTTAGTTGTACTTCCTAATCCAGTAAGCACCACAGGAAATACTCTAGAATGTTGTTTAGTTCCGGTTAAACAAGATTCCGTTGTCGCGTTGAATCGCTCGCAAATTGATGATGCCCAACAAAATTTACAAATACTTAAAGAAATGATTATGAATAGAGAAGAAGCTTGGACTGTTAGTAGACGAGTCGAAGCAGAAATTCGCAGTGAAGTAAAAGCTTTACAAACTCAAAAAGCGACATTGGAAGAAATCATTTGTATTAAAGATAACGAAATTGAAACTTTAAGAAGTATACACATGAAACCAAGTATTAGAGAAGAACTTTTTGATGATTTAACTAAAATTGTTGCCAAAATGGATAGGAGAATGAGGTACAACCACATATAAAACATTATTATTGGATTAAACCAGCATATTCTTTTCAGAGATTTAGAAAGGATAGGGAAAATTGGAAGATACATCGTTATGTTTACCGAAAAAGAAAGGCAGTTACTTCAAGATATTCTCGAGTAAGATTTCATTATTTCAATATTCCTTAATCATAAAACTTATCATTTTAGGGATAATTCTTTTGAAAAACCAGTTTATTACCCTCAAAATGAAACGATAAAAGCAAGAGAAGTGGTAAAAAATCCTCCAACACAACGACAGGCAGCACACTCTAGATCTGGAGTATCTTTACCAAGAAAACTTCATCAAACCATGTCATCTATAACAGATAAATTAACTCAACATTTACCGAATTCGCAACCTGTTACTGTTTCGCAACCCCTCTCAAAGAAAAGTTTCTATGAAACCGCCGGCGAATTGGAATCATTACAAAAAATCCGAAAAGAAATTGAGGAAAAACAGATCGCGTTAAAAGAAAAGGTCCAACAGATTATCGACTTTTCTGGTGGGAAAGGAAATTCGCCTATATCTGGTTTTATTTAACTAGTAAAAGGGAATGGCCGAAGTCTTTGAATGTGTGATTGTAAAAATGGGTGAAAATAACACCAATAAAGATTGAAAGCTAAAAATAATTAAATTAATTTATTAATTTTTTTTGTTATTAATATTATTAATATAATAATACATATTATATATAATATAATAATTAAAAATTATTTTGAATTAGTTATTAAGTCATCTCATAGATGGCAGCTAATTTAAGTTTTTTTTATATTTTTAATAGCAATTATATAATTAAATTTAATTTGTATTCGTTTAATTTAAATTAACATCTACGTATATATAGCATCAAATAATTAAAAAATGTTTTTTATAGTTTTTTTTACCATTTAGGCTTAAATAACTCGATACTTAATAGGTGGCGCTACGTTTTATAATTAAAGTTGTCACTAAATTTGAAGAATTAACCTTAAATTAGTTCAAGTTTAAAAATTTTAATTTCATCAATAGTAAGTATTAGATATATATATTTAACACTAAATTTCTTAATTTATTAGCTCACAAAAAACATTTAACAAAATCACATTTATATAACACAAAATAAATTAATCAGTCTTTCTATTTTTTCTAGCTCTTCGCGACATCGCAAGGAAATACAAGTGAGGCATAAATCGTCTCAGAAAAATGGCAATTTTTGGTATAAACGGTGATATAACAACTTCTTTAGTTTTTTTAACCACAGCATTAAGAATGCATTCTGCAACATATTCTGGTGTGTATCCTGTTAAAGTTGTTTCATCCATTTGTCCATAAGTATTCCCGGTACCAGTAAAAGCATTCTCACTTAGATGAGTTTTGATGTAACCTGGACTCACAACAGTTACATGAATATTATTATCTATTACTTCAGCTCGAAGTGAATCACTAAAAGCTTGTAATGCATGTTTAGAAGCAGCATAAGCTGATCTCGAAGGCAAGCCAATTAAGCCTTGTATAGAACTAATTTGGACTATATGACCTTGTTTCTGTTTAATCATGTTAGGAAGGATTGCTTTTGTTAAAGCAACAGCACCGAAATAATTCACAACCATAATTTTAATATCAACGTCTGGTTTTGTATCTATAACATTTCCTCGGTGAGAAACGCCTCCATTATTTATTAATATATCAATATGTCCAGTTATTTCTAATATTTTAGTTACCGCTGTTTCTAAGCTATTTATGTCACTTAAGTCTAAAGGCATTATTATAGGGTGATGTGTTGGTCCTGGTGATTGTATTTTTAAGAGATCTTCACGTACTCTATCTAATTCTTGGCGACGTCTTGCACAAAGCACTACCAAACAACCTTTTTTGTAGAATTCGTGAGCCAAAGCTTCTCCTAATCCAGAACTTGCCCCCGTAATAACAACAACCTAAAATAATTAACTCAAATTAATTAATATGTGAATTTAATTCGACTTACTTTTCCTCTTAATTCTCTAAACGATCTATGTAAATAAACAGCTCTCATCACTTTGTATATTATAAACGGTATGGTTACTGCAAGACTTAAACTGCTGCCTATGTTCCAATAAGATGTACGGATGTCCCAAGAAGGCATTTTTAATTTTTCTTTTACTATAAATTTTGATGGTTTACTTAGGTTTTTACAAAATTCCGTGGTGGATTTATTGAGAGGTTAACCTTTAAACTACGATCGATGTTGTCAAGTTTGAAGTGTATTTTTGTTTGATAAACATAATCTTACAAAGGCGATAATATTGGCGTTTATTTAAATATTCAACATGTTAAATTGTTTAATTACATAATTATTTAATGGTTGGATAAATAGTTTTCAGCGAATTTGAATTAAAATGTTTTAACCATTAAAAATCGTTATTTTGTTTTTAATTGGAGGCAATTTAAGTATCTATGGGCTGTTGAAGCATTTAATAATTAATTTGGTAATTAGTTGTTGTAATATCCAACGATTATTCCAAACTTATAAACATTTAGTAACATTTTTTATGTTGGCCAAGAAATTTTAGTGACATTTGTTGCTTTTAAGATTTTGATTCAAACACATCATCAAAGCATTCTAATTAAAGAAAAAGATTTTATTTTAAAAATAAGAACAATTAAATTGTTCTATGAATTATGTTATTGAATAATAAATTATTCATAAAACTAACAATCAGGTTAAATTGTGGTTATTTTGCAAATGAGAATAACCAAAATAATAAATTTTTATTTAATAATTGTTGTACTTTTATTAACAAGACGATAATATATAGTATTTTACACAATGTTACTACCGGTTTCGGTTACGTTTAAACCATCTTCAGGAATACATTTTAAAGAAAATTGTTGATGTTATTGACATTTTATTTTGTGATTAATGTCATGTTGTGTCAATGTAAAAAATTAAAATAGGATTAAAATAAAATAAAATTAAAATTGAATATTTCCCAAACCAAAAGTTCAAATATCTATTATAAATTTGGGAAGGGAAATATGGGAAAATGTTATTGTGTATGTTAGGGTTTTTTAATTTTATTTTTATTTTTAGGTGGAGTAAAAGGATTTTTCAAATACATATATAAAGGTTTTTCTGTGTAGTTAATTTGGTCATTCAAACATAAAATTTGTGGATGATTATGTTTAAATTTTCTAATTTCATAAAGTTCAAGTATTTCCAAAAGGTTACTTTTATTTTTCTTATGATGTAATGTTGTGTTTTTTGTTTCATTAAATTGGTGTTCTTTGTTAAATATTATATGTCTTCCAAAGTTAGATCTCTGTTGTGTTCTCTTTTTACCAAAGCTGATAAAAACGCAGGTTTAATAATAATGAACAAAGAAGAATACATAAAGAAAACTGAAGATTTTTTAAAAGAAAACGGCTTTACAACTGTTTCAAAGGATCCAACTACAAGTTTCCACAAAACAGCTAAAAAAATTATATTTGAATCCAAAGAAACACTACAAAAATTTAACAAAAACATTTATTCTATTTTACCAATGAATCCCAAAACACCAAGATTATACGGTTTGCCGAAATTACATAAACAAAACATACCGATTCGCCCTATCATTTCCTCAATCGATTCTTCCACTTACAAAACAGCAAAATTTTTGGTCAACATATTTAAAGATATAACAGGATTTGAAACTAGACACACCATAAAAAACAGATACGATTTAATTAATAAACTTACAAAAATTAATTTTCCTGACAAATACATAATGGTCTCATTTGACATCACTAACCTTTATACTAACATTCCAACTGATGAAACCCTTCAAATTTTAAACAACATTCTTAAAGATGGAATTAATAATGAAACCGACAGAAAAAATATATTTAACCTTTTTAAAATTTGCATACAGCAAAATTTTTGTAAATTTAAAAACACTTACTACACCTACAATAAGGGCCTTCCAATGGGATCATCACTAAGTGGATTACTAGCTGATATATTCTTAGACAAACTTGAAAAAGAACTTATAATAAACAATAACAACCCATATAGACACAACATCATAACATGGTTAAGATATGTAGATGATATCATCGTTTTTATCGACAATGACAGACAAGAAACAATAACCAACTTAAACAACTACATTAATAATTTACATAAAGACATCAAATTTACAATGGAAATAGAACATAACAACCGCATAAATTTTTTAGACTTAACAATTTTAAAAACAGACAACGGACTTCAATACAGTATCTATAGAAAACCAACGCAAACAGATACTATCATCCCAAATGATTCTTTTCATGATTATACTTATAAAATGGCAACTTTCAACGCATATATACACCGTGCCTTCAACACAAAACTTAGTGAAAAAGAACTTAGAACAGAAATATCCATTATCAAACAAATTGGCCAAAATAACGGATATAAACCACAAATCATCAACAAAATGATTGACAAATACAGAAACAAACAGAATCACATAAAACTTACCACTCTTACAAATATAACAAATAACAAAAACAATATTTATAGAACAATAGAATATCAAGGTAACTTACATAATAAAATCAAAAAAATTTTTAAGAAACACAATATAGTTATAACATCCAAAAGCAACAACACACTAGATAAAATTTTAATTAACAACAAAGATAAAATCAATAAAATGAACGATAATGGAGTTTACAAATTAGAATGTGATACGTGTAAAGCCATTTACATTGGTGAAACAGGGAGATGCTTAAAAACTCGTATAGAAGAACATAGAACACAACAGAGATCTAACTTTGGAAGACATATAATATTTAGCAAAGAACACCAATTTAATGAAACAAAAAACACAACATTACTTCATAAGAAAAATAAAAGTAACCTTTTGGAAATACTTGAACTTTATGAAATTAGAAAATTTAAACATAATCATTCACAAATTTTATGTTTGAATGACCAAATTAACTACACAGAAAAACCTTTATATATGTATTTGAAAAATCCTTTTATCCACCTAAAAATAAAAATAAAATTAAAATATTTCATATTTCCCTTTCCAAATTTATAATAGATATTTGAACTTTTGGTTTGGGAAATTTTTAATTTTATTTTATTTTAATCCTATTTTAATTTTTCACATTGACACAACATGACATTAATCACAAAATAAAATGTCAATAACATCAACAATTTTCTTTAAAATATATTCCTGAAGATGGTTTAAACGTAACCGAAACCGGTAGTAACATTGTGTAAAATACTACATATTACCGTCTTGTTAATAAAAGTACAAAAAATTATTAAATAAACATTTAATTCAAGACGAAAAACATTCGTATAAAATTTAAAAAAATACAAAATAATAAATTGTTGATGAAACTGATAACACTAGTTTACAAGAAAAATCTCAAAGATTGCAATATTCTTTTCATAATGTAGAATGTTGTGCTGATTTTGAAACTGTCTTCAGTTTTTCGCTATCACCTCCAGTTTTCGCGAAAATGCAAATTTATAATAGTAAATTTGTAACATTTATAAATATCTGACGTTCAAAAATAAATGGTGGATTGACAAAACATCAAACTGTCATTAATTAATTTGGTTATTTTATTCATTTTTAATGTTTAACTCACGCAGTTTTCAAAAAAATCTTGTTTGATACACGATAGCGAAATTCTTTTGCATTCTCGAACGATTTTCTCGAATGCTAAACTTACGCTATCTAGAATCAAAAATAACTATTTTATTCCGGTCCGATTAAGTGAAAAGAAAATGAGAAAAATGTTAAAAAATTTGATTTTGTTGAGTTGTTTTAGGCTGTAGCAAAATAACGGAAAGTCTGGTTTATGCTGTCAATATCTTAAAATGTTCGGCTGGATGTCCACTTGCCATATACAGGGTCCCACGTAACTGATTCATTAAAACTTTTTTAGGATCCACTATCCGTAGAGGCTTGAAATTTTGGTAACATGGGTTGTTCATTCTGATCTATTAAGCTAAAATATTTTCAAGATAGCCACCACTTCCGGTCTACCGGAATTAGACCACAACTTCGTTATTTTAAATGGAATGCTATAATTTTTATTACACCATTCAATTATACGTAAGAAAATATGTTGACTTTGACAACAGTTGTTGGTACCTACTGTTTTTTATTTTCGAGTTATTTTGATTTTAAGTGTTTTTTGTCAAATATCACTAAGCTCTTTAAAAGCACATATCTCAACCGACGTTAATTCAAAAATGTTTTGCATTGGTACGATAACTCTTCATATGCTGTTAAATAGATTGTCACTTGTTGTATCAGTATATCTTATACCGGATGGTCAAAAATTGAGTTACCGTTTCTCTGTATTCAATTGCGTGAAAGTTGAAAATTTTAAATGGAACGCTCCATATTTTCATACCCTATCAAAAAGGAAATTTAATTCTCTACAAATTATCTATGAGTATTCTTATACCTATTTATTATAGTTTTCTTGCTATTGAGGAATTTATCAAACACATATGTAAAATGCTAGAAACCGTTTGTGTTTTTGTTAGAAGGCCATGACATTTTGACTGTGTTTTGTTTAATTTAGTAAATTAGTATTATTTCTACAATGAACTGCGATTGAATAATCTTTAGATTGCTAGCTATTATTTACCAAAAACAACCAAAAGTAAACTGAATAATGAAACAATGAAAAATAACAATTTGATGACAAAAATTAAAATCAATAACATAAAAGAATCAAAAACTTAAAATTATAAAAATAAATTAAAGGAATTTTATTCTCTACAAACTATCTAGAAACCAACTTTCCTCTGCCTATTTGTTCTAGCTGCTCTCATACTTGGAAATTAATGGACGCATGCAATGCTGGAAATCTTCTAGTTTTTATGTTATGCCATGGAGTTGTGGTAACTTATCATCAATATTTATGTTATTGTTGTCATTACTTAGTTGTGTCATCACTTACTTCTGTTAATGTCTTTGAATATCATGCCGAATTATTTCAACGCCAACATTTTAAATTCGTCTTATATTCATGGCGGATGTAATAAAGTTTTGGATAGGATCTGCTTCGTAGTTTTGGAAAAATCAAAATAACAAGAAACCATAAATTTCTATTACCAGCAGCTTAAGATAATAGAATAAATGTTTTGTCACATTTTATTGCTTTAGCAAATTCTTCGGTAAGAGGTGCTTCGGTCGATTTACATGAATAATATTTTCCAAGAAAGCACCGTAAATAAATAAACTGAACTCTCTAGGAATACCTCGCCCTTCATTACGTCGAATATTATTGTTTTGCATTGCTTCATTTATGCTTTCTTCTGCTGGTAATTTTTGGCAAATAATAGCTAACAAACTAAAGTTTATTCAATCGCAGATCATTCTAGAAATAATATCAATGGTAATTTAAATAAATTAAACGATAAACTGTCAAAACGTCATAGCCTTCTAATAAAAACACGAACGGCTTCCAGCATTTTGTGTACAATTTTAATAAAATAGTCAATATGAAGAAAACTATAATAAATAGGTATAGCAATGTTTATAGATAATTTGTAGAGAATTAAATTCCTGTTTTGATAGACTAAAAAGATGTGGGGCGTTCCATTTAAAATTTTCGACTTTCTCGCAATTGAATAAAGCGAAATGGTAATTCAATTTTTGACCAGCCTGTATAAGGTACATTGATATAACAAGTGACGATCTATTTGACAGCATGTGACGAGTTATTGTACCAATGCAAAGCGTTTTTGAATTACCGTTGACTGAGATATGTGCTTTTAAAGAGCATGGTGATATTTGTCAAAAAGCACTTATAACCAAATAACTCGAAAACAAAAAACGCTAGGTATCAACAACTGTTATCAAAGTCAACATTTTTTCTTACGTATAATTGGATGGTTCAATAAAAACTATAGCATTCCATTTAAAATAACGAAGTTGAGGTCTACTTCCGGTAGATCGGAAGTGGTGGTCATCTTGAAAATATTTTAGGTTAAAAGATCAGAACGAACAAGCCATGATACCAAAATTTCAAGCCTCTACGAGTAGTGGAACCTAAAAGAGTTCTAATGAACCAGTTACGTGAGATAACCTGTATAGATACAGGTTATCCATATAGTTACAGAAGTACACTATGCCAAATAACAAATATACTGAACATGAACCGATACTGTGTTTTTTAATTTACGATTTTCCACATTTTTGGGTATATCTCGAAAACTGGACGTGATGGAGAAAAACTGAAAACAGTTTCAGAATTTGCACATTATTCTACGTTATAAAAAATATCGCAGACTTTGAGGAAAATTTTGATTAAAATTTGTAAACTAGTATAATCAGGTATGAATTTCCAAAATAGTACAGTCCAAATTTTATTGTATAATAGCCTATCTGACACAACGTCTTGCAAAAAGTTCTTTTTTTTTGTGTAATCACAGTTTAATACAGCGTTATCTGGTAATGCAGCTTAGTCAAACAATGATCTGTGTCATTATTAATTAATATAATAAATAAAGACCAGATTTATAGAAAATATGCTTATGCTCAAAATTAAAGGCATTACAAATATATTTAAATATCTTTACGAATCAGTTAAAAATAAGTTAAATAAGACCAGGTTAGTTATGCCTTTTTTGCCTTTTTTGAATTTTCATGCCTATTATTTTTTTATGCCTATTTAAAGCCTTTTTCCAACTTTTTGGCGTCTTTTCCCCAAAAATTGGTTGAATTATGAATAAATATTTCGCTGCGCCTCCGTACATTTCCTCGTTGTGCCGTCTGACGTAAGATCCGCGTTTTTCATCGATCCGAATTTAAGCTTTGGGATTCCCCGTATGTGGTTTGACTTGTATCGAGTCTTCAATTCATTTAGTTGTATTAAAGTTACTCGAGTGACAGTGTGAAGTTCTTGCGTAGTACAATGCCGAAACCAATGCCGAAGCCAACCGTAGAAGAATGGATTAAAGATTACAAGGAATTGAAATATGAACGCAATCGTTTATTTTGCCAAGCCTGTTCAAAAATCGTAAGTATTGATGGAGTTAATCGAGTAAAAACAATTAATTATATTAATTATATTTTTAAATAATGATTATATTAGATATAATAAGAAAGATTTTTAAATATTTAAAACCGAAATTTAAATCTTTTTACGGTAAAAATTGGAAATTATAAATAATAAAGAATAGCATGTCCCAAAATTCACTAGAAATAAAATTCACTATTGATTCAATGTAGTACCTCGATCACTAAAATTAATAGAACAATATATTGATTGTTTAATAATTATGGAAGATATTATAAAATACTGACGTTATTAAATTACTGTTAACAGATTAATTGTGACAAGAAATACTACATAATTCAGCATGTCAAAACATCATTGCATCAGGAAAAATTAAAACTGACTAAAAGTCAATCCAAAAAACAACAAACTATAGGTACAGCTATACAATCTGTGGCATCAACATCCGGCTACACTGAACAATCAAAATTCAATTTTGATCTTTACAAAGCTTTGATAAAAGCAAACATACCAATCCATAAAGTGACAAATAAATATTTCAAAACTTTTTTACAAACATATTGTACAATACATATTCCCGATGAAAGCCATCTCCGCAAAAATTTTATTACTTCAGTCTACAAAGAAGTTATTCAAGAAATAAAAATTATTATTGGAAATAATTGTATTTGGATAAGTGTAGACGAAACAACTGATGTATGTGGACGATACGTGGCAAATTTAATACTTGGAGTATTATGTGATGAAAATTCGTCAAAAAGTTTTCTAATAAGTACCAAAGAATTAAGTAAAACAAATAATAATACGGTAACAAGATTTATTCACGATGAATTAACGCATTTTTTCTTACCGGAGCCGGTACCGAATGATAAAATTTTACTGATGGTGTCAGACGCAGCGGCATACATGGTAAAAGCTGCGTCTAATATGAAGATTTTTTACCCTAATTTAATTCATTGTACTTGCTTAGCACACGGGCTTAATCGAGTAGCAGAAACTATTAGGTTACAGTTCCCATTAGTTAATAAATTAATAAAAAGCGGTAAACAAATATTTGTTAAAGCCCCTTTAAGGGTAGAATTGTTTAGAGAGAGGTTGTTACCAAATACCCCATTACCGCCACAACCAGTTCTAACAAGATGGGGGACATGGCTAGATGCCGCTATATACTACACAAACGCCTTAGATCATTTTAAACAATTAATAAATGAACTTCCGGCTACAAGTAGTAAAGCAATACAAGATTGCCAGGCCGTCCTAAAAGAAGTGGAGCTACAAAATAATTTGGCATTTATAAAAAGCAATTACAGTTATATAAGTGAATCTATAAAATCACTTGACTGCAGCAGAAATGATTAAAAAGTTTCAAGACAGCATGTATAGCGTACCAGGACATATTGGTCAAATAATTACGAATAAATTTAATGACGTTCTGTGTAAAATTGAAGGATTTGCCACATTACAAAAAATTGCATCAATTTTAAGTGGTGAAATTGTTACTGGATTTATTATGAATCCCGCATTAATTACAAAGTTCAAGTATGCACCAATTACAAGTGTGGACGTGGAGAGAAGATTTTCGGCTTACAAGAATACGTAAAGTGAGAGAAGACACAACTTCACAATGGAACATTTAGAACAGAATTTAATAATTAGTTGTTTTCGTGATTAGTGGTTTAATAATTATATATGAATGTTTAGTTTAACGAAGTATTTTTAATGAAAACGTTATTAAAATACATTATTAATTAGGTATAGCAATTTTTTGGATTTCTAATTTTTATGCCTTTTTAATGCTTTTGTTGCCAAAATTTCATGCCACTTTAAGTGCCTTTTTCCGTCTTTTTTGTGCCTTTTAATCCGGTCCTTAATAATAAATGACAACAATCAATTGAAGGGAAGGATCTATTGAAGGGTACGATACCTTGTGAGTAGATTCTGATAGCAGGCATACAGGAGGTGTGTGTGTGTTTATATAAAACAAGGGTTAAAATATGTAAGAGTCAAAGAATATTTGCTACAAAAGAACTACTGGGTGCTGGTAGTGAAGGTAACTATAAAAAGGGACAGCAACAATAACCTGTATGTGAATTCAATATAAATTGGGAATCTAATCTTTATTATCAGGAGAAACTGAAACGCATCAGTCAAGACAATGGGCTGATTCAGTAGTTGAATGAGGTGACTCATGTT
The DNA here is from genome assembly GCA_036711965.1 of Onthophagus sagittarius. NCBI lineage: Eukaryota > Metazoa > Arthropoda > Insecta > Coleoptera > Scarabaeidae > Onthophagus > Onthophagus sagittarius. The sequence continues at coordinate 40,914,437 of JASERS010000004.1, forward strand.
ACATTTGAATCCAGAACGCTAATTGATTTGGTTTTCACAAATGACGGTACTCTTGATACGAGGTTGCTGAATAATTCAGGGGTTTCGAGCCACAGGGCAATCATTATGTTGAAGGAGGTAGTGGTGGTTTCAGAAACGATAATGTTTGTACGTAGTAAAATAATTGACAAAGCGACTGTGGAAATAAAAATTCGTGAGATGAAAGTAGACTATAAGTTGCACAATTTGAATTTAAAGGTATCAAAATTTGTAAATGGGTTAAGAGAGGTCTTAGAACATTGTAGACCAAAAAAGAAATTAGTTTTTAGAAATAAGCAAAATGATGGTTTAATGAAACGGTGGAAAGAACAATTAAAGATAGAGATACAGCGTACAGTAGATTTGTTTTTATTAATTCGGTGTAAGATTGGAATGAGTACAAATATATAATATATGGACGAAAAATAGACGGAAATAAAAAAACGGTAGTCTTATGTGGAAAGCATTAAAAACCTTAATAAGGGATAAAGAAAATGATTCATATTCACATATCAAATTTGGAGATGCGCTTGTCGATAATCAAAGAAATATAGCGGAAAATTTTAATGGTTTCTTCATTAACAGTATATCCAGCATTACAGGTAATATAATATAAAAGATATAATATAAAATATATTACATAAAAGTTTTACATAAATATAAAGTTTTTTAAAGACCTTTTTATTGAATTGAGGGATCCTCTTTTACATATTATTAATGAATCACTATTTTAGGGAGGGTGCCGAAATCACTGAAAATATCTACAGTAATTCCCATCCGAAAAGTGTTAAAGTCTTTAAATGTAAAAGATTTACGTCTAATAAATAAGCTTTCCGCGCTAAAGAAACTGCCTGAGAAGGTGGTGTACAATCAGTTGTTAGACTTTGTTGAAAAGAATGACTTATTAAGTGAATATCAGTCGGGTTTCAACAGAAATCATGGTTGTGCGACTCCGTTTCAAGAAATACTTCATGATTGGAAAGAAGCACTTTGTGATGATATGAGTGTGTTAGTAGCATTTGAAACTATTGACAGGAGTAGAATAATTAATAAGTTAGAATATTTTTGTATAATATGAACGGTTTTAGCCTGGATGAAAAGCTATTTAACAGATAAGTCCCAAAGAGTTCGATGTGGGGATGTTGTGTCTCCAAATAAGAGTATTGATATAAGGGTTCCACTTACTGACTTTATATTAAATACCTTTCATGCAGACGTTGCAGAATGCCACTTTCCAACAGGTTAATGCAATACCACATATTGTTGTGGTTACAAGTTAGGTTGCAGATTATGCCCTGGCCTGCACAGTTACTGGACTTGTCGCCGATTGAACATGTCTGGGATATGAAGGATCAGCAACCAAGAAAAGTACCCAGATCTTCTGAGAATTTGGATGAACTTCGACACCATCCAGAGGTTGTATGGAACGAGATAACTAATGGGTGGTGTATTACAGGAGTAAACTGGAGGATTGGAAACAGAGGGCAGTGATGGCGAGGGGAGATACAGGATTTGGTGAACGTGGTCGAAGAAGCAGTTTTAAAGGAGAACGTGCAAGAGGGTTGAACGGAGCTTGGAAGAAACGAGTGATGGGATGGCGAGTACAGAGAAGTAAAGAGGGAAGCGACAAGAAAATTGAGACCGTGGTGAAAAGGACGGTACGGTCAGTTCAATGTAAGAAAGCAAGAAGGAGCTATAAAGATACTTGCAAAAGAAACGAAAAAGAACTTAGAGAGAGGAAGGCGGACGAAATTAGGTCGGCGGAACGGGAGAGAGATCTCTGGAAATAAATAAATAAAATCAGAAGGGGAGAGGGGAGATTACTGATCAGATATCCATGATGAAGTGGAGATGGTATACAGAGTGTCTCTGAAATGCATGTACAACGGAATACCACAGATTCCTTGACTCAAAATATGCCGATTTAAGTCAACTTATCTATATCCAAAGTTGCTTTGTTTCGCTGCTAGAGGACTTTAAAGTTAGCAAAAAAAATCGTTTATTCATTATAACTCGAGAACACGTTAATGAATCTAAATCATTTTTGAGAAATGAGTTTTTAGGTTCAATCAACATCTTTTTATGGTTTTGGGTAAAATAACGGAAATGATGGAATAGCCATGTGTTTGACGAATATTAGTCCATATTTCTTTTCTGAGTAGGCGGCCCTTACATAACCATAATATCTAAATTGCCCATTTAGTTCTGAAACTTTTTTGTCTCTTATAAGATTTTGATTACGTAAGTAGTTAAGCCAGAAAATTGGATTTTTTTGAACATCTGCAAGCCTTTCTCCATCTGCATCATTGTCTGCAGAGCACAGACAGGGATGTGGATAAGCAAAACACAAGGATAGCGATCAGGAAAAGTAGGTATAATTCGTATTAATACGAGGTGATAGCGGAGGGGTTACCAAAATACCTATTGAAGGAGAGGGATGGCAAGGAGAAGAGGCTGGTTGTCAGATTCAGGTCTGAAAATAAGGAGAGGGCCAACAGATATTGGATGGAGGATGCGGAAAGGGGGTGTAGATTGTGTGGGGAAGGGCGGGAGTCCGTACAGCATCTCCTGGTGGAGTGCAATGAATTGAAGGAGCAGGAGATGGATTTTATGCAGATATTGGGAGAGAGGGCAAAGGGAAGAAGGTGGATGCGGGAGGTTATGGACGCGAGGAGAAAGAGGTATATAGAGAAAACAGAGTAGTTATTATAATAATTAGGGCATTATTGTAACCTTCTGGGAAACAATAAATTATTATTATTAAAAAACTAATGGCTGGTGTATTTCATGTGCAAATGAGTGTATATATTTGTTTGGGCTCGAACAAAATGTGGTCCTAAACGTATTATCAACACTATCAGCAAAAAAGAATTGTCGATGAGACGAAAATACAAAGAGTATAATGTTACGATAGAAGCAACCATAAGTTATTACTATCGTATAATTCCGTGCACGTTTGCATATTGAGAAGTTTAATTGGCGATTGGAAGCAACCCATTTTTTTGATTATGATTGTAATTTAAAAAAATGTATAGTAGAGTAAATAATATAAGGACAACATAAGCACTCGTGGGAAAGAACTTCAATATTCGGTTTATAACTAGAAAAGCGAAAGATCATTTTCAGAAAAGTCTTTCTTCAGGAAAATTATCCATATTACTTTTTCAAAAAGGCAAGAAAGTTAAACTGATAAATTATGTGTGTTATAGAGGTGATTCAACAATAAAAAAATGATATGCTACTGATATTCTTTTGAGCAAAGCATGTTTATCTCGGGTAGTGGCTGATAATCAACTAATTAGCTATCAAAAGAAGAAAAAGAATGTGAAGATATCGATTTAAAGTATGATGCGTTACAGTACTTTGCTGGGTATATGTAACAAGTAGGATTAAATCCTACTTTTACATGGATTGATTGCAATTGCCGCCAAAATTACTCTCTTTGACGTCATGTGTAAAACGATGTATGTATGTAGGAATGAGAAGGGTACGCTAAGGCATACAGCGCCTAGGCCCCAACGGGTCCCTTGTACATCCTCCTACAGTCTCTCCGGCTACATCAACCAGCCTAAGGAATTTCTGAAGGCTAGGATACAGCTCAGAGGTGTGTTACTGATGCCATCTGTGCTCGGCCATTCCTCTCCAAAGTCTCCAAAGTCTATTCTTTTTTATAGAGCTTTCTTTTGATGTATCATACATATACAAGAGGATGAAATGGGGTAAACTACCCCTACTTTTTTAGAATAATTTAAAAACTGCCGTATAGATTTTTTTTCCTTTAAGTATACTTATAGTACGTTTAAAAATATTAGTTACGTGTATTTTCCCATTCGCCCTAGACCAACCCCGACGAAGTTACGGGTGTTAATACATAATCACTTTTCATAATAATAACGCGGTGAAAGCTTGGAATGAGGAAAAGAATTTAAACAAAACCATGAATTAAATGTTATTGCAACGCATTAAAATGTTTATTACTAGAAAATACCTTATTCGACATTTTGGGGTGGGTGATAAGAAGTTAGGGGAAGAAACTGTATTTTCGGTTAAATCTCAAAAATGAAAACTGTTATCAAAAAAATTTTTAAATAGTAATTAATCATTTTCTAGTAATAAGAAAACAAATAGAAGTTATCTGTATAAATAAATATTTATTTATTTTATGAGTTTAAAAGCAACAAACAGAAGAAATGATTAAATAGTTTATATTATTACTTATTATTAAATTTCTGCATATATTTTATTTCATTTTACTTTACATTTTATAATTTTAATTCTATTCGACATATTGTTGGCAAAAATGGTAATCGTGAAAGAAATGTTTTAAACATAGCGACTGTTTGCACCAAGCATAAGTTATTACGGCTATATGTCCACGAACATCGCACGTTGGCTTCTCCCTTGAAAAACAAACCTCTACTGGATTTTCAAACTGCTCTGGTCTTTCTTCAATGTATCCACTTGCAAACCATGCGTATTTAAAAATATTGATAAATCGGGGGGAAGATAACTGGTTGTCAGTTAGGGATTGGAGTTTCAAAATGTTGTCGCGTTGATGTAAATTTACATTGTGTTGATATAGTATAATCTGATCAGAAAATCTTCTGATAAAATTTTTCCATATTCTAAATCCAAATACATCAAGGGGCTGTATTTGTCCCGTTGTCTCTGCAGGAATAGACAAGTGTTTAAAATCGGTATTTAATGGGGTTATTTCAGTAATAACTTCAGGACTGTGACCACTCCAAGAGTTCAATAATAATAACGATTTGGATCCCGTATTTGGAAAATAAACATTTTGTAGAAAATTCTTCATATGTCCTGACGTTAGCTTTCCAGATTTGGATGCTAAAACGTATACAGACTGCACGCGGCCGACCTGCGGATAGATGCATTAGCAATAGCTGGGCGACCGTAAGTGGGCGGAGCTTGCGCTCTCAGATATCGAAACCTTTAATGCTTTGAGAACGGGTGGTTTTTATTAAAGTTAGTTATCAATTGTTTTTACTAACCACAATTTGTAAAATTATGTAAAATAAGAAGGATTTGTTAAAATTAAAAAGAAATAAATCCCTGGTACACAGTACTAGTAATTTTCTTAGTTATGAAGCATCAGATCATTTTAGTGCAAAAATATTACAGCAACAAATTTTCATCATAACTTCATACCAATAAAAAAAAATATAAAACAAATAAAATGAAACATAATTCTCCTCATTTATTTAATAAATGTTCAAATAAACCACCCTCTTGAGCTGAACAATAACCCAACCGGTTGTACAAATTTATGTTATTTAAATTTAATTTACCGGTATTTATGCTTATGCAAAATTTTTAGCACTGTTGTTGCTCCAATACCAATTTCACGGGCAATTTCGCGAGAAGATTTGTGCGGATTCAATTCTGCTAATGCACATATTGCAATCTCCAAAGTGCTGATGTTATCTTCTGCTTCATTTTTGTTTTTATTATTTATTAATGTGAAATTTGATTCGAAATATTTCACTGTATTTCGTATGGTATTTGCAGAAGGAATTAGCCTTTCCGGATAGTTCACAGCAAATAAATCGCGACATACTTCCGCAGAATTACCACCATAAAATTGCTTTATCATAAACAACTTTTCTTCGGGCGTATAATACTCCATTTTGAGAAATTGTGCACTACAAATTTTAGCGAAATCGCTAGGCACACTAACCCAACCACAATCGCTAAACAAATGCAGTAAATGAGTAAAAACCAGTCTTTATCGTTCTTCTGGGATGATTTGACGCCTGTCTAGGAATGATGTCATAGCTCTGTGCGAAAAAGTAAGAGAATTTCGATTTTTTGTTAAAATAAAAATCAATTTTTTAGAACCTCTAAAGATTTCATTTTTAATAAAACTAAAAAGATAAATTCCCAATTTGTATAAAATCGCATTGTACCGCCCTCCGTACGAGTATCACGGCTAGAACGGTGCGGTTGATTACGTCTGTCTCCGTCGCACTACGAGTTTCGTGCGGTTGCAGCAACCTGCGGATAGGGCTTTTCAATGTGTTAGACAAGGCATAGGACTTTAATGAGTTAGATAAAGAAATACATATCAACTCCAATCGGCCTGAGAAGTAAACATAGTATATCTGTTCTGTGTTAACTAATAGAAACCTTATGCCGTTCTTTTCCCACTTACGTTAAACCTATCCGCAGCTCGAGCGCGAGCAGTCTGTATATTGTCTGCTTTAAACATTGTGTTTGCTATCCTTAGTCCAAAGGTTCTAGAGGATTCTTTTAGAACAATTAAAAGGGGTGAAAGAAGTTTCCCATGCACAGATATAATAGGCTGAATTGTGTAACGATGCGTCGTCGAAGACACTGACGCCACTACACGTTCTACGGTTTTAACACCTAAATTACTTAAAGTTCTACCTGAATGAAATTCCAAGTTAAAGCCGCTCTGATCTGAATTGTAGGTGTTTTCAGGGCCATATATTTCGATATGTTTCTTCGCATCTTTTATAAATTCTTTAGCTAGGATTTTTACTCGGTCAACATTTGCTAATTGTTTTTGTGACACAAATTTTGTGATTTTTCTACTCACCAACCTATTTGCTTTTTTAAAGCGCTGAAACCATGCATGAGATGCTTTAAACTGTTGCGGTGATAAGTTCTTCTCGTTTCTGGCTTGTGTAACCCATCTGCGGATGTCGATGTCATGTAGAGACAATCTGTTATCTATGGCAGTTCTAGCTTGATTAATAACGAATTCCGCAATATCTCTTACTTTTTCTCTGTAAGTACCTCTCTCTTCAATATGTTTCGCCCACCTTTGTAATTGTTTCTTTGATGTGACCTTTCTGTATTTACTTTGGACAGTTTCTAGTTATAGATTCCCATTCTTCCCACTTGTCCAATAATTAACAGCTTCCAATTTGTAATCGTAGTCAATATCGTCGTTTAATGGGCAGTGAACTTCTGTTCCTGCTAGTACACTTTCGCTCATCCCTTCGCCTTCACTGTCTTCTATAACTTGACCATCTTGATCATTATTAATGGTAGTGGACGTGTCAAAGACTAACACAGTTTCGTCTTCAATTTGCATATTAGAATTCTCCATGCTTTCCATTAATATATGTTGAATTCTTTCCTTTAATTTGACTTCGCCTTCATTCATAGGACTCTTCGGGATGTTCATAACAGTAAAAACTGTTAGCAGTAAATTTAAAGCGTTAATTGGATTAATGAGAACCATTGCTTCTGTCAGTTGCTTTAAAATTGAAATCTTACAAAACAATACTCATCTATTTATACTAAGCAAACGCTTTGAATAAAGTACATGTTGTAAGATTTGATATTGAACCCATGCCAAACGTTTTTGGGAAACGATTAACGATCTCATACTTTATAAGGATTCGGCTATCGATATGTGTGTACATATAGGATTTCAATTCGCACAGAAAGTATTTTAACAAAAGGATTAATTAATGTTTAAAATTTTATTGATAACAGTTTTCATTTTTAAGATTTTACCGAAAATACAGTTTCCTCCCCTAACTTCTAATCTTTACAAAATAATCCTAAATATTTTACTTTATTTATAAAGAAAACACCGCGTTAAATTATTAATGGGATAGTTAACCCCCACCCACCCAAAAATGTCGAATAAGGTATTTAATAAGGTTTTGTTTAAATTCTTTTCCTCATTCCAAACTTTCACCGCGTTATTACTATGAAAAGTGATTATGTATTAACCCCCGTAACTTCGTCGGGGTTGGTCTAGGGCGAATGGGAAAAAACACGCAACTAATATTTTTAAACGTACTGTAAGCATACTTAAAGCCAAAAAAATCGATACATAGTAGTAGTTTTTAAATTATTCCAAAAAAGTAGGGGTAGCTTTTCACCCTCTTGTATTTGTATGATACATCAAAAGTAAGCTCTCTAAAAAAGAATATCAGTTTGATCACCCCAAATTTTGATTAGCCGTTTCGTTTCCAAATACAGCCGAATAATGCTCATTTTCCCCAAACTGTCAACCAATAAAACTCGCCCCAAGGGCTTTTACCGCACGTATAAAAAATTAAGGAAACCTTATTTTGGTCCATTTCACCACTACACCAAATTGCATCAAAATCGGTGAGCGACACTTGTGATACTTCCCTTGTAAGTAAATTATTGCGTTTTGTAATATTTTTCACATCTTTTTGATTCATTTCAAATATTTTACTTGTTTCAAACATATATTTTATTTAATTACATAATAAAAATCAAAAAATTTTACTTTCATATTCAGAATGAAGAATGCATATAAGAATAAGATAAATTATATTGATAGTTTCTAGCTCTCATTGCTTTATTATATAATTAAAATAGTAAAATGTGATTTGTATCTTTTTGTTGTTTCTGGTAGTCGTGTCTGATGAGGAACGTTAAGCGTTCGAAATTGTCAATAGCACCGAATTTACACTAAATAAGAAACATTTTCATCATTCTCTCATATATTTTTCTTCAAAATATTAAAAGTCACAAAATATAACAACACTAATTTTTAATTAAAAATACACTTTATTAATCAATTAATACAATTTTCCTACATATAATTACAAAAATATTATCTCTTGGGAAGTGCTTACTTAAATATAAATAAAAAAAATATCATTGTTATCTATTACATATTATTAATCACAGTTTTATAAAAAAAAGTTATAAAAAAGAAGATTGCTTGTTGATATTTCTTTCTTTTAATGAACATTTGTTCTTAGATAAAGTGCAATTACTTAATAAAAATTTGTTTCACAATTATTATTTCAATTAAAGTTTTATTAAAATATTTTTGTAAATTTCCCTATTATATCATTTATTATTATATTATTACAGTGTGGTTGACGTCACCGTGCTAACTCCATGTACCAAGATTGTCGGGGGTAAGTTTTCCGTAATCACTTCCAACATATCCAAATACATAGAAGAATCGTTAATGTGCGTTGGAGTCGATGGTAAGTAAATGAAGGTTACCGCTGTATTTTTAGATTGGTCCAAAATCATTTTATTCACACTGAAAATAAAAAAAATTGGTGTAAAGAAAAATCGATGTTATCCGAATGTTTTATATACTTGTGTAAATAAGTTGGGACGTCGTTTGATTGAGATTCGATAACTTCATTCCACACGCCAATCGGATACAATTCAGCTTGGATACGTAAAATTTTTAGTAAAGCTCGCAAACGATCGTATTTCGGTTGAGTGGTACTTGTTAAACTAAAATTGCTTTGACGGACTTCGTCACAAACGCAAACTCTTAATTTTGCACGGCTCCACATTGGTACCATGTTAACAATACAAGCTAATTGCATCATAAACAAGGATGTTGTGTCAAAAGCGTCGTTCTCATTAGGCAATATAAAATTAACGGGCCAAACATCAATGTATTGTTTAGTACCACTCCTAAAAGTTCTTTAAAAAGTATTTTATTACAAAGATGATGAAAATGAGTTATGAGGAACATAAATAAATTTAAAAACAAAATTTATAAAGATGAATATTTTATAAATTAAAAAATAAGTACCTTTTATCTTTGTTAAGTTTAAAGAAATTCCTGCAAACACACAGATTTTTATTCATCCTCAATACATCACTCATCATTTGAACATATTCCACAGATTCCAAGTTATGTTGCGTTTTAATAGGAAAAATATTTTGCGTAAAACTCGTGCTAATATAAGGCGAATCGCCATTACTTAAAAAGTCGTTTGAAACATGTTTATCTAAAAACCCAAGCACAATAGTGTTCGGTTTCATTGCTCCCATTCCAGATAATCTCATTAAATGTTGTAATCCTTCCCGAACAGTTGGAGCAACGGTTAATTCAACGAAAGCTTTCACTTTTAAATGATCAACCAAATTCAGCCAATGTGGTGTTAATTCTAAAGCCGCATCCGGTTCGTTCGTATTCGGATCTTCGGTTACAACGTGCCCCAAAACGTATAAACCACCCTTTTTTAAATCGTTTATAAAATCGATTAAAGGGCAAGCCGTTCTTGGGCTATTAACAAGCAATAATACTTGAGGACGCCAAAATTTAACGTGGTTCTTTCTTGAATCTAACATTAATAAATATTTTCGGACTTGATGGAAGATTAACGCTTGAGAAATTGATCCCCATTGAGTTTCTTTAGTTGGCGAAAAAAGATGGAGGAAAATTATTAAAATTAAACAAAGTAAGATACTACAAGCTGCGTAAATTGGCGAGATAACAAACATCATAATTAATGTCCCTATTAGTCCTAAAAATGCGGTATGCCACGTAAAATACTTAAAGGATGGACGGAAATTTGGAGCTCCCGATAATTCTAAACCTAAACAAGCCATATTTGTTGCTAAATAACTCAATAAGAATAGAACTGAATTTAGTTGAGCGATTACGTTTAAGGAACCTATTAAAAGAACCAATTGGACTAAAAGCCAGGACAACACAACCGCTAAAATCGGATTGTTGCGCCAAGTACCTTTTGGAATAAATGAAAGAAATGATCCTAAAAGAAAAAAAAATATTTGATTAAAGATAATTTATATGAAAAGTATTTACCAAAAACTTTATCTTTAGCTAATGCTTCAATAACTCTAGATCCTCCAATGACATTGCTTAAAGAAGCCGACCAAGTAGCAGTAAATAACCCTAAAGCCACCATAGCCGGTACAACATTAACACCAGTCATAAATAAATAATTATTTTGTAATAAAAATCGACTGCTTGTAAAAGCAGTTAGCAATGAAAGTGTTAAATAAATGACAAATGTGAATGCTATAGCAGATAAAGTTCCTCTTGGAATTGATTTTCCCGGATTTTTCAATTCTCCACTCATATTTGCCCCGGCCATAATTCCAGTTACTCCAGAGAATAAAACACCAAAAACTGACGCAAACGTAACCAGTTCTCCATGAGCTGTGTAATCTTTACCATAATACGAGTAAAGATTTTCATTTAATGTAGATATATGTAATCCTGTATAATTTCCAGTGGTTATATTTCCAACGATTGTATTTGAATCCGGAAGTGAAACCTAAATGTATAAATTTTTTTTTGATTTGGTTCTATACGATAAAAAGCATTGTTACCTCCATGGGTCCTTGATATAAAAAACTAAATATCGTAAATCCCAAACATGTACAAACAATACTTAATATAAACACTGTAGTTTTAGCAAACATACTCGCTCCAATTAAGCAAACGACTAAATTTAAGGTGTTTAGACCCGAACAATATAAAAATTGCCACCAGCGGCCATCATTTATGAGTCCTTTGATTAAATATCCTATAAAGTAATATAAAGTAATTATATACATTTTATATTTACAGGGTGGGCTCTTTTGGGTATTATTATAGGCTATCTTAGCAAGTATAAGAGACATGAAAAAAGAAGGTACCATGTTCCGGTCTCTTTTTCCAAGACTAATAATAAATTACAGTAGACGCATATGGTGAAATATACCATTTTGCGCATCATGCAATCTGATGTAATAATAATAATAATCTTTATTGGTGTTAGGACCAGGCGGTTTACACAAGTCATAAAAATACAATATTACAAGAAAAATATATATACACTCATCAAAAAATACAAAAAGCATATATAGTGGTAACTAAGACAAGCATACACGGGCCGCCATAGTCGTCAGGACGGGAGTGCTCGACATAAAGTCCTCAATTTCATAAAAGCCTTTATCTATTAGGTAATTTTTGATCACCAATGAGAATTGGTTAAAAGAAAGATCACGAATTCTAGGGCGTATGACATTAAGAAACTTAATACTGTGGTAATCGACTGAAAAACGAGATCTCGAAAGACGTACTCTTTTACACGATTTTGAAATAACACAGCTCAACAATAAATTTTTTTACACCAATTTTTTGTTATAGCATGAATCCCAGAAAAAAATCTTAATTCTAATTTTGATAGCGTCTTACAGAAGCTTATGTATACAGTAACAAAATACAATGGGGGAATACCGTGGTCAGAAGTCGGTCGGTTTATGTCCACATGTTTATAACTTGGTCTACTACGGGGAATACCAGAATTTTATGATCACTTTTTTTCTTTATCTCGTTGTGCTTCAACTTGAACATATGATTTCGTTATTCAGTATTTATTTTGTGTTAAGAGTGGTCAGTTTGTGAGACGTAATAAATAATTTCGGTAATGTTCTAAAAGTGGATGTTTCAATTAAAGTTTTTTTAATTCGATGGTGAAATTTCCAGTGCATTATTCATAATGATAATAATTCTTTACAACTTCCGAAGAGACAAGCAATTTCCTTAGAAACTAAAATAAAAATCTTAGACTGTCTAAAAAAAAGCGAAGGTTCCGCAGCTGTTGGCAAAGCTTTTGGTTTAAACGAAGCGACTATAAAAACAATTAGAAAAAATGAGAATTCCATTCGACAATCCGTAATTTTTGGATCGAAAGTAAGCTCCAAAATATCTTAGAGAAAACGGAAAAACACATGGTGTTTTAGATAGAAGATTTACAGTCAAAAAAAAAACCTATTGATGGGAAACTTATAAAAGAAAAAACACTTAGAATATATAACCATCTTCAGGAATTGGAACCATCAACAAGTATTCAGTCAACGAAGAAACTGGCATTTAACGCAAGTGAGGGATGGCTGACAGGTTTTATAAAAAGACACGCATTTCACAATGTAAAAATAAAGGGAGAAGTAGCATCAGCAGACGAAAATGCTGCAAAAATCTTTCCGGGTAAATTAGCAAAAATCGTTGAAGAGGGCGGTTATACTCCAGAACAAATATTTAATGCCGACGAAACGGGATTGATTTTGAAGAAAATGCTCGAAAGGACCTATATAGCAAAATCTGAAAAAACAGCTGGTGGTTTTAAAGCGGCCAAAGATCGAGTGACGTTCTTATTATGTAGTAACGCATCTGGTGATAAAATGTTAAAGCCTTTATTAATCAACAAATCTCTTATGCCACGAGCATTAAGAGGTAAGAACATTAAACAACTTCCAGTCCATTTCATGGCGAATATAAAGGCATGGATGACGGCTGATCTGTTTACAAATTGGTTCAACAACTGCTTTGTTCCTGAAGTCCAGAAATATATGGAAGAAAAAGGTTTGGAATTCAAAATACTTTTGCTCGTTGATAATGCGCCCAGCGACGCAGTGTTGGATCACCCAAATATTCAATTGCTATTTTTACCGCAGTATTACTACTGCCTCAGTAGTAAATAATAGCCGATTTTGGAACCTCCTCTCAGAACCTAAGGTCAAGGTCAAGGACACTCTCAGTGACCATGACCTTGGGTTCTGAGAGGAGGTTCCAGAATCGGCTAATGGTAAGAGGGTCGTAGACCTTGAGTAGTAGCAATGACCTTTACTTTGACCTCGTTGACCTCAACGTTTAAATATATTTTAGATTCAGTGGAAGAAATAAATTTGACTGTTTTGGAAGCATGGAGAAAGTTTACGATTATGGATTGCATTACACTCGCTTCTGTTGCCATTAAACAATTGCGCTAATCAACCTTAAATGCTTGTTTAAAAAAAATATTGCCAGCGTGCGTCAAAAGTGGAAGTTTTGTAGTAGAAAAATCAGCTGTGTGTTCTGAAATTATAATTCTATCAAATACCTTATAATTATATATAAATTATAATTAATTTTATATTAAATTATAATTTATATATAAATATTGGTGGCACCGGTTTTAATAACATTCAAACGGCTGATATTGATAAATTGATGCGAGAAAGCCCTTTGGATGAAGATGATTTGATCGAATTTATGACAATTTGTGAAAATTAAGAAATCGATAATGACAAGGTAGGAGATGAAGTTCAGCTATTAACGGCTGATTCAATTCGCGATAGCTTGAAATTTGCTACATGTAGAGCAACATTTTCTTACTCATGATCCTGACATGGAGCGTGCATTGAAATTTCAACGTAGTCTTAAGTTATGTGTAGCTGGATATGAAGAATTATATAAGCTTATTGAGAAACCAAAAAAACAGCAGCTAATAACCGACTTCACAACTACAAAAAAAAACAACACAGACCGTTAATAACAAATGAAATTCTTCATTTGAATTAAATCCGACAGTTGTGCTAGACATATCCGACAAGGTCAAGTCCGTAATAAACGTGCACGTTCGTTATCAAGTAGCGATGAAGACTTGCAAATTTGATTTTTATTTCTAATTTTAGTTTACATTTTTATTGTTAACATATGTTGGAGTTTTGACTGTACACTATTTTTTTAAGTAACAAATAGCTTTTTTTATAAATATGTCATATACATTTTATTATAAACTTTTTTTACACGATTTTCTTTTGCACGGTTTTCTAAGGAACGTATCTACTGTGTAAAAAATGAGTTGGGTGTAGTACACGCACACGTAGATGGCTTATGGCTATTTTTTATCGATTGTTAGACATCAGTTGCGTTAATTCATTTATAATTTATGAAGCCTGTAAAGATAGAAAAGTAATTCTAAGAGCACAATTCATGAAAAAACTTGCATTTCAGCTAGTTACACCTCATTTACAAAGGAGAGTAAAAAACCCGTATATTACGCGAAAGATAAAATTAACCATTTACGAAATCATTGATGGGGAAACTACGGATAATACAACGCCAACAAAAATAGAAAAATTGGAGAAGAGAAAGAGTTTTTATATGCCCTTATCAAAAGAGAAGAAGAACTGCATATGTTTGTTACAGTTGCCAAAAACCAATTTGTTTAGAATGTTCAAAAAAAATGTGTGTGTACTGTGCACAATAACACCATGCACGTTTTGTTACTGTAAAATATATGGTAGGATTTATGTACTAACTTTCTTTTAAAAACAGTTTTTTTTAATTTTTGAACAAAACACCTGTTTTTAATTATTTTAAACAGTTTTTTTTGTAAACTTATTTAACGTTGCTACCAAAAAATTGTGTTTTAAACCTGTTTTAAACTGTGTTTTCAATAAATATTTAAGAATATTTTTAAACCAAAAATCGAACCCAAGTTAGAAGAGCCGAGTCCAAATTATGCATTATATAAACTCTAACTCAAGTGAGATAAAGTATAAACTCTTGTTATTGAGGTTAAATTGAATAACCTAATTTACATCATCATATCTCAAAAACGAATTGAGATATTATTATGAAATAAAAATCATTTTGAAGCAAATTTTATCTAGTTTTAACAAACCAATTATAATTATTTCGATTCCATAAATTAAAAAGGTACAATTTTTTTAAATCGCCTCTCTTGTTTTTGAGGTTAAATTGAATAATCTAATTTACATATGTAATCATATCTCAAAAACGAATAGAGATATTATTATGAAATAAAAATCATTTTGGAGCAAATTTAATCTAGTTTTAACACACCAATTATAATTATTTCGATTCCATAAATTAAAAAGATACAATTTTCTTAAATCGCTCCTCTTGTTTTTGAGGTTAAATTGAATAATCTAATTTACATCATCATGTCTCAAAGACGAATTGAGATATTATGGAATAAAAATCATTTTGAAGCAAATTTAATCTAGTTTTAACACACCAATTATAATTTCTTCGATTCCATAAATTAAAACGATAAAATTGTTTTAAATCACCTCTCTTATTATTGAGTACTTGAGACTTGAGAATTTTATTCTCACGCCTAATTTTTAGTTTTTAAGAGCTGTAAATAGAAAAAGCCAATAGTCTTTTAACAAACATCGTTTGAATTCGAATACTGCATAATATTCGGGTATTCCCATCGTTTCTTGTGTGAACTAGAACCCTAGTTCACACAAGATAGTACCTATAGAAGATGAAGTTCAGCTATTAACGGCTGATTTAATTCGCGATGGCTTGAAATTTGCTACAAATATTGAACAACATTTTCTTACTCATGATCCTGACATGGAGTGTGCATTGAACTTTCAACGTAGTCTTAAGTTATGTGTAGCTGGATATGAAGAATTATATAAGCTTATTGAGAAACCAAAAAAAACAGCAGCTAATAACCGACTTCACAACTACAAAACAACACAGACCGTTAATAACAAACGAAATTCTTCTTTCGTAATAAACATGCACGTTTGTTATCAAGTAGCGATGAAGACTTGTGAAATTAATTTTTATTTCTAATCTTAGTTAACATTTTTGTTATGATGGAGTTTTGACTGTACACTATTTCTTTTAAGTAATAAATAGCTTTTTTTATAAATATGTCATATACATTTTATTATAACTTTTTTTACACGATTTTCTTTTGCATGGTTCGGGAGGAACATATCTACCATGTAAAAAAAGAGTTAGGTGTATATGTAAACGGTATATAACAACCGTATTTAAATAATTAGGAACATAAACTCAAAAAAATGTCAATTTAATAGATCTTATAAGTGGCTGGTTTGAAATGAGCTGTGATTACTTGTGTACCTATATTTTTGGTTTTTAGTTTGTAAATTTTTGAAAATGTAACTTTGAGACTGAATAAAATTTCTTTTCTTAAGTTTGGAAAGTAGTATATAAACCCTCATTTAAATTATAACTTCTTAAAAGAGGCTGGTTGAAATAAGCTGTGAGCCACTGTACATAAATGTATAGCCAAAAAGTCAAATTTTCGCAATTTCAAAAAATGTTCATATTCGTTTATTTTTCAAATTGAAAGAAAGTGATTGACTTCGATTTATTTCGTAAAGAGTCTGTGAAATGGCATCTAATTTTTTCCTATCTTTTGTAATTTCTGTGATATTTTATGCTAATATCCAAATTTGCCCATCCATATTATATAAATATCATTATTTACCTGATGGTCCAAAATTTTCCATTAATCCTTCAACACAGCCTGTTATGTATAAAGCACTGCTTACGAGATTTGCAAGAAAAAATAAAGTTCCTATTGAGCCGCCAAATTCCGGTCCTAAGGTACGACTAATCATAACTATTTAATTATTAAAGAAATTAAAAACAATTTTTGAATTAAGTTTGTCACATCTGTTTTTCATCATAAATAATCAGAATTTGATATAAAACCCATAAATGTAACAAAAAAAGTCACATTTTTGGGACACCTCTATATTTCAATTTTATTCCAAAAAATGTGATTTAAAAAAATGAGATATAACTCTAAATATTTGCAAAAAGAAATATTCAAAATTTAATCGAATATACTTCTTAATTTATGTAGCAATTTATAAAAAATAAAATTTGGAAATATTTTTGGTTGAATCATGAGAAGTTAGTCACTCTAAAAATAAATATCTGACAATTAACCTCAAAAAAATTTCAAAACTTCTCCAACACTTTTTTATGTTTAAAATTAGTTAAGTTAATCAAAATTAATGAAAAAAAGAAAAATATAAGATACATTTTTTAATAAAAAAAAGGATACAATATGCTCCACCACCTTCAACAGCTCCATTTGTTGAAATAGCACAAATTGATGCAACAGTAAACACCAAAATTGCATAGGCAATAACAAATTGGAGCAATGTAACTAACAATCCAGCATTTCCAACAACATACCCTATTATTAAGATTTATTACTTTTAATTGAATAAATAATTAAATAGATACATACCAACACGAAGAAATATTAAAGCAGAAAACATAGATAATGTAACAGGGCTGAATACCCCTGCAAAGGTCCCCAAAGTTCTTTGCTCGGATTGTTCGTTAATCGAACCAAACTCAACATAACCTTCACTTTGTCTTGGTTCATTTTTACTAAAAATGTTTGATAATCGTTTCATAAAAGTTGTTCCAACAAGGGGGCTTCTATCTGTAGGGTGGGTGTTTGTTGATGCTTCACTTGGATCCAACATTTTTAATCTTCACACCACAAAAAAAGTGTAATCTGATGAAATGATGATGTTAAAAATCTTCAATTTAGTTGTTAAACTCTAATTTTTAAGGCATATTTGTTTCAATTCTTTGCAGCGTCAGCTGTGTGCCTAAAACGGTGACGAAGAACGATTTAATGGGAGTTTTTGCGTTGAAATTACACCAGGATATGGTTTTATGATTATTACCAAACAAAGGATTTTATCTCTTTTTGATACATTTAAAATTGTATCTATCCTTGTTTATGGTGAGTAATGCTTTGTATAACTTTGGAGATTAATATCGTGTAATAGCTATTATATTCGTCTTAATGAGTGAATTATATTTAGTTTATTGTCCAAATAATCTTTTATCATAATCAAAATAATTTTGAAGGATTTAAAAGTGAGGTTAGATTAATTGTTTCAACTATTCACCAATAGGTGGGGTAAAAAATTTAAAATTTTAATTCAATAAACCTTTATTTGAATCATTTATATAAAGTGGTTAGTATTTCTTAATTAATTTTCAAATTTTTCATAACAGCATGATTAACAACACCCGGAACTGTTGTAAATTTCTTACTTTTCCCAGTTAAAGCTATAAACTGCTCAGAAACTTCAACAGCAACACGAATTTGAGCCTCACCGGTGCTTGCTCCTAAATGAGGTGTAGCTACAACTTTAGGGTGTTGAATCACTTTTAACGTTACAAGATCCGTTGGTGGTTCCTGTTCATAAACGTCCAAAGCCGCTCCTCCACATCTTCCATCATTTAATGCTTCTAATAAATCTTTTTCATCGATTATTCCACCGCGAGCTACATTTACAACTCTCATTCCTTTTTTGCAGGTATCAAAAACTTGTTTGTTAATCATATCTAAAAAACGACGATGAAGTAATGAAATTAAATTGGGGTTTTAACGTAAAATAATTACTTCTTGTTTGTGGAATTAATGGGACATGAACCGTTACATAATCCGCTTGGGGCCAGATCTTTTCTAAAGGTAAGTGTTGCACATTAAATTTTGATGCGTCTTCTGCGGAAACGATGGGATCATATCCTATTGTCTAAAAATGAGAATGATTTAAAATTAATTATAAAGGTTTATGTGTATTTTTAGATTACTTTCATTCCCCATGATTGCATCCTGATCGCAACTTCTTTGCCGATTCTTCCTAAACCGATTATTGCCAAAGTTTTTCCGTACAATTCATGTCCTGTGTAGAGTTTTCGATCCCATTTTCCAGCTTTTAAACTTTCAGAAGCCGGGTATACATTTCTAGCTAAGTTTGTGATGAGAGCGCAAGTTAATTCGCATGCACTTATTGCATTTCCTCCTGGAGTACTAAAAATAATTATAAATTAAGGTATAAAGAAAGTATGACTTAATATAGGTTTTTGTTATGGATAAATCAATGCACAAAATGTTTGATTAGCTATTACAACTTGTTCTAACCCTTGTTTTTATCTACTTTACAAACGGATATCTTTGTAGTCTATAGATGTAGAATGGCAAATATACTAATAAATCATACCATCGAATAGACAAGATACCTATCTTGGCTATTCGATGGTAAATCTCTTCTTATAAGAGGCTGTATCTTTACCAAGATATTTAACGATATTATATTAATATAAAATCATTAGTTTTAAAGAATTCTAGCGCCTCGCTGGCAAACGACTTTGGAAATTTCGAATAAGATCTTTCTTTAAATATTTCTGTAAAAATTCCAACACTTTTATAAGAAGATGTACTCGTTGATGCCACTGAGATACTTTTAAACCCAAATGTTTTTCGTTCTATGTCTAATGTTAACCCTAGTGTTAGCGTTGGCTATATTTTTAGTTGTATTTCAGTCTTAAATTTTTGTATACTTGTATCGAACTAAAACTAGAACTAACACTAGATGCGCCTGAAGACACATGGCTAAACCCGAAGCTTTCTAGTTCTAGGTCTAGTGTTAGTTCTAGTTTTAATTGCTAATCACTGCTTGATTGTTGTAAATTCTTCTGGAACTAAAAGTATAACTAATACTAGACCTACTACCTAGCTTTAGAAACAAGAAATAGAGTTATAACACTGGAACTGTTGACGTCAATAATAATGCAGTGCTGCATTGAAACATCTAGTAAGATGAGAAGGCCAGGAATACAACAAGGAGATTTATACTGGTGGAATGAAACAATCAGAGATGCCAAGAAGAAGGTAAACAAATACAGATGCACACTAACTAGAGTAAATACAAACAATAATAACGAAACAGAAAAAATAAACGCACATAGAGAATACGAGAAACCGAGGAAAACACTCAGAAAAGAAATCAAAAATGTTATTACGTTGAAAAAGACAAAAAATACAGCTAAAGTATCACTGGCTAAGGAACAAATTGGGGTATTATTTAAAGAGCTGTTTCCTAGTGGAAACGGGGTAACGGTTAATTCGGAGGAAGTTGAAAACTAATATGAGTGTTGAGAAATTAATAAAAAGGAGATAAATAATATAGCTTATAAACTAAAAAAATGGAAAGGCCCCTGGTCAAGACAGGATTACACCAGAGATTATCAAAGACACCGTAAATGTGGGGAGTGAGAATATGAACAAAATGTACAATGACATCGTAAAAAATAATTTATTCCAAATATCTGGAAGACAGGTAAACTGGTGCTTATAGAGAAGCAGATGGGTGCAAATAAGTACAGGTCCCTATGTTTATTAAATTGCTATGGGAATTAGTTTGGCTTTAGAAGGGGAAGATCTACGGTTGATGTAATAACAAAAGTAATGGAGCAGGCAAAAAAGCCAAAAAAAAATCAGACGAACGAGACATTGGGGATTCACACAACGGAATAGTAAATTGTGGAGCGGCGTAATTGTGCCAGCGTAAACCGAGGGCTACCTGTATTTCCTCCTCCAAGGAAGTTCATTCCTCCTTTGCTACTCCAGTGGACATCCTCCCTCTACTCATTAGTGCAATTGGCAGTGCACTCGCCATTACAGCAAGAGATTTCGGAGACAGTTCTGTAGGCAGTAGTGATTTGTAGCAAAATCTGTCTCCGTATTCTCGACAATTTTTGTTAAATGAAAAGTATGCTAATAACCATCGTCCTAAAAAATGTGTTCGGCTCTTCGCCCTGGGAAATAATCATTCAGCAACTACAAAAGAAGAGAATCTCCACATATCTGGTCAATGTCATTACGGATTATCTAATTGTAAGTAGAAGAAGTATACAGTACACTGGAGAAATATACGAGATGATTAGGGGAGTTCCGCAGGGCTCTATTCTAAGCCCGCTGTTGTGGAATGTGTTCTTTGATCAAATATTTAAAATACAGGAAAAGAGCGAGAAAGATAAAATGATTGCGTATGCAGACGATTTGGCAGTAATCATTAACGGATAGGAGGTATGGAAAATTGAACAGACAGCACAAAGTGTATTGGAACGAATTGCACAGAAGATGAAGGACATGGGACTAGAGGTGGTACCGAATAAGATGGAGGCTATTATGATCAAGAGTCGGAAATGTGGCAGAGGAACAAAAATTATATTATAAATTATATATGTATGGAGAAGAAAGAGAAAGATAATTGGTTCGATTGTCTTCTTTCAGATGTTATATGCCTGCAAAGCGTGGAGGAAGACGTTCGATATATAAAAAGCATTAATAAAAATTGTCAAGAATACAGAAACAGGTTTTGTTATGAATCACTACTGCCGATAGAACTGTCTCGGAGGAACAACAAGTGATTGCAGGAGGGAGAATGAAATATTTCAAGTTTGGTACAACCAATGGGGAAGAGACACGGAAAAGGCCAGATGGATAAAACGCATAATACCTCAATTGGAAATATGGTTGGAAATAAATATAATTGGAAATATGGAAATATCTAGACGTTGGGGAGACGTAAACTGTTTTACCAGTCAACTGTTGAGCGAACACGGTTGTTTCAGAGCCTACCTATTTAAACACGAAAGGACTAGTGACGTGAAAAATGCTTTTATTGTAAGGACAAAGTAGACGATGTTGAGCACACCTTTTTCGAGTGTGCAAGATGGGAAGATGAAAGACAGGCAGCCTTGAAGAAAGTAAGAACAACATTAACCCCAACCAACTGTGTCTCACCAGGTACGTGAGTTGAATGGTGTCGTCTCCCTGTTTTCCGGTTGCTGTCCCGAATGTGTCGAGAGGATGGCAGAAGACCTGAAGTCAAAAGTAGGTAATAGGTATGATGACGAGAACGGACGACGAGAACAGACGAGGGGGGGATCACTGAAAGTCCTCTCCAATCAAGCACGCTATGTTTTAATGTTGAATTACAAAAAGTCAGATGCTATAAATATGGTGAGAGAAAGTTAGAGGAGCCTAAGGTTGGAAAATGTGGAACGAAGTCTGGTGATTGAAGAAATCTGAAGCAACGCCGCCCGGCGGTTTACGGAGAGGAGGAGGAAAGGGTTCTTTGTGGATCAGTATCAAGATCCCAACCAAACACTATCTGGCCTCCCATCATCTCAGGCCAGATGTCTGCTAGCAGATTTTCCCCGATCTCGCTAAAAAAAAGGGTTAGTTTGGGTTGAGTTCAGTTTTATGAGAGGTACTGCTGATCTCAAATGTTTTTCCTACAAACACTAGAGCTAGGACTAGAAACATTACGGTTTAGCCGTACGTCCCTTAAGATGGCCAAAGTTTAATGTTTCTAGTTATTTGTCTAATGATAGGTTGGATTGGGATAGTTCTGAAGCTATGTTGGATTGGGTTGGGTTGAGTTCAGCCTGAAGAAAGATACCGCTA
The DNA here is from genome assembly GCA_036711965.1 of Onthophagus sagittarius. Classification (NCBI taxonomy): domain Eukaryota; kingdom Metazoa; phylum Arthropoda; class Insecta; order Coleoptera; family Scarabaeidae; genus Onthophagus; species Onthophagus sagittarius. Next base: position 40,937,056 of record JASERS010000004.1, read on the forward strand.
TTCTCAAATGTTTTTCGTTCTAGCACTAGGTGTTACTTGTTGGTTTTATTTTTAGTTGTCTTTCAGTTTTAAATTCTTGTATACTTGTATCGGACTAAAACTAGGACTAACACTACGTGTTTAGCTGTACGTCTTCAGATGCACAGCTAAACCTGAATCTTCCTTGTCCTAGGTCTAGTGCTAATTCTAGTGTTAATTGCCATTCTGTGCTTGATTGTTGTAAATTCTTCTAGAATTAATAGTATGGCACTAGACCTACAACCTAGCTTTAGTACTGACACTAGACCTAAAAGCATTAGGGTTTAGTCATACGTCTCTTAAGACAGCTAAACCCTGAAGTTTCTAGTTCTAAGTCTAGTGTTAGTTCTGAAGCTAGGTTGGATTGGGTTGGGTTGAGATAGTCTTAAGAAAGGTACGGCTAATCTCAAATGTTTTTCGTTCTAGGTTTACTGTTACCCCTAGTGTTAGTGTTGCCTCTATTTTTCGTTGTTATTCAGTCTTAAACTCTTCTATACTTGTACCTACGTAAAAATAGAACTAACACTAAACCGAAACTTTCTAGTACTAGGTCTAGTGATAGTTTTAGTTTTAATTGCCATTTAGTGCTTGATTGTTGTAAATTCTTCTGGAACTAGAGCGCTAGGAACTCCAGCGTTAGTGTTGGCTCTATTTTTAGTTATTTTTCAGTCTTAAATTGTTATATGTATCGAACTAAAGTTCACAAAGATTCTAGATAGCAAATTCTCATTTTGCTATTTAAAATCAAAAATAACAATTAAAATGTTATTTGTAAATATGTATTTATATACAGGTGTCTCTGAAATGCGTGTACAATGGAATACCACAGATTCCTTGGCTCAAAATAGACCGATTTAAGTTACCTTATCTATATCCAAAGTTGCTTCATTTCGCCGCTAGAGGACTTCAAACTTAGCAAAAAATTCGTTTATTCATTATAACTCAAGAACACGTTAATGAATCTAAACCATTTTTGAGAAATCAGTTTTTAGGTTCAATCAACGTCTTTTTATAGTTTTGGGTAAAATTTTAAAAATACGGAAATGATGGAATAGCCATGTGTTTGACGAATATTAGTCTATATTTTTTTTCTGAGTCGGCGGCGCTTACATAATTATAATTTCTGAATTGCCCATTTAGTTCTGAAACTTTTTTGTCTCTTATAAGATTTTAATTACGTAAGTAGTTAAGAAAACAGGAATTTTGAAGTATCTGCAACCCTTATATACGTCATTTTGACTACAAAATCATTATGTGTTTGGCACTTAAATAAGGAATTGAATGCTAGGGAATTTTTTCCTCATACTTCTTGTTCATAATCAACTATAGAGGCAAGGACTATTGATTTCAATAACCCACACAGAAATCGGTACCAATTACGATAAGTTTTTGTAATTGCAATGACGTAAAAAAGACGTGCAGATGTTCAAAAAATCCAAATTCCTGGCTTAACCACTAGTGTAATCAAAATCTTATAAGGGACAAAAAAGTTCCAGAACCAAATGGGTAATTCAGAAATTTTAATTATGTAGTCATCGCCTACTCAGAAAAAAAATATGGAGTAACAATTGCTGAAGACATGGCTTCTCGATCATTTCTGTGTTTTTAAAACTTCACCTAAAACCATAAAAGACGTCAATTGAACCTAGGAACTTACATCTCAAAAATGGTTTTGATTGATTATCGCGTTTTCGAGTTATGAGGAATAAATAGCGGCGAAACGAAGCAACTTTGGATATAGATAACTTAACTTAAATCGGCCTATTTTTAGTCAAACAATCTGTGGTATTCCGTTGTACACGCATTTCAGAGACATCCTGTATATTATTTGTATATGTAAACACCGATAGAAAGACAAGAATTTTCATAAATGAAAATATTGCTTTAGTTAATTTAGGAATTTTATGTAGGGTTATTTATTATCCGCGTGTTTTGGTAAAAGCGAGTTACTAAGATATTTGTTGCTATCGTTTTACGGATAACATACTCTTAAAGATAACTTATAAAAAATAAATATTTACTTTAAAACGATGATATTTTTCGCTGTAGCTGCCGGAATATCAATATTATCAACTCCAGCACCGGCTCTTCCCACAACCTTTAATCTATTCCCCGCATTTATAACTTCTTGAGTAACTTTCGTATCAGATCTTACGATTAAACCGTCGTAATTCTAAAAGAAAACCAATGTTTCAAAATTATTTAAAATCGATCTAAATGAAATGAAATTGATCAAAACACATTTTATATTGCTTAATCGAAAAACAGATTTAATTCTAAAATGAGTTAACAACACGGATCGATTTCACAATGGAATTTTACTCAGATTTAAAAACAAATTGATATGAAAAAAATACAATTTTCTTTTAAATAAAAAATTCGCTAAAACTTACTTGGATTTCTTTAATTAATTCTTCTTTAGGTAATTTATATTTACAATCAACTTCAATTGAATTGGCTTTTAAAAGATCTACACAAGCTTTATCAACAGCATCGGCGACTAAAACTTTTTGAATATCCATTTTGAAACAATTTGCTTTAATAAACTGAATGAAAACTGCACAGAAATTGCACGCTGTGATGTTAACCTTGGTGTTTGATGGTGCGTGTTGAGTGCATTGCAGGTCAATCCACTTATTTATCAACTGGTACTCCCTCCATTCTTCCAATGGAAAGTTTTTTTTTAAGATAAATTGCATCGCTTCATATTTCTACAAGTTTTGTTTTAATTTTGAACCAAACAGCTTATTGATTTTATAAAAAATAATTTCAACGATAAAAATTAAAGTTGAAAAACAAAGTGCGATCACAAGATATTGAAAAAATAATAAGAAATGTTTAAAAGTTAATCTAAAGTTTTGATATCTACGTTTCTTATGATAAACTTTTTCTGCTTCTTTTATGGTTTTATAATAGATCTTAAATCCATACTCGGTTACTTTTTGTTTAACACTATTGATTGTTTCTAAATAAATGCAATATTGGAAGCAAGTCATCGCTCTTGGTATAGAAACAAATGTTTCTTTCATTAAGTAATAAGTTTGAAGATCAATTGAGCGATTAAGCATGCTTTCAGATAACAAAAATGTGTAACTCGTATTTTTCCTTCTAATTTCTTCCATTACCTCTAGTTTTGTCGATGGATAAACTCGAAACTTATTTTCCTTCCCAATATAATCAAGTAATAAATTAGTAAATGTTGCACTGCCCATCACGTTATGATTTGAAGCTTTTAAATCTTTTAAATTATTTATTAAATTTCCCGGTTCCTTTGTTAATAAAATATTAAAAATTAAACTTGTAAACTCCGTTCTTATCAGTAAAGAAGAAAATACGAACAAAATCAAAACGTATTTAATCAACAAAACATGTCTTTTTTTCGATAATAAATTTGTTGGTAATCCAAGAAACACTTGAGTCAGTTCAACTAATAAATAAATTTTTGAGTAAGGCTTTTTCAACATTCGGTTTATAATTAATAATAAAATGAAACCTAAAATCGACGAAGTGATTATAAAAAACCATATTAATGGTTGAAATGTATTTAAAATATTTTTGTACACAACTCGGTGGTTTATTGGTACTAAAACAGCAATATCATCCATAATGTGCGGATAAGTAAACGATGTTAATTGGCTGTCAAATTTTTCGGTTAAAATAGAACTTGTTAAATATGTCGTGTTTTTTGAAACTTTCAAAACAAAATTTACCGTCGCATTAAGCGATTTTAAAGCCAATTCAAGTAAATAACCGTATTCCCCAAGCAATTTCCCATTTTGTAAATAAAAAATGGGCTTATTTTCTTGGATAAATATTAATATTTCTTTTCCATGCATGTTGTTAAATTTGTTTGTGAACAACATTTTATCATCGTTTTTATCATCTCTTAAATTTATTATTTTTTTATCAGCTTCTTCGTAATAATTATAACTAAAAATGTTAACGAATTCTTCTTTATAAACAATTATAAAATTTATAATTTCCATATTCCATATTTTTTCGTATATTTCCTCATCAATAATCTTATTGTTTTCTTTTAAAATAAAAATATATTTACACAATCGGAACTTATTCATTCCCGAAGGTTGTTTTAAATTTTCAGTAAAATCAGCAATATCTTCAAAGAAATAAATAAAATATTTCGACGATTTAACATCACAGTGTAACTCAAAACTGTGTTTATTATAGATAGTATAAGGAATTTGATAGCTTATTTTCGACAAAAATTCATCGAGAATATCATTGTTACTTCGGGTTTTTGTTATTATCTCGTAAGAATATATATTTTTCGAATACAATTGATTGTTTTTTAAGAATTCTTTGAAGTCTTTATCGGTTTTTACAGCAAAGTTGTTGTATTTTGCGATTGTATAGGTTATAAATGTTAATATTAGGAGTTTTCTTGGAAACATTTTGATTTCAAATGAAGTGATTTAGATTGATGTTGCTTTAAATAGGGATATTTTATTTTTAAATTGGATCGTTTATGGTGGTTAAAGTTATTATTTTCTAATTTATGGATATAAATCATTTTTAAATCTTTATATTTTGTAATAAAAATTCTTTTTTGGCATTATTATCGTCTATTTTGTTTATTTTCAGTTTCCTCGTTCAATTATTACTTAAAGATTTGTCATTATTGTTTTAGAATTTCAGATTTTTTTATAGTTCTTGGTTATGATAGTCGCAAAACCTGTAATTATCCATGAAAATCAGTTTGGTGTAATTTATTTATGGGCTAGTTAAATTATTGGCACACATTTATTAAAAGATAATGTCATTTGCATAGAGTGAGAGTTCTATGGGTGCCAATTTGGATTGTTCTCTAATTAAATGGCATTAATGCGAATAATCATTGCACGACGCACACAATTCATAGCAGAGAATATCCAATAAATGCATCCTTCTGAGTATCTTGACAATAACATCTTTGAAGTATTTCTTTAAACCAATTTTTAATTTTCTTTATTATTATAATCTTTCATATTTATAGCATAATAAGGGCTTACTTTTTGAAAGGATATAAAATTTGAGAGGAGAATCATACTAAAATTAGAGCATCTCATAGTGTTGTTCTATGTTTATCTTTTATTTTCAAAGGATTTGATTCTTGCATCAATTTTTTCGTTAGTCTTATAAAAGGCTTAACCAACCTTTTTACACTACGTATGAAAGAAATATTGTAAAAAATAAGATAAAATAGACATGTTATGTAAAAAACGAACATAAATTTTTTAAAAAATTGTTGTGACTTTTGAGGTTTATAAAAACTTAAAGAACTTGTTAGTCACGTAATAAGTTATTAGAACATGAAGTTTAACGATTTAGTAGTATTTAAAGTTGATGAAAATAATTATGTAACTTTCAACACAGTTAAAAAAACAAATTTTAGTGTTTAAATCAATTATTATTTCTCATTTACTTTATTTCATAAAATTTTCAAGTACTAGAAAAAACATTAAATCTTACAAAAAAAACAACGGTCACATTACATGTTAAAATTGATCAACAATCAAAACATCTAACGATAATTAAATTGTTACAAAAAAACTTACATTTGATATTACATTAATAATAAAAAAGAATAAAAATCGGGCGAAATTGTTAGATGTTTTCGCAACAGCACCTGCCGAAGCCGCATCCTCCCTTGAACATGTTGGGTTTCTTTGTCGCTCTAGTAGTCTTGCGTTTTGTAGTGGTTGTTTTTGGTTTGGTAGTTTTTTTCTTATCGGTGGTCGAGCGTGCTGGTCCACAACCTCCTTCAGTAGGCATGTTGAACGTTTCTTAAATAATTTCTTTACAGAAAAAAAATTCAAACGCCACGTTTACTTTTCTCTTAGATTAATCTTCGTTTGCTTACTTGTAGTTGACTAATGACATTGTAAAAGACGATGCCATCTTTTATACTTTTCTCAACAGACTGGTTTTTGTAAGAGGTCGAAGTGGAATTGTTGGGGAAAATATTACCAGATGTCTTTAAAATACACGTGGGTACGAAATAATTAAAAAAAAAATTTAATTATTAATTTTCAATTTCTATTTTAAATTAATTTCTAATTATCTCTGGAATGCGACGTCTGCTGCTATGCAAAGTTAATAAACTATAAACACTTAATATATAAATAAATACGCTAATTAAAATAAATACACACTAATAATATATAACTAACTATACTGGTTGTGATAACAGAATTTCTTTGATTTGGGTCACAGGCAGAATGGCTCACATAATGAGTCATATTCACTAATTCGTTGCTTAATTGTTGTCTTCATTCGTCAATAGTGAATTATGCTGTGTGATGTTCGTTCTTGAGCTATTACAATGTAAATTCCGAGACCTGAACTGAATGGTTAACATATTGAATCATGTTAATCGTTTGTTTCATTTGTCAATAGAAGTAGGATTAATGTAGCGTCATGCCCAGTTAAAAGCAGCAACTTGTTTAAAGTCATTCACGAAAACGACATTTGAAAGGTTCCTGGAAAAGTGTTATTTTTTTTAATAAATTTTTCATTTTTATTTGGTTATTTTTTAAGACATGTTTTGACTAACTTGATTTTTGACTATATTCTAATATCAAATTATTTTACTTTTATTTAAACAATTTTTGCGTATGTTTAGATTTAAACAATTGAAGGGCTCGGTGCAAAAATCGGTTAGCTCCACTATTGGTTGAAATTGATTTTTGCCTGAACTTGGCCCTACTCAGCAGTGCGTATCATTTTGTACAAAGAAACGGCTATCTCCACCGTTGTAAACTGGAAATTGGATTAGAAATGGAGCTGGCATTAATTTGTTTGGATGCAAGAATCGGTCAGTTCCGGAGCTGGCCGATTCCATAGTCCTGTTAGCAATCAGCTTGAGTTCGTCAAAGGCGAGTGTGTCTAGTGAAATCATGTCGAGTAGTGAATCAGAACCATATGAAGACAGTGGAAGTGATTTTTTCCTGCTGGTGAAGGTGAAAAGTCGAGTAAAGAAAACGTGAACGATTCTGATTCCAATTCGCCTGGTTCAAGCAAAGCAAAGAATGCAAAGAAAGGCAAAAAAATGGGAAATGTTAGTGAATGGAAACGGAATGTGGTTAAATCCAAAAAGGCTAAAGGTGAACAGTTATTGCGGATGTAATTGTGCTTTTCACGGATAGATGAACAACAAGAAATCAAAGGTGTCTATGATTTCTACAACAGACATTTTAATATCAACTATAACATAAGTTTTGGACAACTACGATCCGGCACCTGCCAGAAATGTGATAACTTACGTATCACTATGGCGGCAGATGAAGACCAAGAAGCTGACTAACTGACCAGACTGCATTTACGAAAATCAGAAGCTTTTTATTCCACCTAGAAAGAAAAAATCTTTTCTTGCTAAAAGCGACGAATCTGTGGAGGTATGTTATTATATTTTGATTTCCAGCAGAACTTTCCACTACCTCACATATCAACAGCATTTTATAAGCGACACTTATGGGTCTACAACTTTTGATTCCATTCTGCTAAATCTGAAAAATTGACATTATACATGTACGACAAAGTAACCGCTAAAAAGGTAGTAATGAGGTTGTTAGCTTCTTATATCACTACTTCAACACTGAGCTTCCTCCAACCACTCGTGAGCTATATCTATTTTCCGACAACAGTTTCGCGCAAAATAAAAACGGCGTTTTAGGCCACTTTTGTAAACATATATTATTGCTACGGAAAAACAGATTTGTCTTATTGTCCGTCGGCTTCCTAAGCCCGGACATAGCTTTCTGCCGTGCAAAAAAGCGAAGAGGAAAAAGGAAGCGGTCTATAACCCAAAGGGTGGGTTCGATTTAGTGAAGAATACATCTCGAAATTTTGCAGTAGTAGAAATCACTCAGGACATGTTTCTAATCTTTAGTGACCATTTTGCAAAACTATTTAGGTAAACTGTAACAAATAAAAAAAGAAAGGTTGACGATTTCTAAATATCGAGTATGTCAACATGAGTAAGGTAATATTTTAAAATGTAGTACCACTGCTAGTTTTACAATATTTTCGGAGTGTTCTTTAAGAAAGAGTTCAATACTCGCATACTCTCTACCAACAGAAAAAACTATACGATAAGTTTCCCTTACCCATTAAACAAAAGAAACTTGAAAATGTAGATTTTTTAACTGACAGGTATGTGCCAATAAATGGTATTAGGATATGTCGCTACAGCTGCTGAACCTGAAGTATGTTTAGAAGAACCTGACAGTGACGATGAAGATAATGTTGAGGTTTAAATGTGTTAATGTACACATGCATGTGTTATAGAAACATGTACTTTGGTTTTGTTGATTTAAAATAAATAATTATGTTTTTGGTACATCTAATTTATTGTGTTTTAGGCAAAAACCGGCAGCCCTATAAAAAAACATAAATTTTGTAATAATAGACATTAATAAAATTACTTTTTTTATTAGACATTGTCTCTATGGTGAATCGTATCCATAACGCAAACTTTTAGAGATTTTTAGATGTTATAACTTAGAAAACAGTTTTTTAGTGACACTGTAAAATTTGAAAAAGTGATGAAAAAAAGGGATGACCACATTTTGTACCGTGTCCTTCAATTTCAAATTGATCATCTCAGGCAAAATTTATAAAATCTTCAGTTTTTAACAAGTTTAAATAAATTTTGTGCTTTCAAATAATTTTGAATAAGTGTACAGGGTAGTTCAAATCCGAAGTCCGAATAGACTATCTCGAAAACTATAAGAGTTACACAAAAAGTAGTTTACATATCATGATCTCTTTTTTTTTAAGTTCAATGCTGAAAATCTCAAAGCGCTATCGTCTTTTGTTTTTCCGCTAGACGCCAAAAGTGAAAATATTGTAAAGTCAGCAACTGCTATTATCATTGTTATTATTAATGGTAGAGTATTGTAACTAAGACATTATATGGACACTTTTAGACGAAGAAGTTGACGAGGTAGTTGAAATTTTTTTTTCAGATTTACATTTTGAGATATTATGACAATTTTGGTTTTTATTAATGAAAGTAATCCCTGATTTTTAGCTTATTTAATTCGTTATTTTTTTTCTGATTTCAAAAATATAAAGTTCAACAGGTATATTCCTTATTGTTTCAGAATAAAGCTAAAAATAAGCTTTATTATAAAATTTTCAAATACCGCCATCTAGTATTATTAAGTGTAAATATATTATTAACGTAAAAATAGTAATTTAACACAAAAAATCTAATAATTTTGAGGTGATCAATTTGAGCATGTTTTTATAAGACTATTTTAATATTTTTTGGGAAATAAAATCGTTAGAAAAAGTAAAATAAAAAAAAAATAAATTAAACATCGCAGTAATTTAAGAAAACTGATTCCTAATACACGTAGAGAGAAGAACATTGAAAGTTGAGTATCAAGACCGCAATTTTCATTGTTTCCAGCTTCGTTTCCTCTTTTTTGTTAATAACAATGAAACTGCACTAGGCTTTGATATTCTTGGCAGTCAGCACGTCACATCTAACATAGTCATATCTGGTTATGTAATGGATGATCGTAAATTCCAAATTTTGCTATTGCTTGTGCTTTCTGTATCACTTTCAATTGGTTTGTGCCTTTTTTCATCATCACCATGGTTTCCAGTCTATGCGTCGTCACTGGCAGTATGGATGAATTATCTTAGATGAAGGTAGATTTGGTTGAATTGAGTTGTTTTAAAAAAATAAATACGTGATGAGGCAGTTTTCTTAGTTTAAATAGTTTGCCAATATCTCTATACGTTCGTTTTAGGTACCGAAACCGAAATATTCCATGTTTCCAAATCTGTCTGCTTTTCTTTGTCTTCATTTTCATATCTCATCACTGTCATTCTCTTTTCAGTTATCATTTGATCACTTCTGAACGAAGGTCTCTTTAATATGATTCCATGTATTACCCTCCTGGGCCACCTCAACCCGTTTGCTTCTCGTAACTCTCTTTATGTCGTCTATCCATCTTCTTGGATATCTGTTCATATTGGACTTTATTATTCCTACCAGCATCTCACATCTAATGCTGTCTAAGAAATGGATAGCATCTATTACAAATGTAGTTCTTTATTATGCTTTCTGCGTGACCTTCAACTGGATGGTAGTATGACAACAAATGTAACATATATAAAATAGTGAGAGTTATTAAAAAGACGTTTAATAAAATTTGAGTTTGGATAAATTCAACTTAACAGTATTTATGTTCGGTATCAAAATAACGATCGTACACAAAAACATTACTATGTATGGAGACAATGAACCATCTTAAATGATTTGTGAATACCTACTCTCAATGATTCGCTACTTTTTGTTAGATTTGTGAAAGATGCTTATTGTTCGATGTTGTAGAATAACATTGCATCATATTGAACGAATAATCGCGTGTTGCATTACACTCGTTGTTGATGTCTTGGTGTTGATTGAAAAAAGAATGGCGTCTTTTTTTGTGAATGAAATTATTGTGCAGATCTTGAGTTTCAGATTATAGTGGAGTTGCTAGCAATGAAGGAGAAGATCAGCTAGCACGAGAGGGTAGCTATAATGCATTTGTAGGACCAGAATCAGCAGGGTGTATCTTTTACGATAACCAAATACAGCTCATAACTCCTGACTCCTACTGAAACACACTAAGTTATTTATTAACATCGCCACTGTGAAACCTAAGAATATTTTAGGATTAGCTAGTAGCAATTAAAGTTTTAAAGTATTTTTACTGCCGATTAAAAACACACTTTATAGTGGTACTGACTATGGGGGGCTGTGGTGTTTGAGCCCCTCCGCAGGCAGTGCCATAAGGCTTGATCCCCCCCTAGAAAATTGTAAAAGTTAATATTTCTATAATATATAAATATTATTGAAATAAAGTAAACATGATTTGTGCACAACTTTTTGCAAATCATAATACTTACAATAAGTTGGGCAAGTATCATGATTTTAGAAACTATTTGTTATAGAGGCCATCGTTAAAAAAATGTCTTCATATGCATGGCTAAACCCAACCCAATCAACCGGTGTGAAAATAGCAGTAAAATGTGGCAGTAGAAATTTCCGAAGATACCCGAACGTCCAGAGACGTCCGTCATATCGGCAACTGGGGGTTCACTTTTTTTCACACAAAAAGCATGAAACTAATACAGTAAGAGGCTAATATACTATGTTAGTTGCAATAGACCAGATTAAAACATATTTAACATGGGGTAAACCACCCCTTTCAATACTTGAATGGGTTCTAGCACCCTTATTATTTCGAAGATCCCAACCAAACTTTTTAAACGCTTTTTAGACATCCCATCGAACAAGGTTCCCTATAGAAACCTCACTTCGGATGGGTTAGCGGGGGTAAACCACCCCGCAGTAGATTATTATTTCGTATACTACCCTTATTAGTTCGAAGATCCGAACCAAACCATGTATACGCTTTCTAGACATCCCATCGAAAAAAATTCCGTAGAGAAACCTCACTTCGGATGGGTTCGCGGGGGTAAACCACCCTGCAGTAGATTATTATTTCGTATACTACCCTTATTAGTTCGAAGATCCGAACCAAACTTTGTATACGCTTTCTAGACATCCTAACGAACAAGTTACCATATAGAAAGCTCACTTCGGATGGGTTCGCGGGGGTAAACCACCCCGTAGTAGATTATTATTTCGTATACTACCCTTATTAGTTCGAAGATCCGAACCAAAACTTTGTATACGCTTTCTAGACATCCCAACGAACAAGTTTCCATATAGAAAGCTCACTTCGGATGGATCCGCGAGGGTAAACCACACCGCAGTAGATTATTATTTGGTCTACTATACCCTTATTAGTTCGAAGATCCGAACCAAACTTTGTATACGCTTTCTAGACATCCCATCGAACAAGTTTCTATATAGAAACCTCACTTCGGATGGGTTCGCGGGGGCAAAGCACTCCGCAGTAGATTATTATTTCGTATACTACCCTTATTAGTTCGAAGATCCGAACCAAACGGAAATATGTTTTAATCTGCTCTAATTGCAACTAACATAGTAGATTAGATACCCGCAGTATCTTCATAAATTTCTACTGCTGCGTTTTACTGCTACCTTCACACCGGTACCCAACCATATATTTACCTATATTTGAATAGAAGTATAACTAAAACTAGGATCATTTGCGTTTAGCCGATTTAAACCCCAATCTTTCCATTTCTAGATCTAGTGTTAGTTCTAGTTTTACATCAAATCAAATATACGGTATATCAAATATATTTATTCAATATACGGTTGCCAAATCAGATCATCAATTTAGTTTGAATTTTTTAGAGAAACTAAACGCTTTAGAGAAAAACGGTTTCCACCATCGTTTTCCACGTCATTTAATTATATAATGACGTGACTTTCAATGAAATTGGAGTCGAAACGATTTTTCAGTTAATTTTCATCTTCCGCCCCCTCCCCCCTCGATTTTTTCATTAACATCATTTACACTTTTTGGAAAAACTAAACACTTTAGAGAAAAACGGTTTTACCATCGTTTTCCATGTCATTTAATTATATAATTACGTGACCTTTAGCTAAATTGGAGTCGAAACGATTTTTCAGAAAATTTTCATGCCCCCCCTTTCGATTTTCAGAATAAGAATCTTTTCATACGAATTGAAAGACCATGGCCTAAGGACGTTCAAATAAAATCCACGTTTGAATGTGACACTTTCCTGTACCACAACTTAGGAAAATTATGCAATAAAAAAGCTTAGTACATTTTTCATTCATCAAAAATTTTCTTTCAATTTTTTCTCAAATTTTTTTCTATAAAAGACGGCTGAAATATTGTCAAATTTTTTTTTCAATTTTTAAAAATCAATTAAAAGATTCGGGTATAGCCGTGCGTCTGAAGACAACTGAAGACGCACGGCTAAACCGAAACTTTCTAGTTCTAGGTCTAGTGTTAGTTCTAGTCTTTTTTTATTTAAGACTGATAATGATTAAAAATAGAGTCACACTAACGCTAGAACTAATACTAGGACCTAGAAGGAAAAACATTTAGGTCGTACTTTTTTAACATTTTATGAATACCTAAATATAATCTTGAAAATAAATACCCGGATATTTAACAATAATAATTAATCTTTACATATCTCAAAAACAAATTGATATGTCATCATGAAATAAAACGCAATTTAAAGCTAACTTAGTTAATGTATTGAAGTATTGAGTTATGATTTTTTGATTGCAACCTTAAACATAAATGTAACTAATCCTTGGGTAACTAAACCTTCATTAAATAAAACGCAATTTGAAGTAAACTTATTTAATATTTAATGCATGACTTATCAACTTTTGATTGTAACCTTGCGTAAATAATATTACGATTATTTCAATCAAATTCTGGTCGAGATGGATTTGCAAAACTATTGAGTAAGTTCTACAACAACTTAAAACTATTAGAAAGCACTTTAATAAACAGTCTATTATTTATACTTTTATTTCAAATATCCCAACACAACCCACGATGATTTCCACTCTAACTTATACTATTAAGATACTTCTCCAACATTCTCTTTGTGACATTTAAGAAAGTGGCATACAAAATAAAATTTGCTTAATTTTACCGTTTACATCAATTTTATAATAAATACTAAGACATTTGTTATACTTTAATAAACATTCAGAAAACTTAAATAAAAAATCTTTCAACATAACATTCAATATTTCACATTTTTAATACACATCATCATTATTCGTTTGCATTAACATCATCTGCGTTATTTTCACATTTCACGAAAACTTTACTCACAGAAACGGCATGTTTACGATATTTATGATTCTCTAAATTTTCCGGTTTATAAAACGATCTTTCACATTCATCACAACTAAACGGCTTCTCATGTACCTTCATATGCTTAAGCAACCTGCACTGCAAAAAGAACGACCTATTACATTTATGACACGCGAACGGTTTTGGAATATCAACGACCGCATAATGTACCCTTTCGTGTACTTTTAAAGCGGCCATACTCGCGTACGGTTTATTACAATATTTACAACTATGCCTTTTATTATAAGCATGAACGTACATGTGCCTTTTTAACCCCGTCGCACTTACAAAACCCGCACCACATTCGCTACACAAATACGGACGTTCAAACGTGTGATTCGAACGAATATGAGTTTGTAAGTTATCGTTTTGCCCAAACGTTCGCCCACAATAATTACACGAAAACGGTAATTGCGAAGAGTGTAAGAAACGGTGTCGTGTTAAGTTTGATTTAAATGTAAACGATTTACTACATATATCGCATTCGTACGGTTTCATTTTCGAGTGAGCTCTCATATGTTCTTTTAACCCGGCATATCGAACGAACCCTTTATGACACACTTCGCATTTAAAGGGACGTTCGCCTGTGTGTCTTCGAACGTGTAACTGTAAGGTACTTTGATTCGCGAATTTTTGACCACAAAATTGGCAATTAAGCATATTCCGCGATTTCATTCGAACGTGAGCTTTTAAATGTATAATAAGAGTTTTGCGATCGGAAAATTGCTTTTCACAAATGTTGCATTGAAGTTTATGTTTTTTATGGCAATTTTTTTTGTGTTCCAGTAAAGCTGTGTTTGATTCGAAGATTTTCTCGCAAGTTGAGCACACAGTTTCATTGTTACTTTCAGTATCATTTTCTGTTTTAATAGTTACAGTTTGGTTTTCTATTGATTTATCATTTAAATTAAGTTTTTTTAATGGGACTAAAGGAGGTGGGGGTTTTGCTATGTCTTCATCCTTTTTGACGGAGGTTATTTTTATTTCATTAGTTTTTCCCTTGCTTGTAATGTCCAGTGGGATTAATGGTGGTGGTTCAGCTAAGCTTATAGTTGTGTAAATTTCTTCTATGCTATCATTAACAAGGGTTTTTGATTTTAATTTTTTTAAGTCAATAGTTATAACTGAACCATCGTCATTCTCGCAGCCCACAAAGCGATCTTGAAGTGAAATATCAGCCACACTGACTGCTTCATCGAGTATATCAGAAAAACATTTTTCTTTTGAGCGTTTTTTTACCAAATTTTGTAAAAATGTGTTGCATTTTAATGCTTTCTTTTTAAATATGTAAAATTTTGTAATTAATCTTAAACATTCTACACAAATTTGTTTTGGTAATTGGTCATCTCCAAGCATCTTAAACAATTCAAATATTCAATTTGATTGTTACTATACATCTAAAAACAACAAACTTACATCTATTGATGTACAGAATTGTAACATTGGTGGTAATTTTGTATCAATAACATCTTTTAAGGTTCCTTTATCACTTAAACAGCATCTACATACTTTTTCTAAGTTGACTTCTCGTCTACGAGATCGCCCTTTTTGCTTTTTCTGTTTAGTACTCATATTTTTTCATCAAATATTTACAGCATAAACATCCATAAGCTACATACAATTTCAATTGGTAGCACTGTTTGTCATTGTCAATGTGACAATTAAAAATTATTAAAATTGATTTAAATAAATAAAGAAATAAATAAATTAAATGAACGTTAATATATATTATTATAATCACTTATTACAAACATCTTATACCCATTAATTTTGATAAATAACCATCTATTTGTGTAATATTTATTTATTGGTTGACCACATTGCCTGTCAATATGTCGTTTTAATAACATAAAAAAGCATCCTTAACCTCAAAATCTGAAAATTGAAAAATTATGGAAAAATTAAATAATAACCTTTGCAGGATTTGTTTAGTCGAATCAAACGATTTAGAAGATTTATTCCTTATTAATATATCGAAAGAAAGCTCTGTGTGCCTAGTAGACTTCATAAATCAAATTACATTCTTGAATGTAACAGAACTTGTTTAATATTTTTATTCTTACACCATCAACTGAAACATCTTTTTTAGATTACACAAAATGAAGAAAAATTTAATAAAATATGTTTAAGCTGCATCAATAGTTTTTGTAACACTTATAACTTTATACAAATGTGTATAGCGAACAATCAAAAGTTGCAACAAATAATAAACACAGAAAATAATAAGATTCAAAATGAACAAAAAATGATTCAAAAAAAAGAACATAAATGTAATTATTGTGATAAATTGTTCAAAACAATATCAGACTTAAGAATTCATAAGAAATCATATCACACCGGAAACAATTATATCTGCCAAATTTGTGGGGAGAAATTCAAATATTCTTATTTATTAGAAAGGCATACCTTTAAACATGAAGACAAAAAGCCCTTTGAATGTAACATTTGCAAAAAAGGGTGTTTAACCGCAGAAAGTTTAAAAAGACATAAAAAAATCCATGACATAAACTACACAAAGAAGTCCCATTGTTGCCCAATCTGCTCAAAATGTTTCCCATATTCAAGTACATTATCTGAACATATGAAAAACCACACAGGTGATAAACCATTTTTATGTACTGTTTGCGGAAAAGGTTTCAGACAAAACAGTTCTTTGGGAACCCATATGAGATCTCACAATGGAATTCGGCCATATAAATGTGAAATTTGTGAAGATACATTCTCAATAAGGAGTGCTTTAAACGTCCACATAAAAAGGCATTCAAATGAAAGACCGTTTATATGTGATACATGTGGAAAAGCTTTTAAACACTCAACGGATTTAAGAGGACACAAAAACATTCACCTTGGAAAACGAATTTTATGCACAGTTTGTGGTAAAAAATTATCAACAATGGTACAATTAACGGTGCATGTTAGAACACATACGGGGGAAAAGCCATTTTCATGTCAGTACTGTTCAAAATGTTTTACCACAAGGAGTATGCTTGTCAAACATGAAAGAATTCATACTGGAATTAGACCTTATGAGTGTCATATTTGTCATAAAGCATTTAATCAGAGTGGGATTTTAAAGAAACATCTTAAAACTCACAATGGAAAGGGAGAAATTACCACTGAAATTGAGACCATTGATATAGAAAATGCTGAAATTATCATTGATGATAATAATACTGTTGATAATAACGCCAATTTTGATAATAATAAAATAATGTAACTTAAAAATACTTATTTTGTTGTAATGTTTGGTGCACAATCCATAGAAAGGTTTTAATGGTTATAAGAAATTATTTTCAAATACTTTTGGAATGTAATATTAAGTTTTTGAAGATATCACAGGTTTTATTCATTTTTTGAAAATTATTTATTTAATATTAATGAAAATTAACGATAATGATTCAGTATTGCATAATTCTTAACTAGTTTTGATAATTATCGAATAATGCGAAAATCTTCAAAATGTCTTTACTTCGGGTTTTCATTACAAAAAGCAACCATAATTCAATAGCACAAGAATTGTAGAAAAACCTATTAAATGAATGTTTATTTATTTATTTATACATGAAGGTAGCAACAGGATAGATCCCATTAGGAACTACCTCACAGCTATACAATACAATAATGTATACAGGGTGTCTCACGTAACTGGTTCATAAGAACTTTTTTAGGTTCCACTATTTATAGAGGCTTGAAATTTTGGTAACATGGGTCGGTCATTCCGATCTATCAATCTAAAATATTTTCAGGATGGCCACCACTTCTGGTCTACCGGAAGTAGACTTCAACTTCGTTATTTTAAATGGAATGCTATAGTTTTTATTACACCATTCAATTATACATAAGAAAATATGTTGACTTTGATAACAGTTGTTGGTGCCTACCGTTTTTTGTTTTCGAGTTATTTTGATTTTAAGTATTTTTTGTTTTTTCTCTGACTATTTCGGTTCGGTGTTTGTTCCTCCGGTTATAGGTGTTAATGATGAGGAAAATGAATGTCATAGTACGATTTCCATTGACTGCTTTAATATTTTGGAGATTGAAGTGGTTATTAGAAAGAACTCATTTCTAATAGATTATTTTTTCAAATTAAGTCATATATTGGTACACAACAACGCGGTTTCTATCTTTGACGTTCTCTTTTCCTTTTACATCGACTTTAGCAAAGCTCTTATGTCTCCAACCGGACTCAAGTAGTCATGATTGGTGGCCACTCTTCTGACCAAATTGTTATCACATCTAGGGTACCTCAGGGCTGTCATTTGGAACCGCTTTTGTTTACAATCTAGATAGGAGATATAACTAATTTTATTTCTAACTCCAGATGTCTCAGGTATGCTGTTAACCTTAAAATTTTTTCACCAATAAGTAATATCTCTGATTGTATGACCGTTCAAGCCGACTTGAATAAATTTTATGATTACTGCGAAAATAATAATTTATATTTGAATATACTGAAGTATCATATTATAACTTTTACAAAAAAGAAACTATTCATTAAATTCAATTATGTATATAGGTCTGGTGTACTGCAGAGCGTAGACTTTGTTAAAGACTTGGGAATCGTTTTGGACGGTAAACTAGTTTTTAAACGTAAATAAATCGTTGATGAAGTAGTAGCTAGAGCTAATAGGATGCTAGGACTTGTAATACGTTCGTCTGAATCTTTTACGAACGCATTGCCTATAATTTCTATGTATAATGCTTTTGTAAACAGTATTTTATGTTTTGGAAGCACGGTTTGGCATCCTCACTATGATGTTTATGTGAATAAAGCAGAGAAAGCTTAGATGAGATTTCTGAAATACTTGTCCTATCGATTCCGAAATCAATCCTTATACAGATTATTTGTCTGCCTGCCAAACTTATCATAAGCCCATACTTCATCAGCGTAGATGTTGCAGTGATATCCGTTTTCTCTTCAGGTTGGTCAATGGTTACGATATGATTTCTTATTTTACGTACCAACTAGTTGAACTAACTCTTACAAAAATTTCCCAATGTACATGAAGGAATGGAAAGAGCAGTATCATGACGTCATAATCGATTTTTCTGTACCCAGGTAGCATTATTAATTGTATTTTGTATATATAGTAATAATGTAGCTTTGTAAATTGTACATATACAGGGTATCTCACGTAACTGGTTCATTAGAACTTGTTTGGGTTACACTATTCGTAGAGGCTTGAAATTTTGATAACATGGGTTATTCATTCCGATCTATTAATCTAAAATATTTTCAAGATGGCCACCACTTCCGGTCTACCGGAAGTAGACCCCGACTTCGTTATATTAAATGAAATGCTATAGATTTTATTACACTATTCAATTATACGTAAGAAAATATGTTGACTTAGATAACAGTTGTTGGTACCTACCGTTTTTTGTTTTTGAGTTATTTTGATTTTAAGTGTTTTTTGGCAAATATCACCATGCTCTTTAAAAGCACATATCTCAGCTAACGTTAATTCAAAAACGTTTTGCATTGGTATAATAACTCATCATATACTGCTAAATAGATTGTCACTTGTTATATCAGTGTAGCTTATACAGCGTGGTCAAAGATTGAATTATTGTTTCGCTGCATTCAATTGCGAGAAAGTCGAAAATTTTAAATGGAACGCCCCATATCTTTTTAGCCTATCTAAGCTGGAATTTAATTCTCTACAAATTATCTATAAACATTGCTATACCTATTTATTATAGTTTTCTTCATATTGAGTATTTTATCAAAATCCTACACAAAATGCTGGAAGCCGTTCGTGTTTTTGTTAGAAGGCCATGACATTGTGACAGTTTATCGTTTAATTTATTTAAATTATCATTGGTATTATTTTTAGAATGATCTGCGATTGAATAAACTTTAGTATGTTAGCTTTTATTTGCCAAAAATAACTAGCAGAAGAACGCATAAACGAAACAATGAAAAACAATAATATGGCGTAATAGTTGACGTAATGATGGGCGAGATATTCCTAGAGAGTTCAGTTTATTTATTTACCGTGCTTTCTTGTAAAATATTATTCTTCTAAATCCACCGAAACACCTCTTACCGAAGAATTTGGTAAAGCAATAAAATATGACAAAACATTTATTCTATTATCTTAAGCTGCTGATGATAGAAATTTATGGTTTCTTGTTATTTTGATCTTTCCAAAACTAAGAGATACGTCTCTTATCCTATCCAACACTTTATTACATCCGCCATGATATTCAAAGACATTAACAGCAGTAAGTGATGACAAAACTAAGTAATGACGGTAATGACAAGAATAACATAAATATGGATGAAAAGCTATCAAAACTCTATGGCTTTCTTGCTTTCTTCATTGCATGTGTCTATTAATTTCCAAATATGAGGGCAACTACAACAAATAGGCACAGGAAAGTATCTAAATAGTTTATAGAGAATTAAATTCCCATAATTTATTTTTATAATTCTAAGTATTTCATTCTTTTATGTTATTGATTTTAATTTTTGTCATTAAATTGTTGTTTTGAAACAATGAGTTTCATTTATTCGGCTTTCTTTTGGTTATTTTTGGTAAATAACAGCTAGCAATCTAAACTTTATTCAATCACAGTTCATTGGAGAAATAATACTAATAATAATTTAAATAAATTAAACAAGAAACTGTCAAAATGTCATGGCCTTCTAACAAAAACACAAACGGTTTTTAGCATTTAACCTGTGATTTTGATAAATTCCTCAATAGCAAGAAAACTATAATAAATAGGTATAGGAATGTTTATAGATAATTTGTAGAGAATTAAATTCCCTTTCTGATAGGGTATGAAAATATGGGGCGTTCCATTTAAAATTTTCGACTTTCACACAATTGAATACAGAGAAACGGTAACTCAATTTTTGATCAAGATATACTGATACAACAAATGACAATCTATTTAGCAGCATATGAAGAGTTATCGTACCAATGCAAAACGTTTTTGAGTTAACGTTGCCAAAAAACACTTAAAATCAAAATAACTCGAAAACAAAAAACGGTAGGTACCAACAACTGTTATCTAAGTCAACATATTTTCTTACGTATAATTGAATAGTGTAATAAAATCTATAGCATTTCATTTAATATAACGAAGTCGGGGTCTACTTCCGGTAGACCGGAAGTGGTGGCCATCTTGAAAATATTTTAGATTAATAGATCGGAATGAATAACCCATGTTATCAAAATTTCAAGCCTCTACGAATAGTGTAACCCAAACAAGTTCTAATGAACCAGTTACGTGAGATACCCTGTATATGTACAATTTACAAAGCTACATTATTACTATATATACAAAATACAATTAATAATGCTACCTGGGTACAGAAAAATCGATTATGACGTCATGATACTGCTCTTTCCATTCCTTCATGTACATTGGGAAATTTTTGTAAGAGTTAGTTCAACTAGTTGGTACGTAAAATAAGAAATCATATCGTAACCATTGACCAACCTGAAGAGAAAACGGATATCACTGCAACATCTACACTGATGAAGTATGGGCTTATGATAAGTTTGGCAGGCAGACAAATAATCTGTATAAGGATTGATTTCGGAATCGATAGGACAAGTATTTCAGAAATCTCATCTAAGCTTTCTCTGCTTTATTCACATAAACATCATAGTGAGGATGCCAAACCGTGCTTCCAAAACATAAAATACTGTTTACAAAAGCATTATACATAGAAATTATAGGCAATGCGTTCGTAAAAGATTCAGACGAACGTATTACAAGTCCTAGCATCCTATTAGCTCTAGCTACTACTTCATCTACGATTTATTTACGTTTAAAAAGTAGTTTACTGTCCAAAACGATTCCCAAGTCTTTAACAAAGTCTACGCTCTGCAGTACACCAGACCTATATACATAATTGAATTTAATGAATAGTTTCTTTTTTGTAAAAGTTATAATATGATACTTCAGTATATTCAAATATAAATTATTATTTTCGCAGTAATCATAAAATTTATTCAAGTCGGCTTGAACGGTCATACAATCAGAGATATTACTTATTGGTGAAAAAATTTTAAGGTTAACAGCATACCTGAGACATCTGGAGTTAGAAATAAAATTAGTTATATCTCCTATGTAGATTGTAAACAAAAGCGGTTCCAAATGACAGCCCTGAGGTACCCTAGATGTGATAACAATTTGGTCAGAAGAGTGGCCACCAATCATGACTACTTGAGTCCGGTTGGAGATATAAGAGCTTTGCTAAAGTCGGTGTAAAAGGAAAAGAACCGAAATAGTCAGAGAAAAGGGCACACACCTCTTTTTTGTTTCGCATAGGCCCAGAATTATTTAGTATTAGAGGTAATAGAATTTTGAACGTGATGTAAGTAAGCTTTATGGTCGCGTGCGATAAGGTATTTGTAGTGTCACCTCAACAAAGAGAAATTTTGGTAACCGAGTACTTTTATACCGTTTCCATTTTCTATGCGAATTCTTTTTTTCGCGCAATGTATAAATTGTGTCCCGAGAGAACCATCTCGGATAACTTTTATTATATAAATTCTTGCGCGGAACAAATCTCTCTATAACATCATTGAGGTAAGCATAAAATGTTTTTAGTCACATCAACAGATACACCACCTAAAATTGTTGGCCAATCCAAATTATTGAGATAATCATTAATTTCGTCATATGATGCTTTTGAGAAATTATAAGCAACAACCGTGTATGCATTGATATAGTTTTTTCGGGGCACAACAAAATTCAAGTGTTGAGTTTGTAACGTCTTCACATATCAACGGAGAATCACATATCTGAGTATCTGTTAGCGGCACAAGACAACTAAACACAAGATCAAGTGTATGATCATGAATATTTAAAAAGCTGTTTGTTGTTTTATCTCGCACAACGATAAATGATATTCACCAAATTATCTGTGAAAACCGACAATGCAGCAACATCATTGGGCGAAATGTAAACGCAACAAACATGCAATTTCGTTCCACCAAGATCCGATGTCATGCAAATCGCCTCCACCCCAGGAAACCATTCGCTTGACTCAGAACTAGGAATAAAGCTCGACACGCCAATAAGTACACCACCACCACGAGGAGGAGGCGGATTAACAGTAGAAGCACGATCACATCTATAACCAGTATAGGATTGTGAAAGTATCTCGCTTGAGAAAATTCTGGGATGGAGCCAAGTTTCCGTGAGACAAATAATATCGTAATTGACATTTAACGAGTTGCAAAAAACGGTCGGCAAACTACAGCGAATTCTTCGCATATTTTGGTAATTTAGGTAAATTAATTAAAGAGACTCAAAATAGTTGTACCACACTGTGTATATTATCTACATACGAGCAATGTCCTTCTCATTCCTTATATGCACAACGGGGGAACCCTCAGAACGACGAACACAACTCTTACAGTCCCTGCTCCAAACATATCGGTATCCCTTATCCCTGCCAGCCTTTCTCGATCGAGAAACGAGAATTTATTCATGGAAGTGAGGTGCTCGTTAATAAAACATCCGTCACTGATTCCAACAATAGACATTCCGGGTGCTAATCCAGGCGCTACAGACTTTCTCTTCTTGATTGTAGCGGCGAGAAAAGAGTCGCGCTAAAGACGGCCACAAAAACACGCTACAAGAGATTTCGCACACCCTACATGAACAGTAACGGCATCCAACACATCCAACAAATTTTCATTATTTTTTTGAGGAACATCCTGGATCTCTAAATTATTCCGCCGGAATATTGTTCCATATCATCAACGCGAGCTGTAAGATCAGATTTTATTAATAATTTTCTCTTTTAACTCTTTTACTATTCGTTCGAAATTTGATATACGGTCGCTACAGAAGTCACCCGAATCAAGAAGTTCGCCATTTTTAGAACTCAACTCTGATCTCATTTCCTTAACCATCTCGTAGACAAATTCTAGGGTAATTGCAAGACGGAGTGATTAAAGTAGACCCTAATGGTTTACGTGAAATAACAACCCATTCCCTTGATCATTATACTTCCTTGCGTTTAGGCATTCTAACGCTTCCTCCGACTCGATGCATTTGATGTGGAACCAAAGGCTGCGCACCAAGCACTGGACGACCGATCTTCTCCCCACCACACGATTACACATAGATATGACAACTTTTTGCCAAAGTAATAATGGAATTAAAAATGTATTAATTTATGGGTAAACGGCTGACACGATTAGTCAAAAACTTCAGATCACTCAGAGAGGATACACGAACTCTATGTGACTGCATGAACCAGAATATATATATAAACCTGAATCTAGTACTAGGTCTAGTGTTAGTTCTAGTTTTAATTGCCATTCAGTATCTAATTGTTGTAAATTCTTCTGGAACTATAACTTATACTAAACTACTAAACCTACAACCTATTTTTAGTATTAATACTAGATCAATAACTAGAAACATTAGGGTTTAGCCGTCTGAAGGGACGTATGGCTCTAATGTTTCTAGTTCTTGTAGTAACTTCTTACTTTGACAACTAACTTTGAATATGGCGCCTATATTTCACAACGATTGAAGAAAAAGCGTTAACGAAGATTGCGTGAAAATAGCACCATTATCTGAAATATGGTAAATAGCAATTCCAGGAATTCCTCGTCCGATTTATCCAATTCTCCACAAACAAATGACAATTTATCGTTGTTACGAATTAATGGCAATATTGCGGAGATTTATGTAGCTAAACTATTATGATTAATAACGTCCTGAATATGCCTATTTATTTTTTTAATGAAGATGTGATTTGCAACTTTAAAAAGTGAGTTTTTTCCAAAATTATTACCATTAGTATCTGTTGTAATTTGAGACGTCTCTTACGCAGCCTAAAACGCAAAGATATTTAAAAGAATATAAGTTTAAATGAAGTGAAATATTTTGATTTAAATACGATTTTATTTGAAGAGAACATATTTAAAAAAATGATTAAAATGTATTTATGAACACATCGTAATTATTGAACATTAACATTTTTACATAATAATAAATAATGTTTTTATTGGCACTTCTTGTTGGTGTGAAGTAGGCCGATTTAATGAGATAAATTTTTTGAAATTTAATTCGAAACTGCATAAAAGCGTCGAAAATTGTGACTTATATAACATTCAACTTGTTAACAATTATTATTTAATATTTTGAACACAGTGCTTTTATAACAAATTTCTTTTTTTAACAAATTTCTGTTTTTAACAATATCGTTTTTAACACTTTCTTTTTTAACAAATCCTTTTAAAACAGTGACTTTTATTTAGGAATATTCTTTTGATAATTCTTAAAATTAACCCCAACTGTTAAAAGATCGGCTTTAGCCGAAACATGTCTTTTATCGATATCCCCGTAAAATTTCTCTAAACACCCATTATTATTTTTGGTAATTTCTTTATTATTAATTCGAAATTTCGACAGAATGTTATGTCCATTAAGAATACTAGCCGTGGTTCCTCCTTTTACGTAACTCCTTCCCGGCCCTGTGGAACTTCTTTGGATAGCCGTCGTAGATTTCGCGGATGTCGTGGTTAAATTAGTATCACCATCACGCTTTGCGCTTCCTTTTGGCTTTCTGTTAACAGAACGTTTTTTATTAGTTCCCGATTTCGAAACGATTTTAGTTCCTTTCGATACCCCTTCCTTATTATTTGAGCTTTTCTTCTTGATTTTACTCCCTGCTTCGTTTTTTAAAACTGGAACAAAATCGATTCCATCTTCGCAACTTTTCAAATAGGTCGACTGAAGTTCTTCCATTAAATCTCCGATGACGGGTCCGTTGTAATTTGTTGTGGGCAATTCTCTTGGTGTATAAGACGCTTGAACGACGGTGGGTATTTGAGGTGTTGTCGGCGGTTTTAACGCGTATCCGTTCTTTTTTGAAAGACTTTCGTTTTCTTTTCCCGAATTCTTGTGGCGTCTCATACGGTTTTTGAAAATACGTTTTCCACGAACTGTTAAACTCATGCCTAAATAAGCTGGCGGTCTTGGTAGATTTTGTTTGTAAATTAAAATAAATCTTCCTGTATCAGCTTTAGGATCTCTTCGTTTATCAATAACAACTTAAATATTCAAAATAAAATAGTAATAATAAAATTTATTAATAGGGTAAAATAAATCATCTTTATTTTACCTTTTACTAAATCTTCAAGACAATGTGGACACATTCGAGTCGTCACGCTTGTAGAATGGGACAAATCAGGACTTGAATTAATCTCCAACAACCATGGGCTAAAATCTTCGGCTAAAATAAAATCGGCTCCGTACAACTCGAAAGTGTTAGGTCTTCTGTCCATCGTTTCTTGGCAAGCCAACATTGTGGCAATTAAACTTTGTCTCATCCCGGGGAAAATAATGTCCTCCCATTTATTTCCGTGTCCGATTTGTTTCAAATAATTTTTAAACGATTCGCAATCCCACATATTTTCGTCTGGTAAAGCTTTATCTCTTTGATTTACGTTCGTGTATTTGCACTGAACGGCGTGGTTAGTTAAATGTAGGGATTCGTGGAAATTTTCTAAACTAAAAATTTGTGAACTGAATCTGAAGTAACATTCGCTGAAAGTAATTTCTTAACGTTTGTTAAGTTATTTTTTAATATTAATTTTTTAAATAAAGTTACCGATACATCCATATGGTCAACGGTTGCACTGAAGTAATGAGAAACCATTGCCGAATATCAAATTTTGTTTTATAAATAATTAACGGCTTCTCTAAGAAAGTAATGTAAATAACCAAAAAAAATATTGCTTTTTTTTAACTTACCAATGTATTTCTGCACTACATATTTCAACTTTAAATTAACCGCTTTGCTAACATCTTGAACGTTTCTAACCAAATGTATACCTCGCCCCCTACATTTATTTCCAGGTTTCATAATCCAAATGTTTTTCATACCGTCCAAGTTGAATTGTGGCCAATATCTAGCGACTTCTTGGAGGGATACTTTAGC
This sequence comes from Onthophagus sagittarius, assembly GCA_036711965.1. Classification (NCBI taxonomy): domain Eukaryota; kingdom Metazoa; phylum Arthropoda; class Insecta; order Coleoptera; family Scarabaeidae; genus Onthophagus; species Onthophagus sagittarius. The sequence goes on from JASERS010000004.1 coordinate 40,963,792, forward strand.
GGCCGCATGAAGTATATGCAATGACCAATCTTTAGACTCGAGAAATAATTCCCCTTGGTTCACTGTCCTGTGGAAATTCGTTAAAAATTGTTCCCATTCATGATCCCAAACCTTAGGAAAATCTCTATCGATGTCTAAATGTTTTTTCGTAGCGACGAATTCGTCCACGCGACTCATAGCGAAGTTTACGCAACTTATGGGTACTTTCCCTTCGGGCGATTTTATCGAATATTCATCTTCGGTATCTGCTTTATGAACAAACCATTTTAAAAGACCCATGCACGCTGTCAAACGGAAATCTTCAACGAAATTGTGAAAATGATCTGGAAAACCTAAAAAAAGCTGATTTGTTTTATTTTCTTTATTAATTAAAAATTACTCATATTGTATAATATTCAATGTATTCAAATCAATGTGTGTATAATATGTGTAATATTCAAATCATAATTCTGTCTTCAAGATCAAAAGATGTCTTTGGTGAAATGTGAAATCCAAACATTTTCAATTAATAATTGAGGACAATATAGAAAGGCAAAGAGTGGAAGAAGATTGATAGAAAGGAAATAACCTGACTGTAATCCTGTGGATAATGGATAAACATGAAATGGAAAATATGATCACAAGCATCCATTGCAAGAAGATTAAGAATTTCTGAAAAGAAAAAAATCTTTGTTTTATCGAAAACCGTACAAAGCGGGAGCGAGAATAGCCGATAGTTTTCAAACAAAAGGAGTTCTCCAGAGACAAAAGTTGAAAACCACGAAGCAGAAGAAGAAAAAAGTTAAGAAGGGAAAGAGCACGCACGATTATGATAGTCGTAAATGTATGTAATACTTCAGAGATGATACAAGGAAGAGTAGAGGTTATAGAAACTTCATCAAAGTTACACTCGCGAGATGAATACGTTATCTTTTCGTAATGCACTAATTTTGTAGCGAACAAAAAAAACACGCTAACGTGTATGCCAACCAAAAAAATATGTACACATTAAATGTCATCACAGTAAATATTTTTTGGTACACGTTAAAACTTTATAATTTTATATAAATTATTAATATCGGTACTATCGAATTTTCTCGGGAAAGCACAAGGTAATCTCACTTCAGTTAATTAAGTGATGTGTGGACCTATGTTCTGATTAACTAAAAATACATATTTAGCTAATATTAGTTTGATCAAAGCTTGAGGAAAAATGTCTTTTATCACATTTTTGTAGTAAATGATTAAACACCATCCAAAGCTGATGGGTACACTATAACAGGGTGGCCAACTTCATTATACAGAGTGTGTCAAACGTCAGGAATACAGCAAAAAACTTCGTTATTCGTGGTTTCAGAGAAAAATGTTTCAAATAAAACTTTCTTTATTAATTATGGCGCATTTTCAGTCTTATTTACTTATTTGTATTGTTTTTTGTTTCGTTTTGTTGGGCTCTTAATTGGTTTTAAGTTCCCTAATTTTGTTTTTTCTTAAGTCATTTTGGTGAATAATATCTTTGATACTTGTTATACGAAGTTAGAAAATGTCTTTCCAGATTACCTTTTTTAGAAATAGCTACCAGAGGTATTACATATTTAGCAACAACATTTATCATTCACCATGGTAAAAAATAATCAAGTTCCCATTCTTCATAAACTTAATAAGTTTTCGATTTTGGTTTACTGCACATTTCAATGGGTACTAAAATGCAAAAGAGGTATACAGTTAGATAATATTAACTCAAAAACAAGTATTGATGTGCCAAAAGTAACCAATGATATTTTAATATTAATTAAATTAAATTAAAATTTATGTAAAATCTTCGCATCAAAAATTCATTACAATTTTGGCCGTAATGTTTGATTAAAGATCAAACATTAGATCAACAGGAAACATCAGTTTTTTATCAGTTTTTTTATAATAAATAAATTATTTAACATTAAAATCATATTAAAAAATCTGAAAAATTAAATAATTGTAAAAAATTAAGCTATTAAAATATCTCACAAATTTAATTTAATTAACATTAAAATATGATTGGGTACTTTTGGCATGTTTTACTTTTTTTGAATTAGTATTGCCTAATTGCATACCTCTTTGGCATTAAATCGAAAATTTATTATTTCCATGAAGAATGGGAATTTGATTATTTTTTATCATGACGTAAGAAAATCAAAAATGGAACCCTTGAGATATTTTACGGAAACTTCGTTCTTTCTAACTTTGTCTCCTGTCGGTTATGATCGACTAAAACCACTGCAGTATAAAATATACAAAACCATGTCTATTTGCTGTTGACATATCAACGAGAACAGAACAATCTTAAAAGTACTAAAACATTCATATAAGTAATGCATACGTAATAACTGTGTATAATAAGCGCCGTTGACGATATGATAACCACATATTTTTATTTAATTGTTATACTTGACTCGCGCTTGATTACGCATTTCAAGTCTTTTAGACGCGGTATCAAGCATTTCAAGTCTTCTGAAAACTATATGACGTCTTTAGAAGCAATATCAAGTCTTCTGGAAGCATACCAAGTCTTTCAGACGCGATACCAAGTCTTTTGAAAGCATTTCAAGTTTACCAGAGGCAATGGCAAGTCTTCTGGAAGCATTTCAAGTCTTTCAGATGCGATATGAGGTGCTGAGAATAGAAAGGGCGAACTGATGTTCGATTTTAAGGCGAACTCAACACGTCTAACCACCGGTTTAATTTTGAATTATGAATAATAAATAAATTTGCTTATTATATTGAAGCAAATTAAAATAAAGTAATCTTTTTTTAAGTAAATAAAACAGTCCGTCATTGGTGAAAAGTAATAGGTAACGATAGAAAATATTAAAGTATTAAAAAACGTTAGGTAGTTTATTTTAAAACTAAAAACTGTCGGAAGAGTGCTGATAAATGCACCTTATAACTAAAAAAAATGGTTATCAAGAAAGATTTATTCTGTTAAGTTCGCACTTATGCAAAACATTAAAAACAGGGATTTTTCAAAATCGTACATTGTCGAATTCGCTCTTTCTATTCTCAACGCCTCATATCAAGTGTCTTGGAAGCATTTCCAGTCTTCTGAAAACAATATTAAGTCTTTAGTTTTCAAACATAATATTAAGTTTACGGGAAGCATTTCAAGTCTTCTGGAAGCAATATCAAGTCTTCTAAAAGCATTCCAAGTCTTTTGCTTGTATGTCAAGTCTTCCAAAGATAATATCAATTCTTCTGGAAGCAATATCAAATCTTCTAGAAGTAGTATTCAGCCTTATGGATTGCTTCCAGAAGACTTAATTCTAGAAGCAATATTAACGCTTCTGGAAGCATTCTAAGTCTTTTGCTTGCATTTCATGTCTTCCAAACGCAATATCAATTCTTCTGGAAACAACATCAAGTATTCTAGAAATAGTATTAAGTCTTCTGGAAGCATTTTCAATTCAATTTCTCATTCAGAGGCAATATCAAATGTTCTGAAAGCAACATCAAGTCTTGTAGATGTAGTATCAAGTCAGTCTTCTGGAAGTATTTGAAGTCTTCTGGAAGCAATATCAAATTTTCTAGAAGCATTCCAAGTTTTTGCTTACATTTCTAGTCTGCCAGAGGCAATATCAATTCTTCTCGAAGCAATCCAAGTCGTTTGCTTCCATTTCAAATCTTCCAGAGGCAATATCAATTCTTCCGAAAACTACATCAAGTCGTCTAGAAACAGTATCAAGTCAGTCTTCTGGAAGCATTTCAAGTCTTCCAGAGGCAATATCAAGTATTCTGGAAGCAACATCGAATCTTGTAGAAGTAGTATAAAGTCAGTGTTCTGGAAGCATTTCAAGTCTTTTGGAAGCAATATCAACTTTTTTAGAGGCATTCTAAATCTTTTGCTTGTATTTCAAGTCTTCCAGAGGCAATATCAATTCTTCTGGAAGCAACATCAAGTTTTCTAGAAATAGTATCAAGTCTTCTGGAAGCATTACAAGTCTCCCAGAGGCAATATCAAATCTTCTGGAATCAACATCAAGTTTTGAATCAAGTCTTTAGAAGTAGCAAGTAGTCTTCTGGAAACATTTCAAGTTTTCCAGAGCCAATATCAAGGCTTCTGAAAGCATTTCAAGTCTTCCAAAGGCAATAGCAAGTTTTCTGGAAGCAATATCAAATTTTCTAGAAGCATTCCAAGTTTTTGCTTGCATTTCAAGTCTTTCTGAGGCAATATCAAGGCTTCTGAAAGCATTTCAAGTCTTCCAAAAGCAATAGGAAGTCTTCTGGAATCATTTAATATTTTATGAAAATAATATCAAATTTTCTACAAGCATTAAAAATTTTTTGCTTGCATTTCAAGTCCTCCAGAGGTAACGTCAATTCTTCTGGAAGCAACACTATGACTTCTAGAAGCATTTCAAGTCATTTGCTTGCATTTCAAGTCTTCCAGAGGTAATTTCAATTCATCTGGAAGCAACATCAAGTCTACTAGAAGTATTATAAAGTCTTCTAGAAGCATTCAAGTTTTCAAAGTAACATCAAGTTTTCTAGAAGTAGTATTAAGTCTTCTGGAAGCATTTCAAGTCTTCCAGAGGCAATATCAAAACATCTGGAAACAATATCAAGTCTTCTAGAATTAGTATTAAGTCTTCTGAAAGCATTTCAAGTCTTCTGAACGCAGTATCAAGTTTTCTGGAAGCATTTAACGTCTTCCAGATGCAATATCAATTCTTCTGGAGGCAACATCATGTCTTCTAGAAGTACTATCAAGTCTTCTGGCAGCATTTTAAGTCTTCCAGAATCAATAGCAAGTCTTTTGGAGGCATTATAAGACATTTGGAAGTAGTGCAGCGTATTAATTCTAAATGCTGCTGGGACTGAATTGAGAAAAAGAGCTCAGTAATACATTTTAATACTCATAGTACAGATAAGACAAAAAAAAATTATTTAATGTGCCTATGGGTGTACCTATGCACTCGGAGAATCTACGCGTCCGTCTCCTATGAAACATTAGAAGAATGAAGTAGTTTGCCTGTGTACACTTTATTTTCAATAATAATTAACAACACTTTATTAAGTGAAGTAACATTACCTTGTGCACACTAGAGATAATTCGATAATACCAAGCGCAAAATTGTATTATTTTATAATATATTATTAAAAGTTCTAATGTGTACCGAAAAATATTCCTTAAATGCACGCTAAACCTGACGTGATTACTGTAATGACGTTTAGTGTGTAGCACGATACTTCCCTATTAAAAAGTTTAGGTGAGTCCAGTAAATGAGACCTTACATATTAAGAAGACATTAGCAAGTCAATTTTTACGTTTTTACTTTTTCATGGTTCCTAAAGAACTAAAGAAATCTGACAATTCGGAAAAATTGAAAAAATTTGGTTACCTAATACATAACATCTTGGATAATTAACTTGAGCAACACCTGGTTCAATATGCCAATAAAGTTGTTGAAGTAAGAGTGTTAACCCTTCTTTTGATGTGAAAAGTGATCTTCCAAAACGATTCATCACTTTGTTATGATTACACCGATGTTGCCAATCGCTTTGGTCCTTTCTCATATTCCAGTAAAAGTCGCAATCGTGTATTTGCAGGAGTCTCGACATAACGGTTCTTTCGCATTTTTCCATATAAACTTTTTGACTCTCCCATGCTTGTCTGTTTGGAAGATTTACGCATAGATCATCTAAATTTTGTGGCAGTTGCGGTTGTGTTCCCGGTTTTTTTGGTACCGTTTCGTATTTTTCTATCCAACCCCTTCTGTGTAAAGCGTTACGAAGAATTTGCCAACCTCCTATTAATTAAAAAAATCTGTTTATAAATAAAATAATAATTTTTGTTAAATATTGATTGTTTATTCTTACCCTTAATAGTAAAAATTCTGTGATCATTAACAGCTTCATCGACAAGCTTTTTAAGTTGCGCTAATCTTTCGGAAGAAATATAAATTTTGTATTTATTTGTCTCAACATTTTTTGGACATATATTATCGACAGGTTGTTGAACGGTTGGTGCGACGATCTGGGTTGATTTTCCTGGCGAGAGCTGCCTTGGCGAATTCTTCGTCGTTTGACCAACGTCGGAATTTTTGTCCATGCTGACGTTATGATAGGCGTCGCTCTGACTCTTTTGACATCTGTCACATTTCTCATTCATTATCTATCCATCATTAAGTCGGGTTAATTTTCAAAATATGAAAATAGACTTCTTGTCTCATTCGCTGTTAGTTCATGACTAAATCCAAATCGGTTTGGTTATCGGATTACTTGCGCAAACCCACTTCCACCGTCGTTTTTGACCTAAATTGGACTTCCTTTGACCTGGATTTTGTAATGGGGTGTTGGTACCGGTCTCGGTGGGTTACCATCCGAACCCACCTGTCACTTGCACCCTACTTTTATGCCGCAATCGTTTTCCTCGACAACAACGTTGAACGCGACACGAACGTGCCGCGATAATTGTTAAGTAATCGTTTCGTGTTATCTTCATGTTTAAGGGGTGTCTATCATGTTAAGCATCAACAGATTATCTATTTATAAGTGGAAATTGGATTAGGTTATATAAAAGATGGAAATTCGTTGTTAAAAATTATCTTTAAAGCTTGATCCTTTAAAGATAATTCTTAAGTTATCGTTTATAACTGAACGTCCCGTTTTGAACGGGTTTATCCCATATTTATGTTACTAGTCCCGTCGTCCGAACAAACTCTAAAACGTCCCGTTTTCATAATTGCATAAAAGCTTTTTAGCTTTTATGCAATTATTTTTTTATGCAATTATATTTTTTCTTTATTTTTATAAAGAATTATTATTCCAATATTGCTATTATAGTTTTCTATTTCCATGGTCGCTTCTACCACCGCTGCAGATAAATACTACCAACTACCAAATATATTAGCAAATACTACCAAATATATTAGCAATGGACGTTGTGAATGTAACACACTAGTTAATAGATAACTTGTCTTTAGAAAGAATTAAGTTTTGTCCTACACTTTACACGAAGTGAATTAGAGAAGAATTTATTAGCAACGCTTCATGAGTGGCGCTGTTGATCAAAATCAGGGCTGGGCTAAATACTTGAAAAAAGTAGTAATGTATAACTACTAACTATATCCACGAAAAAGTAGTTTAACTACTTGGTTGAAAAATGGAAATGTAATCCCAAAACAATTGTGAATCAATAAATTGTTTAAATAAAACAAGTAGACGTTCTTTTATTAATTATTTAATTAACTTGCAACATGGATCGATGTATATATCTCAAAAAAAAGTCTGATACTATTTTGCAACCAGTATCTAGACTTTAATTGGCAGTTTTTAACTTCTAATATGATAATTTTGTATTTTGATAACAGTATTTTGTATTTTTGGAAGCAAAATTAAATTTTATTAATAGTCCCTCGCCTTCTACAATAAAAATGTTTTCTGACAGTAGTATTTAGCCTTTAATTAACAGTTTATGAACTACTTACGTAAAGATTCTGCATTTTGTTCAGTACTATATAATATTTTCAAGCCATATTCAATTGGTTTATCAACAGCATCCTGTTTTACAATAAGATTCACAAGCAGTATCAAGTCTTCTAAAAGTATTTCAAGTCCTCTGATAGCAATTCAAGTCTTTTGGAAGTATTTCAAGTCTTCCAAGGACACTATCAAGTCTTCTGAATGTAGTACTAAGTCTTCTAGAAGCAATATCCAGTTACCTCGAAGTAGTATCAAGTTTTATAGAGCGTTACAAGTCTTCTAAAAGTATTCCAACTCCTCTGAGAGCATTTCAAGTCTTTTGGAAGCATTTCAAGTCTTCCAAGGTCAGTATCAAGTCTTCTAAAGTAGTATTAAGTCTTCTAGAAGCAATATCAAGTCTTCTCGAAGTAGTTTCATGTTTTCTAGAAGCATTTCAAGTTTTCTAAAAGCATTTCATGTCTTCTGGAAGCAATAACAAGCCATCTGGAAACAGTTCAAATTTTCTGGAAGCAATATCAAGTCTTCTAGAAGCATTTCAAGTCTTCTGGAAGTATTTCAAGTCCTCTGAAAGGAGTATCAAGTTTTTTAAAAGAATTTCAACTCAAAAACTAATAGTTATCACTCTCTCTGATATTTAAGTTGGTATTTTAAAAATTCATTAATGAAAGTGTAGTTTCATGAGTTTAGTGAAACAGAATAATTGAATTTTTAAAAAATAATTAAGAATAGGATAAAGTAGAATATAACCTATATCCAGAACACACAGAGAATCCGTAGGTAGAATTAGGCAATTATCCATAACCAATTTAATTCCAATTCGTTATTGAAGGTATGTTGTATAAACCAACAATTAACAAAAACCAAATAAATGATTAAGTGATGGTAGGTTAGGGTAGCGACATCAGCTAAAAGAGAACGAGAAAATCCAACGCAGAAATTAATTAAAAAATAATCTCCAAATCTCACGGTAACCATCTTCTTGCGTTACGAGAAAATGTCAACAGGATGCAATGGATGAAACGTGGAACTAATCCTCAAATCCGAAAATATCTGTTCGATCAATGATCGAATAGGTAATCAGCCTTAATATTGAACTAAAATTTGCACTAACACTGACACTAGAACTATCACTAGGACTAATACTAGATTTAGATCAATAAATAAATAAAAAAAGAAAATAACGATGATATTGTTTTATCATTTAAAATCGGTACGACACTGTTTCGATTGCCTAGCAATCTTCGAAGGGCACGTCTAAAAGTACAAACATGTAATTAACCGCATTATAAGTATAATTATGTATATACATACCGTCAAGATGATGAAAAGTACAAATAAAACATCAAAATAACATACATTGCGACAACGAATCGAGACGCTTAAACGATTGAGACTCACACCTATAGATTTCAACAAACTGATTTGAGGTTTTCAAAAAATATGAGCAACGTGTGTGCGTAGGGCTGTTTGAAATAAAACGGGTGGAAGTGGTCAAGTTAAACCAAAGTAAATCTGATAAAATTAAATATGATTGACGTATTTAAGAAAAAATCTGTTGTTGTTAAAGTCTGTGAGGTCGTTCAATAGAAAATCATTATTTATGTTATTGTGTTTATGTATGAACATTCCCTCTAGAAGATCTAGTTATTTTGATTTTTTAACCTGTCTTAGTAAAATTATTTCATTATCAATCTTATGTTTTGTATATGTTTATATATTGCTGAATTTTCTTTTAATAAATGTTCTTTCAATCTGGTTTTCAAATTACGGCCAGTCTGACCTATGTAAAAAGAAACACAGTCATTGCAGTTGATTCTGTATACGCCACTTAATTCGTCTTTAATGAACCTATGTTTATTATTTAAGATGTATGCACTTATTCTATTGTTTGAGGTATATGCAGGTATGATGTTAAATTTATTGAAATTTTGTTTGAGTTTGTGTTGAATTAAAGCTACGAAAGGAACTGCTAGATATCTGAATTTGCTTGTATAGTGTGGAAAGATAAGTTTGTTTATGTGAGAGGTATGAGTTTTGTTGTATACTCCTTCAATCCTGTGTATATCTGAGATGTTGTATTTATTGTTTAAACCCATCTTTATGATTATTCCCATTTCGTTAATGTAATCATTTTCTTGTAAGGGGACGTTAAATATTCTATTAAATAGAAATCTAAAGGATGCTTCTTTATGTTGTAAGCAGTTATATGAGTGTTTTGGAATAATGGTGTCAGTAGTTGTTGGTTTTCTGTAGATTTGATATGACAGAATTATCAACATTATTTCTTTTGATGGTTAAGTCTAGGAAATTCAGGCTATAGTCATGTTCGATTTCTGTCATGAATTTTAACTTTGATATATTATCAAAAATGTTGGAAAAAGTTACTAACTTAACGTTGTTGCCCTTATACAGGATGATAAAGTCATCCATGTATCGGCCATAAAATAATATATCTGATACAAAAAGATTGTATTTATCGGAAAAAAGCAATTCTTCGAAGTATTTAATATAGATGTCTAATAGAATTTCCGATATTGGGGAACCCATTGGTAATTCATCTTTTATTTGTTAAAAGTTTTTTTCGAGAATGAAAAAGTGTTGATCGCAGACCAATTCTAGAATATCTATAAAATTATTGATTTCCATAATGTTTAGATTTAGTTCAGTTTGGCGTGCAATTAAATGTTTTTTAATTATGTTAATGGTATCTTCAATGAGTACGTTAGTATATAAATTTTTGATATCGAAAGAGATGAGTCTATATTTATTTGTTAATTTCAGATTACTGAGTTTATGGATAAGTTCTAGAGAATTTTTTATATTGTGTTTTAGATGTTTATGAAAAATACTGTAAAAATATTTTTGAATTGTTTTCGCAATTTTGTTAGTGGGTATGTTGTTGTTACTTATAATCGGTCTTATGCTTTTTTCCTTCTTGTGTAGTTTAATAAGGCTTTTGAGTGTAGGTATAAGTGGGTTCATTTCTATACTATTGGAAGGAATAATGTTGAATTTGTTTAAACCTGTTTGATATTCTTTGATAAGTTTTTTAAATTTGTTATTGAATGTAGTGGTTGGTTTTCTTCTTATAGGGTAGATGTTTTCATTGAAGAATTTCAATGTTGTCGATCTAAAATGACATAACCCGCGTTTTTATCTCCCAATGTTACTATTTAGTTATTTATAGAAATGATGCTTCTTAGTGATGTCCATTTGTGACGAGTTAAGGAGGTGTGATTGGGTAAATTATGTGAGGGTTTAATATTTTTTATTAGATTATGGTTATCTTCAAATATCTGTTTGATGTTAGAATTATAATTTAGATGTGATTCGATTTTTATAGCATAGGTGGTAGGATCGGTAGTCGTAGATAGAGAATATTTGTGACCCAAATTCAGGACGTCCACCTCATCATTGGAAAAAAATTACGTAAACTTTGGTGCAAATGAGATATCTTTTAAGTTGTTAAATGATAGTTACATATAGGATTATTAGCGTTAATTCTATGAATGGTGAAGTTAACTGGCTCATTAATGTCATTTTTTATATTGGAGTTGTTAAGGCTCCTGCTAAGATCGACGTTATGAGTATCTGGATCAATATTATTATTATGAACAATATTATGCTTGTATGTGTAAGGAGATCGATTATTAACTTTTTTATTGTCAGAGCAATCAGAGAGAAATAATTCTTTTATTGGCTACCGACCGTCGACATGTAAAGCCCAGGTCTTTCCGCCTTTACATGTTTTTGTCTTCACATATTTTGTATATATACAAAATAATGTGTGAATAATATAAATAGTATAAATATAAATACTTAAATAAAGTAATAAATTTTTGTTTGGTGTAACAAGCATTTCAATTTTCTTCTTCCTGCTCTGCCATCAGTGCTTTGTATACTGTTAAAAGTTTGCGGTTATTGGTACTATTCGATCTTCGTTGACACACCCGATACAATATTTGTGTGTTGAGACTTTTATTAATAAATTTCTTGTTTAGTGTCTTGTGTCTTAATTGAATTGGTTTTATTTGTGCTATATCGTATAGATCTTTATTACTGATGTTGTGCAAGGGGTTGTTTCGATGTCGGATTTTGCTTATGATCCTTAAGCATCTTCTTTCGGCTTTGCTAATGATCTCCTTAGTGTTTTTTGTGGAGTTGATTGTGAGAGCGTGACCATAATCTAAGACAGACCTGCATATGGCTTTGTATATTATCATTGCGGTATTGGTATTGATATCGTCTTTTTTATTTTTAAAGTGCTTAGATAGTTTTATGCCATTATCTACCGTTATATCAAGATATTTCACAGATGTGGACGGATCTATCGGATATTCGGTGGTTTGGGATAAGCATTTGGAATTTTTTCGAGTTAGGCGTAAGTCTCCACTTGTGTAACCATTCCAATATTTGGTTGTAAAGTCCCTGAAGGTTATCTGTTGCTTTGTCCAACATGTTGTTGTGTGAAATAAGTGTGGTGTCGTCCGCATACTGCAAAATATACAACTCTGGGTTGAAGTAGTTCGGGTCTTCTGCGTATATATCATAGCAGTATATATTGTATAGGGTGGGAGACAGCGGGGAACCTTGGGGTACTCCTTGTTTACGTGAGAAAGGAGTCGAAAAAGTGTCGTTTATCCTTATTTGCAATGATCTGTCATTTAAAAATCCGTCAATTAATTTAATCAGGTTGTTTTTGATGCTCATTTTTTCCATGTTGAAAAGAAGTCCCAAGTGCCATACCGAATCAAAAGCTTTGTTAATGTCCAGGAATAGTGTCATTGTTTTTTTGTGTACTTTGTGATTGAATTGTATGTTGTTTATAAGCGTGATTAATGGATGTAATGTGGAGTTTTTGGGTTTGAAATCAAATTGATAAAAAGGGATCTTTGCGTATTTCAGGATTTGTTTGTTTATAATGTTTTCAAGGATTTTTCCTAATACTGGAAGGAGTGTTATTTGGTCTATAACTTTTAGTATGATGATGGTCAGACTTAGGCTTAGAAATCGGAATAATGGTACCGCTTTTCCATATGTTTGGAAATTATCGTGATTTTAGGCAGTAATTCATAGATTTTTGTATGAATTGGTGAATCGTGTGATTGAGATTTCTTAACAGATGTTTTGTGACTAAATCTTTTCCCGGGGCTGAGTTTTTTCCTTTGCTGATGTGTTCCATGTATTCGTCTTCGTCTATATCGGTAATTGTTTCTGAGTCATTATTTTGATTTGTGAAATTCTCGTACCATTTCTCCACCATTAATTTGTTGTTTGTGTCAAATAAGACATTCTTGGTTAGGCTAAACTCGTTATAGAAATGTTTTGCTAATGCTTCGCATTTTACCCTATTTGTTTTGTGTTCTCTGTCTTGGAATATTAACGTTGGAATCATCTTAAATTTATTATATTTGGTAACTTTTTTGATTTTCTGCCAAAAGGTGCGTCCTTGGTCTTGGTTTATTTCTGCGCATACCTTCAACCATTGATCTTGTTGGAATGATTTGATCGCTTTACGAATTTCTTTATTAGCTTTGTTATATTCCGTTTTTTTGTTTGGGTCTTTTGATCTTATGTATTCCCTGTATATTTTTCGTTTATTTTTGAGCTTATTGATGATTTCTGCAGGTAGGTGGTACTGGAAGGGTGTATTTATTATTTTTGGTGTGTGTTTGATAATAGTGTTTGTGACTTTTAATTGGAAGTCGGAGATTAGTTTCATGTTTATGGATTTGTTATGTGTTGTATTTAAATAATTTTCCATGTCTTTGTTTACCTCTTCAATGTTCGTTTTTCTTAGGTAGTATTTGGTTGTTTGTTCATTTATGTGGGTGTGTACTGGTAAATTGATTTCGATGTTAAAAGATATACCCAGGTGATCCGAACATAAATCTCCTGTTGTTTCAATGTTGTTAATGATGTTATTTAGATTACTGGTATGGATAACAACGTCCGGCGTGGTATCGGTGTTTCCTGCCATAATGAACGTTGGGTTTGTGTGTCTTTTTACAAAATTGGAGTTGTCCAGGAATGTTTTTAGTTGTTTTCTTTTGGTCTGGTTTAGGTTGAAGTCACCAATAACTATTGCAAAAGTGAATTGGGATGCCTTTCTAAAGATATTTGTTTCTAGTAGGGAATGAGGGTGACAAAATACAAGAAAGATATAAAGTTGTTCATCGTGGAATGGGATAAAACCGTGTAGGCATTCGTTGTAAGGATTATTTATGGAAGGAGGATTTACTTTGTTTAGGTTGTATGTTGGATTCGATAGTATAATAGAACCTCCTCTGGCTGTTGTGTTTTGGTAGGCTTGCCTTTGAATGGTATCCCAGTTTCTGTACTAAATGGTTTGGTCTGTCTTCATTTTGGTTTCGGTGAACAGAGCTAAGTCAGTGTCATTTTGTTGGATGTAATTAAGTACTAGGTATTTTTTGTTGTTGAAGTTGTTGATATTTGCATATATAACTTGGTCACGTGAGATGTTGTTGTTTACATATGCTTGTTCGTCGGTTGATGACTCTGAGGATTGCTATATGTAGCCTGGTTCGGTGGGTAATGTTTCACATATTTCCATCGTCATTTGATTACCGTTAATCGGGGCGATTCCTGGGGGTGCATTTAAGTCCAACCGATCAAGCATCACAATGTAGGCTCGATTTCTCTTGTCTGTTTGAATTTTTAGGTTTGTTTAGTTCGTAGATATATGTATCGATGATGTAATCATGGATAGAAATAGGCTTATGTATTCTGAAATTATTGAGTATTCGATCTCTTCGGTTTTTTTTGTTAGCTGATTTTATTTTTATCGAGGGGATTCCTTCTAATGGTTTGGAGAGCAATCATTTATCGAGTTATTTTTATCTTTTACTAACCTAGTGAGTTTGTTTCTCTTCGTTTCTTTACTACGTAATGTCTTATAGTAAACTTCTTCTTTAAATTGATTGTAGATATATTCATTGATTTAGATCTTTCAAGACTTTTAGCAGCAATAACAAGTCTTCTGGAAGCGTTTAAAGTCTTTAGGAAGCTGTATCAAAATTTTTAGAAGCGGTATCAAGTTTTCTGGCAGCAGCATCAAGTCTCAATTCAAAATAAGTGCTCTTCGTTTTACTTCATTATCAAATTGTACTAAATATATTGACAATTGAGTTCTTTCAATCCGCTGTTAGGATGATTCTCAGAATTACGCGGTATAATGGTAAAGCAATTTTTTTAAAATACTTTTGTCCAGCTCTGATCAAAATAAAGTCAAGGTTGTACTAATTAAATTTTATGAAAGCTGTAATAAATATTTAGATCAATGGTGTCAACTCAATACTGAATTAAAGGCCAACCTACAAAAAATATTTAAATGGGATGAAGTACAGATGTTGAGTGAAGAGTTATTTCTACAAAAAATTTACTACATCTTATGTTCTAAAAGTGTTTTTGTAACATACCCCGATTATCAATTGTTTCCATGATGATCTTATAAGTTAAGTTAATTATGTTTACAATCGAGTATTTATAAATCAATTTAGCTGTAAGACCTCATCCGGCTAATTGTAAGACGATGTCGATATCCGGTATCCGACTTTTCGTAAAATTACTATTTGCTTTCATCATAAGTGCAAACCAATTTAAATAAGTAACATAATTTTTAATTTGGCTAGATTTAATTTTATTTGGAAACATAGGAATTAGGTTTATATAAAAATAATTAAAGAAAACATTTTGGCTTATTTTGAAGATGTATTACATCTAAATATTATCATAAAAAATACTTTTTTTCAAATAATGCCATTTTGTAATATTTATTGAAAATTTTAAAGTTGTTTTTTTTAATTGTATAAATTAACTTAAATTTTTCGTAAATACTCAATTATTACTTTTTCTATTAGAACTAGATATTTTTTAATCGATTTGTTCTATTAGCTTTGATTTCTGAATTTATTTTATAAACAAAAAATTGTCAATCAAAAATCATCAAGTATGTTCTAGTCAAAATCATCAAAAGTCATATTTTAAAAACTAAACTTTGGTTTCGCCAGAAAACCACAAAAAATTCTTCGTGCACAAACATAATGCTTTTTTAAACCAAACAATCCCTTCGAGGATAACATCACCTTTTCGTTTTGAGACGCATGTATTGAAGATTGTTATGACCATCGTCAAGCGGGGATCACCTCAGGTTGCAAAGGAAGTAAAACGCGTTGCAGAAAACACTAGCAAGGATAAAGGAAAAAATGTAAAATCTCAACAGAAAGTAACCTCACCAAATAAATCCCAGGAAAATCGTCCTAAAAAATTGAGCGCAAAGAAACGAAAAGCTTCCGACAAGATTTCTAGCGGCGGGTCGGCTCGTGTCAAGAAAAAAGAAAATGTACAAAACAAAAACTCGCCCTCAACATCATTAAAAGGAACACCGACTAAGCGTGTTTCCATTGATAGTGGAACAAACAAAAAAAATAATAATGACAACAATAATTGTTACAAAAAGACTCCAGATGGAAAGAATAATAGATCAGTTTGTAGCGAGGAAGGTAGAAAAGATGAACTTAAAAGAATTGCGAAATCAGAAAGAGAAAAATTTTCAAAAGAAAAATTACAAAATTATGTCAACTACATAACAACAAAAATAATGAAAGATAGGCCGTCTGAAGGAGTTGCTAAATTAAAACTTGATAATAGCTTTACCCCAACAAAACTTTTCGGCACTTTAGGATATTATCAATCAAAGCTAAACGAAATTAACAAAAATGCTATAATCGCTCGTCCAGTATCTGATTCCCCAGTTACTGATATAAAACAAGACAGAAACAAACTGGCAGTTAAAGCATCTGCGAAAAAAATAGCATCAAAACATTCTAGACATTCCGAAAGAAAAGCTTCATTCTTTAAAAAAGATCATCATAAAGCACCATCTAAAATGAATGTAAAAGAATTAACTCAATCAGGTGCCAACAACAAACAAATTATAACTTTGCCATTTGAAAAAGTTGATAAACAGCTTAAAGAAAAAAGTAGCGTTGCTAGGTATTTAAATTCACCGTCAAGTTCCCACAGATCTTCGAAAACACGAACACCACTCAAAGTCGGTAGTTTTACGGTTAATTTAAGTTTACAAGAAAGAACCAGCAGCAAATATAAAAGATTGAAATATCAAACAGGAGAGGAACTCTTAAAATTTTATAAGTAAGTTTCTATTTGATGTCTTCATTTAATAACGATTTTAGAAATTATTTCATTTACACTGATTGCAGAGATCGAGTCGATAAAGCGATTAAAGATAGAAAAACGTTTACGGTTTGCGGTAATTTTTGGAGTGTGCGAAAAGCTTTAATAGCAAGAGGATGGGTCGAAAAAATTCATTACGCTTTCTCGCATCCCGATAGAGATATGATGAAAAAATTACTAGGACAAAGCTTAAACGAACTCATCGAAGGAGTTTCCGATAAAAGTTATGGTCCTTTATACAAACGCATAATCATGTCGAAAATGTTAAACCGACACCAAGTAGATTTATTCTGGGATTACGGTTGTGATCCTTACAAACTAAATCCCGACTCCGTAAAATTAACGATAATCAATCACATCAGACGGGGATATTGTAGTTATTCCTCAAAAGAAGGTCTTTGCGAAATCATGAAAAAAGCCCATTGGTATCATTTCCCGGGAATATCAAATATACGACACCCCCGATCGTATACTCTAGCTGATAATGGAGATCCAGAAGAGTTTATTAAAGATTTCCATGTAACCGCGGCAATATCCATGCTAAAATGGATAGTTGCAACAACGGATAATACTTCAGGAAAAGTAGTATCCGAAGCAGGAAAAGTACCTATTAAATACTTTCATTTTGCAATGACCGAATGCGAAAGGCACGTTCAAAAAATCAAACACGAAGACATAGATGATGAAATTCCTGAGCCAAACGAATGCGAATGGAACGGATTTTTAGAAAATTATTATCGATGTGTTCATATCGGTAATCACTTCAAAAAGGGCGAAGAGGAAACCGAACAATCTATGATACATAAAGCGAAAATTATGATTAACAAATTGAAAAGATATTGTTCGTACATCGATATGGATGGTTACATGAATATATGGATTTTAAAACCAACTGCTGGCAGTAGAGGAATTGGTATCCATATTTGTAGAACTTTATCTTACGTTTTAAGGGTTGTTTCTGAGAGAAAAACGGTTAAATATGTTATACAGAAATATATTGGTAAGATCTCTAAAAAAAATATTTTCGATATCTTAGTAATCGTTTGATAAAAAAATTGCGGTAAAATTTGTTATAATCGCTAAAACATTTCCACGTCATTATTTTTATTTTACAATTGCAGTTTTACAATTTTTCCAATTGTAAAATTTATTGCCATCAAGATATACAATAAGAGAGAAAAAATATATGAATTATTCTTTTACATTAGTACCAGGTTAACAAAAGGTCGATTTATCGCCGATGTTTTCAAAATGACCCAACCAGCAATGTATGTAAAAGAAATAAATTGATATAGCTAATATATGTAAAAAATAATAAGTTTATATGTCAAGTGATATGAGTTTATACGTCAAGTAATAGAAAAAGAATACAAGAAGGACAAGAAACAAGAAGGAAAAAGACTCAAATTAAGTGAAAAATGATTGGAGAAGAAGAAATAAAGCTATCAACTGAAAATGAAAAGAGAAGAAGCAAATTGTATCAGGAAACAGTCTGAGATACCTGTTGAGAGAACAGGCGACCTCTAAGCGAAGCTCTAGATGCGGAAAAACTGCGGGCTTCACGCAACTCAGTGGGTAAGTTATTCCATAGAGTGGGTAAGTTATAGCTTACACCCTGTATGACGACCCATGATATATGTATTTCGATACGACGAACGGGTATGAGATATGAGTGAGACACCAGATTGTGCTCTAGTAGGAAGACTGCGAGAGGCTATGAACACGCAAGCAGGCTCTAGTGCTTTAGAAATTACAGAAATAATAGATACAAGATGAAAATCTCAATGGAGAAGTTAAATATGTGGAGTAATGAAGAAATGATTAAATCCATAATAGGAAGGAGCTGCTTAATACTGACACCATCAGCACCAAGAGTAGTAGCCTTAGAATGTCTGAAAGCCCGACGAATCATCGAGAGTAATAGCAGGTTCGGTAAAATAATTAACGAAAGAATCACAATCAAAACCACCGTTACAAGAAGATCATTCGACTACACCGTGAAAACGCATAGTTTTCCAAACAATATTGGGGGTAGCGTGAGACAATTTCCGATAAATATACAATTTTTTCAAGTTCTTATAACGATAGTTGCAGAGGTTACTTAAAGCAGAGCCATCCCAATTTGCATTCGATGGACGTCTTTGAAGAAGAGTTTTTGCAGCATTGCGTCTGCGTATAGATCTCTAACCTCAACATTGAGCCAGAGTGCAACCAAGTGCTTTGTTTTGTGTGGAAGTAAAGGGGCATGACAATCATACAATTCCCTGAGTTCCGTATTGAAGTAGTTAACCTTTAAATATCCGTTAATATCCGACATGCGGTATATGCCTCAGAATCAGCAGAGAGGCATCTGCTAATTCTACTTTAGTTTCAAGTGGACACATAACATCTAGGTATCACACAACGCCCAATCTCAAGTGCATAGTAAATCAAGTCGTCGTTGGAGAACTGATCCGCTAGAATCTGACCATGAGAAAGTATGTTGTCTGGAAAGGACGTTAAAATAAGTTCCAACATCGACTGAGATGTTGGTAAATAGTATGTGTGTTGTGTCGGTAAAATAGAAAGATTAAGAGAGGAGGTAATGAATTTAAGTTTTCATAGCATAGATCGTTCCTTAAGAGACAAGTGTTGACATCGCCCATAAGAAGGGTGGCATCGTAATTGAGAGTGTGCCTCTCCAATACATCCTCCAACTGATCAATGTAATGTAGGTTCAGATAATAAAACATGCCCAACAGCATGCGGCTGTTAACCATCGTTATCTCAGTAAGAAGATACTCGGCGATTCTTTTTATTTTGAAATGAATAAAAAAAGGAAGGGTTCCGTTTAATCCTGTTGGTGTGCTTCAGAGTGCCTTTCAAGCTGTATTTCTTTAGGTAGATAAAATTAGGTAAAATTTTACACGACATCCAGTTTAGAATACACAATCCCTCATGCCTTATTTCACAAGTAAATCACTCTAATGGAGAAAATGGTGAGAGTCGATATGAAAAGCATCAAATGGTGGAATAATGAAGTCAGAACAGCAGAAGCAGTGAAAAAGGAAAGTATTAGAGAAAAGAGGTACTCTTCCACATTTCACACAGTGTATCGGATCCATGTTTCAAAGAGTGGCATAAGCAGAGAGGCTTGACATTGGCATGTTCCTCAGGGAGGAAGAATTATATATTCACATTGCTAATAATAGCTTTTATTTATTTTATTTAAGAACAGAAACTTCTCCAGACGCACGTCTAAGTCTGAATCTTTCTAGTAGTAAGTCTAGTGTTAGTTCTAGTTTTAACTGCCATTCAGTGCTTGATTCTTGTAAATCATGCGGGAACTAAAAGTAAAACTAATACTGAACCGCTAAACCCTAATGTTTCAAGTTCCAAGTCTAGTGTTAGTTCTAAAGCTAGGTAGGGTTGGGTTCTGTCTTAAAAGACGTATGGATAAACCCGAATGACTCTAGTTCTAAATTTAGTGTTAGTTCTAGTTTTAGAATTAGTTCTACTTCTCGTTGCCATTCAATCTTAGATTGTTGTATACTTGTATCGATCTAAAACTAGAACTAACACTAGATCTAGAACTAGAAAGTGTCAGTTTAGTCGTGCGTCTGAAGAAGTTTCTGTTCTTCTCTTCCATATCTTAGCATGGAATCGTGTCCGTCCTATAAAATAGTTTTTGACCACATTTTTTTTCTTTTTCTAGATTACGTCGAAAATTTGCTAATTCAGATCTAAACCTTTAATTAATTAAGTACCTACTGTTTGGGTATTTACCCTTTTTTATTATAGAGAGCATTAGGAAATCTAACATCACTTTCACTATATTTTCTTGGTTTAACAACTGACCACATTACCTTTGACAAATATTTCTTTCACCACTAAACTTTTCACAAACAAATAATGAATATTTTTCCGACTTTTTATTTTTAAATAGATATTTTTTAGATTCCATGTTCAGACAAAACCAGAACCAAGTAAAAAACCTCGTCCCACTTTCTATCGAACCATGGTTCTATTTCCGGGATAAGAATTCTTGTCTATTTCTCATACACATCCCATCTTTTTTGCCAGACTTTCAATAAATTCGCTCTACATTCACATTTTGCTGCTTTGGCTCTCCTATATAACGCTGTTCTTTCTTCAGCAAACAAGTCCAGCGGAGGCAAACCAGCAATAATTTGAATAAATACTTAATTTGTAAATATATACGTCGTGCATTATTGGAGAGGTACAATTTTGATAAGGGACAGGTTAAGTTATAATAAGTACAAGGGTAGAAGATTAAGTAGATAACCTTCACATCAAACTTACTGAGCAGAAACAGAGTGGCTATCACTCAAATTTCGGAGAATTTCCTTGAAATTCATGGAAAAAATTGTGTCGGCCAACTTCGAAAACATCGGCTGCTTTAACTATTATTCACGATATGGTCGACGTCTGCAAAAGCAAACAGATAATATTATACTATTACTCGGAAAAGATAGTCTTTCATATTGGACATCTCGCCTTTCTTTATGTAGGATAAAGAATTAAAGATGAGACGTTTAGTTTGCACAGCACTCCAATCAGATTTCGTAAAAACTAGAGGTGAAACGGATATCGGGCAACTATATCCGGTATCCGGACCATCGGACGCTTTTTTTAAATCTGGCCGAATACCGGATAGTTGCTGATAGTTTCAAAGCTGAATGACTTTGGAACGGATATTAAAGACTTCAAATTTTATTTTCAACGATATTGCTTCACTTTTGTTCTTAAATTCTTCAAAATCGAGACAAGTAGGAAAATATGAACATTTGATAATAAATATTTCGTAGTTTTACAGGATCTTAAGGGTAATAGTTGGGAATGTTACAAAAAAAACTTTTAGAACAAAAGTTATTATATAAAATTCTCAAAATAAAAATATTCTTAAAATATTCTCAACAATATTACTCTCTTATACTTTTGCTCTCATTTGCGTTAATACCAAGCAAAATATTAAATTGTGAAAATTGAATTTTATTGGCGAATTTAGATTTTGACAAAGTTGTTAATACCAAATTCGCATATATTACGTAAGAAATGTTTTGTAATTACAAGAATCTTTATTGCAATTGTTTCATCGAACGATTACAAAGATATTGATCTCAAACTAACCATGAGAATATCTGGTTAGTCCGTCAGACCCGTAATACAAAATTTTATAATTCTTTTTCATATTTTAGAACGCCCTCTTCTTATTTACAACACCAAGTTTGATATTAGACAATGGTTCTTAATCAGTTGTACAAATCCATTAACCATTTGGATGTACAAGTAAATAAAAATTGCCTATTGGGTGTCTTGTAAAAAATTTTAAAATTAACATAACACGATTAATAAAAAAATCGCTTTAATTTTAATTTTCTTACAAGACTTTAATTATAAATAGATACTACCTTATAACATGTTATCTTTTTAGGATGTGTTATTTAAGATTTAGTTCCCAAACGTACAACTTAAGAAAATTGCATGAAAGTATTCATCTAACGAATAATTCGGTTCAATGCAAATACAGAAATGTGAATAGAGATCCCGCGCTACCCGACCATAACATGTGGGACTCAAATCGATTCAAAACGTACTTAGAAACGATCGGTTATCCAAACGCTTACGATGCGATTATTTATCCTGGAATGAAACAGTGTATAACCGCAGCGATTCTTATCCACCAAGAAAATATAAATACAAGAAGGAATTGCTTTGAATTGTACGGAGCCGATTTTATGTTAACCGAAGATTTTCAACCGTGGTTAATTGAAATTAATTCTCGACCAGCTCTTTATGCGTCAACTCCAGTCACAGGTCGGATGTGTCCTCAAGTTCTCGAGGATGTGGTTAAAGGTTTAATTTTTTTAATGGAACATCTATTTTTTTTTTTGATAATTTTTTTTCTTTTTTAGTCATTATTGATTATCCATACAACCCAAAAGCAAATACGGGTCATTTTGATTTAGCCTACAAGGAAGAATTAACGTCACTTCCATCGGTAGACACCTCGTCGTTGGTGATTCGCGGAGAGCCTCTGTCACCTAGCTATTTTGTATCACCGTCGACGAGCGCGACAACCGGTGCTGCAGGTAACATGTTGCAAGCAAAAAAGACCTTGATAGACCTAATTAATATTAACAATGATAAACATTATATGATGTATGCCAGCGAGCAGCTGAAGAGGACACTGAAGAACTTGCTGGATGTAATCGCGAAGGAACGTGAGAGACGCAAAAAAATACGTCAAGCAGCAACTACAAATACAGCGTTACGTAAATCGGCAGCAGCTTTAACGAACAGTGGTGATATTCCGTACGCCATCGCTATTACAAATGTTAATGATGAGTTGAACGAAATACAAGAAATTTTTCGACCGAGATCTCTTAACGATAAAAAGTTAGCAAGCATAATGAGAAGTCTTTCCACGCGAAAAAACACCTCGAATACGAGTTTAACATCTTCGGAACTATCTCTTCAAGAAAACTCTGTTTATACTACAACTGATAGTGTACCGAATGTGATTGATAAATCCGAAATTACTTCATCATCTTGTGAACTGAAACCAGACAGTATTGAAAATCTTTCGGAAGAAGAACAATTTGCTGTTAACAAGTACAAAGAGATATTGCAAAGGACGAATTGTGATTCTAACGTTAAAATAGCTAAAAGTGGATTTTTAGCGGAAATGGAAAATTATTTTACTTTTTGGAGGACTTTTTCCAATGGGAGAAAAATGATTGCTAGCGCTCCACCCTCAACTAGTTCTGTCAAAAACAAAATCAAAAACCGACTTTATAATATTATAAATCCTTCAAAAAAATAAAACCCAAATTGAATTTCGACTGTCTTACAATGATCATCAGTGCGTCCAATGCAACCAATGGGGCCAGAGCGAAAAAGTCAATCAAGTACGGTAAAAAATGTATTTTGTACCGATTTTTTTTAATAAACCCTGAAAGAAATAAAGTACACATAAAAATTGATTGTTTCAATGGATTTTTATTTAATATTTATACCATATTTACAAGAAAGCAGACCATCAACTCTTCGTTTTTATTACAATTCTAATAATAATTAATTTAACAAAGGAATAATTCAACCTTTGAATTTCATAGTCATATCATTCCAGGTGGCATTTACGTTAAAACAGAAAAATAAATAATTAGATAATTGACTGTACAGTTATTTACTGTGTACAAATTAACAATTGTATTTTTTTTGTTTCATATCATAACAAAAATAGCGATAAATATAGCGATAGTTGGAATATAATATCGTTCCCTTTTTTTCGATAATAAGAAATACTTAAATTTCTATCACAACAATTGTTTTTTTTTTCGTTTCGAACAGTTTTAAACGTAAACCAAAACAAAAATTACCTTGTGGTTAATAAATCCACTATTGTATTTGTACTAGAGGTCTCACAAAATTAAAAAGAAACTATGGTTTTTGTATAAGGTGATTCAGAAGTTTTGGAAATATTTGAAGTTGTTTAAAAAGTATAACATCATGACATTCTAGGCGAATTAATAAGTTAATAAATTTTGTATATTCCATTTCTTTTGACTCACCATATATAAGTTTTTGTTCACATACCCCTTTTTTATCATAACAAAAATGATCTGTATAAAATACGTTTTTCTTCTTATTTAAATCGGAAAATTTTTGGGAAAAAATAACATTAACAAAGAGAAATTAGAAATTTTTCGTTTAAATAATTATGTAGTATATCATTTTATTATCATATAATTCAATCTTGTCCTTAATTTCATCATTTTTTCATTAATATATTTATATATACACATATCTAAAAAAATACATTGCAAGGAAAATATTATTTCACTAAAATTATTTGTATATATATAGTTCAATCTAGATATACAATATATACAATGATAGGTCATCATCTTTTTCATTTAAATTTTTTACTCTTCTACATTTCAATTAATAAGAACTTTATTTTTTTGAGTGATCTTTTTGACTGCTTTTCAAAAGATTTGTGTAATTTTTAATATTTTGAATTAGCCAAACAGTACAACGATTGAGAACAATATAGAGAAGTTTGAAAGAACTGGTTTTGTCCAAAACTTACAACCCTACAGAGCACTAATTTAAGCTCAACAGTATTCCATTAGTCTATTATTTTTTATTTAAAGAGATATTGTCATGTAGTTAGTTTTTTTTTACTGTAAGGGTGAGCAACGTTCCTTTTTTTATTCAACAACCTATAGAAAACGGTAGACAACAAGTTAGTGAGTGTCATTTTTGACAACGGTACCATCAGTAAATTTATGTAGCTTATTTTTTAAGTTATTTCTTCTTATAGTTTATTTTTTGACCTATGCTTGGGTTAAATATATTTTCTTGTTATTTTTTTCTAAACTTGTTCGCTTGCAGTCGAGTACGACAATCTATGATGTATTCCTAGAAATAAAAATAAAATTAATTAGTCAATTAACCATTAACTTTAACATATATATTGTTACTTTATTAATACTAATAATACGGGAAAATTTAACTTAATAAATATGAGAATCTCTCTTTAAAAATGATATAAAGAAACCGAGCAATTTGATAGAGAAGTTGATAATCTCTTGAAATTAATCTTTTTTTTCTTACTTTAAATTACGGTAATTTGTTTAAATATTTATACGATCCGTTCTTTTTATCTAAAAGGTCTAAATCAAAGATAGATCTTTATAGCATAATCTACTATTTTATCTAAGAAAAAAATAAACAAAATGTCGACATGTCGTATTATAAAGATCTGTTCAATATTTTCTTCTTAGTTCAAACAGAAGCTATGCTATTACGGTTTAAAATAAGCCAAAGTACATTAAAATCCGATGATTAAAACTGTTGTAATCCTACACATGACAATCACGATTATTTTTTATTAAACATTTACTTCATAAAAGATTACAGTTTTCTAAATAGTTATAAAGGAAATGACTCACTAATTTTAACAATATGTACAGGGTGGGCAAATTTTGGTGTTATTATAGGGTATCTCTGAAACTATAAGACATACCAAAAAAAAAATAAGTGCCATGTCCCGGTCTCTTTTTTCGAGAAATATTCAATGCCGCAATACCTCTATCTTCTTTTGTTTTTAAGTTATAACCAAAAAATCATATTCTCGCCATTTCAAAAAATGCTCCTATTTCGTTTATTTTTAAAATTGAAGAAACGCGGTTAATACATTCTTAAGACACTTTTTTGAGTAGAATCTAATGCCGTTGAAAAATTTTAAATAAAGTTGATAATTTTTGAGGTATAACACAAAGTTGTGCTTTTTTAAATACAATCAATAGTTGATTATGGTGTTATTAAAAAGAGCACATTTTTAGCTTTCCAATGATGTATCGCATGTATGGTGTCTTTGCGGAAAATAAGCGTTATTTTTCAATATTAAGATATTAAAGGAAAAAGTTGACCATTTTTATAATAGCAGGCGCGGAAAACATCATATGCCACTTAGTTACTATGGTAACGAGAGGTCACTTGTCATTTCATTCATGTTTTTTCTCAACATGAGATTTCCGATTAATAAGTTCCAAATTATCTTTAAATAAAATGATCAAATTAAATAAAGAATATATTAGAGTCTTGAACTTTTAATGTCTTTTTATTGATTAGAATGGTTTAGTAAGATATAGCTGTTAAAAATAGGGAAGATATTTCACCTAAGTTGCAAAAAATAATTTGTTAATTTTATTGTTTTACTTAGTGTTAATTTAGTTTTTTTATTACTGTAAAATTTGACCTAACAGATAAGGTCAATTTTATAGTGGAGCTTCTAAAGATTAAACCAAAAATTAAGTATTAAATTTTTTGGTTAAATCACACCAAATTTTCAAATTGTCCCCTGTTATTTTATATACAGGTGTCTCACGTAAGTGGTTCATTAGAACTTTTTTAGGTTCCACTATTCATAGAGGCTTGAAATTTTAGTAACATGGGTTATTCATTCCGATCAATTAATCTAAAATATTTTCAAGATGGTCACCACTTCTGGTCTACCGGAAGTAGACCTCAACTTCGTTATTTTAAATGGAATGCTATAGTTTTTATTAGACCATTCGATTACACGTAAGAAAATATGTTGACTTTGATGACGGTTGTTGGTACCTACCGTTTTTTGTTTTCGAGTTATTTTGATTTAAAGTGTTTTTTGTCAAATATAACCATGCTCTTTACAAGCCCATATCTCAGCCAACGTTAATTCAAAAACGTTTTGCATTGGTACGATAACTCTTCATATGCTGTTCAATAGATTATCACTTGTTGTATCAGTATATCTTATACAGGCTTGTCAAAAATTGAGTTACCGTTTCTTTGTATTCAATTGCGTGAAAGTCGAAAATTTTAAATCGAACGCCCCATATTTTCATACGTTATCAGAAAGGGAATTTAATTCACTACAAATTATCTATAAATATTCCTGTACTTATTTATTATAGTTTTCTTGCTATTGAGGAATTTATCAAAATCATTCGTAAAATGCTAGAAACCGTTTGTGTTTTTGTTAGAAGGCCATGACATTTTGACAGTTTTTTGTTTAATTTATTTAAATTATTATTAGTATCATTTCTACAATGAACTGTGATTGAATAAACTTTAGATTGCTAGCTGTTATTTACCAAAAATAACCAAAAGAAAACCGAACAAATGAAACAATGAAAAATAACAATTTAATGACAAAAATTAAAATCGATAACATAAAAGAATGAAAAACTTAAAGTTATAAAAATAATTTATGGGTATTTAATTCTCTACTAACTATTTAGATACATTCCTGTACCTATTTGTTGTAGTTGCCCTCATATTTGGAAATTAATGGACGCATGCAATGCTGAAAAGCTTCTTGTTTTTATGTTAGACAGCTATGGAGTTTTGACAACTTTTCATCCATATTTATGTTATTGTTATCATTACTTAGTTGTGTCATCACTTACTTCTGTTAATGTCTTTGAATATCATGGCGAATTATTCCAACGCCAACATTTTAAATTCGTTTTATATTCATGGCGGATGTAATAAAGTTTTGGATAGGATCTGTTTCTTAGTTTTAGAAAGATCAAAATAACAAGAAACCATAAATTTCTATCACCAGCAGCTTAAGATAATGGAATAAATCTTTTGACATATTTTATTGCATTACCAAATTCTTTGGAAAGAGGTGCTTCGGTCGATTTAGATGAATAATATTTTACAAGGAAGTACCGTAAATAAATAAACTGAACTCTCTAGAAACATCTCGCCCATCATTACGTCGAATATTACGCCATGTTATTGTTTTCATTGTTTCACTTATGCGTTCTTCTGCTGGTTATTTTTGGCAAATAAAAGCTAACAAATTAAAGTTTACTCAATCGCGCATCATTCTAGAAATAATACCAATGATCATTTAAATAAATTAAACGATAAACTGTCAAAATGTCATAGCCTTCAATGTCATAAATAATTTGTAGAGAATTAAATTCCCGTTTAGATAGGCTAAAAAGATATGGGGCGTTCCATTTAAAATTTTCGACATTCACGCAATTGAATACAGAGAAACGGTAACTCAATTTTTGACCAGCCTGTATAAAATATACTGATACAACAAATGACAATCTATTTAACAGCATATGACGAGTTATTGTACCAATGTAAATGCTTTTGAATTAACATTAGCTGAGATATGGGCTTGTAAAAAGCATGGTGATAGTTGCCAAAAAACACTTAAAATCAAAATAACTCGAAAACAAAAAACGGTAGGTACCAACAATTGTTATCAAAGTCAACATATTTTCTTACGTATAATTGAATGGAGTAATAAAATCTATAGCATTCCATTTAAAATAACGAAGTTGAGGTCTACTTCCGGTAGACCGGAAGTGGTGACCATCTTGAAAATATTTTAGATTAATAGATCGGAATGAACAACCCAATGTTATCAAAAGTTCAAATCTCTACGAATATTGTAACACAAAAAAGTTCTAATGAACCAGTTACGTGAGACACACCCTGTATATAGATTGTACCTCTTGTCTCATCTTATGTCGAAATCACGAACAATTGTGAATGAAATGACAAGTAAACTCTCGTTACCATGGTAACTAAGTGGCATATGTTTTTCACGCCTACTATAAAAAATTTTTTCATCATTATCCTTTAATATCTTAAGATTGAAAAATAACGCTTATTTTCCGCAATAACACCATACATGCGATATATCATTTGAAAGCTAAAAATGTGCTCTTTTTAGTAACCCTATAATCAACTATTGGTTGTATTTAAACACAACTTTGTGTTATATCTCAAAAATTATCAACATTATTTAAAATTTTTCAACGGCATTAGATTCTACTCAAAAAAGTGTCTTAAGAATGTATTAACCACGTTTCTTCAATTTCAAAAATAAACGAAATAGAAGCATTTTTTGAAATGGCGAAAATATGATTTTTTGGCTATAACTTAAGAACAAAAGAAGACAGAGGTTTTGTCTTTGCGGCATTGAATATTTCTCGAAAAAAGAGACCGGGACATGGCACTTATTTTTTTGGTATCTCTTATAGTTTCAGAGATACCCTATAATAACACCAAAATTTGCCCACCCTGTACACTGCCTAATATAGGAAACTACTCATTGTTCAGACTTGCGGTATAAAACTTTTTTGACCTTTGGTCAAAGAAGTTAAGGGCTAATCTAGGTTTCCACAAGAAAACTAAAATCCTATGAGGTTATTGTTTCACGAGAAAGTTATCTCAGATGTGTTTTCACAAAACGTAGACATTTCTGTAAAACACCCAAGTTTAGAACAATTGCCCTCATGCTATAAAGTGTAAACAACAATTTGTGTTGTGGTAGAGTGATTTTATAGAAGCGTATTAATCGAAAGAGCTAAAAAAATACTGCAGCTTGTTACTATTACCTTGTTATATCAGACGAACGAAAAGGTCTCATAGATACTGGATGAGAGATTGGTTTACAAGAAGAATAAATCAGCATAGACCCCGGATATAAACTTTTTTATGGGTGCAGAACACCTATAAAAAATCCCTTACATATAAATGCTTCCACAAGTAATATCAATGCAAGACTTGATCTGCTTCCAGAAAATTGATACATCTTCTAGATGACTTCATAATTCTTCCAAAAGACTTCAAATGTTTTCAGAAGACTTGAAATGCTTCCTTAAAGACTTGATACTGCTTTCAGAAGAATGGATACAATTTCAGAAGACACACATTGCACCAGAAGACTTGAATTACTTTCAGATGACATGAAATGCTTCTAGAAGGCTTGAACTATTTCCAGAAGACTTGATACTGCCCCTGGAAAACTTGATACTGCTTCTAAAATACTTGATTTGCTTCCAGAAAATTTGAAATGATTCCAAGAAGGCTTACAATGCTTCAGAACACTTGATACTGCTTCTAGAAGCTTTGACATTGTCTTTATATGACTTGAAATACTTCTGGAATACTGAATACTACTTTTAGAAGATTTGATATTACTTTCAGAAGACTTGAAATACTTCCAAAGGACTTGATACTGCTTCTAGAAGACTTGATATTGCTTCCAGAATACTTGAAATGTTGTCAGGAAGGCTTACAATGCATCAGAACACGTGATACTGCTTCTAGAAGACTTGAAATGGTGGCGAGGTTTACAATAGTTCAGAACACTTGATACTGCTTCTAGAAGACTTAAAATGCTTCTAGAAGATTAGTTGTTGTCTTTACAAGATTTGAAATTCTTCTAGAATGCTGGATACTGCTTTTAAAAGATTTGATATTATTTTCAAAAGACTTGGTCCTATTTCTAGCAGACTTGAAATGCTTTTAGAAGACTTGATATTGCTTCCAGAAGACTTGAAATGGTGCCGAGAAGGTTTACAATAGTTCAGAACACTTGATACAGCTTCTAGAAGACTTAAAATGTTTCTAGAAGATTTGATATTGCCTCTACAAGACTTGAAATACTTCTAGAATAGTGGATACTGCTTTTAGAAGATTTGCTATTATTTCCAGAAGACTTGAAATACTTCCAAAAGACTTGATACTGCTTCTAGAAGACTTCACACTGCTTGTAAAACAGCTAGCAAAAATTTTTTCATCACAAAAACAAAATAATGTTGATAAACTATTTGAGTTTTATATTGCTCACAGAAGACTTGAAATGTTTCCAAGAAGATTTACAATGCTACAGAATACTTGATATTGTATCCAGAAGACTTGAAATGTTTTCTTAAAGACATGATACTGCTTTCAGAAGAATGGAAACAATTTCAGAAGATTTTATATTACATCAGAAGACGTGAACTACTTTCAGAAGACTTAAACTACTTCCAGAAAGCTTGAATTATTTCCAAAAGAATTGATATCGCCTCAGGAAGACTTAAAATGTTGCCAAGAAGGCCTACAATGCTTCAGAATACTTGATAATGCTTCTATTACACCTAAAATGCTTCTAGAAGATTTGATATTGCCTCTACAAGACTTGAAATACTTCTAGAATACTGGTTACTGCTTTTAAAAGATTTGCTATTATTTCCAGCAGACTTGAAATACTCCTAGAAGACCTGAAATGCTTCTAGAAGACATGACATGTTTTCAACGAACTTGATACTGCTTCTTAAAAGCTTGATATTGCTTCCAGAAGACTTGAAATGTTGCCAAGAAGGCTTACAATGGTTCAGGACACTTGATACTGATTCTAA
Organism: Onthophagus sagittarius; assembly: GCA_036711965.1. NCBI lineage: Eukaryota > Metazoa > Arthropoda > Insecta > Coleoptera > Scarabaeidae > Onthophagus > Onthophagus sagittarius. The sequence continues at coordinate 40,995,159 of JASERS010000004.1, forward strand.
AAGACTTGAGATGCTTCTAGAAGATTTGATATTATTTTCAGAAGACTTGAAATACTTCCAACAAACTTGATACTGCTTCTAGAACACTTGACACTACTTGTAAAACTACTAGCAGAATATATTTTTATCACAAGAAATAAGATAATGTTGATAAACTATTTGAGTTTGATATTGCTCCTAGAAGACTTGAAATGTTTCCAAAAAGACTTACAATTCTTCAGAACACTTGAAATAAATAGTAGAAGTAAATACTGCTTTTAGAAGACTTGATATTGTTTCCAGAAGACTTTAAATACTTCAAAAAGATTTGATATTGCTTCTAAAAGACTTGAAGATTTTACTGCTTGTAAAACTGTTAACACAAAATATTTGTATCCCCAGAAACAAGATAATGTTGATAAACTATTTGAATTTGATATTGCTTTCAGAAGACTTAAAATGTTTCCAAGAAGACTTACAAAGCTTTACAACACTTGATATTGCGTCAATAAGACTTAAAACGCTTCCAGAAGATTTTATTTTGTCCCTGCAAGACTTCAAATGCTTCTAGAATACTGTATACTTTTGAGAAGACTTGATATGCTTTCCAGAAGGCTCAAAACACTTCCAAAAGTATTGAACTGCTTCTACAAGACGTGAAATACTTCCAACAGACTTGGTGCTGCTTCTAAAAGATTGAAACCACTGCTAGCAGAAAATGTTTTCATCACAAGAAACAAAATAATGTTGATAAACTATTTGAGTTTGATATTGCTTCCTGAACATTTGATGTTGTCTTTACAAGACTTAAAATGCTTCTAGAGTACTACACACTGTTTTTAGAAGACTTGATATTGTTACCAGAAGACTTCAAATACTTCCAAAACACTTGATACTGCTTCTAGACAACTTGAAATGATTCTAGAAGACTTGAAATTTCATCGCAAGAAACAAGATAAAGCTGATAAACTATTCGAGTTTGTAGGTAGTCTATAAATTGTTAGAAGTATTATAGAAATTGTTAAAAAGTAATCTTTAATACCAAATACTGCTTGCAGAAGAAATTTTTGTTGCAGATGGTAAGAAACTTAATAAAATTTGATTTTGCTTGCAATGCACCCAATACTGTTGGCAAAATCCAAAATCTTCATTTGAGAACTTTAAAAACTGCTAATAAGAATGGATACTACTTATAAAATTGTAAACACTGCTAGCAGAAGACATTTTCATGAAACATAAGTGTTTCTTCAGTCTTTTTGTTTGAGCCATCATTCGTCGTTTGAGTCTTTTTCCAATTCAATTTTTTCGGCACCCATACGTATATCAAAAAGCAACGCCTATGTAGATAAGAATATAATGGATTGGAAGAATTAGTACGAGAATATAAGGAAAGATATAAATTGCAAATTTCGCATGAGACATTTATTTAACGCGCATGAGTTGCACATGAGTTTCGGTGTTGGGTCGTAAGATCATAACATGTTTTCCCCAAAAAGGAGTTCCACAAGTGAAAAAAAGGTTTAAAAAGAATGTAGTGTTAACTGGGCAAGAATTATGATACTGGACTTAATTCTATCCTAATTTGTGGGACTGCTTCTTGTTTGAAAATTTTTGAAAAAAAAAAGCAAAAAAAATCAATCAAAATTTATGGATTTTTTTCATAAAATCTTCTTTAAAGTTAGAAACAAGATATCGAGTTGTATTTGGTTGGGATTCATTTTGCTGCTTTTTTTCATGAAAAAAAAGTAATATCAATAGATTTAACTTTTCTAAGAAAATGCCATCGAGTGACGACTTATCTAATTACCTTTCCCACAAATAAGGTAGGATTTTTAGCCCAAACATAACTATTTTTGAAAACTGCTATTAAAAATTCATTTTTGCGTAGCACTCAGCGACTGTCAATACGATACTTTTTTGTCATTTTTTGTTCACAGGACGTAAAAGTAAACTTTTACGTCCAGCTCGAAAATTAAAGAATTTGGTACTGTTAATGGTTGATTTATTGTTATGGACACTAACAATTAAGTCTATTATCATTTCATTTCCTGTTAAAATGTAAATTTATAATAGTAAATTTATAAATATCTGACGTTCAAAAATAAATGGTGGATTGACAAAACATGAACCCAATTTCAAATGTCATTAATTAATTTGGTTATTTTAATAATTTTTAACGCGCAGTTTTCCAAAAAATCTTGTTTGATACACGATAGCGTAATTCTTTTGCATTCTCGAACGATTTTTTTTGCTCGCTAATGCTCGCAAAAAAACTTCGTTCTCGAATGCAAAAGTGGCATTTCGCTATCTACAATCAAACATAACTATTTTCAACGATTTTAATAATTTAACGGCAGAACGAATTTAATATGGTTTAAATATTAAATTCCGTTCTGCCATTAAGAAATTATTTGCGTTAGTTTACAAACATTTTCGAACACTCTCCCATCACTTTATTTTTAAAGTTCAGGGAAAAATGTATTAACAAAAAAAGCTATAATTTATCTAAGGTTTAAAAAGTATATACTTTTGTGTTATGTTAATATAGCCATCTTAGAAGCTTGAAGATAATTTTCAGTAAATTTCTTTTTCTGTAATCTCGTTTTATTCAAAATTATTTTTTCTTAATTATCACCTCTTGATAAGTGATGAAATTAATTGATAAAGACCAGATTAGATTATATAAGGAAACAAAAGTTATTTATCCGTTTTTTCTAATGTTATCATTACTTCATGATGTCAATCTTCCTCATCCTTACTCTAATCCTTCTAATCCATGAAATCACCAGGATACAAACGTTATACAGAATATAAATATAATTATCTTTTCACAAAAGCCATAATGAAGTAAAATTGTTTTTGACACATTTATATAATGATTTGAATCACCATTAAAATTAATATATTACCTTGTCATTTTATCCATAACATTTTTAAGTCTCTGTTCACTAATAGATGGCACTAATTTCTGTACCATATCCCCAATAAACGCCTCTCCAATACCGGGGCTGGATCGCTCTGCTAACTCAAAAGCATTCTTCAGTTCTTCGATGGGATCGGCGTTTTTGTGAGACATTTCTGATGTTCTACCATTACTATGATACTTCCGTTGTAACTAAAATTAATAAAAAAAACTATTGATAAAGAAAAGTAAAATCGATGAATTAATTACTTCAGTTATAATTGGATAAATAATACTAGACAAACACGAAGGCCTCCTTTCAGTTATATTTTTCCCCTGAATTGGTATATCTCGCGTCAAAGATTTTCTATTGGCTTTTATCTCTTCTAAAACGTCCCGGTGATCCAACGGGCCAATTTCTTTCTGTATAATTTTCGATTTTCGTTTTATATCTCGATCGAGATCTTTACGGTTATCGACGGATAGCGAATTTTGGATTTTTGACTAAAAACGAAATTAATTAGGATAAAAATTAAAAGAAAATTAAATACATTAATTACAGGTGTTGGTTTATCAGGTCGGTAATGATTCAAATTTGAATCCTTTGGAGGGCTTTTCTGTTGTAAAACATGCGGAGGAACGCTTGTGTGGTTTCCAGTATCCTCAGATTTCATCATTATATTATTTCCTTTAACAGTCATTATCCATGGGTCGTCGATATCACTTTCTGGTTTTGAGTCCTCTCTAAACAAAAATTGTTTTCAGTTAAAATTTAATGTTGCGTGTTTTTAAGACGACTTACGGATCTGAATGTTCGGATTCTGTTTCGCTTTCTTCGCTTCTCTGTGATTTCCATTTCTTATACCTATCGATAAGATCTATTAAATAAGAGTTTTTCTTTGCTTTTTTTATAAAAGGAAATTTTAACAATTCTTTTGCAGTGGGTCTCTAAAAATAAAAGAACAATAATTAAAATCAATAATATCAACAATATATATTTTATTTTGGTATTATTATATACTTACATTTTGTGGATCTTTATTTAAACATGCTTCAACGAAATCTTTAAAATATTTGGAGTAATCGCCGCTAAGTTGAGGTGGATTATTTTTTGGAATAAGGAAAAGTACTCGCATCGGATGTAATTCAGAATTAGGGGGTTCTCCTTTAGCTAGTTCTATGGCTGTTATTCCCAAACTCCAAATATCCGCTTTGGAATCGTAAGCGGATTGTTTAATAACTTCTGGTGCCATCCAAAACGGAGTACCAACAAAAGTGTTCCTTTTACTCGTGGTATTCGTTAGTTGGCCGGCAACTCCAAAATCTGCTAATTTAACATCACCCATTTCGCTTAGTAACACATTAGCCGCTTTAATATCCCTGTGTAATTTTCTTTCGCTATGTAAATAATCTAAACCTTTGAGTACTTCACGAAGAATAATCGCTATGTGCATTTCTTCGAAATTTCCCGCTTTCATTAAATCTAAGGCTGAACCTCCACCCAAATATTCCATAATAATCCATAGTTTTGTACCCTGTTTAATAACAGAAAAGAATTTCATTTAAAACCTACTTCCAAAGTAAGAATTAAAAACACAAAAAAAAGTACACACACACAAAAGTTGAATAAATTATTCAATCGCGTTTTACGTGGGGGCTCATGGACACTGACCTCAAATTCATTAACATTCATCGTTCAACGTCGCAATATTCCAGGAAAATGCTTTAGGTGCGCCTTTATTATCCCTATGCACAATTTGCAAGAAGAAAAGAATGTCCTTCTTATTATTTTTAACAAACACGTGTAATGAATACGAGATATTTTTTTGAATTATTAAACATTACGCAAGATGGAGATTACGTAAAATGGAAATCTTTGAAAACCTTTTCAACTACGTCACCAAATTAGATTCAACGTATTGGGCGTTAAATTGCCGTTTATAACAATGAGAAGGTAGGTTTAAGTAAGGTACAGGACAATAAGGATTCAAATCACTCATTCTATGTGAGTCATGTTTGGATATTTTTACGTGGTGTGTCATCTTTGAGCGTCCTTTAAAGAAATGTATCATTAATTTATAAATACCTTTAGGTAAGATCCAAAATATTTCGTAACAAATGGACTGTCGCATTGCGACAAAACCATAATCTCCTGCTGGATGTCCTCAATTTCATCTTCAGCCTCTTCAAGGTCGATGATTTTAATGGCAACCACTTGGGTGGTTCTCTTATCGAACCCTTTGAAGACTTCCCCGAAAGACCCTTTACCTATTCGTTCTTGTTTCGTGAATATAAGTTCGGGATCGACCTTCTATAAAAGAAAAAATTGATATTAAAGTTTCTAAAATAAGTGAAATTATTTTTATTGATTTTTCCTATCGCAAAGTGCTATTTCTAATAGATACATGCCTATTAGTTATATTGTTTATTCAATAAAATATCTCTACATTACAAGATTAGGTTAGGTTGATAAAATTGGTTGATTTTATCGCGAACTAAAATAGATTGCGTTTATTGATTGATTTTGTAGAATGGAATTATTGAAAAATAATTTGCATATTACTTGGATCTCACTTTAAACGTAGAAAATTCCACGAAGAACACTTCTAAATAGCAAGAAATTGTTTTCTTTAATTTATAACATTAAAATGCTTAAAATTAGATATTTAATTGCACTGCGTTTAAAATTAAAACAGTGCTAAACTCATTAATGTGAAAACACAGTGTTTACGAGTAATACTTATAATTAGTTATTTATTTTCTAAAATTACACATTCTTACATGTTTCTATCCAATGTGTCATCTTCAGAGAACTCTACGTAATGAGATAACAGTTAATTTAAATGTGTAAAATGACGCATTAAGATGTAATATGAAAACAAGATGACCGCAATTACTTATCATTAATAAAATGTATAGAAATCATAGCAATTTTCAAATAACATTTACAATTTTCTCTGTAAATTTCCTAAAGTTTGAGGTTCAATGTCTTATTAATTATATTTCATATCAATTTTCAAAATATTACTATTACTTTAATTAAAATTACGAATTAAAAAAAAGCCAAAATACGGTTATGTTACATGTTAAAATTTTGGGAACGTTCAGAAATTTGATATCTTAATCTACTTTTACATCAACAGAACAAGATTACTAAAAGCCGAAACTATTTAATAGTTAGACTCGGTTTCAATATTAAATAAAGGCCAATTTAAAAAGCACAAAGAAAAACCTTTAAATTTTATTTCTCCTAAAAACTTTTAGTTTACTTCGTTGCAATCGTGGCATGGGTCTTTATTCCCGTGATTTTATTTAAAACTCTAGACACAGAAAGTGGTCTGGTCACTGGAATTCTTAATTTCGGTGGATTGTTTCAAGAATACAAGCGGGATTTATAAACATAAAATTTAATTTCTAAACGTAGCACTTTGACCTAATCAAGAAAAATTATAAGAGTAAATTCGATTAAAAATGTACGCTGATTATTTCGAGGATTTCCATTTATCACCTATATGCATCCTTTTCTTGTTTTGTTGCTACAATTTCTGTATATTTACTCTTTATCATTTTATCTACATTCGGTAAAGCACAAAAATTAATAGAAAATAATACTACCTCTGTTTTCTGTTGTGAGCCATCTGCGTTTTGTGTCAATCTTATTGGTAACTAAATAAATAAGGGCAAAGCTTTGAAGGCAGAATTGTTTACCTTCTACATTTAGTAATTAATTGCAAGAATACTGAAATGGCTCACTTCGTTTGGAAAACATAAATATCGATAATGGCTGACTTATAATGGAACAGGTAGTAGAATTTATAAACATTTTTCTTAAAATATTAAACACATCAAGGTGGGCACATACACAATGCGTCATAAAAATATGACTCACTTGTTTCGACTGTTTCAACATGATTTCTAAACAAGATAACCTGAGGAATATAATACTGCCGATTTTTCTATTAGGTACACTATTGAATTCCATCAAGATACGTACGATAAGGATAATAATTGCATTTATCCATTTCATTGATTAAATTAGACGCATTAACTATCTATATAAAGAAATATTCTGTAATATATCATACAACTCTTCTTACATTGCAAGTGTTAACGGAAAGGACGATAATTCGAAAATTTTATTTGTACATTACACTTTCCTGTATTGCTTTCGGAACTAAATTGTTTCTAGATTTTATTCACTAAGTTAGAGCAATGCCATAACTAGGGCTAAACGATACCTTAAATGTGGTATGAGTATCGATATATTCGTGGTATTGATATTATTCAAAGTATCGAAGTATCAAATTTAATAAGAAATAATAAAATAATATTTTAATAATATAATAAGTGCACAACAAGTACATTTTGTATGTATTTTTCTTGGCAGATTTTAATTTTAGACACGTACGTTATCTTAAAGACTGCTAATATGTTGGTAGTATGAGTGTTTACATCTCTAATATCCTGTTCATCAGTTTGAAATCTGCCACCTTATTGGCAGCATAAGCTAATACTTTTCCAAACACAGTAAATTACCTTAAAGACTTCCAACTTGTTAGCAGTATGAGTATTTATATCTCCAAAGTCTTGTTCATCAGCGTGAAGTCTGTCAATTTGTTGGCAGCATAATATATTACTGCATGAGATAACATCTCCAAAATGTTGCTTATCAGTTTGACATGGATATGACCTGCCCCAACTTGAAGTGGTGAATGTCAGTTGTGTCTTAATACGGTATTATACGAAAAAAAGGAGAAATGGATGCACTATCACATCTGATCACTGCAGGATATCCATTTGGTCGAGAATGTTTTTCTATATCTACCTTCTCCGTCTCAGTATACCATCCTATACTTCGTCTAATACTTATAAAAGGGTAGTAATATTATAGTTATAAAATAAATTGCTCGTTGAATTATAGGTTGTAGGAAACTTATGCTAATATTAAACCTATCAGCTGCATCACAGATAACACATGGGCTGAAAAGTCCCGGACCTAACAAAGAAAACACGTTTTTTTTGGTTCAAAATTAGCTTTATTCATCAACGTAATCTCCATCAAGAGCAATGCAACCATTCCAGCAGCGCCACTCTAACATTTCAATACAACTTTTGTAGAACGATTTATCTTTTGCCTCAAAATAGGCCTCAGTTTCAGCGATAACCTCTTCATTCGTGCGAAATTTCTTACCGGCGAGCATTTTTTTGAGGTCTGCGAACATCCAGTAGTTGCTGGGAGCCAAATTTGGCGAATACGCCGGATGTGGGAGCAATTCGAAGTTCAATTCATGTAGTTTTGCCATTGTTTTGATTGACTTGTGACACGGTGCGTTGTCTTAACAAAACAAAATTTTTTTCTGTTGATGGTATTTCCTTTCTCAAGATAGTCGATGAATATTACATCTCAAAATACCGAGGCCATAACCTTTCCAGTCGATTGTTGTGCTTTCGGGTGCTTTGGAGGAGGTTCACCAGTTGCTGTCCACTCAGATGACGATCGTTTTGATTCCGGAGTGAAGTGATGGATCCATGTTTCATCCATTGTCACATATCGACGCAAAAATTTTGGTTTGTTACGTTGAAACATGGCCAAACACTGCTCAGAATCATCAACACTTTCTTGTTTTTGGTCAACAGTGAGCAAACGCAGCACCCACTTTGAACAGAGCTTTCTCCTAGTCAAATGCTCTTTTGATATCTTTACGATGTCAGCTACTCACGCAACTTCACTTTTCGATCATTCAAAACTATTTTGTGGTTTTTTTTATGTTTTCTGGTGTTACCGCCTCATTTGGACGTCCACTGCATTCTGCATCATCGGTGTCTTTACGACCACGTTTGAAGTCAGCAAACCAACGTTTTATTGTTGTTTCTGATGGAGCGGAGTCCCCATAACGCTTTTCAAGTAATTGCTTTGCTTTGCTTGAACGGCATTTTTTCCATCAAGAAGCAGTGTAAAATTAAAACACGAAATTGTTTTTGATCCATTGTTTTGAAAATAACAAAAGTAGCGTCACTCTTAGTACAATAACTCACAAACTAATGAATAGAATATGTAATATGAAATTTTAACAGCTGTCTTTTGAAGGTTGGTACTAACTAAAAAAAGGTGATTGTAATAAAACTAGCGCAATCTATGTGTTAGGCCCTGGACTTTTTAGCCCATGTGTTATGTTAATATGTGCTGTTTTTCTATTAATCTTCCATTTCTCTTTGGCAACTATCAAGGCTGGGCGATAGCTTAAATGAGGTATCGAGTATCGATATCTTCGTGATATCGATACTATTCAAAGTATCGATAAGAAAGTATCCAAGGTATCGAAGTATCAAACTATCGAAAGTATTGAATGATTGGAAATAATATTTTAATATAATAAGTACATAATAAACGAATTATTTATGTATTTTTCTTCGTAGATTTTAATTTTGGAGTTAAAATGGTGGAAATAATAAAGGAGAAATAAATTCCGCACTCTAACCCTTATCAAGAACGTATAGGGTGAATATATTCTTGATAATATTCCTGGAGTATCGTACTAATCGCGAAAAACCAAGTAGATACGTAATATTTCGAGCTATTAACCGTATGAAGTTATATTATAAGAATATTACAATATGTGGTTATTCCTCATAATAAGAATAATGAGGAATAACCACATATTGAATATCATCTTCAAAATATATTACTTCCCTTGAAACACATTAAGATACACCTCGAAGTGAATTTGTCTTAATATTTTTTTATGTAAAATCATTCCTTTAAATATACTGCAATTTCCTGTATACATCAAACAATTTTTGATACTTCGACATTTTCGATATTTCAATACGTTTGGTACTCCGATAATTTCGATACATCGTTAATTTTACTGTTACTTCGATACCGAGGAAGGTATCGATACCATCGACAAGAATCGATTCTTTGCCCAGCACTAGCCTTAACGCATTGTCTTATCTATTTGGACATTTATTTCTATATCAACTATAATTTTCCCATACAATTCAAAGTCATCGAGCAAAAAATTCGTTTGTTGCAGTTGACAACATCGGTTAATAACAGAAAGATTAGATATCACGCTAATTGTAAGTATACATCACTTACAATTAGAAGGCATCAGATATTGCAGATAATGATGGAAAACGGTGTACTAAAATTACAATTTAATTTTGTACACTGTTCCTAGATTAATTGCTAAATTGTGTTGGTTGTCATCATTTATGGACAAAACTGCAGATTGTTTTAAATGGAAAACCTCGGAAGACGCACGGTTAAACCTGAATTTTTCTAGTACTAGGTCTAGTGTTAGTTCTAGATTTAGATTGATACAAGTATACACCTATTTAAGACTGAGTAACAACTAATGATAGAGTCACACCAACGCTCGAGCTAACACTAACACATCTCATAAGACGGAACCCAACCTAAATTCAGAAGTAACACTAGACTTAGAACTAGAAACATTAGTGTTTACCGGTCTTAAGAGACGTACGGAAAGATTTCCAATTTTTCAAGAATGTTAACAATTTAAAAAAATCGGATGTATTTAAGGCACCGCACGGTCGGACCAAGCAAAAAAAACTCTACGCAAATGTATATCTGGATCAATATCTGAATGCATCTAGATTTTTCATAAAAATAGTTTGTTGCGAAAGGCAAAATTCTTTTACTCATCCTTTAATTTTATCCAAAATGAACCATTGCAATCCAATGCAAATTAATTCGACGTGAGATCGACGTCGCGTTGCAATGACTCAAGAACCATAGGCTGGGCTAGGATATACCGGGTACAAAATTTTTAATGGGTGCAGAGCATCTACATGGATAGACGCCAAAATACGTGGCTTCTCCACACTGAATTGTTAATGATTTTATCTGACTTGAAGTTGTCATTTTCAATCAATATTTTAATTTTGATGAACTACTGAGCTTTTTCTTCACTCTTGCAGATTGATCTGCTTCCAGACGACTTGATACTGCTTCCAGAAAACTTGATACTGCATCTAAATGACTTCATACTGCTTCCTTGTAATGTCTCAAAAAAACTTGAATTGCTTCCAGAAAACTTGCTACTACTCCTAGAAGACTTGATATTGCTTCTAGAAGACTTGAATTGCTTCTAGAAGACTTGAATTGCTTCTAGAAGACTTAATATAGGGTATATATTGGTGCTTTTTCAACAGGCCCATTGTATTGTCAAAAGCCGGAAAATCATTTATCAAACACAGGATGAAGAATATTGGTGTAATCCAACAGTCCTTGCAACCTCACCTTTGTCATTGTTTTAAAAATAATTGTATATTCTTCTAAAGAATAGTCTAATTTTGTGCTAACAGATCGCTATGGATCTGTCTGATCTTTCTGACGTATTTTATTATACTGCACTTTGATAAGAATAGCTCAATGAGGATGTATATTTCCAATAAAGAGCAAACCCAAAAATATATTATTTATTTGAGAATTTAGCTATAATAGAGTAAGAGTCAATGAGCAAGGGTCTTTTTCATTTCTGGAATAATGTCCATGTCTACAGGATATTTCGTTAAACTTTTGATGTAGTGTTTCATTCACCGAGTAAAGTTTATCACCAAGATTTTCTCATGAAAACCTTCATTTTATAAAAGAGATCACGTGGAAGCACACTGATAACATTCGAACCGGATGTTAAAAGGTGAAGCATTTAAGATGAAATGAACATTTTCAAATAATAAATTTAAAATATAGTGTTAAGTAAGTAAGTATATTTTAAATTCAGCTTTAACATGGCGCCATTAATTATTATTGCATGTTGTTCTATAACAAAAATTAAATACGTAGATATTTTTGTATACAAAATGGCGCAAATTATTTTAATTGATTATGAAACTAATTAGTCATTTTATGTTGTAAAGTTAACCTTTACAAGTTCTTAAACGTTGAAACTTACAAAATTGAAATTATAATAAACAGGTGAAGAACTAACTTGTATGCTGAACTTTCATCGTAAATTATCTTCACAAATTAATTGCTGCACAAAAAAAAAATATTTAAAATTACTATATAATTTTTACTGCAATTTGTAAGTATAACATTTTTAGTGTTATACCTGGATGATCAGCAGCCATCCCTTTTCGATTCTTATTTGAGCCGGATAGTAGGGATATGTGCATACATATTATCATAGAAATTTGGAACTAATCATACATTATGTATTTACACTTTTTTCCAACTTTTCACTGCTTTAGCCCCACTGTGCCCCGCGGATGAAGATACCAATTATTTAGGGAGCAGCAAAAAGGGTATATTCCTTTGAAAATAAATATCCGGGTATTTAACAAAACTGATTTAAACACATCTAACAATAAATTTACTACACAACCTAACTCAAGATATTTACTTCCCGTATTTAATTGAGTTTTAAGTTTAAAAGTAATGTGATAATTAGAAGATTATCCCAACTAGATAGATTCATATTCTAATTAATTTATTGCTTAAAAAATACGATAATTGCATTTATTTACTGTAAAAAATAATTATTGTTTTTCTGTGTGAGCAAATAGTAGGAAGAGACTGCACTGCATTTGACTGCAGTGAAGTGTTCGGAACAAAGCAGCAAATTTCAAGCCAACAATTGTATCCACAAATCTTTCGGAGATTTATTTTAACGGGTAGATTCGACAAAAATTCTGTCGATACCAACCTTCGACCATATAAAACGATCCTTCTTTTTACGATAACACAATAGACGATTTATTATTCTTTCATCCTCCGTGGAAAATACCATTTATTCGTAACCTTTGCAGATTCAGTTCTATTTTTAGATAATACGGAACTCTTTTTTTTATTTACTTTCTTAATTTATGTGATTTTAAGTTTTATATAGAATGCATTGGGTTAGTGTCCCACACACATATTATAACATTTTAAATAGATGAAGTAATCTTTTAAGTACAATTTTTAGTTTTATATGAAACAGGCTTTTCGAATCGTTAATGACATAACAAAAAAGTATTAAGCAAATAACCTTTGTGAACGTCCTTTATGACATTAATCTCATCGTTGCATATTTTCAACTGCGATCTTAAACGATTTGCAAAATCGTTATCATTTTATCTCTAGTATTTGGGATTAAAATTATGCCGCGACTTATAGGAACACCCTGTATAATACGTGTGTACGTGACAAGATCTAAATTATTAATGAAATATGAAACCGTAATTAAATGAGACAAATCAAATCATCACTCAATGGATTTAGAAAACAGATATCTATCCAATGACGCAAAGAAAAATATATCTAGAAATTTTAAAAAGAAAAGTTTTGAATCGATTGAAAATGAAGATGTCGTGGAAAAAAATTATTTCTGGCATGGAATATAGAATTTATCAAATCATTTCATTTGATGTCCAGCTCATGAAAATCTGAATTTAAATGATAAGGATTACAGCTTGGGGCGTTTGTGACTCAAATAGTCACTAATTAATGATTTCTTAATTAATTATCTATTAAAAAATATATCTCATGCTTTATTCACCTCTATAATACAATCTTTATTCATATATTTTTCTTTTTAAAATAAAAGTGTCACCTGCTATTTTTGAATAATCTGGATGCATTGATTAAATATATAAACTTTATTACAACGAAAAATATTATTTTGAATATTATATAGAGTCTCCTATCTATATAATAATATTTATAAACATTTACCATTTATGATCTATCCGGTTCTGTCCCCATATAGATAAATTGTCGATAAAAAAAACGTAATAACAATGAGTAAAATGTTTCCAACCAAATTGTTCAACATTTAATTACTGCGACAGTCATCTAAATTGTACGAGATTAATTCCTCAAAATATGCAAAAATACTAATAATAAAATTGAGTGGATAAGGTCAAAATTTTTATCTAATAATATATCTACCACATTTTTAACGTAATCGGTTAACCACAATTTATTCATAATCGCGGTTTCTAAACAACATTATTAGTAAAAGCGAGAAATATTTTCGTATTTTTATGTATTCTTATTGAATATAAATTAGTAGTGAAGACCTTCCGAGTCTTTGTAATATTATAAGCGGATTAAAATCTTAGGAATGCTCCTAAAAATATTATTTTTAAGGTTTCGTATTTTATTGCCGTTTTAAAATTTGTGCGGCTTTCTTCTTATCGGCCGCGGAAACAATGGTTTTCGATAAATTTCTCAACGATTATTACGCGAATTGTAACCGGGTTTTTATCGATTTTATAACATTTGCGGTAAATTTTTTTGATACAAACCATATTAGAAAGAACATAATGACTAAACCGGGTGAAATCATAAATTTTCATAACCGAGTGATTAAATTTCATTATCCAAACCAAATTAATTTTTGCTTTAAAAGCTTACTTACAAAAGTCCCGCTTCCAATGACGTCATTCCTCATCCCATTTGGTCTGTACAAATAAGGTAAAATTTCAGGTTTGGCTCCAGCCCAAGATGCAGGTCGCTGCACCCATTTTTTATTTAACCCCAGAAACCCACCCTTCTTTCCTTCAATATTAGAGGGCTTTCTGGATACGGGATTAGAATTAAAACCACTTTGCGTTTCCCACATTATTGCGAATAAATCACTTCTTTAACTGCCGTTATTAATTTATTTTTGGAGTTAGTAATAAATTAAAAAAATAAATTATAGATTTAATGAGTTCATCACTTTTTCTTAGACGGAAACTCGATATAACACATCGTTACAGTTTTAAATATCGTCACGTTTCAAACGAACAAACACAACTGAAATAAAGCTTATTTAGATTTAAAAATTCGGTTTAAAACCAGGTCCAAGAAATATTAGAAAGTAATTGAATTTTGAAAGGGAAACCGTTCCGGGAACGAATTTCGTCAGAAACCGAAACTTAATTTAAACTTATTAAAGCGCACTGGTTGTATGCTCTTTTTAGATGATGGGACGACAAGTGTAGTTCGTGTATTAAATCGAGTATCACGTTATCAATAGCGATTATCGAAAAATTCCGCCTATGGAATTCGTTATCTTCGAATAACAACACGTAGTTAAAGCAGGTACACAACATAGAGAGGGCGATTCATTTTGTAGACGACCAGTACTACATATGAAAGGTGAAATGAATCATTATTTTAAATGGGCAACACGTTATCGAAACAAAGTTAATAATAACCCGATCGAATCATATTTCTGGTGCGATTATGGTTGCTCATATAAATTTTTAATTAATAAATTTAAAATAAAGTAACCTTCAAATTTAAAAAAAGAAATTAAATTTTAATTTGATGAATTAGTTTTAGTTTTCATGAAACAATACAATTTGTTTTTGAACATACATTAATAAAAAGAGACATTCATATAAAGTAATAGACGTTATAGTAGTTTCAGGCAGTGATTGATGTGACACGAAATTATATTCAATTGAAAAGCTAGGCATGGCAATAAAGCCAAGGTTGCACCAATTAGAAAATAATTTCGATAGTAATCGACGCCCTCGTTAAAAACACAAAAATTTATTTTTGTTAAACACTCTTGGAAATTCGTACAAGAACTTGGCAGTGTTCTCAACACGACCGAATGCACTTTCACTTTCCTCGCTTTACATAACGAACAAACCAACGAACCGGCTTTCTTCGCTTCGTTTATCCTTCGAAGCTTCTAAACAACGAGAAAAACAAAAAAATTAAAAATCTGTCCTTCAACTAAAATGTTTCTTCGCGACATTTCCATACGAGTTTCGAACGTAGACTGTGCCTTCTACTCTTTGCACGTTTGCGAGGACGGGTTCGTCGGTTTCGTAAAGCACACAAACGTTTCGTTATAGCCGCCGTTGTGTGTTTTTCGATGTCTCGCCGCCACTTCCCGGCTTCAAACTATTATCCCCCTATTGGCGGAGCCACCAGGAACAATGCAAAGTATAATACTATACACCTTTCGCCTTTCTTGTAGCGGTGGCGCGAGCGAGAAACACAAACGTTAGTAAAGAGACTGCCGATAATCAGGCCAGAAATATGGAACACATTGCGAACTTATCGCTTTCCATTTCGGTGACGCAACAAACGCCAACAACAAAAACCAACACCGACGGGGTCTTAAGATACCGTAGACTGTTTCTGGTCAGAACGAAAAATCGTTGGAAAATCGTGGGAATTTCGTTTTCAATTGATGTTTGTTGGGAGAATGTTGCGTTGCGAAAGAGAAAAAAACCGTATTACAATTGTGGAGGTAATTTACACGGTGTGTTATCAAGAATAAGAAAAATATAAAGAAAGGAAATAAAAAACTTTTCCGTTGTTACAACTAGTTCTTACTGCAATAAGTGATGTGGCATCTACTCAAATTGGTCTGATTCAATTATTGCTCATATTGAGTCGGTAGTAAATATCTTATTCACAAAAAACTTTTTAACTAATTTGGTAGAGTTAAGATAATATTACTGAGAAACCTTTTTTAAAATTATTTGCAGTTAAATTTTGGTATCAAGAATGTTATTTATGGTTGTGTTATTGGTGATCCTGACCCCTATAATTAATCGTCTAGATTATGATGATAATTTTGTGTTGGAATTAGGGGTTACAATAACGGTACTCAATTATTTCGATATACAAAATTTTTAAAACCGGGATACCAATATTAATACCGGCATTAACTGAACAATGTGGTTATGAATTATGTATTCTTACACCAATATAGACGATTTATGTTCAACATTTCTTGTTCCAAAACCGTTATTGTTTGAGTTATGGTCGACTTTAGTAACGAACTCTATCAATATTGATATATTGTGATTTCTAGATTCTAGCTAGAATAGGATTATAAATGAATAATATCTGGTTATGGGTTATGTATTTCTACACAATTGTAAGCAATTTATACTCAACATTTCTTGTTCCAACTAAAGATGTGCACGTGAGTGACTTTTTATGCCCGCTCACGCCCGTCATCTAAATCCACGTAACTCACGCTCGATCAGGTGAATAGTTAACAGTGTTAATTCTGCCATTCTGTCTTAACTGGTCTGTTTAGCGTTCAACAAAATATTGTTATTAAAGAAATATTAAAAAATTATTCCAACATAGCATTGCCTATTCGATACAATTTTACTGAATTCAGTACACGTTTATCAAATTCAAATTCAGTACTACATTCTTATAAAAGTATCAAATTCAATACAAAATTTGAAATTTGTTAACTTGATCCATTTACATCTACTTCTAAAGCTTCTTCCGCTTTGCCGAATGGAGTGGAGAATTTTCCAAGAAATATTTTAAATTATTTTTCCCAAAGTGCAAAACAATAACATAAAAAATGCCTCTCATCACCGCGACTTATAAATTCTATTGTAACTTGAGGCCTTCAATGTTATAAGGCAAATGTAGGTCCTTAATGAACAAAGTCAAAATAGCTTTATCGAAAAGTTCTATACATATTCTATACATATTCAGCTGTTTATATAAATATATAAACCAATATAGAAAAGATGCATGATTGGCCAAGAAGTTTGAGAACGAAAGTAAAAGGGATCATCAGATCCCTTTTACTGACACATAAAACCTCTTGGGTTTTGTTTTGCAAAGCAGTTATCTCACTTTTCGACAACCTGGACGTTCTTTTCAGCGTGAGGCTACCTTTAACGCTGGTTTTATATCACAATTTTGTAGTCCACAACTGTGGTGAAGTCCTCTTTGGCCACCTTGTCTACCTTCTCATTACCCTCAATGTCACTGTGATCTAGAACCTAATATATAATAACATCATTGCTCCTAGCAAGTTCTCTCAAGTTGCTCGTATATTCTCTGATCAGAAGAAAGTGGGTTACCTGGATGCACATTTTTATCCTTTTTCAAGGTTCAAAGCGGTGCAGAAGTTTATAGCAAGGACTTCTGCCTGAAAAATGGTTGTGTCCGAGCTGAATGGCAGTTTAACACAGGTGTTTGGTCCAATAATGACCATGCATATTCCGAATTCAACCGTTTTTGAAGCATCGGTACACCAAGCAAAGGCTCCTCTTTTTAGTTGATGTTCGTCCAGTCATTCCAGATCGATGCTGTATCTGTTACAATAACATTCGTCTTAATGTCGAACAAGTGATTTAGACTTGAGCGCATGAAGATTTCAAGGTGTTCTCTGAGGTTACCCTACAACAAACTTGAGTGGAAACGATATTTTCAGTGATAAGACACTCAAGGCGGCCCCCTTTTGTATATATGGAGTGGTGTGAGATCGAGAAGGGAAAGATCTCATCACAGCTGTTATGTTAAAACTTGCAAACGGCAGCTGGCGACTGCTGTTGTTGTGCTATCTTATGATTCAGTTTTGCTTGCCAACCCAGGCATAAGAGACCGTGATGTCTGATTATTGCTACATGTGGTTTAGGCCCCAATTTCTTTCAAGGAACCATAAATCATAGGCAAGGAGGCTATCATTAAATACTGTTTTTCAATGCAAAGTTCTTGTTAAGTGTTTATGGTGCACAGGAAATATTGACTGAAGAGAACAACGCAACTAATAAATCACTAAGAATCTGCATCAAGTTTCAAAGTGACCTTGCACTTGTACTAACGTACCTACTACATAGAAAGATGATAAAAATAGAATGTCAAATCTGTATTGTCATGGTTGTTTATTGCTTTGTTATAATTGTTGTTTCATATTTATGTTTTTAGAAGTGTATTTTGCTTGAAACGATATTTATAAAATAATCGTAACTGTTACTTCAACTTAGATTTTTCAATAATAAAAAGTTGATAAGAACTCAGCAATCATTATTAAGAATTTGATTTTATTTCACATCTCGATATTCAGTATCATTTTTATAAATTCACTACATTTTCTTTGATAATTTCAGTACATATTTCAAAATCGTTGTGGCAACATTGTTCTAACCGAGTCACGCCAGGACCCGTCAAAACCAAACTTGCTCACGATCACGCACGTTCACATGAGTGGTACAAAAATTGATGTCCGCTCACGGTGTATCAAGCAGGACCGATCGTAACCCGGCGGGACTCACGTAATTTACACATCTCTAGTTCCAACACTATTGATATATTATGGATTTTCAAATTCTAGCTAGAATATAGTAAAGCCATATCTGGTTGTGGATTATGTATTCATACACCAATATAAATAATTTATGTTCAACATATCTTGTTCGAACACTGTTACTTTTTGAGTAAGGGTACGTTTACGTTGGAGCTGCCATGAACGATAAGAGCAGCGCAAAATTCTTTTCTATAGATTTGGATACAGCAATTCGTGCTTTAATTGATCGCTCCAACATTGGTTTTGTTTGCTAGTATCGTCGCTCTTATAGTTTATCGCAGCTCCAACATAATCCTACCCTTATCATCGATTTTAGTAACGAACATTATCAATTTTGATGTATCATGGATTTACAGATTCTAGCTAGAAATATATTCATAATTAAGCAGTACCTGGTTATGGATTATGTATTCTTACACCATTATAAACAATTTATGCACAAGGTATTTTACACCAAACCCTTTAATTTTTGAGTATAAACTGTTGTACCTCTATTTAAGTATAATTAGACATTCCCAGATATCCCAGAACCAACATTGAGGATACTGTTTCTTCGTTGAAAACGTGATCATTTTTATTCTACATTTTGTAATACCAAATAATATCTTAATCTTATCAATATGATACACCAAAATCGATTAAAAGATTCTTTTCTTAATGGTAATAGCGAAATACCGATATATTGCCATCAATGCCTCTAGTTGGAGTGGAATGCAAACATTGGAAAATTAGGTAATTTACACGTCATTCTCATTTCCTAGATTTATTAAAGCTAATCTAGACTCATAAAACTTCTTGTTCTCTTCTGGATCTTTTTACCTGACGACGTAGGAGAAGTCTTTTTTTATTCCGCCATTCATATCTTCCACTCCCTCATATTTCAGGCTAATTCCTTTATATCTGCTAGAATCTTCCCTCGTTTCCTCCCCACCATTGCTATTCTTTCCTTTCATTTCTAGGAACTCCAGTCCTTTTTTTATTCGCATTCTTTGTCTTAAGTGGCACACCAGTTTATTTATTTTCTTTCTACTAGGGTTTGGTATATTTGCACTCTAGAAAATGCATTATCACAAAACTTTTAATAAAACATGATTTTTAACTAAACACATTCGAATTTACATTTTATTAGCATTGATGCTTAACGTTGGTATTATAAAAATATTGTTTTTAAAATACAACACACCTCTTCCTTCCTCTTCCTCTAGTGGAAAGACCTGTTTCCTTTATGGAATTGGCAATCGATCGACAAAGCAAAAACTCACTGACCGTTATTTTAAAATGTTGATTTAAAAAATAAAATAAAAAATGAATTATGTTTTCCTACTTTCAGTGCGAGATAAAATCTCTACTCAAAAGTATAGTTTTTCCAAACAAAAATTCTTCAAGAATCAGTATAATGTTAATTATCACTAAAGGTTTTCACTATCACTAAATATTATTAACAAACCGTAGAAGCCATGAAATCTATGCGAACACATGTGCCAAGTAAATTTCGTAAAAATATAACCGGTTTTGTACGCGAGCACCTTATTTAGTGTTGTGTATTTTTTTTAACTATTAACAAATGTTAATATTATTTTTTATTTATACTATTTTAGTGATTATCCTCTTAATTCACCCCAGGTATTAGTTCATCAGTTCTCTTCATGTTGTTCTTCGTCTTCCCTACCATCTTCATGTAAAAACATTTTCATTGCAGTGGTCCTTCCTTCTCGCTTAAGGTGAAGGAGCTTAGGCTATCGCCTTGTTTTATTCCTTTGCTCATATCAAAAGTTTTCGATGTTTCTCTCTTTATTTGTACTACACCAATTACTTTCTTGTATAGAGTTTCAATTATTTTTATTACTGTTTATAGTAGTATAGTGTTCCAGATACTTCCATATATGCAACACTAGGGTTAACAATGTCAAAAGCTACTTTTAAGCCCAAGAATATTAGGTATAGTGCATTGTTCTCCTCTCTTTTCCTTTATATATGTTTTAATTATTTTTACGTTATACAGTGTGTCTGTAATGTAACGGATATAGGCGACATAAAAATTTGAAATCTACTTCAAAAAAAGTAAAAAATTCTAAAGCATTAGACCCCTTTCAAGGATTTTTCAAAAAATCCAATGATTTTATTGCCTATATCCGTTACTTTACGGATACGCTGTATATGTATTATGCTTATAAACGTTAAATCCACAGATATGGAAGCCAATTCCAGAGTTTGGCTGTTTCTTAATTTATTGCTTTAAAGAATAGAAACAGAAACATAAATATCACAATTTAGAGAGCATAGAATTGGTTAACAGCAATTTCATATTATTATTCTAAGTTTCTGAACTGAGGTTGCAAAGAACTACAATGAATATCAAAATTGGTTCATACATTGCAACATCTCTGCTGAAAATATCATGAAGAATCTATAACTTTACCTTATTACGGCTCAATTTATGATGATTACAGTAAATTTAAGCGCTTCCATTGGCTATGAGCTGGATTAAATTGATAGATAAAGTTATCAAGAAGTGGTAAAAGTGAGCTTAAAGCGACGTCCCGCGTCTAAAGTGTTACAAATAATTCTATGTTCTGATTTTAGCAGAAGTCAAAGTTTGCAGCCAAAGCAGAAAAATTAACATTTTATCAAGCAAAAACTAAACTCAACCCAACCCAACCCAATTATACTTATTGCAGAAAGCGATTAAGGCTTTACCAAGATCGATTGTGATACTCATTCGATAAGTATTAAAATGTCAAAGTCACTATAATATATTGTTGTAGTGACTAAAAAAATTTGCTAAAAATCGAAAAATTGCTAAAATCAATCTTATGTCATATCCCTAACCAACTGTTGAATGGAAGCAACGTCTTTATTTCAAATAATTCAACATGAAAAAGTTTCCTCTGTAAGCACCATAAAGGCGAAAATTGTCATTAAATCTTCTGGACGTTAATGTTTTTAATAAGAAATTCGCAAAAGGTCTGCTACGTAAACAACATTGTCAAATCATCTCAAGATCAGCTTAAATCATCTCAACAACTTCATTATTTTTGTAAAGCCTCTTACTCATCATTTTTTGTTCGGAAGACATCAAAATTAGGATCCGCCTTTTTTATTATTTCCTTTTTATTGGTAAGATGTTTTGCCTACACAGGTAGGCGAAACAGGCTTAAAAACTGGTGGGTGGTTGCAAAATTAGTGTTAGAGATTTGCTAACGATACCTCAACATCACTTAGAATTTTTTAAAATATCCTTCTCGTACAGTGTGTCTAATATGTTTCGAATGGTGTCCATACTTATACTTGTAAAAGTTGATCCAGTGAGATTTTAAGATTAAATTCAATTTTTTTCGGGGAAGTACAATCAATATCTGAATGGTAAATGGAGTGAGTTTGCAGTTATCGCGGGCTTAGACCGTGAAATTAATAAGTTTTTTGTTCCTTTCAATTTTATTATTATTTGAACAATTTTATTTTCATAGGTAACGATTTTGCGGTGTTTTGTAAAAACTTTGGACAAGTCTTTATATAACTCAAATATACAGGGTGATTCAAAATACCGCTCTACCGGCTTCTAGAGCATGTAATAAATGAAACGTAAAATGAATAGTCTTAATACACATGGGCTCGCAAATGCCTCCTAACGAGATATAAGGCGTCAAAGTTTGTTTAAAATTAAACATCAACCGTAACAGAAAAGCCTTTTTTATAACTTTTTTGTACGCCACTGCTAATTTGCTCCAGTTTGAGCAAAGTATTTTTGTAACTAGTTTGAAGAATAATTTAAGAGGCATTTACAAACACATGTATATTAAGACTACTTACCTTAATTTTTCATGTATTATCTGCCCTAAAAATCTCTCAGCGGATTTTTGAATCACCCTGTATATTTGTGGTGTTAGTAGTTTCAACACTGAGTTCTTAGTTAATGTCTAAAAGTAGTTTAAATGTCAAATAGTTAAGTTGGCACGCTATTAAGTTGGGACGCACGTATAACTTCTTTTACAAAATCTATCTTTTAACTTTAAAGTTGCCAATCTGTAGGTATGTGTTTCAAAAGCAGTTATTTATATATTTAGACAAGCACGATATAAATTAAGATGTAAAACGTACTAAAATTAATAGTGTGTCCTACATTTGACATTCTCTCATTTTTCTTATGCACTAAATGTATTTATTAAGTTCATCGATTATGGAATACAAAATTAAATAAAAAAGAGATATTTCAAAATACTCCCAAAATTTCCAGCAACTAAAAGAAATGTTATAAATCAAAACAAATTAATAAAGGTGAAAAATCTTAATTGCCTGAAATGCAGCAGCTGAAAGTGTTTTTCAACACAAACCAACCTACATTTACCTGGAAAAGACAATTTACACTATATATAGAAATCGTTTTAGAAAACCTTCGAATTGCTTTTACTAAGATACCAACTAAATTATGGTCTCCTCAAGGATAAAAAAAAACTATTTGACCTAAATGGACAAAATATCTCCTCTCGACTATAACGGTCTTCAAAGCTTTTTAAACCATATTCGAACGGTACATTTCGCTATTCCAGTTTAACTGTAGTTTATAGATTGTCGAAGAGGAGGCGGTCGACGGAAAATTTATACATTAATTTATCTAAACTGGAGTATCGGTGATGAGTTTATAAAAAAAAATCGTGGTGAATACTCTTCACTCTTCCTTATTTAGAAATGCAGCGATGAAATTCTCGTAGAAATCTTCTAAAGTGATTACACGCGAGTATAGTTACAAGGAGACCAACCTGTTCTGTATGTCATGTACCGGAGTCGCTTGTGGAACAAACCAGGGACATATGTTTCACAGCAAAGGCCACTTCCTGTACAGACTGGTTCTCTTCGAGATACCCAGACGTGTACGAAGAATCGACAACAAACGGTATACCCGGGTATACTCAGACAGATAAAGTTAATGAACTGTTATAGTTGCATAGACACTTTAAAATCCATTAAGAAAATTTCTTTAAAAATAGACACACAAGATTTTTGAATTAACAATGAAAAAGGGACAAATAAAAAACAAGATGAGTAACTCTTTACAGGCGCGTTCACAAAAGAGGGGCCAGATTCAATAACCCCCACGGATTATTGGATAGCAATTTCTATTGTACAGGGAATAGAGGAAGGACGTAAGCCCCTTACATCCGGAATTGGATGAGCGCCATCCTACGCCCACATCCGATTCACCTCGATCGAAATCAATTATACTTTGATCAGTTTTCCAGTAACCAAGTTGTATTATAAATGACATTTTCACGTTTTCCACATATTTTTATTATCATCAGTAACACATTATCGTTAAAGAATAAAAACAAAAATTTTCTTATAAAAATTAAATAATATAATTAAAAATAAAATACAATTTCGATATAATGGAATAATATGCGGAAGAGAGTGTCCGTTATTGCCAAAAATCCGTTATATAAAAAGTTTTTTAAAACAATGTAGTACTGAATAATAACTAAAACAAGAACTAATACTAGACCTAGAAATAGAAAAGTTTGGGTCTAGTCATTTTAAAAAACTTGTGGCTACATTGGAATGCTTCTAGTTCTAGATGTAGTGT
This sequence comes from Onthophagus sagittarius, assembly GCA_036711965.1. Taxonomy (NCBI): domain Eukaryota; kingdom Metazoa; phylum Arthropoda; class Insecta; order Coleoptera; family Scarabaeidae; genus Onthophagus; species Onthophagus sagittarius. The sequence continues at coordinate 41,019,649 of JASERS010000004.1, forward strand.
TAGCACCACTTTTAGTTAGTAAAATATACAATAATCTACTACTGAATCACAGTTAAAACCGGAACTACAACTGGACGTAGAAAGTTTCTGATTTAACCGTCTTAAGAGTCTAAGCCCGAATGTTTCTAAGTCTAGTGTTAGTCAAACTGTTAGCATTAGTACTAGTTTTAGTTGAGATTCGGCGTTAGAGTGTTGTATATTTTTCATAGAATTAACACTAGACTTAGAACTAGAATGGAGTTCGATAGAGTGGATCTGTAATATGCTTGATAGTAGAGTTGTTTCTAGTTCACTACACGGTGACACCAAACACTTTAGGCCGGGAAGTGGCTGTTCGCAGGGAGGGGTGTTATCTCCCCTGGTTTGGTCCCTACTGGTTGATAACTTGATTGCGATAGTGGAAGCTGTTGGTGCGGAAATACAAGCGTATGCTGACAATGTTGTAGTTGTGGTCAAAGAAATTAGTTTTTCAGGGATATCCAAAGTCCTCCAAGTGACCCTACATACTATTTGCGCGTGGTGTAAGGGAGAGAATGTTTCAATAAACCCGCAAAAGACAATCATTGTTTTTCACCAGTAAAAGGAAGTTGGATGGATTAATCCGTTCTACCAACCAAGGTGAAGAAATTCCGTTCTCAAGAGAAGTTAAATATCTAGGAGTAACCCTAAAACTCTTTTCTGGAATGGACATTTGCAGGGAGTTTTATACAAAGCTAGGTTGTAGTGGTACTATATGACTGTGGTTAGACCTATGATTACAAATGTAGCGGCAGCCTAATCCGGTAGGCTTCAGTTATCAGTAAGCTTTCAAGAATTCAACGTATAGCTCTAGTGATAAGCACTACGCCAACTCTAGCAATGGATGTTATACTTGCCTTAACTCCTTTGCACGTGCATATAGAGAAAGTGACCATAACTGCCATTTACAGATTTAGGCAATATGCTCAAACCTATTCCGACATGTCTTATAAATAGACTGCCTAAGATGTCTTATAAATGGGCATCAAGCAGAAGGCAATGCCAATACTTAGTGTATCGTTCGCGATAGCCAAGCGCAGGATTGGAACGCAGGACTGTGGGGTGAGGAAAGACTTCGTTTACTATGGACCAGTTCTCCTGGAATAAGACATGCGAAGTTATTTATTGACATCGCCACTGTCAAACCTGGGAATATTTTAAGACTTGCTCGCAGCAGCACTAGAGTTCTAATGGGTGTGTTTACATGACACTGTAGATTAAAGATATATCTCAACTTGTTGGGTATAGCCGACGAAGTTGAATGCTGTCTATGTGCAGAGGACAAGGAGATGGTTAAACATATCTTTGCCACTACCCTTCCTGTCAATCGTATCAGATTCTCGATTTCTAGGTCGCAGTTTATATTCCAAAGTATCTGAAAAATTTTTCTTCGGGCAAGATATTAATGTTCGTTAAGAGCATTAACTTGATCTATCAGGATACAATAGATCCCTGGGGTCGCAGTGCAAGATATATAATAAACGATATATAATTTATGTACTGTAATTTAGAATTAGAGTAATTTAGTTTAGAATTCAAGTGAAATAAAATACAAAATCGAGTACTTAATAACAACTAAAACTAGAACTATCACTGACATTAAAGCTAACACTACTCTTAGAACTAAAACAATTCCACATTAATAGTAATAAGTTTTAAATCCGAATGTTGCTAGTTCTAAGTCTACTCTCAGTTGAACAGAAATATACAAGAATCTAGCACTAGGTAACACTAAGCAAATTATGTGAATAAACAAATTAAGTACGAGAAGTATCTTAGATGAATATGTATGTTTTTAACAATCCATCAAAATATCTATAGAAAGATAAACAATCAAAAATTCACTAGAAAACCGAAACCTTTTTGTATACTTCTTTTGAAATGGAGGAATTAGTATAATATATATACAGTATATAAGTACGAAGGCTTTCACGACCAGTGTTAATAACACTAGAAATATCACTAGGACTAATACTAGATCTAAAACTAGAAATTTTCGGGTTTTGCGTGCATTTTTTTAAAAAATGTTAACGATTCGGATGCCATGTTGCAACCTCCTTCAAAAACTGGATCGAAGTGAAACTGCTTCAACCTTCTGAAGAAGGTTACAACTAAAGGTTTCTAGTTTTAGATCTAGTATTAGTGCAATTAATACCTTTCTAACGAAGGCTTTCAAACGCCTTCGTACTTATATTAAAAAAATTTCTATAAACTGAGCTATTGTACAGTGGTCGACAAATACGATTGAGAAAAAGACATTCATAACTGCTAAAAGAAAATTAAAATTAAAAAAACTGAAAACCACTAGAAAAAACTTCTAGATTTTGTATTATTCTCAAAATTTATTTTCTCTTAGTAACAAAAAAAAATAACTTCACTTAATTAACAAAAACTTGTAAAAAAAAACTGTTGGGTGCGAAATATCTTCTTTCACATGGTATACACGACTCATTAAAAATTAGTCTACAATTAAGAATTGATAGATAAATTTTAAAAAATTGCAGGAGGCTTGAGTGAGCTTGTCTTTGTTCTAATAACATCCCAGACATGTTCAATCGACAGCAAGTCCTACTGACCATGCACGCCAAGGCAAAAGTCTAGAATCCAACCTGCTCCAAGAACCTTCTTGTGAACACAGCATATAGGGTCTTGCATTATCTTGTTGGATAGTGGTATTTGCAACGTCTGCATGAAAAGTACACCGGTTTCAAAACATTGTCGATATAACGACGTGCCTGAAATGTGAGATGAAACGACGTGCCTAAAATGAAACGTGGAAGGATGACTTCCAAGATCCAAAAAGGATGACTTTTGTCGAGCACATATCGCCCCCCAAATCCAACCCCAAATGTCAACGCCGTGTGTACCTTTAAACTATCGCTAAATTTCATCTTTGTCCTCAATGGCGTCGCACCATGTCATCATTGAAGGCTATGTCATTTCATTGATAGACATACCCTTGCCACTCTTGACACCATGCAAGTGTGACTTTTTTATAAGGAGGTGTTAATGGAAGCCGACGGTAAGGATGGTAGTGTCCGACCGAAACTCAATTTTGAGCCGAAACCGAAATCCTGCCATGGTCGTTAGACGCACGGCTAAACCTGAATCTTTCTAGTTCTAGGTCTAGTGTTAGTTTTAATTTCACTTTTTGTTTAACTCTAGATTGTTTTAAATTCTTCTGGAGCTAAAAGTATAACTAATACTAAACCTACAACACAGCTTCAGAATACGCAGCCATACGTCTCTTAAGACAGGTAAACCGTAATATTTCTTGTTGTAGGACTCGTATTAGTTCTAAAGGTCTAGGTTGGGTTGGGTTCGATTCCGTCGTAAGAGACGTACGACTAAACCCAAATGTTTCATGTTGTAGTGTTAGCTCTAACGGTAGTGTTGGCTATAGTTTGAGTTGTACAGTTTACAATGCCATGGTGCTGGTGGATCATGTTTTAAGAAAGATATTTTAATGTAATTTATTGCAAGATAGGGTACGATCTGGAATTCCAATATGAGTATATATCAGCATACCCTTTAAGTTTAAAATAAAACAGATCATAATTAAGCTTTATGGACAGTTTCGGTTTGGCCGAAATCCCTATTTTAGGCCGAAACTTACCAAAGCCGAAACCGAAATTTCGGTCGGACACTAAAGGACGGTAAGTATGAAATCCAAAGGAAGAAATTATTGTTGCTCGTCCAATCCACAACAATCGATCTTCACGTACGTTGCTTTTTTGGGCAGGTCATCCAACAGGATGGCGTCGCTGAATACTTTCTTCGGATCATAAAGACCATATCCGACCAGCTTTCAACAAGTTTCAAAATTGTAGTTGAGTTTAGTGAGAAGCGGATTTCATATAAAAGTGAGCACATAATTCAGATAAGTTCCAACAAAAATTCACTATTGCAAGTTCCAATTCTAATATCCATTTCTTGGCAATAACAATCCGTACCAAAGACAATTTATTGATCCATAAAGGATTTGTCTTTGTAATTGAAAATAGCGACCATCTTGAAAATCATACAATCCATATAAACTAAATTACAGAACTGTTGATGTAACGAACAAAAAAATTCGGATGTTGCTAACTTTTTTGCAAACATTTCATTTTCGGTAATAATTTAAAGAAAATGTTTATGAAATAAAACGTATATATAAGCATATATTTTACATTCCTTGACTTTGAAAACTTTTTCCTTTTGATCTTTTCGTTTCGATTCATTTCACTTTGATATTTTTGATTGCAAATCGTGACCACAGTTGTTATTACTCTAATGGTTTAACATTATATAAAAGGTCGCCAACTGTGAGCGGCTGCGCGACGTCGAAGGCCCACCTCCACGAGAAAGTACGGCAACAATGAAGATGAAGGCGACGTTGTCGCAATAGGTCCCCGCGAACATTAAATTAACGATTACAGCGCTCGAACGACGCCGGAACGGACTACGGTTATTTTATTAAAACGATCGATTTGTAATCTTGGATATATTTTTATCTCGACAAAAACCAACGGGTTTATGGTAATTCAAAGTGATGCAAACATGGAAGAAATGCATCACGTTAGAAAAAAAATACGGACGTAAGTGTGGGTGTCAACAAGAATGCCAAGGTTTCGCCGTCGTGCAAAGGTCCTCGAGCTACTCGATTGCCCACCGTGTACGGCTACTTCTTGTAAAATTACCTTGACTTACTTCGTTTATAAACGAGAAAGAAATTAAATCTATATTCATATTGTCAAACATTGTACTTAGAAAATTATCTTTTCACCATCAAAAAAGATTAGATTACAATTTGTACGATAAATTATTTTCCTTATTGTACATTTGTATACGTGAGCGGAAAAAATAAACGAAAACAATTGAGATACGCTCACGCACTGTGGCGACATCACACCTAACTGTACCTTAAATGTACGTTTGTTCTACTAACAACGGAACGTTTTAAGAATGCTTTATAAAGAGAATATAACAAAAGGGGTTTTAATGTGTATTTACCTTAATTTCCGGAATTAAAAGCGCTTTGATGCCCATTTTTTGTTAATTAGCAACCCATTTGGATAAGAAACCAAAAAGAATGTTGAACTTAACGCCGGAAAAGTAAAGAATATACTGATAAATAAACGATAATGATTTGAAATCGGTGAAACGAATCTAATCTCAACTTGTAATTAAGATATAAATTTATTTTCAGGATGTTATTACACTATTTCCTATCGTGTGTATTAATATTTATATAATTATATCATTATAAAAAAAACATTTTTTTTATTCCTTATATTTTAAACAATCAAAAATAAAAACGAACGGATAAAATAAATAAAAAAGGCATTAATACAAGATGACTCATTAAATTAATTACATGATAAGACATTATTTTTATTATCAATCAATTTTCACAAAATGTTTTTGTTCATCGTTCAAATCAATAATGTACAGATTTTTACGAGTGGATTTACAACGAGACGCATTGTATATGTGAACCTAACCTAATTACAAAAGTGCAAAGGGAGCGGGCTTGGTGGTCGAGCGATCTTCTAAATATAGAATATCGGTACACAACTTTACTGTGCAAACGGATCGAATGCATTTTCAATCAATAGACTCATCGCCTATTTTCGATCCCAAACCGCAATCTCGCACGATTTTATGATAGTCGAATAAAAAAATCATAAAAGAAAGAAAAAGAAGATTTTTATAGAAAGCTTTTCCTTCTGTTTCCTCTCACATTCACCCAAATCAGTCAATGCCATTAACATTTGTGTTTAAAAAGCGAAGAAAATTCCGTTGCTGGGAGAGGTGATCTCAATAAATAAATATCTAACACTTTCTGATATTTTTATTATTTCTGTGTTAATTTTTTAAACGTGGGTTTCAATTTATTTTCTTTGCACTATTTAAAGTGGGTATCAGTATAAACATAGATGGATAAAGCATAAAAAATTCTTAAATACCTTGAAAAACTTGCCCGTTTCATTTACACCTTCAGTGCCGGTTACTTGTTTAAATATTTATTTTTTATTATATGTAAATTGAGATTACGTTTTTTAAAATGGCTCGGAATACGCACTACTGAGTACTTGCTCCATTAAAATTTTATTTTTTTTAATCCCGTTATGTATCTATTAAAAAAGGTGCTTCTTGATATTTAATTCAATATCAAGGTTAAAGATTAAACAGCATAAGATAAATTAGTTAATCCGTAAATATTTTAATTATCAATAATAACTGATTAAAATTATTTCAAAAATGTTTATCTCAAAAAAAATTTGACATCAACGATTGTAACCTAATAAATGTTTAATATATGATATCTTAAGCATATGATTATAAATAAATTCGTATCACAAAGCAAATAGAGATGGCACTATTCATAGAATACATAATTACTAGAATCAGTTGTATAAAACGTTTCATAAAAAAGTTAAAAACAGTCTCAAAGAAAATACTAAATTAGCAATTTACAAAATTTATAAGGAATAATGTTGCTTAGTGGTATATCCTGGGGAATACCACGTTTGATTACAAAGGCAGTAAATGGTGAAAAGAAAACACCTTCTGACAGAGAATACATGAATATATTTTTTAATTCGAATGTATTAATTTATTCACAAAAAATAAAAATATCAGTTCATGTTGTTAGTAAAGAAAGTATAAAAATGTCAAATGTTCCTAGATGTAGTATAAGTTATAATTTTAGTTCCGGAAGAATTTACAACAATGAAGCACTGATTAGCTTGTATCAAACTAAAACTAGAACTAACGCTAGACCTAGTACAAGAAAGTTTCGGTTTAACCGTGCGTCTTCAGACGTAATCTAAATCCTTCTAGTACTAGATACAGCAATTTAAGACTGAATAACAACTAAAAGTAGAGTCAACACTAATGCTAGAGCTAGCAGCCTGCCTTCAAAACTAACACTAGACTTAAAATTAGAAATATTAGGGTTTAACCGTTTTAATCCTTTCCCTATCAACATTAAATTTTATTAAACGCCTTTTAATAACCCTCACTCTGTTACATATTTTACATTTTATAGTTGCAATGGATCCTAGCGAGATCAATTTCCTAGACAGACAATAATGCGTTAGGCTGCTATGAATAACAAAGTTCAATACGGACAGACTTCAATGAAGATGGATAGCCAACATAATGAGAATTACGAGAAGCAGATAATTGGCTCAGAAAAGAAAAACATGGAAGTATATTAAAGAAGCCTTAATTTAGAGGTGAACAAATGATGACTGAAAAAAAACGAGAGTGACGAGATATGAAGATGGAGATGAGATGCGAAACCTTTCATTGTTATTTACAAAGAAGAGGAAACAAACTTAGAACATGCAATGTTTCGGTTTTGGCACCTAAAACGAACGTGAAGAGATATTAGCAAACTATTCGAACAAACCGTCAGCATATTTTTTTAAAGCAACTCAGCATACTTTCATCGAAGACAATTCATGCATACTACCAGTAACGACACAAACACTGGAAACTGATGATGCAAAAAGGCACAATAAAATTAAAGGTAATACAGAGAGCACACGAAACAGCAAAATTTGTAAAGGATGACCATCCATTACCTTATCAGACAGCACTACGTTAGATATAACACGCTGGCTCCAAAGAACAGCAAAGTCAAGTAGGGACAGTCCTTCAAAAAGATGGATAGAGCACATAAAGGGAATTACGAGATGCAAATGGTTTGAGGTGGCCTAAAAAAGAAACGCATAGATGCATATTAAGTGGAAAAACGATGAGTGTGAAGAGAACGAAAGATGAGATATGATGATGGAGATGAGATGCGAAAACTTTTATTGTTATTTAAACGTTATACAAAGAAAGAGAATTGATGCTGGAAGTATCAAAAATTGCGGTCTTGGCAGGTACGTAACTATTTCCTACCACAGTTAATAATTTATTAACATCATTTGGAACCTAGTGGTACTTTCAGTATTCTTTCAATATTCAAAAAAGTAGTACACAATTTATAAACTTTTATTAACTATTATATTCCAAATTTGGGAGATTTTTAAGTAGCGCTGATAGACAAAGGGGATAAGGGACGTACGGCTAAACCTAAATCTTTCTAGTACTAGGTCTAGTGTTAGTTCAGGTTTTAGTTTGATACAAGTACACGACAATTTAAGCCTGAATGACTTAGCCTAAAAATAAAACATTTCAGTTTAGTCTTCTCGGAACCCAACCCAACCCAACTTAGGTTCAGAACCAATACTAGACTTAGAACTAGAAACATTAGGATTTAGCAATCTAAAGAGGCGTACGTCTAAATCTTAGTGTTTCTAGTTGTAAGTCCAGTGTTAACAATAAAACTAGGTTGTAGGTCTAGTGTTAGTTATACTTTTAGTTCCAAAAGAATTTACAACAATCAAACACTTCAATTAAAACTTGAACTAACACTAGAATTAGTACTAGAAAGATTCAGGTTTAGCCATGCATCTGAACATATATCAAATTTAAGATTTTTAACCTCTTCATGTCCTTAGCCACACATGTGGACTCTTAGTTTATTTTTATGATTATAATTCCTGTTAATACTAAATAGAATAAAAATGTAATAACAATTTTTTTCACGACAGTCTGCCAATCAGACAAGTACAATTTTTTTGAATTGTCTGCACTGGTAATGGTTATTTGCAATGTACGGTTCATATTTCTATGAAAAGAAGTGTGAAGTAAATCATCGGCAATCAGTACTGTTGGATTATTTGAACAAATTGTTAATATTTGATAAAAATAATGTTATGTACATTAAATATATTAAATTTAAATAATTTTTAAAATGGTAACTAAGAAGTTTCCTGTGAATTATTTATGAAACAAATGACCAAATGTTTATCGTCTTCGCAAATTTTTCATTTTTTGCTGATAGGGCAAAAACAAAAGACGATAGCTGTTCGGCATTTGCAGTTTCTCGAAAAATGAGGTCATGACATATAACCTACTTTTTTTCTATGTCATTTAGTTTCGAAGATAGCCTATGTGGACATCGAAATTGGGACACCCTGTACACATATGTGTACAATTATCGTTCGAAGTTATGTTTTAGTTAACCCTCAAGCGACCGCTGCACGACGTGGCATGGAGACCTAAACGTGTCTACATAACTCCTCAACGGTAGCCGGTACCGTTGAAGACTCCGACCCATCATGTCCCAAACACGTTCAATTGGACTCAGATGTAGAGAACGAGCTGGTCATGGAACATTTTATTAAAAGCATGCTCGTCCACCAAGGTCTGTACAAAAAGTCCGATGTATGATCAGGCGTTATCGTGCATATATATAAGATGTAGTTGCAACCGAAATTAGGAAAGCACAACGACTCGTAGCATCTTATCTAAATATCGTTGACCTATCATAGGACAACACCTTTGTGGAAAAGCACCGCATATGAATGTTTCTATGGCCAGCTCGTTCTCCTAATATTAATCCGATCAAACATGTTTGGGATGTTCGGGATATGATGGGTCAAAGACTTAAACGTTATCGTACATGGAAGCAAGTTAAGGCGGCATGGTTCCCCTCTCACTACAGTATAGCCACATATCAATTCCATGCCATGTCGTGTAGTGATGGTATTCAGGAAGGATACTTGCTGCATCCCTTTTCAGCAATGTTGTGCCGTTCTCCATGTGCAGGTAAGCTATACTTCATTAGTACCACCTCCATACCAAATTTCACTGTTCTAGATATACGCGTTCAGATTATACAGGATGTGATTGTGAATTATTTCTAACAGTGTATATCCATTTCCCCCCTTAAATGCCTCTTCTAGAATTTAAAGCGGCAGTAGCTACTACAATGATAAAAATGGGTAAACAAGTCAACATACGAGATAGACCCATTTTTAGTTCTGTATATACAACCACCTAGAAATCCAGAAGCTGTACCAAAGTTGATTCTAAATTTAGACTGAACCTATTACTTAAAAAGAAGAAATAAGAAATCTTCCGAAATGCCACGATAAAAATTATGTAAGACTAACTCGCACTACATTTATGATAAAAGTGAAGAGCCGGTATGCCCAGAATGCATAAAATCATTTCATTCATAAATTATCATTAACATTCAGCGGCCACAAATGTGGATGTTATTTTCTTTTCTGAAATGTTATTGTTTTTTCAATTCTTTCTACAATTTTTTTTGCGTTTTCAATTCTATTAACACAAAATGCATAAACCTTAAAAGAAAAAAAACAATAGGTCATTTTTTTTCGATATAAAAGACGTCCTTGAAGAGGTTGACAATTTTTGAATCTTGGGTAGGTAACAATAAATAATTAACAAAAATTATTAATGATATGCATTTACTCGGGTTTATTTAAAACATTTGTTGTCTAAAAATATTTTTTTAAATATATCAAATTTCAGGTTTTTAACACTTTGTCAATCTTGGATTGCTAACAATAAATAATACACGAATATTATTAATAATATGCATTCTTGGGATAATTTAAAACATTTTGATGATTTTGTATTTCAAAATTATACAATATATATATATCATTTTGGAATAATGGCGACCATTAACAGCCATATTCATTTCACAAAACGTAAGGTTAACTTAGTCTTCAATAATCTACTCCAAAAGTTTTCGTAAAGTTTAAGGGTAACCTTTAAATTCTTCTACTATCTCCACAGAAAGAAGTCAAATATGCTCAAAGCAGAGAAATCAGACGACTGAAATAAATTTCAGCTGTGTAAGCTATAGATTGTTGGAACCATACAACCCCTATAGGAACTTCCGTAACATTGCCAGAAATCGTACTGAATTCACGGCCGCAGTAATGCTTCTCCTCAAAAGTGTATACGACAATCCATAGTATTAGTTTAGGAGAACTAAAAAAAATCTATTCATATACAGACAAAAAAATCCAATCAAATGATATTTCAATCCCGGTAGTTTCTTCAGAAGATAAGATATTATGTCCCCAGCAACCGATGATCTTAAATACCAATTAATATTAAAAACACGCACACCTTTAAGTAGTCGTCCTCTATCTGCACTTGTACAATCAAATCTATAATTTTTAATAGATAAGAATTACAGAATTTTTAATTAAATTTTTAGGTTTCAAGGAATTTAATTTATATAGTTTTTCTTAATTATCTCTGCAACTTATAGTCGTAAGAACGGACTTTCCACGACAAAGAGTAGAAAGTATTTTGCACGTCAACGATGCACTTTTCTGTCAAGAAAATAGAGTAACAAAGTTGTCATTTTAAAACATTTAAAGAAAAAGTAATCTTTCACTTCTAGGAAAAACAAAGCTAAAATTATCACATAATTAAATTTTTTAATCACAGAAACCGAAAATCTTAATTATCAGTTCTCTCTACAAATATTTATTTACTTTTAAAATTATGAAAAAAACATAATTTTTTAATTACAGTTTTCTCATACACTCAAACCTCCACTTTTTTGTTTACTTTTTTAATTTGTTCCTGCTTCATATTTCTCCCGCCCACGAAATTGTTGTGAGTAGGAATTTCTACCCTTTATAACTTAATAATTACCTAATTAAATCGAGCAACAGGAATATGTCGCAGTTAATGAGTTTTTGATATTCATGTTTATTGAAAATATTAATTAATTACATTTGCTTTTTTATTTTTGTAGTTATTTATAAATTGAGCACTTATGAGGTATAAAAATAAAACCAGTTTCAATAAATGTAAACAAATAAAAATTTTGTTTATCAACTTTCAATTGTCCTTGAGCCTATTATTCGAAAAAAAAAATCGAAATTTCGTTTTTCATAACAACTTAAATCGTGTAATGGCCACGTGTTATTATACTAAGTAATCATTAATTATAATACAATCCCGTAATAAAAAACACTATTATTCCACTTCAACCAGAGGCAATTACGTAAGTCTTATTTTTGTGATAAACTTATTTACCTCCGAAATGTCGATCTTTCAAACTGTGAAAAGCTGCATAATATGATAGAATATTTTTGTCAAGGTAGTAGCAAAGATTAAATTTATCGTTGGTATTTATCGCTAGCTTTAGTTATGTTATAAAAATAAACAATAAACATTAGCGTGGTTGTGGTTGCAGAAATTTTTCGCTTCATTTAAAATTTTTATTTATTTATGTTAGCATAAAATTATAAATAAATATATATTTATTATAAACAAATTATATGCTATATTATTTATTGATTTAGTTTAAAAGATCTTTATCATTATAAAAAACCAAAGTGAACACGAAAGAATGAAAGAATGTTTGTTAATAAAACGTATGAATTTTGTCGAAGTCTCTGTGTTATACATAACAAGAAGATAAAGTACTCATTTACACAAACGAAATGCTTTTCTGTTATGAGCCTTTAACAAAAAAATAAAATAAAAACAAACCGACAACAAAACAATAAATTATAATATCTCTGTCCCATCATAACAGTAGCAAGTGAATATTTAAATAAGATTTATTGCGAATGCAACAGTAAGTTACATTGTTTCGAAACATCGTTCCGTTTTGTTCCTATTTGTTTTGACACATCTAACAATATTTATCTGAAACTATTTTTTAGGAATTATAACTAACTTCATTTTTTTTAAAATTCAATCATGACTTATGTTTTAGATGAACTTAATGAATACAACGACAATTTGTGTCGCTAATCTAAATTTAATAAAACATTTTACATTTCAGAATACATAGAATTTTTCAGAATACTTCTTTTCAATGATATAACTATCTGAAATAATTGAAAAATTATAAACCCCCTGCGCATTAATAATTTTTGTCAAAATTACTGAAATCTGTAGAATTAAAACTAATAAGACTTGGTGCTAAATAATTTTTTTATTGTTCTTTTTCAAGACAAAGAAAAAAATAATAAACATAAAAGAAAATTCAAAGTTTAAGCGTAATTTTTAACTTCAACATTTCGCTCGGCATGAAAGTCTACAAAACAACCAACACGACATAAAGGTACCGCACCCCGAATCAATTTCTTTTCTTTTTCAGGAACAAAATCTACATGTTTTTGCACGACCCTTAATTTTTTGGATTGAGTGCAATTTCTCAGGATAGGCAATCCCCAAAGTAATCGCCGTTTTAGTCTCTGCTTTTGTTGAGAGGTAAACGTTCCTATTAGTTGTTGAAATATTTTTTTCTATATTCTAATTGTCGATTGCCATGAGTATGAGATGTTGGTCGATTGGTCAGATTATATATGATAAAACTGTTCACGATTACAACATTTACTAAAAAATGAAAAATATATTTCCACCTTTTTTTTTGCACTTCTTCCTACTCTATAATATTCTATGTCTTATCAACACCTCCCATTTTTTTCATCTACAGATTCACAGTCATTGGACAAGGAATTTTTTCATCTCGTTTATCATGTCAAACTGTAGCTGTCACCGCACTGCAAATGGTTTGCTTTTCCTTATATCAATTTCCAGTTCAGTTTCCGAAAATCAATTGGCCATTTTTTCCGATTCGTCCTAGTTAAACCGCAGACAGAAAAACCTTTTTTTAATAGCATCTTGATAAGTTTATAGGATGTAAAGAAATATCAAAATATAAATGATGTCACAAACTACAAAATTTTTCGGAAAGCCTTAAAACAACTTGCTCGTCTAGTAACAAGCCCTTTTCCTTTTTTCCCTAAAGATACCATGACATTTAGTACATAGCCTGTAGCACTGTCTGTCAGCACCCACACTTTTATGCCCCATTTTGTTGGTTTCATTGGTAGATATTCTTTAAAATATATTCTACCTTTGAAACCAATCATTGCTGCATTGATAGCCAAAGCACAATCGAGACTAAAAAACTTGTCAATATCATAAATAACATTTAGAGGTGGCCTTATTTTATAAAGTAAGTTTTCTCACTAGCTTTTTTACTGGTTATGTTTTGAAAACGTGAATATGTCATACATTGTTTTACGATAGGACATTCTCATAAATCACTATAAAAGCCGTCTTTTATTCCTGCAGATCCTCAACACCTATATAAATTAGAATCAAACCATTATTCTCGTAATCGTTCTTGAAAAGTATTGTTTGCGAATGTGTTTGTTTCTCTGGCGATATTTGTTATAATATCATCACTAAACAATAATAAAAAGTAGTTTAGTTCACCAGAACCTAAAGGTAAAGAATGGATAACCCTTAAAAGCACAGATATTGCGCTTCTTGAATTTTAAATTTGAAGTCTATGTTTCATCTAAATCTGGCTGTGTATCATCAATAAATAGTTATTCATCACTTGTGACATCATCCTCTATTTCTTCTTCTTGAAAACAAACTACAGATGTATCCACTATCATATTCTTCTTCAGATGATAATGTTGCGTTTGAAGTACTAGGGTGGATATCCATATCAAAATTGAAATAAATAACAAAATAATGATTATATAGATGTAAGCCGGAGATACTGTTCCCTCCAACATTTTTTATAAGATTTTGATTAATCTCGAAGTTATAACAATCCCCCCATAAAAATTGACCAGTAAATTGTTTATAAGTAACCTTCAAGAGTTTTAGTATTAAGTCGGCTGATCATTTTAGTACAAGTTAAATTAACATTGAAAAAAATTCTTTCTGCAGAGCACTAGCAGGAGGAAGGCGTAAAAAATTAAAAGCTAGTGCACCTAATTTTGTTAATTTGAAATCACCATTGCCTAATTAACTTCCCGGAAAGAAAGATTACGTAGTTGTCGTTACTCATTGTATAATTCTTCCATATCATCTATTAAATTTCGGAAATCATCAAATATATTGGATTTAGATGCATAGGCACCGGATACATGGGTGCTTTTAATTTTTTTTAATATGTGCATAACACCCATACATACAAATGCTTTCAGCAGATTTGATACTGCTTGTATAAGAGTTGATCTGCTTCCAGAAGACTTGATATTGCCTCTCGAAGTCTTAAAATGCTTCCAGACGAGTTGATATTGCTTCTAGAACATTTGATATTCTTCCAGAAAACTTAAAATGCTTCCATTAGACTTAATATTGCTCCTAGGAGGATTTTAAAACTGCTGACAGAAAATGTTGTTTATTGGACAACATGCAAAATCTTGACGTAATAGTCCACAAACTGTTCATTAAAGACGAAATACTATTGACAGAAGATATTTTTATTGCAAAAGGCATGAAACTATTAATAAGATTTTGCTTCCAAAATACCAAATTCTGTAAAAATGTTCATGTCAGAAGTTTAAAACTGCTAAAAAAGACTGGATTCTGCTTGTAAAACTGTAAAAACTGCTGGCAGAGAACCGTAATTAGTCGTTTAAGTGTTTTAACCAATTATTTAAATACATTTTGTTTTTATATTATATTTGCAATAAAACAAATCATGAGATTAAAGGTAATATCATGAGATGACAACCTGGCAACCCTGAAGCCAACCTAACCCTATATATTTGAACTGAAGTAAAACTAGAACAGACACTAGGCCTAGAACTAAAATCATTTGGGTTTAGCCGTCTTAAGAGATGGTTGGCTAAACCCGAATGTTTCTAGTTTTAGATTTGGAGTTAGATCTCATGATATAAAACTAGAACTAACACTAGACCTAGAAGTGGAAAGATTCAGGGTTAGCCGTGCGTCTTTAGACGTCTTTCCACTTCTAGGTCTAATGTTAGTTCTAGTTTTACTTCAATTTAAATATACAGGATTGCTAAACAGTTGGTAAAATACTCTATTTCAAAAACCATTCATTGTGGAGGCCTTTGTTAAAAAAAGTCTTCAAATGCATGACTAAACCCAACCAAAGCAGACCCTATATATTTCAACCTGTAAAAATCTTACTAGAAAAACTTGAAATACTATTAAAAGTAGTATGTGTGTAATGTCGATGCAAGTACACATTTTATTTGGTTTTACTGCATAATATTGTCTATATTTCCGGGAAGTTGCTGCTTATTTCGACCAACTTTAAACACATATAATAAACTTATATTGCTTATTTTTATCGCATATAAATCCGGACCTTAGTCATAAGATATCTTAATGATTAAAGACAAATTGTAACATGTAATAAATATGTAAATAAATAACATGTACATAAATAAATAAATATGTTTATACCTAGTGCTTTGTTTTTTGAGTTATTTTAGTTAGAAACATTTTTTAGCAATAAAAAATGTTTCTTTAAATCTAAATTTCTCAGAAACTAATCGAGTTAAAAAGTTAAAATTTGAATGAATGACAGATCTTGTTCATTATTTCATTGACAAGCCATGAAATAAAATTATAAAAATACTCCTGTTTTTCTTTTGTTATTTATCGTATTTTCTTTAGTCGTTGGAATATTAGCGTACATTTTACTGCATAATATTGTCTATATTTCCGGGAAGTTGCTGCTTATTTCGACCAACTTTAAACACATATAATAAACTTATATTGCTTATTTTTATCGCATATAAATCCGGACCTTAGTCATAAGATATCTTAATGATTAAAGACAAATTGTAACATGTAATAAATATGTAAATAAATAACATGTACATAAATAAATAAATATGTTTATACCTAGTGCTTTGTTTTTTGAGTTATTTTAGTTAGAAACATTTTTTAGCAATAAAAAATGTTTCTTTAAATCTAAATTTCTCAGAAACTAATCGAGTTAAAAAGTTAAAATTTGAATGAATGACAGATCTTGTTCATTATTTCATTGACAAGCCATGAAATAAAATTATAAAAATACTCCTGTTTTTCTTTTGTTATTTATCGTATTTTCTTTAGTCGTTGGAATATTAGCGTACATTTGGGTTTTGATGTATCCCCAAGAGAAAAAGTCCGAGGGAGTTAGATTAAGCGATCTTGTTGGCCACAGTATTAGACTTCCACGATTAATCCAGCGCTGCTATACCGAATATTTAACCCTTGTACGACCAAAATGATTGAGCGAACATTGACTACCATAACGGGTCAGTTTAGACCCATGCATGATAAACCATCTTAGGTTTTGTTCAAAGTATTAAAATTAAATATTGTATTAGAAACATTTATGGAATGGTTTAAATCACTTCGACATTGATAGTATCCCCGTTTTTGGGTTGTTGAGGTTTCGAATCTTCGGTAAATTATTTTTCTCCCTGTACTTTGCAATATTTATACAATTTGCTGTTCTTTTTTTATCTTTTTGAATATTTGATTTAAATCGAATTGCAAACATTTCCAGCCTAATTAAGACTTTTTTGTTCCAAATTACAAAGGCATTATACGCCGTATTATTAAAATAATTCATAAACAATACTTATGACCATCGTCTTGTAGTTCTACGGCAACTATACTCTCAAAGATAAGCACCGGAACAAGCGTACATATTTTGAATTAAGATTTAATACTACTGCTAGAAGGCTTAATATTACTTCTAGAAGATTTGATCTGCTTCCAGAAGACTTGGTACTGCTTCTAAATGCCTTGATACTGCTTCCAAAAAACTTGAAACGTTTCAAAAAAATCTTGAAATGTTTCCAGAAGACTTGATATTTCTTCTAGAAAACTTCAAATCTTTCCACAAGACTTGATACCGCTTCCAGAAGAGTTCCTCTGGAAGCATTTCTTGACTATTACTACTACATACTTGATATTGCTTCTAGAAGAGTTCAAATCCTTCCACAAGACATGATACTGTTTCTCTAAGACTTAAAATGCTTCCAGGAGAATTAGTATTGCTTCTGAAAGACTTGATATTGTTTGCAAAAAATATGAAATGCTTCCAGAAGACTTTATACCGCTTCTATAAGACTTGAAATGCTTCCATAAAAATTGAAAATACCTCTGGAAGGCTTGAAATGCATCTAGAAGACTTGATACTGCTTCTAAAAGATTTTATATTGCTTGCAGAAAATTTGAAGTAAACTTCAACAGTGGTTTGATGTGGATTTAAGTTATTATTTTCAACTATTTTTTTAATTTCAATGTATTGAGAGCACATATTTTCATTTTTTTCAGACGTTTTCAAACTCAATTCGTTGCATGAGTTTTTTGCCATTTCAGATTTTGCCAATTTCAGCACCCACACGTAAAAATCGGTGCCTATGTTTATGAATGAGTTTGTCTTTGAGACTCCATTCTTTGTTTAGCTATATTCCAAGACCATATTTGGTTTGTAATATACTTCACAATTACTTATTTCATGTGTATGCTGCATAGATGATAAAACTATCACACACTTCTTTGGTTATAGATTTATGTTCTTTGCGGAATAGAATCAGAATAAATAACGAGTGCAATATTTTTAGCAAATCCTTTATATTTTTTTGGAACAATCCCAAGTAATGTTAAATATTTTGCGAGAAGTTTTTCAGCTAACAATATCCACCATATTCCACTATTATTTTACAAAATTCACAAAAAATCTGATAACGATTTTACTACTCGTTGTCCTTCATTTTTCTCAATTTTTATAAGTCTCTCTGCAATGTTTTGAAAAATGTTAGTAACGTTTCCTCGAGGTCTTCGAGAGACTTAATGCCATATTCTGATTCCAAAGTAGTGATGATCACAATCTTTGTAATATAAACTTGCATATTGCATGAGAATAATAATACTAGAGAATATATGGAAGGACAACAACATCCAATTTTGATTTCCAATACTGTGTAAACAATTATTGTTTTCGGGTCATTATTGACCCAGTTTTGGTAGTACAAGGGTTAAACAGTTTTATATGTTCCTGGTATAATGTACAGGTGTAAAAATCGGCTTCATGTATGCAGATATTTGGAACACTTATAAACACGTTTGGTTAAAAATTATTTATGGTTTAAATTTTTAAATCGCTATTAGTGCATAATCACGTATTTTTATGATCTTATTTCATCGCCTATTAATGAAAAAATAAACAAGATCTGCCATTTATTGCGTAATTTTGATTAATTCCATCATATCTCAACAACTGCAACTAATAGGTATAGGGACACATAGGAATGATTTGCAGACAATTATATTCTTTGAAAACTTCATATGCGGCGTTCCATTTAAAATTTTCGACTTTTTTTGCAATTGATTTCTTGACTTTTTGACTCTTGCAATTGAATTCACTATGGTAAAACAGTTGTTACATTTAGGGCCGGTTTATTCACCTTTGGTTAAATTTAACTACTGGATATTTTCCATGGTTACTGTAATTTTACTTGCCATGATTGGCTATATTAACAGTAACTATGGTAAATATCTGATAGTTAAATTTAACTAAAGGTGAATAAACTAGGCCCTAGTATTTTTTTTTATTTTTACAGTTGTTGTATGCGATATGATACGATAGACTGATGACGTCAATAACACTCTATTTCTCTTATCTATTTGTCTATCTATCTTAGCAGCAACTGTGATAAATTTTAACTTTCTAGTTCAATCAATTTCTAAGGTCCATTACTACCATCTTTTAGTTAAATTTATCTTATAGATAAACCCATCCATTAGCCAATCAGAATGCGTAAAATACCCGTAACCGTGGTAATAATCCCTTAGATAGTTTAACCAGAAGATGATAGTAACAAGCCTAAGGCCCGTTACTACCATCTTTTAGTTAAAGTTATCTTATAGATAAACCCATCTACTGGCCAATCAGAGCGCGGAAAATAGACGTTACCATGGTAATAATCTCTTAGATAGTTTAACTAGAGAATGGTAGTAGCGAGCCTAAGGCTCGTTACTACCATCTTGTGGTAGAAAAGATTCTAACTAAAATAACTTAAAAAGGAAAAGCACTAGGTATAAATAGATCTCATCAAAATCAACATACAATATTTTGATGTGTAAAATCAGTATAATATGCCATTTACACTCAGCAGCAGAAGTCTGCGTACAAAAAACTTGTAATACTTTAATTGAAAAAATAAGAGTCATAATCTAATGTGATAAACTTGATTTTTTTTTTATTTTGTATATTAACTACATATAATTCTATTAACAAAATATGCTTCAACAAAACAGAAACAGTAGTTACAGAAAAAAATCAAAACTAAAAATTCTACAAATAACGGGTATGCAAAAATCTGCGTACAAGTCAGGACAGTATTTATAAAAAATTCATAAATGAGATCATTGTTTCTATATTAATATGAGGTCGGATAACCTTTACGTTTAATGACCTCCCTTAAACGTTTAGGCATGGAGTGCACTAATTTCTTCGTTTCGTCCGAACTGATTTTGGCCCATTCCTCAATCATAAAATTTTTTAACGTTTCCTTCGACATTATGTTGTGTTGCCGAATCCTGCGTGCCAGTAAATCCCAGAGGTGTTCGATGGGATTCAAGTCGGGCGATTGTGGAGGTGCTTTAAGTTGCTTTGGGGTATTGTATAGTAGCCAAAGCTTAGTGTTGTGGGCGCAATGTTTGGGGTCATTATCTTGTTGAAAAAAGTATTCGGGCACCAAGCCCAAGTTTTCGATGCTAGGCTTCAAATTTTCTTTTAAAATGTCTATATACATTTTATGGTCCATTGTCGATGTTATGAAAACCAACCTTTCCACCCCTTTGGTGCACATACACCCCCAAACCATAACCCCACCACCTCCGTGTTTTACAGTCGCTTTCAAATTTTCGGGATTAAGGGCAGTATTAGGTTTTCTCCATACAAGTTGTTTACCCTTAATGCCGAAAATGCAAAATTTGCTCTCATCTGTAAAGAGAACTTTCTCCCAGAATTCAATGGGCTTGTCTAAGAGTTTTTTTGCAAAGGCGATCCGCTTCTGACGATTGACCTCTGACACAAATGGCTTTTTTCGTGCAACGCGACTGTGATAGTTAGCTTTTTTAACGTCCTTCTCACCGTATCTTTGAAAGATTTTCCCTCTTTCCATAACTTTACAATAATTTTTCTCTCTCCCAATTCAGTTTCCTTTCCTTTCGTGTCCATTCTAACTTTTAGCTTCTAAGCCTCTGCTAATATAATTGACACCGATTATCTTTTATTTAAATCGGAAAGCGTACATCGCCTTCTGCTTTGTACGCAGATTTTTGCATACGCATTATTTGGAGAATTTTTAATTTTAATTTTTTTTGTAACTAATATTTCTGTTTTATTGATGCATATTTTGTTAATAGAATTATATGTAGTTAATACACAAAATAAAAAAAAATTGAAGTTTATCACATTAGATCACGACCCTTATTTTTTCCGTTAAAGTATTAGAAGTTTTTTGTACGCAGACTTCTGCTGCTAAGTGTATGTAATTTGCCCCCTACGAGAGACACCTGTGTATTTGAAGTTTTCACGTATTTTGGTAGATGGCACTAACGCGTACTTTCGCAATATTTTTGCTGGAAACGTCAAAAGTAATGCGAGGTTGGATTTAATGTTGTCAAAATGAAATGTAACTCATTCTATACAGAAACATATACCATTACTATTTTAAGATAAGATTGAGAACAAAATTAATTGACGTTATGTTTCATATTCATCAACCGAACTTAAGAATTTGTTTAAAAATATTTTGATTTCATAAAAGTGAGGTTAGGTGTTGTATTGAACTGTCAAAATAAAAGTCAAATAAGTGACGTTTCAAAAAATTATTTTGAAACTATATAAAACGTAATATTATTGAAATAAATCAAAGAGTAGTTTGTAAATAGTAGAGAATGCCAAATACCAATGACAAGCAAACATTATAGCGTTACGCGTAATTATTCACTAAAAAACACAGTGTTTAAAGTCTAACAGGAAGGACGAAATTGCGTAATAAAAAAAGGCGCGTAAAAACGATTCAAAACAAAAAATTAGTAAGTAATAAAACATAGTTATTGAAACTAGTACTTAACCTTTGCAACACATCGTAAAAAGTAAATTGGTGTTTTTGAAACGTCACTTTTTAAAATAACGTTACTATTAAAATTTCAAATAAAAGTAACCGAAATAAAATTGTTATATTTAAAAAATGTTAAGGTGTTATAAAAATTTTCTAACCTCATTGAAGGCCATAATGCAGACGGTTCGTTGTCCGATCGGTAGTCCAAGCACCGCTCACCGGTGGTCCCCAATCAAAAAAAAATAATCACTCTTTTCAACAGAACACTGGCACAATTTGACACACCATTTGATCCTCACGGCACTGTCAATCGCCGCACAAGAAAAAGAACGGTGTCAAGAAAAATGTTTATTGGCAAAGAGTGAGCGGCCACCTTTAATATACTCTAGTGTATGGTAAAAAGCGAATTAAAAAAA
The DNA here is from genome assembly GCA_036711965.1 of Onthophagus sagittarius. Lineage (NCBI taxonomy): Eukaryota > Metazoa > Arthropoda > Insecta > Coleoptera > Scarabaeidae > Onthophagus > Onthophagus sagittarius. Next base: position 41,041,838 of record JASERS010000004.1, read on the forward strand.
TTAAACCGTACGGAAACGCGTATTGGGTCGACGAAAACGTTCCCGAAATAAAATATTATCAACGTTCGTATCGGTCGTGCTTTTCGCGTTTCAGACGTCGATGCGCCGAAATCTAACACTTAAAAATCGAAAAATATCGGCGCAGATCCGAGTTCGTACTGGAAGATCAGCGCCATATTGATGTCACACTGTTAACGGGCGACCTCTTGCGACCGTCAACAGCGGCTATCCAACGAAACGTTATTTAAACCGATTATCGGGACTTTCGCGTCGTGATTTCGAATTTTATTATCCTTTTTATTACATTCGTCTACGGTAAGGTCATACAATTTGTGCTACTTGAGATAACGATTTTGATTTTTTTTTATTATTTAATTTATTAACATTCATCTAAATCATTGTTGGGGTTAAATTCATATTTACACAACCTAAAAATGTATTAAGAAAGAACTTTTTTCTTATCAGCGATAAAAAAATTATGAAATTCTTTAAATATTTCTATTTTTTTATAATTTTACAACGTTTATAGTCAAATATTTATTTTCTTGAATTCTTTAAATTTTTGTGGTGTGTAGAGCTGCAACGCCATCTTCTGATAAATTCATATCCTAAAAAATGGTAGTAATAAATAATTATCTCTACCAATAAATAGTATTACTAGAATGTCAATATTGATTTAGTTAATGAATAATTTGAATTTCTTAAATGTTAATAAGAAAACAATATTGATTTAAATGTGTGAAATAAACCATTCAGATAACCATAACCATGAAGTATCAGTTTAATATTTCGACAATAGATGGCAATAAATTATTATTTGACAAAAATAAATTAATAAATATTAGACTCATTTCGCAAAATGTATTTTATATCATTATTACTATTATTAACAAATAATTTGTGATAACTGTTTTGTTCAAGTACCATATCAAACCCATGGTTTAGCTAGTAGAAAATTTTTTCATATTTAATTTTACATTTCTTTCTCTATTTTTTTAGTAAATTAAGACTGTATCATAATTATGACCATCTTAATGCATAACTATGAATATTAAATGAAGAATATAAATAGATATTTCATTATTGCAATAATATGTATGAGCGTAATCTATTGTGTGTGCCAGCGTTTCTCAACCTTTTTTGTCTCATGGACCTATACAATTTGTTCAAAAATCATGGGAACCGTTCAATTATTTTGACTGATATAATCAAAATGATTATAATATATATTAATTTTTTAATAATAATAATATGTTTAAAAACCGTTAACGTTAACCGTAGGATCTTTTATTATCTTAGAGTTGGTAAGCAACAATACCGGGCTTCAAGAGGCCTATAAGCCATGGTGGGTGTGGGCCCCCTAATAACACAATGCAACAGCCATTCTATAGAAGAACCTCCAAAGAGTTTGACGTTCTCAGGTCAAAGTTTTTATTTGTGACCTTTCATACTATTTCCTTATCCTCATGTTAGTTTGCTTAGTTTTTCAGTTATAACTCAACAACTATTGATGATTTCTCATTTCATTCTTCAGATAAATTATAGCTAAGGTTTAAAAAATATTTTCTGTTAATATATCTATTAATTTTTAGTAGTAGCCTCAGTTGTGGAGTTACACATAGACGTCGGATAAGTGGGTGATCTGAGTGTGCAAGCACACATACAATATTGGTAATGGATGCAGAGTACCATACCTATAATTGCCTAATATGTAAATTATCCCAAAAAAAATTGTTAATTTTTCTATTTGGATTAAAGTTACTAACTTCGATTATTTTTTAAATTTTAGTGTGCTATTGAACTTTTTCTTCCTAATACAGTTCTAGTATCTGCTGCAAATGTTTTTGCAGGGCACTATTGTGCATTGAGACACGGCACTACTTCTAGCAGACTTGATACTGCCTCTAGGAGACATAATACTGCATCTAGAAGACCTGACATGTTTCCAGAAGATACGATACTGCCTCTGGAAGATTTGATACTGCTTCCAGAAGACTCAAAACGCTTCCAGAGAACTTGATATTGCTTCCATAAGTCTTGATACTGCTTCTAGGAGATTTGATATTTCTTCCAAAAGACTTGAAATGCTTTCAGAAGATTTAAACTTGGAAGACTTTGTGACTGTACCATGTATCGTTAAAAGAAATTCGTGGCGCTGCTAGCTTAATATTAATAATTGCTCGCGGTGACATTGAAAGACCAATTATTCGCCTTAATCAAGGGATACAGCGTAGCCCAATTTCGATGGCCGCATAGGCTATCTCCGAAACTAAAAGAGATAAAAAAGTGACATACATGTCATAATCTCATTCTTCGAGAAACTGCAAATGCCGAAATTTCCGAACAGCTATAGTCTTCTACTTTCGCCCTATCTGCAAAAAGTGATAAATTCGCGAAAACGATAATTGCGAATATCTCACTTGGTAGTAAAGATGGAGTATTATAATTAAAACATTGTATGGACTACTTTTTACCAGCAATTCAGTGGCATAGGTGAAGTTTTTTTTCTATTTTCGTTATATATAATAACATTAAATAATTAGCAAAGCATTCTTGCTTTCTAACACATTTGTTTGTCTGTATTTCACAAGTAATGTTACCATTCACCATACGGTTACCATAAAGTACCATCCATTAATTCACACTTAATGGTTACCATAAGGTTACCAACCATGATAGCCTTAATGTAATTTTTGGGTAGTAGGCTTAGGTTGACGTGAAATTGTTTCAAAATTCGAGATGTAGCATGAATGCTATATTCTATCAAATAAGAAGACAACGCTATTTGAGGAATTATATTTCAAAAGATATCCGGAAAGTAGACAATCGCACTCAAAAACTTACCATCATATAGCATAAAATTTAATGAAGTTTAGGTTCTTCACAAAATCACGTCCAAAAATATATCAAAATGACTATCAGGAATATTACATTACACAATATTATGCAAGATTTCATTAATGTATTGGCTACAGTCAAGATCAACATTTTATCAATACTATTTAGAGATTTTAAACAATCCGCAGTTTACACAAAAGGTGATATGGACCAATGACATTCACGGTAGTAGTGAATACTTGATCGGTATAATAAACGTTTTATCCGATACCAATCCTAATCACATAATAGCCAGACATTCTCAAGAATGATTAGGGTTCAATCTATGGTATGTTCTTCTAAATAATAGAATTTTACAATATAGTATTTACCAAGAATATTTAAATGCAGATAGGTACCTGAAGTAGCATATTTAACTTTATGGCGACAATTTTCCGTTGAGAATGTCTCAAATATTATATTTTCAACATGTCGGTGCAGTAGTACATACTGCCAGAGTTATTAGCGAATTTCTTTAGCCTTGCCAATAATCGGATTGGAAATAATGCCAATCGAGATCATAGATGATAGATTCTTTGGGTACATAAAAATATGTTATATTATTCTGAATTAATTTTTCTGATTTAATCTTTCTGAAAATTATTTTGTTAGAGAAAGCAAGAATTTTTGCTAACTATTCAATAATTATAAGAAATATTCCTAATATATAATTGTTCTCAGGAAGAAATAAAGAATTATTTTAAGCCATAGGGAACTATGGCTTCCATTTAAAAAATGAAGTTACTCGTAATATCTCGAAAATAAAACATGGGAAAAAAATTCCACCTACGCCATTGAATTTTTCGTAAAAAGTTGCTCAAACAATGTTTTAGTTATAATACTCCATCTTTGGTAACAATTGAAATATTCAAGTTTATAGTTTTCACAAATTTTTCACTTATTGCGATAGGGTGAAAACAAGAGACGAAAACTATTCGGCGTATTTGGCATTTGCAGTTTCTCAAAAAATGTTACTTTTAGTTTCGAAGATAGCCTAGGCGGACATCTAAATTGGGACATCCTGCACACAATTACATGGAAAACATTGTCAAATGGCCTTATTGTTTATTAAAGTGATCAATTACACACAATTCTTATTCAAGTAACTGTTTTTAAGCAGAACACTTTTGCGGACAATTTGATAATCTAATTCGTTAAAATTTCTCATAATGATGAATTTTATAGCAGTAAATTCTCATAGTTGTAAATTTCTCATCACTGTAGTAGTATTCTCATAGTTGTGCTACTCAAAATAAATTAAGCATAATTTGGCACTAATGTCAGTAATAATAAGTGTTTGACTATACTAGCAAAAACTATTTTTAAGAAAGATTTTTGAAGAACCTTTGACATCCTATATGTTGTTAAGGAGGCATCTGCAAATCCATGTATGTTAAGACTATGCATCTTACTGCTTCGTGTAGTATCTGACGTAGAAGTTTGTCGGCAGTGTTTTGAATTAGCCTGTATATTCATATTTGAAGCATATAGCATATTATTACAATACAAAACTTTATTTTTAACAATATTCATCTTTTACACTTTTGATCGCAAATACATAAATATTTAGAAAATATCGAAAAAGTAAAGACTAAACTTTTCAAGTCCATCTCTGGAAGACTTGATTCTGCTTCCAAAATACTTGATACTTCTTCTAGAAGACTTGATCTACTTCCAAAAGACTTGATACTGCTTCAAGATGACTTAATATTGACTCCAAAAACATCAAATGCTTCCCACAAACCTGAAATGAAAAAATATTTATCGGTAGTAAAAATAAGTACAAATTCAGCCCTTCTCAAATCCACCTTTGTTTGATTTTTTACGTCTTTTTTGAGTATTTTGAGTTTCTTAATAACGGTACATGGTACACATTTTTTATTGGTGGTATAAATTAGCACAAAATAAGTACTAAATAATCCAATAGGTCTCAATTGATTCTGCATTTTTTTCATTGCATTTTTTTTTTCAACGTTTAGAAAACGTTAGCGGAAGTTGGCATAAATAATTTCGACGCATTGAGAGCTAAGAAAAATACTTTGTGACTACTTAAAGTTAAAATGGGGTTAACTTGGATGGATAAAATTGTTCAGAAACCGTTCAAAATTCTCTACGGACCGGTGCACAGTGGTCTGAACAGCATGAAACCCGATAGAAAATACTATTTTGCTGTTAGCAATTAGATATCATTATGAAACTGGTATGCCGAGTTTTATATTAAAAGACCAAAAGGACAATGTTATGTCATAATTTGAGTTAACTTCGTCATCCGGAAGTAGTATTACGAGCGTAGTGTTTTACTTAAATACATGTTCATTTTTTTTTCTTATAAATTTGTCATTCAAAGAAAATAATTACTAAAAAATTTTGTATAAAACATTAGATGAGACCTGAAGTTCCTAAACACATATCTAAATTGTTTTATAAAAAAGTAGTAGCGAAAAATTTGGTACATATTTGGCAAATCGACACAAGGTAAAAAAAAGAAGTCTACCATTTGAGTGTAGTAGCATTATACCACTTCCGGTTATACCGGAAATGACGGCTTTAGCTGTTGGATATATTAATACTGTGGAAGTTTGTCGCAAAAAATCTTTTGGATCGTTTACAATTTTAGGGAAAGAAAAATTGAAATTTCGGATCTACTTCTGATACAGCATATTAATGCTGTATCATCTTCGCTTCAAATATAAGTAATAAATATTTATAATAAACTCAAGCAATACAGAATGGAAGTAACATAGAAAAAACGTAAGAATGTGGCAGAATATTACAGTCTAATAAAGTCGAATAAACTTTATTATTTTAAAGCAATAGCAACATTAAGGTCATGCTCATCACTCTTAGTTTGAAGTGATGTTGGAGATCGGAGGCCATTATTCGTAGGTTTGAAGCTTACTCATAATAAAATTTTTCCAAGACACAAACAAATTAGTACACAAACATTCAGATTATTCAATATTTTCAATATTTCAAAATTTTGGTTACTTATTTTATGGAAATTACTAATTAATTGTCATTTGTTTGAATTGCATCAAATTTTCTTGTTTGAGATACTCTGAAGCTGCGGACTTGTAATATGGACTTGATCAAATGTAGCCGATTTCGGTCGATGTGTAAATAAACTCGAATTTGCGGTTTTATTTCTCCAAAACTCTTTGGCGAATAGATTTCAAATTTTAACTGGCGGTAACTGATTGGTTCTTAATGACAGAATTATTTTATTTTATCAATATTTCGTATAGTTTCGTAGAAAATCGCTGCTTAATAGGTTACGGTTATTTCAAAAACGATCAGGCGGATTTCGCGGTTTTAACTAAAATAATGGTAATAATTGAATATAAATGAAAAGGAAACAGCAACAAGAAATGTGGGGAGAGGAGGGTTCCGTGTAATCCAAACAGAATCGAAAACATGGCGCTGATGTGCGCCTCAGACTAGACGTCGCCTTGTCTATAGAGAAAAAACGATCTTTATTATATATATTTCTTAATTTGTGTTTATGGTTTATGTATTATATTACATACAGAAATGAAATACGTCACTAAATTTGTTATAAAATAATTTCATTTAGAATTTTAAAAGTCCTTTTATCTACATAGACATAAAGGCGGTATGTCCCGTTTGAGCAAACACCAATACGTCTTTCCGATTCTGTTCGGATTGGAGAGAACCGTCTTCTCCCCACATGGCTTATTTCTGTTTCTCTTTCATTTAAAATTCAATTAAATTAAAGAAACATAATTTTGAAAAACTGATAACGAAAACCGACAACCGACAGTATTTGATGTATTACGGTGAAAACTGCGTTGAAATCCGTCCAGCTGTTTCCAATTAAACTGCATTCTGTTAAAGCGCCATCATATAGTTTCGCGATTAATCCGCGAAACTATATGAATTATTGATAAAACAAAATATGTCCCTCATTAAGCACACATCTGGTTACCACCAGTACAAAATGGAAATCGGGTACATTTTTTTCATTGTACCTTTGATAATTATTACACGAGTGGAGGAGAAAACTTGAAATTACCTCAAACTATCAAGAATCAAATTACGAGTCAAACAAAGCTAGTCTCCATTTTTTCTAAGGAGCAGTTTCTTTGTTCTTCGCCTTCAAAGTGACGGGTAAAATATTTTGAATCCGATAATAGATAGGGGGTCATCCATGCCGATAGAAATAGAGAATCATCTTTTCCCTTAGGTTTATTTTAAAATTTTTGCTTACAAGTAGCATGACTTCCACTACTATCAAACCCTGATTTACAATGCAACGTAAAATTATATTTTATTTCTCATTCCACATTTGAAGATTTCAATATTTTTTCACTAGAGTTAGTCAATAAACTCTGTAAACCAACTTCACCAATTTTGATTTTTTTTTTGGTGGTGAATCTATATTGGACATGTATCACTTTTACCAGAGCTTTTGATCCAATGTCCCTTCTAAGGGAGATTTGAAATTTTAATGGCACAAAATGAAAACATTTCTTTACTTCATAAGAAATCATCGACAAAAAATTTTCAAGTAGTGGTATGAGTTTTCTATCGACGTTATGAAAATTTGTTTTTAAAACACTTTATTAAAATTATTTCTTATTACATTGTTTCTTATTCTAAGGTTTACAAAAGACTAAATTATAACTTCTTAATATCCCACTACTCTCATTGCTATAATCGAAAACAAAGGAGTAGTTCCTGGAATTAGCGTAGTTTTGTTGGTTTAGCAAAATGTCTGTATGTAGGTGGTGAGATAACTCCTCCCCCATTAGATTCAACTATAGGGATGGTAGTTGAATACTATCTGGATTGACAATCTTCAATTTTCGATTTTTAATCATCTTCTTATAAATCAAATAAATGATGAAAAATATTAAAATTATATAGATGAGGATTGTCCATGCATTTGGTGTTCTTCCTATTTTCGATGTTGAAGTTAATGGATCATTGGCAATTATTTTTGATTTCAAGGTGTGGAGTTCGTCTAATCCGATGTTTTTAATATGTAAAGATAGGTTGAGGCTTGGTAACGTTGAATATGACGTTTCTTCTAATTTTGGGAATAGGATTGATCTCGTTCCGTTAATCCTCTGAACGTTATTGACGATGGTTTTGTTATCGAATGAAATTTTGCATCCCACAGGAATTTCAGACAGGTAGGTACCATGTAATTTGATAGTTTCGTCTTGTTGGTCACATTCAAGTTTTAGTATTTGTGGTGTAGGAATTATCCATATCCATTGATTGGTATCATCCAATTGTTTCACTATTGTATATGTTATTTTAACTTCTGTTTCTTGGCAGTTGTTAATTTTTCCATTTAAAAGTTGTACTTCACAAGGGCTTTCCTTAGTGAATTGTTCGAGATTTACTCTTTTACAAACATAATGTTGATATGACAATTGTTTACAGGGATCGCTTTCGAATCCGAAATACATTTCATTTTTTATTAAGTATTTATTTTCTTAAATCACTGTCTTTAGGCTATCCTTACTCATTATTGGAATGGAGTAAAGGTGAAAATATTCAAATTCATATGCTTACATTATAGGAACATGTAGAAGATACGTTACTCTGTTATTTGAAATATAACATTCAATTTCGATAAGTTTTTCAAAAATAAATGTATTTTCAAGTGTCAATTCCATTGGCAATTGGTTAATATTTATTTGTTTAGTTATTTGTTTTAAGGAATGAAATAAATCTGTTATTGTGATTATGCTGGGGTGCATCACTTTCAATTTTGCAAATGAAATTGCGTTTTCAATATCTTGCAAAACTGTTTGTATAACTTCGTATAAATTTATCAATTGAATTAAAGTATCTTTTATAAAGGTTAAATTATGATCACTTTGGGAATTGTTAATTAATTTTGAAAGTTGGTCTATTTTTAAATTTAATACCTTTTCATTATGGTTAATTTCCATAATTGTTTTATTGAATTTATTAATAATATTTAAACAAATTGAATTTTGTGTAGTAATGCTAGTAGTTAGTTTATCTTGATTTTTCTGTTATTGATCAATAAGATTATCGTAACGTTCTCCATCAGAAGCATCTAAGTTGCCTGAGACAGCTTTAAATATTGAACCAAGTCCGTTTATTAATCCACGTTTTGTACGTTCTGGATGAGGTATAATTTCTTTTAATTTAATTTCGGTACGTTTGCGGGTCAAACTTAAAACTTTCAAATAGTTGGACATTTCTAAAGAATGTTCATAGTGTTTGGTGATTAGTCCGATAATCGTTTTGGTTTTTAAATAAAGTTTGTTGGTTTCTATAATAATTGGATTTAAGTCTTGATAATGTATTAAGGTATGGGAATATTCTTCTAATTTGGCATGTCCAAGTCGTAAGGGTATAATTCCTGTGTTTTTCTCTAAATTTCTTATTGTAATTCTGTCTTGAAGTCCGAGGACGAGGGGTAACCTATAATTTTAAGAAGTATTTGTATTGAAATCGTACGTCTTTTTAAGAGGTCGTCTAACATTGTCCATGTGGATCTTTGGATGTATATGAGTGGAAATCACTTTTTTATCTATATCTGCTGATATGATGTTAATACCTTTTTCGAATTTATTTCCTAATTTCTTTCTTTCATTTAATAAATACTTTCTGTTATGGTTGGAATAAAGTAGGTTTATCGCGTGTTTTATTAAGATGTTCTGTAACAGTGTGCTTTTTATTAATTAAGTTTTCGTTAATTTTAGAATACATTAATTTAGCTTTTTCTTTATGTTGGTACATGTAATCATTTAAAAGATGGGCATTTAAATTCATATCGAAAGGGTCACCATTATTAGTATGGGCATTGATGACATCAACTGGTTTAAATTTTGTATTAGAGTGTAATGATTGATTATATGCTAATATTGCATAAATCATTCGAGATTGTATAGTTGTGGTTGCAAAGCCTTCGGAGTTTAATAACCGAATATGTTCAGCGATAGTTGAATGGAGTCTTTCTATAGCATCATTGGATTGAGGATGATGAGGCGTAATAAAATGTAATTTTATTTTATGAAGTGCTAACAGTTCTGATAAAAGATTATTTTTAAATTCAGTTCCGTTATCTACAATGATTTGAGTTGGTATTCCATGTTGTGAAAAGTAAATTAATAGTTTGTCTATTATTTCTGTAGCAGCTAAAGAACTTAAAGGATATGCTTGAGCATATTTTGAAAAACTGTCAATAATTGTTAAAAATTTAGATCTTTCTAGGGTATATGTGTCTAAATGTATAATTTCAAAAGGTTTAATAGCGGTTGGGGTGATATTTAATTCCATTTTAATTCGGTTTCTCTGATATTTTGCTTGTTGACAAATCTCACATTCGTTTATGTAAGTTTGTACAGAACTTTTTAAATTTGGCCAATAATATTTTGATTTCAGTCTCTGTTCGGTTTCATCTATTCCGCGATGGTTAGATTTTCCTTCGTGATAATTTTTTATTAATTCAAGAATGTCGTCTCGATCGGTAACATCTATCAACTTGATAAGACATCGTTTAAATTTGAAAGAGGGCCATTCAAAATTACGTCTAATAATTTCACAAAGAGGTTGGTATAAATTTTGATCTTCCAGATAAATGTGATATTAAACATTAGGTACAATAAATTCTTTTATGAACTTAATTATTTCTGCTTCTAAATTCGCTTTTGAAAATTGTACATAGATTCTTTGTTTTGTCTCAAATAATTTTTCGAGTCTGGGTTTGGCTGGAGTATGTAATACCGAAGATATAATTATTTGATTGTTTCCGTGATTTATAGGAGTGTCGGAAATAGGTATGTCAACTATGGGGTTTTGATCGTTATTAGAATGAAGTGTTAGAATCTGGATCTAGAATGTTATCTAAATCTGTAATATCTAAAGTTTCATTGTCCGGATGAACTTGAATGGAATCGTTATCATCGATAGGTACTGAATCAACATTAGTATTAGAATCATCCATGTATTCTAAGATATCAAATGTTTCTTTAGTGTTTAGTTCAATTCGTGAAAGTGCGTCAGCGTTAGTATTTAATTTACATTTTTTGTAAATAATGTTATAATCAAATTCTTCGAGCTTAATGCGCCATCGAATTAATTTTGAATGAGGGTCTTTTAATGAAAATAGCCATTGAAGGGGTTTGTGGTCAGTGACTATATTAAATTTCCTACCAAAAAAAATGGTCTGAAATATTTTGTGGCCCATACAATCGAAAGTAATTCTTTCTCGATTGTTGAGTAATTCTGTTCGGAATCATTCAAAGTGCGTGATGCGTAAGCTATGGGCAAATCGTTACCTATTGGTCCTTGTGATAAAATAGCGCCAAGTGCTACATTGCTAGCATCGGTTGTCAAATTAAACTGTTTAGAAAAGTCTGGATATTGAAGTAGGGGTTCATTAATTAATATGTTTTTACATGTTTCAAAACAATTAATAAATTCGTCGGTGTGTTCTATCTTTGATCCTTTCTTCAAACATTTTGTAAGTGGCTTTGTTATTCTCGCGAAGTCTTTAATGAATTTGCGGTAATAACCTAATAAACCGAGAAATCCTTTAATTTGTTTGGTGGTTTTTGGAATTGGGTATTTTTTGATTGCTGATATTTTGTCTGGATTTGGTTTAACACCTTCTGGGGTAACTATGTGGCCTAAATATGCGACTTCTTTTCTAAGAAATTCTGATTTGTCCAATTGAATTTTGAAATTTGATTGTCTTAATCTATTAAATACTGTTTTTAATCTATGTGCTCTTGGAGTGAAGTGGAGAAAATTATAATGTCATCTAAGTAAACGAGACATTTTTCGTTTTGAATACCACGTAAAATGTTATCCATGACACGTTGGAAAGTGGCAGGTGCATTTTTTAAACCGAATGGCATTCTTAAAAATTCGTAATGTCCATTTTCGCAATTAAACGCGGTCTTCTGTATGTCTGCGTCATTCATTTCTATTTGGTGGAATCCACTAGCCAAATCAAGCGTTGTAAAATATTGACATTTACCTAGCTTGTCTAAGAGGTCGGTAATATTGGGAAGTGGGTACTTATCGTTTACCGTCTTTTCATTTAATTTGCGGTAATCAATGACTACACGCCATTTTTGTTTTCCGGTAGAATCTACTTTCTTTGGGACAACCCAAATAGGAGATGACCAAGGGGAATTACTGGGTCTGATAATTTTTTGATTTAACATTTTTTTAATTTGCTTTTCTACTTCAGGTTTGTGAACAAAGGGGTATCTATAAGATTTTGAATAAGTCGGAATTTCGTCTGTTGTTTTAATTACGTGTTTAATTTCATTTGTGAACGTTAAATTGTCATATTCATTGTAAAATATGTCCGAGTATTCTTTACATAATTCTAAAATTTCAAATTTCTCTTCGTCATTCAAATGGTCAGCTCTAATCTTTGAAATATCAAGTTGGGGTTTTAATTTGTTGTCTGTTGTCAAATAATTAAATTGAATAGTTCCTAGATCTTTTTCGGAAAATTTTTCTACTTCTAAGGGGTTAGTTATTAAATCTAATGAAACAGGATGGTCGTTTTTATTTATTATGGATGTTATGGTTAATCCATCTGTAGCGGTAGCTAAACTTTCAGGAATTTCGCAATTTTGAATTTTTGTGTAAGGAATTATTATTTGTCCGTTCGAAATAGACGTTCTAATTTTTATAACTTGTTCTGATCTTTCCGAGATTATTATGTTGTTGTTATTGGTTACCTTTGATTGATAATATTTTAGTTTAATATTTGTATACGGTGTTGAAATAATACCTTTATCATAATCAAGGGTTGCTTTTAATAAGCGAATGTTATCTAATCCGATACATCCGTCAAATGTTTCATGAAATTTAAACAAATAAAATTTAAGTAAGGTTTGTTGTGGTAATCTGAATAAATTGGAAGCGGGCATGTAAGTGCTATATTTATGTGTAGATTTTTGAAGGGCTGTTTTGACAATGAATGGGTCATTTTGTATGAAATTTGGAAAAAGTTTAAATGCTATGTCTGGATTAATGAAAGATCTTGAAGCTCCGGTGTCTACCATAAATTTAAGGTTGTGTTTAGGGAAAGTAATGTAAGATAGGGTGTCAGAACTAGACATGGAATTTATTAAAATTTCTTCTAATTCTACGTTTGGTTGGTTGACTGAGACTGGTTGTGAAAATTTTCGTTCTCATAGTTTGGTAAAATATTTTCATCGGATTCATAAATATTTACGTATTGATCATTAATGGAATCGTTAGGTATGAAGTCTGTTTGGGAATAATGTTGATATTCGTTGTTAAATTCAACATTTTCGACAAATTCAGGTGTATTGTCTTCATAGGTGTTTTGATTTGTTTCGACAGCGAACATTCTCATTCTCTTTAAAGGATTGTTTTGCACGGTATTCGATTGACGAGTGCTAGTACTCATAGGAATAGGTGCGGAGAAGTTTTTATTTTGATGTGGTCGAAAAACGTTTTGAGGTTTTCCGAATGTTTTAGCATTTGTCAGAAGCTTTTGTGATTGATTATTAAAATTGGGTCTTATATTGATTGGTTGTGATGGAAAATAAGATTGACGAGGTGGAAGATTTTGATAATTAAAATTTTGGGGTGTTCGTTGTGGGTTGAAATAATGATTCTGATAATTGAAATTATCTGATGTGCGTTGTGGGTTAAATTGGAAAGATGCAAAATGCTGCGGATACTGATTATTATAATTAAAATTTGGTTCTTGTTTTAGAAAATGTGGTTTTGGTGTTGATTTTGGTAAAGAATGTCTGTTAGTGTGATTTTGGAAATAAAATGTGTTATTTTCTTGAGTTACACATTGTAGGGCTTCAGTTAAGGTGGTAGGACGCATGCAACGTATAGTGGTTCCTAGTGGTTCTTTTAATCCCGATAAAAATGTTTTTAGAGTTAATTTGTTATAAAGATTTCGTTTTAATGCTTTTGCCGGTTCCGTAGTTTCATGCATATCTACGTATGAACAAATTAAATTAACAACGGTCGTAAAATTGTTGGGGTGTTTCATTATTGTTTTGTCGTAACATAACTACTGTGAGCGTCAAAAAAAAGTAAACAGCTGTTGTTTTTCTATTAAAAGGTTAATAAAAATGCAGTTAATAACGAAAATCAAAAAGTTTAGTTGCAGTCTTCACAACTCATCTATACTATATTTAAATCAATAGAAACATGAAAAAAAAACAAATCATTACCCGTAATAATTCAGATTATTGTAAATATCTACCGAATTTACGCGTCAAAAGAAAGTAAACAGAATTCGGAACTAATAGGTATTAAGTACAAAAATAAATATAATATTAACTTTTAATACTTGGTTTGAGCTCCTTTGGCCTTCAACACCTCCCTTAATCTCCTTGGCATGGATTCCACCAAGTTTTTTGTAATATTTTGAAGGATTTTCATCCATTCTTCAGTTAAAGCTTTTTTAAGGTCGTCTTTATTTGAAATTGTCCTTTCTCTGATCTTCCTGTCAAGGTGATCCCACAGATGTTCTATAGGATTAAGGTCTGGGGACTGCGGTGGATGATCAAGGGTTTTAGGGACTCGGTATAGCATCCATTCCTTCACAATTTTGGAAGTGTGCTTTGGATCGTTATCCTGTTGGAAGATCCAGTTCTCTGATAAGCCCAATTCATTAATACTCGGGGAAATATTGTTCTTTAAAATGGTTAAATAGTCCATTTTATTCATTGTTGATTCAATAAAAACTAGATTACCGACCTCTGACGCCGCCATACAGCCCCAGACCATAACCGAGCCTCCACCGTGTTTGATGGTATTGGTAACAAATTTCTCTTTGAAGGCCTCATTTTTTGGCCGCCATATCTTTGGTGGTTTTCTTTTACCAAAAATTTCAAATTTACTTTCATCACTAAATAATATATTTTTCCAAAAATCTGGAGCTTCGTTCTGACATTTTTTTGCGAAATCAAGACGTTTCTGTTTATTTATTTTCGATATGTAAGGGTTTTTACGGGGTGTTCTTCCATGCAGGCCACTTCTATGGAGTGTTCTTTGTATGGTACTGGAACTTATGGTTGTGTTTGCCATCTACGATATGTAGTTTGCTATTTTAACCGCACTTGAACATGGATTATTCTTCACTTCTCTTACCACTGCTCTAGCCTGTGCTTCTGTAAGGCGCTTTGGTCGTCCAACGCGTTGTAAATCGGTTACAGTATGATGTTTTGCGTATTTATCCAAAATTTTTTTATTGTGCAGTGATTTCGTCCCATTATTTTAGCTATTTCGCGTAAGGATTTACCTTTTTTATTTAAACTTAATATAATTTTACGCGTTTCTATACTTGTTTGTTTTCCCATGATGATTTTTGGTATTTATAATTAATTTCGACATTCAACCACTTGCTGTTTCTTCTAAAATGTTCTAAAGTTGTCCTGGGAGGGGTTTATAAGTATTTATACGAAAAGTGTGGTACTTCCCCTAAATCTAAAATGAATTTACAACAACTGAACCGGCTGTTTACTTTCTTTTGACGCGTAAAAATCGGGGTATTTTCACTCTAAAGGGGATTTACCATATTTGTGGGGTTTTTTGCTTAACTATTTTTTACGATAGGATTGCTCACAAATAAAGTCGTAAATTTTGGTATATACATTTTTATTGTAAGTTAACAGAATCGTAGTAAAAATGTATTTTTTAAAGAATCCCAGGTGGAGACGTTTTGAATATTAACTACTAATCTAGCATTTCCGGTTAATTTACCAATTAAAGAATTTAATAAGTAAATATTTTGAAAATCGTTAGGTCTAGCGGGGTCGTAAAATGCGGAAATAATACTTTGACAGGTTTGCAAGTATCGATTCAATTCATTTGGGTTTCCATCGAATTGTGGAACACAATTTAAGTATTCTGGTTTGAAAGCCATTTTTAAATTTAAATTATTTGTAACGTTTACGGGTACGGAAGTTGTCAGGTTAATTGTAAGAGATTCGTCTGAAGACAGTGTGAGCTTTTGTAATTTATTGAGCAAATCGTCTATTGACATAAATGAAATGTACTTACAAAACTTGTGCGATTTTCATAGCGTTTTCTATAGGAAATTGCCCTGTGCCGTGGTTGGGTTGGGTTTCTTCCTGCGGATGTGGACGATGATGTTCCAAATCCCGTGAAGTCCGTGAGTTCAGATGTTGAGCGATTCAATGTCCGATCACTGATTTCACCGTTCGAATTACCGATTAATCGAAGATGCGAAAATTGTTGTACGATACACCAAAGTCGGTAATCCTACTGACTGCGCCAGTTTTCTATCGACGTTATGAAAATTTGTTTTTAAAAAACTTTATTAAAATTATTTCTTATTACATTAATTGTTTCTTATTCTAAGGTTTACAAAAGACTAAATTATAACTTCCTAATATCCCACTACTCTCATTGCGATAATCGAAAACAAAGGAGTAGTTCCTGGAATTAGCGTAGTTTCGTTGGTTCAGCAAAATGTCTGTATGTACACTTAGCAGCGGAAGTCTACGTACAAAAAGCTTCTAACACTTTAACTGAAAAAATAAGGGTCATGATCTAATGTGATAAACTTCATTTTTTTTTTATTTTGTGTATTAACTACATATAATTCTATTAACAAAATATGCATCAATAAAACAGAAATATTAGTTAGAAAAAAAATTAAAATTTAAAATTCTCCAAATAATGCGTATGCAAAAATCTGCGTACAAATAAAGACGCCTTCTCCAAAATATACTTATTTACTTAAATACGTAGTTGGCGATGTACGCTTTCCGATTTAAATAAAAGATAATCGGTGTCAATTATATTAGCAGAGGCTTAGAAGCTAAAAGTTAGAATGGACACGAAAGGAAAGGAAATTGAATTGGGAGAGAGAAAAATTATTGTAAAGTTATGGAAAGAGGGAAAATCTTTTCGAAAAATAGGAGAAACTGTCGGCAGGTCACACTCTACCATTCAAAGAGTAATTAATAATTATAAAGACACTGAAGATTACCTCTCACGTCCGCGATCTGGTAGACCACCCCTTTTAACAAACCGAAAGAAGCGAAAAATTGTACAGCAGGTTAGAAAAGAACCTAGGCTGACGGCAAAAAAAATAGTAGAAAATATACAAGAAGAATTTCATAAAACTATCAGCAAAGATACGGTGAGAAGGACGTTAAAAAAAGCTAACTATCACAGTCGCGTTGCACGAAAAAAGCCATTTGTGTCAGAGGTCAATCGTCAGAAGCGGATCGCCTTTGCAAAAAAACTCTTAGACAAGCCCATTGAATTCTGGGAGAAAGTTCTCTTTACAGATGAGAGCAAATTTTGCATTTTCGGCATTAAGGGTAAACAACTTGTATGGAGAAAACCTAATACTGCCCTTAATCCCGAAAATTTGAAAGCGACTGTAAAACACGGAGGTGGTGGAGTTATGGTTTGGGGGTGTATGTGCACCAAAGGGGTGGGAAGGTTGGTTTTCATAACATCGACAATGGACCATAAAATGTATATAGACATTTTAAAAGAAAATTTGAAGCCTAGCATCGAAAACTTGGGCTTGGGGCCCGAATACTTTTTTCAACAAGATAATGACCCCAAACATTGCGCCCACAACACTAAGCTTTGGCTACTATACAATACCCCAAAGCAACTTAAAACACCTCCACAATCGCCGGACTTGAATCCCATCGAACACCTCTGGGATTTACTGGAACGCAGGATTCGGCAACACAACATAACGTCGAAGGAAACGTTAAAAAATGTTATGATTGAGGAATGGGCCAAAATCAGTTCGGACGAAATGAAGAAATTAGTGCACTCCATGCCCAAACGTTTAAGGGAGGTCATTAAACGTAAAGGTTATCCGACCTCATATTAATATAGAAACAATGATCTCATTTATGAATTTTTTATAAATACTGTCCTGACTTGTACGCAGATTTTTGCATACCCGTTATTTGTAGAACTTTTAGTTTTGATTTTTTTCTGTAACTACTGTTTCTGTTTTGTTGAAGCATATTTTGTTAATAGAATTATATGTAGTTAATATACAAAATAAAAAAAAATCAAGTTTATCACATTAGATTATGACTCTTATTTTTTCAATTAAAGTATTACAAGTTTTTTGTACGCAGACTTCTGCTGCTGAGTGTAGGTGGTGAGATAACTTATGTCATCTTTTTTATTACTCAAAGTTGTACCAATTTGTAAAAAATTTCATCATACAAAATAAAGAAATTTTAATAGCAAGTTATGTATTTCGTGAAGTAGCTATTATAAAACACCCAAGTTTTCATAATTATCACTAAGAGTCTTTAAGTAGTTAAAATATATGTAACATTTAAAAAAACAACACAAAAATGTTTTTCAAGAAATTGATTTTCTATCGGATTTTAAGCTTTCGGACCACTGTGCGGTGGCGGCCCATGGTTCCAGTGGTCTGGAACCATGTTGAGAACTGCTGGTGTGTGTAATATAAGCGCCATCTATTGAAATATTTACATAACCTCTACATTCAATTAAACATACCAATCCTTACGTTATAAGTTTAAATATAAAAAATTCAATAAATTTATTAACAACTAATTCAAAAATTACGAATTTAAAATAATATAAATAAATTTGATAAATAAATTTTCCTGTATCGTTACAGTTTACACACCTTCCGTAAAGATGTCGCTGTAGTAACCGAGCCCACCTAACCTCAATCATTAACATTATCCCCACTATATTTTCGCGCACACGATCTTCTCCGTAAAAACATCACAACACACCGACAGTTGACGAGTAATAGTGACATCGTAAGGTTGTGTCAGTACGAAAAGAATAAGGCAACCGATACGGAAATCGTCGTAAGTTACGAAAGTACCCCGTCGCGTGTTATTCAAATACATTTATATTCTTTTCCGTTTTGATATATGACTTTGGTTCGTGTCAGTTGTACGCGATGTCCTTCGTAGTAAGTAGTCGCCGCCAATTCGGGGGCTGACATTCGAGATTTACTGTTTTAAAAGGACGAGGAAGTGGAAAAGCAAGATAGAGCCGGGGTTTCCTCGGACATGTCCCAGTGCAAGAAATTCGCCCCGAACATCTTCCACAAGACCAAGTGCTCGAACTGCTTCCGTCAGAAAGAGGAGCACTCGGCAGAGGCGCTGGAATGCAACCGAGTGAGTCCCGCTACGTGTAGCTACATTCCTAACCATACACACGCACGTATATGTAGTATTTATTTCGGTTCTATATTCATACAGACGTGACCTACCCTATTTAATTTTTTTGATGCACATATATTTTGTATGCCGTTGCGATTATTCTTTTAGGTTTAATTGCTGAAGAAAAACAATAAATCTTGATAAACCGAAGCAGAAGATTGAATCCGCGCTTGAAACGTCAAACAGGTGCATTGTTGTTTAAGATAGTTACGTAACCGACGTCAGCTACTGGTTTTACGATCGAGTTCCCGTTGTTATTGCACTCTTGCGTAGAAATCGTTTCTCTACGACTATGTAGAGCCCCCCGGACTACATGCATATTGTATTTCTCTCCTCAAGGTTTGTTTTATACTGCAGTGTTGCGTTTATTTATTATTTATCGGGACGCGCGATAATGGAATTGGATCGTCGCGGCAATAACTCATCTCGTCGAACGTAATGAATCTTCGTAATGACGGGTAAATGACGTTTGACAAGCGGTAAGAGTAATTGAGGTTATGTCGACGAATATCTGGAGATATAACGTCGGCTCCGATTACTTGGGGCTATATTCTTTTGAATAGATTGCGACCTCGTTTTAGAAATAACGTTTATGTTAACTCAACGACGATCATTTAAATTCACATGTGGCTACAATAAAATTATCATTCGCACATCATATCGAATGGTATGCTTTGAGTTATTTCCAAGAAATTCTAATTGCATTTTAATCGCACTTAATATCCGTAATTATCATGCGTTTAACATTTCGAAATTATCAAGGTTTCAATTTATAGATATGTGTAAGTGGAATTTTACCAAATATCTCTATAATATCTTTATTTTTAGGCTAATAACCGACTCAGTTTTTCGTATTACTTCTTGCTCCTAAATATTGGATAATGTCATATTTGCGATACTTTAACATGTATTCTTTAAAGTCAGAGTAAACAATTTCAGATGTATCACTAAAAAATAGCGAAATACAATATTTCATATTGTATCACTAAAGCGGACCTAGATGGCTAGGTCCGCTTTAGTATATTCGATAGAGGTTGTCTACCGCGTGTTAGTCCATAATGTAATATCAACTAATTGCTCAGGTGTTGGCACTTCCCAGGAAATAGGTGGAACACATTCCTAATGTTTATATTATCAATAATTTGGTGAATATAACATATACATTATACAAGGTGATTCATTAGCTCTATGACAAACTTTGGCAGATGAAAGGTGATGCGATACTAAGGAAAAGATGTTATATGAACATGGGTCCGATTCATTTTGGTTAAAGAGTTACAAGCCTTTGAAAATTTTACACAGTTTAATAGGCAAATGAAAATGTAACATAAAAAATAAGTTTAAAAATTACAAGATTTGTTCGAAATGTCCGCCTTCAGCTTGAATACACGCCTCACATCGGCGAAGTAAAGATTCGAAAAGGTTATTTTCCAAGAAATTTCTATACATATCTGCATTTAAGCGTTCATTTATCACCCCTACAGGTAGCAAAGAATTGTTAAAAATGCCACCTCAATCGTTTACACTAAACCGTTGCTGAAATCTTCCTGATCTAATTGCATGTGGATTTTGCAAGGACCACACATTTTCGTTATGATAATTATTTATGCCATCCCTAGTGAATCACGCTTCATCAGACCACAGAACTTGGGAAATGAAATTATTATTTTGAGCATGTTGCTGAATAATCCAGTGGCAAAATGTGTTGTTCAGTATCTCCAGGATGTAATGCTTGAACATTTTGACGATGAAACGGATGTAACATTACTCGATTCAATACACGCCATACAAAACTTTGGGATATTTGTAACATGCTCGCTTTACGCCAAGTACTAATCGAAGGGTCGTCAAGTATTAAATCAATTACACGTTTTTCATTTTGTACATTCACTTCATGGGGATGAACGGAATGCGGTGGAGCGGGGTTATCTGTTTCTCTCAGTCTGCATCAAATGTTGCACTAAACACTGTATGGACAGGTTAATGTCTATTTGGAAATCTACGAAGGTATGCTCTTACTGCTTGCCGAGTGTTTTCATTACAAAGACGTACACTCAGCAGCAGAAGTCTGCGTACAAAAAACTTGTAATACTTTAATTGAAAAAATAAGAGTCATAATCTAATGTGATAAACTTGATTTTTTTTTTATTTTGTATATTAACTACATATAATTCTATTAACAAAATATGCTTCAACAAAACAGAAACAGTAGTTACAGAAAAAAATCAAAACTAAAAATTCTACAAATAACGGGTATGCAAAAATCTGCGTACAAGTCAGGACAGTATTTATAAAAAATTCATAAATGAGATCATTGTTTCTATATTAATATGAGGTCGGATAACCTTTACGTTAATGACCTCCCTTAAACGTTTAGGCATGGAGTGCACTAATTTCTTCGTTTCGTCCGAATTGATTTTGGCCCATTCCTCAATCATAACATTTTTTAACGTTTCCTTCGACGTTATGTTGTGTTGCCGAATCCTGCGTTCCAGTAAATCCCAGAGGTGTTCGATGGGATTCAAGTCCGGCGATTGTGGAGGTGTTTTAAGTTGCTTTGGGGTATTGTATAGTAGCCAAAGCTTAGTGTTGTGGGCGCAATGTTTGGGGTCATTATCTTGTTGAAAAAAGTATTCGGGCCCCAAGCCCAAGTTTTCGATGCTAGGCTTCAAATTTTCTTTTAAAATGTCTATATACATTTTATGGTCCATTGTCGATGTTATGAAAACCAACCTTCCCACCCCTTTGGTGCACATACACCCCCAAACCATAACTCCACCACCTCCGTGTTTTACAGTCGCTTTCAAATTTTCGGGATTAAGGGCAGTATTAGGTTTTCTCCATACAAGTTGTTTACCCTTAATGCCGAAAATGCAAAATTTGCTCTTATCTGTAAAGAAAACTTTCTCCCAGAATTCAATGGGCTTGTCTAAGAGTTTTTTTGCAAAGGCGATCCGCTTCTGACGATTGACCTCTGACACAAAAGGCTTTTTTCGTGCAACGCGACTGTGATAGTTAGCTTTTTTTAACGTCCTTCTCACCGTATCTTTGCTGATAGTTTTATGAAATTCTTCTTGTACATTTTCTACTATTTTTTTTGCCGTCAGCCTAGGTTCTTTTCTAACCTGCTGTACAATTTTTCGCTTCTCTTGGTTTGTTAAAAAGGGTGGTCTACCAGATCGCGGACGTGAGAGGTAATCTTCAGTGTCTTTATAATTATTAATTACTCTTTTAATGGAAGAGTGTGACCTGCCGACAGTTTCTCCTATTTTTCGAAAAGATTTTCCATCTTTCCATAACTTTACAATAATTTTTCTCTCTCCCAATTCAATTTCCTTTCCTTTCGTGTCCATTCTAACTTTTAGCTTCTAAGCCTCTGCTAATATAATTGACACCGATTATCTTTTATTTAAATCGGAAAGCGTACATCGCCAACTACGTATTTAAGTAAATAAGTATATTTTGGAGAAGGCGTCTTTATTTGTACGCAAATTTTTGCATACGCATTATTTGGAGAATTTTCAATTTTAATTTTTTTTGTAACTAATGTTTCTGTTTTATTGATGCATATTTTGTTAATAGAATTATATGTAGTTAATACACAAAATAAAAAAAAATTGAAGTTTATCACATTAGATCATGACCCTTATTTTTTCAGTTAAAGTGTTAGAAGTTTTTTGTACGCAGACTTCTGCTGCTGAGTGTATACAAAAATAATATCTGCATATTCTTCAGTCGTAAATACATGCATTTCCGTTTTCGATCAAAACTCTGACAATTATAAACTTTGAAACACACAGAATAGAGTAAATTGAAATGTTTGACATAAAGAACTCAGTTTTGTTATCACAGCCAACTTTATATTTGTGTTTCATAATTATTGTTGCGATTGATGCGAATCTTTTCTATTAAACTGTGTAAAATTTTCAAAGGCTTGTAACTCTTTAACCAAAATGAATCGGACCCATATTCATATGACATCTTTTCTTTGAACCCCATCATCTTTCATCTGCCAAAGTTTGTTATAGTGCTAATGAATAACCCCTGTATAACAAATGCTATACTCGACATAATAAATGCAAAGAAAAATGCTTTTAAAATTGTTCTAATGGAAAAGATAACTTACTGAGATTATTCCTCTTTAGACAGTGGTAGTACGTTACACGCAAGATAAGTTCTGCGTAGTAAAGTAATCACCAAATGGGGTATTACCTACACCCAATCTGCATCCACATCCTCTTCATTAAAACAAAAAATTTGCTCACAAAAAAGAACAAGTACAATATGTAGTAAAAGAGCTAGTAACAAAAATAAATTCAACAATAATCTGTCAGGAGACTACGACAGCGCACTGCAGATGACAAGGAAGATTTTAACATATTTCCAAAGGGAACCAACAGCAAACGAAATTTAGCATCGATCACAACTTTGAATATAAAAAAATTTTTGTCCACTAAGCGATCAAGAGAATATTAAAAAATATCCTATTACAATGTTAAAAAATGAGCTAGCACAACCAAGAAAAATTATACAAATAAGACTGTTTCTGGCAACCGGAATACTTCTAGTTCTATCACTATACTTTGAACTAAAACATGCGAGATTAACAAGCTTTGAGAGACACAGGTCCACTATACTTTTAGTTTTATTACTGGACTTAAAACTGAAAAATTGTAGGTTTAGCAAACTAATTACTAACTTGAATGTTTGTAAGTCTTCTATTAGAACTAGAAGTAGCGTCCAGTTCCGGTGTTTGGTCTCGGGATTTCATGAAAGATATGCCGGGAGCGGGACCATTAAGAAGTCCGAAAATTTTAAAAGTCGCGAAATTATGGAAAAATTAAAATGTTCAGAAATATTTGTTTATCGTCCATTGTTCTGCAACGAAAATATGCTCCGACAAGTAGTTTTTTTGAAAATATGTATGAGTGCTAAAAAACTGAATTGGAATTAATCCAAACGAAGATGCTTGTTCTGAACTGAGAAGAATATGCTAAACAGGACATTAAAATTATATAATTAATTGAAAACGATAACTTTAATCCAGTAACCATTAACAATGGGTGCGCTGGGTGTCTTCCAGAGGTAATACCAAGTATTTTGGATTCATTTTACATTATCTAGAAGTAGTATCGAGTCTTCGGAAGCAATATCAAGTCTTCTAAAAGCAGTATCAAGCCTTTTGGAAGCATTTCAACTTTTCTGCAAGCAATATCATTTTCTAGAAGTAGTATCAATTCTTCCGAAGGTAGTTCAAGTCTTTTAGTAGCAGTATCATATCTTCCAGAGGCAATATGTATAAATTCCAGAGTCTTTTGGAAGCATTTCAAGTCTTTCAGAGGTAATATCAAGTCTTCCGGAAGCATGTCAAATCTTCTAGAAAGAGTATCAAGTCTTCTGGAAGCATTTCAAGGTTTCTAGAAGCAGTATCAAGTCTTCTAGAGGCAATATCAAGCCTTCTGCAAGTATTTCAAGTCTTCCAGAGGCAATACAAAGTATTTTGGAAGCATTTCATATTATCTAGAAATAGTATCGAGTCTTCTAGAAGCAATATCAAGGCTTCTGGAAGCATTTCAAGTCTTCCAGAGCTAATATCAACTATTTTGGAAGCATGTCATATTATCTAGGACTAGTATTGAGTCTTCTGGAAGCAATATCAAGGCCTTTGGAAGCAATGCAAATCTTCTGGAAGCATTTCATGTCTTCTCCAAGCAATATCAAGTTTTCTAGAAGTAGTATCAAGTCTTCCAAGGACAGTAGTATGCCTTCCAGAAGTAGTTCAAGTTTTTTGGTAGCCGTATCGAGTCTTTTGGAAGCATTTCAAATTTTGTAGAAGCATATCAAGTCTTTCAGAGGCAGTATCAATTCTTCTGGAAGCATTTCAAATCTTCTAGAAACAGTATCAAATCTTCCATCAAGTTTCGTGTCTATACATTTATGGGATGTTTCGGTGACTCTGAGAATAACTTGAACTACATATAATATAAAATATAGAGTGAAAATGATAATAATTTCTGTAAAAGAAAATTGGTCAAAGACCTAAAATGGCAAAGATACAGGTCATCAAAGTGAAATGTTTTAAAACATTTTTTTAAATTTCCTTTTTTTGCCACATAACTATTTTGCGTTTAATACAAAAGCGGTGATATTTATCGACATTATCTAAGAGTAATAAAAGTTTCTAAAATAAATTTTCTATTAAAAGCTTTAAAATAAATGTAGGATTTAGGGTAGATAAACCAGTAGTCGACCTTGAGACATTTCAAATTCAAAAGCCGATCAAAAATAGAACAATAAGTAAGCACAACAAACTGAACGTTGCAAACTAAGATAGGTAGAACATTTCTTTTTGTAACTCTACAAACGATTTGTGAGTTTATTTTTTTTTGTGTTTAAATTATTGTAAAATCAATTGAAGTTGAGAGAAAAATTACAATTTTTCAATAAATTTATTTAGAAGAATGATCTAAAACTTCATATCTTTAATACATTGCTAAGCAGTTCTTCATCACATTCAGACCATTTTCTGGTTTCTCTGGATTTTTTGTTAATTTCTCCCACTTTGTCATCAACGCATACAATTTTCGTTCTGTTTTACGATAGATTCTTTTTTCTGTCCTTGCAGTTCTTCTTTCCATTTTTCCATTAACTTCTTCCTTTTTCATTGGCAGTTTTGTTTTCATATATTTTGACTTGGAAAATGCAGATCCATCACCATTCAACAACCGACCAAGGTTTTCAAAAATGTTTTTGTGATTATTTTCGCTTATGAAGTAGTTGAGTTCTTTAAAATATTTTCGTAAAGGTTTCCAGAACACAATTGTACAAACAACAAAAAATTTGTTGTGTTATGAATAAACGCTATGAAAATTAAATTAAACTTGTATTTTCAATCTACGCTTCTAAGCTACTAAAGGTGACGACTCCATTCACATGAGTTTATCTATAAGATAAATTTAACTAAAAGATGGTAGTAATGGACCTAAGGGCCACATTTACTTCTTGATAAATTTATCTTATAGTTAAAAGCTGGCTCACAACTAATGAGACAGTCTATATGTGGCGCCATCGCAGACCAAGTCGAAAACGCTACCGATACTATTATTGCTACCCTGTATGATCGCTATCGTAGCATAATTGCAGTAGAAGTCTAGACAAATAGCAACACTAATACCAATTATGTTAAGCCTGCTCTGGACCCTTTTCACACATACGAATATTATGCAATGTTGGGAATTATTATGAAAATATTGTACACAAGTATCAACTAATATTTGATGAGTAGCATTAGTTGATGTAGCGCCAATATTCTTGCCATTACAAACATTAGAGTAGGTTTATGTAGGAAGTGCGATAAACGACAAGAGCGACGATACTACCAAAGAAAGCCAATAATATTGAAGCGAATGTTGGAGTGACCAATTAAAGCACGAATTGCTGTATCCAAATCTATAGAAACGAATTTTGCGCTGTTCTTGCCATTTATCGCAGCTCCAAGGTAAACGTACCCTTAGAATTAAATGTGAATCGAGGCATTCATCATCATCATTTAGTAAGTTGAAATTCATTCAAGAACAGCTTCAAATGCTGCTCAAACTGGGTACAAAATGTTTCAACTGGACGGAAATCATCCTTTTATATGATTGAACCATCACTCGAATAACAAAACTACTTTTAAAATGAGTAGGTATGTTACTACATTGAAATTTCAGTAATGAATGAATTATTGAAGATAAATTAAATAAAACCGTTACATTTGTTATGATAAATAAGAAAAACGAGGAGATTAATTTAAGTTTAATTTGATAATTTGTTGATATTCAGTTTCAAAATGTTAACCTGATCGATAACTTTAAAAGCAATTTCGAATACCATCAAGAAAAGAATGCGGTGCTAGCAATATGAGGATAAAAATAATAAAAAAAATCTAAAAATGAAGATTAAAAAAATAAATAACATACAAAGTCGTTGAAGAAGAGTGGAAAAAGATTCGTATCCGCGCGTGGGACGAACCCCGCCCAATATTTCGGGCAGGTAGAGGACAAGACAGACAAGAGTTCGTGTCCTACAAATTCAACACACAATTGCGTCCAGTCGCCTCCTCCAAAAACTGAGAGCGAAAACGATCAAATCAACAATAACAGCCTTTGGGACCCGAAAGAATGTCCACGCAAAAAACCGATCGCAACCTCTCGACCCTGCCCATGATGGGGGTAAGTTGTTATAACGAAGAAAACGCCATGGGGTTCCTTTACAATAAACATGCTGTCAATGATGATAATGGGCACACAGATTATGTTTATTTCTAATTATGTGTTCACATAATTTAAAGCTAATGTGCAAAATTGGTTGAAAATTTCATTATCATTTTATTGGGGAAGGGGGGACGTAGGAAAGAGATAAAAACACGCGCCTCTTGGTATCTTGACAAACACCTGTGACGAAGCTTCTGTATTTCGTGCCCCCACCATGTCACAACCGTTGGTGGTCTTCCGTCTCTATCCTATCCATTGGGTTCGAATCGCGTCGAACGCGTAAGTGCGCTAGTCTTGAACTGGGTTTGAAGGAATCTCACGTATCTTCGGACACAATGACTAGGGTTAACAACCTGCTAACGAACGCTTCTACAGTTTTACCAACTCTTCTTCTCCACCCATACACATTAAATTGATTTGTTTCAGTAATTCTAAATTGGATGTGTTTGTAATCTTCAGCTCTAACAGAAAACCTTTTCAACATAATTCAAAAGCTTCTGAAACATTCGTTTACGCTTCTTACAAAAAAAAAACAAGATAAGAATAAACGTGTGAAATCTCTCCCGTATACGATAAGATATTATGGATTCGAATTTAGATGAAAAGATAAAGACGGCTTGGTTGTGGTCGAATGGTCTCCACTTATGATGCATTCGACACGTGTTTCTCTGATAGAGTAGAGGAGGACCCCAGACGCTCCGCTGAGTCTCGGATTTTTGAGGTGGTCGGCCGACGGCCCCCGTCCTTGACGCTTAATTACCTATTTGTTTTAATTAGTTTTATGCATGTGTGCTGCCCGATGCGATGAGTTACTGCACGACAAATATTAATCGAAGTCGTCTCCTCTAACCGTAGCGTATATGATCTAAAAATCGCGTTTAAAAATCGATTTAAAAAATTTTAATACATCCCAATCTAATTATTTTTTTATGTTCCTTTCCAAATCAATTATGATTCGATCGCTATCGATTAGAAACGGTGGCGCCTTTAAGACCAATGCTTAGAGAGGCGCCGTTACAAAAAACCACACTGCAAACTGTTACTTTTAATTTAAAAATATCATTTTAAACCGTGGAAGAATATTGTTCATGTTTTTAAAACGAAATGTTCTGTTATTGTGGTAATAAAAAATAGAAAAAATGTATTCATTTGACGATCAATAACTCTCCAATTAGTTTGGTGCAATTATAAAAGAGAAATACAATCCATTGCAGAAAGAAAACGGGCACTAAAGGAGATAGCAGCTATATGTAATTAGCCTTAATTGGTGAAAGTTAGCGATTCGAGTCTTAATTGGAGAAAAAAATCGCCGATTCAATTGACGTCGCAATTTTTTTCAGTCGATTACGCGCGTCTCGACGGCCCGAACAGCAATTTGTTCTGAACTGACGTTCCAACGAAAGAGCCGCTTTTTACAAAAGCTATTGTTTTCTCGACACAACGGAATTCGAAGAGATAATAAGTTAACTATACGCCGCTTATCTATGTTTGGCTTCCGACCGTTTTGTTCTTTTATTATTACTAGCACTCCCACCTGCCTATAACCATTTTACGTTATCGTACCAACAACATTCATTATCTTATCAATACTGATATTACCGGTATTCTTAATAAGTGTTAGTTAACAATACGGTTTACAATAACATTATAATTGTATTCAACTAAAAATAATTTCTTGAATGTAAATTGTAACACGCTATTTTCGGTCGAAACACAAAATCTTTCCATAACTGCAATACTTACTCAACATCTGAAAGTGAATGTCAAGTTTCGGAGTGCCAATTATATTTTTTTTTAAGTTACTCTGGAGATTGTTGTAATGGTTGAATATATTTTGAGTTAATTTATTGTTATTTGCGAATTTGTTAATTATCAAATATGTTCGAGAATTTCGTTTTCTCGGCCGTATCCTTTGCCGGCAATTCGATTGAAATTTATTTAAAAAGAATATAAAATCTTTGATTTAATTTTATCACCACAAAACCGCTATCTTATGATTGTATTTTCTAGCATTGTAATGAAATCATCATGGATGATTAACAACTTCAAAGGAAAAGAAACCGATAAGCAGGAAGAATTCAATGATTACTTGGAAATTTAATTAATGGAGCACTAATTTTAAAAATCGTGAAATATAAATTTCGATAAATTTTTTTCCGTAAATTAGTTTTGAACTATAATTTTGAAATTGCATAGCAAAATTCATAACTAACAAGAAATAAAGAAAATGACCTAGGATGATCATTAGTGCTGGATAAAGTATCGATACTTATCGATGGTATCGATGTCTACCTCGGTATCGATACTCGATACCAGCAAATTATCGGTATCGAAGTATCTAAAGTGTCGAAGCATATATAGGATGTACAATACTTAAGTTGACATTTTTAAATAGGATCCTCCATTTTTGTAACATTTATGGATTCTATCTTAAACTCTGAGTATTTTTCATGTAGCAGCTTTAAGTTGATTAAGATTAAGCTGTGAGTGTGAATGGTTGTGTGAATCTGTGTACATAAAGTATGGAATCAATTCGATATAAATTTTGCGGATATTCTTAGAAAAAAAAACGACATGAACATCTATATTTTAAATATTTATACGATTCTTTAAAGCTCACGTTTTAGCATAAAATTGAAATGTATAGGTGTCCGAAAATTGAGATACCCTGTCTAATCTGACATTAAATGAATGAAGTAGTGTATGACTGAAACACAATTTGGAGCCGAAACCGAAACTTGCTAGGGTTGTAGTTTCAGCCGAAACTTTTTTGTATACTTCTTTTGAAATGAAGAAATTAGTATAATATATATAAGTACGAAGGCTTTCACGATCAGTGTTAATAACACTAGAACTATCACTAGGACTAATACTAGATCGAAAACTAGAAACTTTTTTGTTTTGCCGTGTGTTTTTTGAAAAAATGTTTGACGTTTCGGATGCCATGTTACAACCTTCTTCAGAAACTGTTTCGAAGTGACAAAATCGGGAATCGTAAAACAATATATCGGTCGAAAATAAAATCATAATTTGTACTAATTATAAGCTAATCACCAACTAATTACTGCGTCGCGTCCGATTTGGTTGTGTTCATGTTCACCATCATCTTCCATGTTCTGCTGAGTACCTTACCATCTTCTCTGTTGACGTTGTTTTTATGTCGGCAAATTTCTATGGCTTCCCTTGTCAGCCTTTGTGATAGTCCACCATATGTAGGCCACCACTGCTTCAACTCCTTTATGTGTTCAGTCTAGCCAGTATCTTTATTAGTATATCCATTCTTCTGCAGTACGTCCCGTAGATACCATTCCACCTGCTTTAGGCTGTCTACTTCACATATTCTTCTGTTGGGCATGATGGTGTGATGTTGCGTCTAAATAGTTGTTGGTGTGGGACTTCCGATACACCCCAAGTTCCATCACCATTTGTCGTTCTAGTGACTAATACATCTAAGAAGGGTAACAGCTTTGCAGATTCCGTTTCCATGGTAAACTTGATCATGGATGTTGGGGGTTTAAGTGATCTAAAGATTCTTGGAGGTGTTCTCTACCGTGTTGCACAAACAAGTCGTCCACAGATCGGAGCCATCTCATGGCTGCCCCTTCAAACTGCTTGTAAAACTCTCCTTTGCTACTAAAATACGTCGACGATAAAAAATATTCCACTAGATCTGGCACATATTCTGGTAATCCCTCCGGAATGAGTTTCTGGCGAAGACCGTCTTCACCATCTTTAATTCAAACCAACCAAAATATCTTCATCATCTAACTTTAAATTTTTTACCGATTACACAATATGTATAGAGTCCCTAACATGATTCCGTGTTGCCTATAAAAGAAGAAAGAATTTTCGCGAAATTTATGGCCAGTAGGTACGTTAGGGACTTGATTGATTATGTTGGCATCATATTCTTCTTTATCCATCACAAAGGTGGCATTCCCCTGGTCTGCTGGTAACACGACGATTTCCGATTTTTCTTTAATAAATCGGAGTGCTTTCTTTTCACTAACTGTCAAGTTGGATTTTGGTGGTTTTGCTGATTTTAGCACCCTAGTAACATGACCTTCTTTGGGGTGATTGCTTAATTCAGTCCTTTGGACCATATGACGACCGTTTCTACTGGTAGACTGTTGTTCCACTTCTTCTGCAAAGAATTTTATACTCCAATTAAAGTTAACTAAGCATTCCCATTTTTATGTAAAATCTGAACTTTTCTTTAAATTCAACAGTTTTACAAGTTGAACTTATAATATGTGACCATAAAGTCAAGTTTTTCCATAGGATGTTCACGTTGAATGACCGTGAAAGAGAAAAGTTATTAACACTAGAACTAATACTAAAACTAGAATACTTAGACGAGGTTATGTAGCAAAAATCAAATTTTACAGGAACAAATAATCCAGCTGAGTGTGTTATATTTGACTTAATTCGTTAAAACATTTATGAACGGGAGATATTTCTTCAACCTACATAAACCAACAACAATTTATGTTGTTTTAGGACCTACAAGAAATTCGTTTTCTGCTTCACTATCTGTAAGTTCTGTGGTTGTGAGCCAATCTAAAATAACATTAATTTGCACTTCATCTGTAATGTACTGTACTGTATGTCGTTTAGGTAGACCCAAGGTAACACAGTTTGCTTTTCTCAGGATCTCTTGTAAAATGTAGGCCACCACTGCTTCAACTCCTTTAAGTGTTCAGTCTTCGTAGTATTATATTAAATCTTCATGATCTGCTTCAATTTTTTTAATAACTCATCTCATATACATCAGGTGTTATTTATCATTTATCCAAATCCGCACTGTCGGTTTGAGCTTGGATCTCCATTTTTACAGATAATTTGTACTAAATGTACAAATTATATTTAACTGAAAACCTCATATTTTTAAAAAAGTGTCACAACCCATTTTTGCATTTGCCGATTCAAATAGATATCCACATTTTTTGCATTTATAGATTCTACGATTATTTTTCATCAACATACATGATTAGGCTATGCCAATTTATCTGTTTTCGAAAAAATAACGTTTAAAGAATAGAATATTACACTACAAGTGAGAAACTAAGATTTTTCATTAACGCGTTTGTTTCCCACGTGTGCTGTATAGCATTTTGTTCAATTCTAGTATTTAGAGAAAGCCCGGTCTCTTAATTCGCTAATTCCTGGGTAATGTCATATCGATATGACGGCTACGACACTTTTTTTAATTGATTGATAAACATCCAGTTGTGTCAAATTGTTAATTGACATCATTACGCATAAAATTAATCAGTTATACAAGTGAAATACTTAATTTAAATTTCCATGTGTGCTTTCCGCCGTTTTTTAGTTAACATCCGTTACGTTTTAGAAAAGGGATTGAAGAGAATATAACGTAGAATCCATAAATGTAACAAACAGTCCTAGTTAAAAATGTCAACTTAGACATGGTATCTCAATTTTGGGACAGACTGTACATTTCCATTTTAACTTAAAAAATTTGTGCTGAAAAATGTAATATAGATCACTAGACCTTTTTTCTCTAAGAACATCCCCGTATTACACTGTATACAGAAAACGTTTATATTAACGAGACCGGGATGTTTACGCTGCGAAAAATGAATCATCATAATATTTGTAAGATTATAGTTGTTTTTATTTTGTTGGTCGTATCAATCTGATATAATATTATATCTCATGGAGTTGACTTGTTAATCTTTTTAACAACTAGACGAAGATTCGGAGGTTGAGTAGTTAGTTGTCTTTCCTATTATTGTTCTTAGTATTTCTTAGTATTTTTTTATGTGTTTTCAAAAACCTCCAAGACGTTAGCATTTACAGTGGAACTGTTGGAACAATTTTAAAAAATATGTTTGTGTGAATGGTATATATCTCAACTATTTGAATACATAACATATAACTCGCATGTGTAGGTTAGGAACTATGAGGAACTTCTGCACGAAAGCATCTGGGAAACAAAGTCAGAGTCAAGTTTAACCCAGAATTAACAAGATGTTTTAAATTTACAAGACTTTCTTTAAAGATAAAACAAGGTTTTATGCCTAGTTGTTATTTATTGGTGTAATATTCCACGTAGTGCCATAAACACACTTACGGTTATCTATGTTCAAAATTTCATAAGGTTTTTCTTTATAAATTATACAAGTAAACTAAAAAAAATCTATTGTCTTTGAACACAACCTTCATTATAACCACAATCGCGATATTATTAAAGAAATATGTTTTTTATGTAGTTTTTATGGTTCATAATATGCGGTATAGGTAAATGTCGTATTAGAAAAGTAGGATAAGACACAATAGAAGGTTAGATTTTTAGACATGTTCGCAACAATGATATATGATATTTGGATAATTCCATTTTGTAAAGAGAGTAAATTTTAAAGTTAACTAATATGACTTGAAAAATAATTTTTATAATCATCTGCTTTATTATTATATTTTACTGCATTATGGCTCGTTACTACCATCTTCTAGTTAAACTATCTAAGAGATTGTTACCATGGTTACGGCTATTTTATGCGATCTGATTGGCTGGTAGATGGGTTTATCTATAAGATAACTTTAACTAAAAGATGGTAGTAATGGGCCTATGGCTCGTTATTACCATCTTCTGGTTAAACTATCTAAGGGATTATTACCATGGTTACGGCTACTTTACGCGCTCTGATTGGCTAGTAGATGGATTTATCTATAAGATAAATTTAATTAAAAGATGGTAGTAACGGGCCTATGTTAAGTATTTAATTTTTAATTAATAAAAAAAAATTTGTAAAGTAATATTTGGAGTAGGGTTTAGCACTTTTCTCTGGTTAAACAAAAATAAAAATTTCTGATTCAAAAAAGTATCGTAGAAATTCTATTTTATTCAATTTTACATGTTTCGCTCGTTCGAGCGGGCATTATCAGAAAAATGAATATAAAAATTTAAACCATGGAAATTGAAATTTCACAAACTGAGAAGACAGGCGTAACGTTACAAATATAAAAAGAGGTAAATTCTTCTATGATACTGTATCTGCATTAATAAAGATTTTTATTTTTAAGCGTAGATTAAAATTTAATAGTCGACTAAATTTTGCGGCGTGTGTAGATAAAGAGTCCTCTTTATCTGCACACCAGAATTTTGTTGAGAAGGTTTTGTTTAACCAGAAAAAGTGCAAAACCCTACTCCAAATATTACTCTACAATTACATTAACTGGTTAATATGGATCTTAACATAAATTTCGAATAAAAAAAAAATTCTTCCAATTCATCTTCAAAGAAGGTTACATTTAAAATTGCAAGCAGTGTCTTAACAGACCCACGAATCTATATGTCTTCTTTCTTTTTCTAAAAAACGTTGATGATTTCGTCTCTAAAGTATCGATATCTGTTTATAATAAGAAATATATTGTTGAAACCTGATGCAGATCTGTTCCATAAAATATTCACTACTCTTTCCTCGTTTTCGAAACATACTCGTAACTCGACATTATCGGATAAACTCAATGTGTCCCAGTAGAACTCTAATACTGCTTCAGTCTAGTCCTAATAAATTCATGGCTTTAACTTTTCAAAGAACCTCTTTGAATTTCTTAAGCGAGATGAACTGATCTCCAGTAAGTCTAGCCTTTCGTTCCAATTGCCGTATTTGTTTGGCAAATGATATGTGAATTGTTGCTTCTCTCAATACTACCACGACCTGTGATCCAGATTAGGGAGACCTTATTCGCATACTACTGTCTTAGTGTAATGCATAAGGTCTTCTTGTATGTCTTAATGTTGATAAATTGGTTTCTTTATAAATCATATGAAGTGGAGATCTTAAAATTTTGATCAAGATGGAAATGCGACCTACTTACACAGAAGTGTTAAACGGTTTGATTGGCCGTGTTGGAAATACGAATAATAATCAGTCAGTATGTTGGATAACGTAGTATTAAAGGTCATTCACATTAACGGCCTATTTGCTTTGTAATAATCTGTATGTATTTTTAAAGTGATGTATCGTGTGACATGGTTGTTTTGGTTAGTTAATCGAAATCAATAAAAAATGTGGTGTTTTGAAATATTCAGCATTTAAAAGTGAAACTTTGTTGTGGTATTTTGCATGGGTTTAGCCTTCTTAGTCTTCTAGAGAGTTTTAGCTTCCTCGTTTGTATTTTAGTCTCGGCTGTACGCGACCAGACGGATTGTATGTAAATGTATTTCGACGCTGACTTATTTATAGCGCGTTCGCGGCTGGCGCTACGCGGCGTGTGAGACTATGCGCCGTCGTCGAGTACGACGTAGTCGTAGGAAAACTCTTTGTATTCCCGAAGGAACGTATGAACGACGAATCCACCCATCGCAGCACGGGCCAAGAAGAGTAGAAGTAGATGGGTTGGGTCCGGACCTGCTGCTGGCTGCCTGCCGCTCTGCCAGGAGGCCACAATGTTATCTGCCGCCGAGAAATTAATCGTCGTCGCCGAGTCCAAGTGGCCAAGCCGCGAGGTCCCATTTCCAATTTACGACGCACGTAGACCAAGCTGCACTTCATTAGCATCTAGTTACCGTTCGGATTTATGCGAGAACGTCGGATTATCAAAAATGAGGACGAGATCCGGTTCAAATCGGACTAGGACATTTTAAAGAAAAGAAGGAATAATTGACTTGAATTGTGTAACGTTTTAACGTATTTTACGATCGACACAGAAAGTTGTAGTAGTTAACGTGTTTATCGATCAAGATCGATTATTATAGAATAGTTTTCTAGTATTATCTACGATTGATTAAGATTGGACGGGAACAAAACCGCAAAATGTAATTTCGAATTTAAAATTGGAAAGCTAGCCATGCATAAAGGCCGGTTCACAAAAACATCATTAGCGCGGAACATAATTAGAAGAATATTATTGGCCCCGCGTCGTTGAACGACGCGGAAAGCAATTATTCGTAACCAAACCGTGATATTTCATGGGAAAGCGTTGCGGTTTAGGTGAGAAATTCTCTATTTCCTACCATTTGGATTCTCTACAAGATTTACACGGAAAAATCTAATCGAATCAAAGTAAAGTACCGGAACAACAACGTATACGGTATTCAATTTTTGAAGTCACGCCCAGTTTAGGGGGACCCATTACGGGCGAATTGTGGCTCACGTAGGTACATGTTTCCATGTCAAATGGAGGTAAAAGAGGCGCACACAGCACCGCGTGTTTAGAAAGCGTATAATCGAAACGGATAACGTAGAAATTGAAACAGACGTCGTTTATGGAATCGCAGGTAGAAATGCCGTGGTTTCCAGCGCAAAACACGCGGAAATTGTTGTTGAATTACAAATCTCATTAAGCGGCATTAAACCGTGGAAGAGAAACTCTTCCATAACTTACACATTAAACGTTAAACAACTTAGAAATTAGTATAATTTTGCGAATAAATGATCAGTTTACTAAATATTGATAAATAACGTGGATAATTTATAAGATAATTTTTAAAAGTATCTAGAGCCGAGTGAAATGCTTAAGCTAAAAGCGACAGGTGGATTACTTCATCGAAAATCGCGACTGGAATATAAATATCGATGAAGTGAAATGTCTTTTCTGCCAACACACGTTAAGAGAGAAAATACACTCTTCCTTTAAATTACAGTATAAGGCTGTAACGCGAACTCACGAATAATCCCGAATACGTTCCATTTAACATAATCTACAAAAATTCGTCTATAACGTTTGTTTGCTTTCGAGTGAATTCCTGAGCAAAATACGTCAGTACTAATAAGTAGTGTCTGACCGAAATTTCATTTTCGGCCAGTTTCGGGCTAAAATAGGGACTACGCCCTTAAAACTTACTTGCGATCAGTTTGAACCAAAATTTTAGCGGTATGCCGATATATGCTCATATCGGGATTTCAGACCGTACCCTATCTTGCGAAAAATTGCATCAAAATATAAAACACTGATTAGTTATTCAGTGCACAGATTTGTAATAGACTTGCAATCTATATATCAAAAATACAGAATAATTGTTATTTAAAAACAACTAAAACTAAAGTCAATACTAACGCTAGAGCTAACACTAGAACTACAAACATTTGGGTTTAACCAACCTTTCTTCAGAACTCATACAAGGCCTAGAGCAAGAAATATTAGGCCGTCTTAAGAAACTTACGGTTACACACTAATGTTTCTAGTTCTGGTTTTATTATTAGCGCTGAAGCAAAGTTGTAGGCCTAGTATTAGTTATACTTTTAGTCCCAGAAAAATTTAAAATAATCTACAGCTAAACAAAAATTACAACTAGAACTAACACTAGATCTAGAACTAGAAAGTTTTGATTTTGCTGTGCGTCTTCAGAAGCACGGCTAAACATGAATAACCGTAAGTACTGGATGAGGCATTTAAATTGAGACGACTCATACACTATCAATTTTATAGAAAAAAGTTTCAAATAAAAGTTTTATCATAAAAAGTAGGAAAATATTTGTATGGTCTACATTGCATTTTCGAAACACCATTTATCTTCTTATCAAAATAAATAACTTTTATTTGAAACATTTCTTCTCTAATGAATATTACGCAGAATAAAAATTTAATATTCATCTAGGGAACACCATAAGTAACATCAAGTAGATTGGAATTATAATGACGGTCATAATAGATGGCAGTTGTGTTTGTATCCATATCTGCCAAAATGCGTCTTAACAATAAATTTATCGGATACATTTCAATTATTAGGCATGCAGAGATATACAATTGTTGAGAAAATTGCAATTTATGGAGATTTTGCGATGCTGATGCTGATTTATAAGGTAGGACACTTAATAGGACACTTACGCTATTCTACAAGACAAAAAACAGCTTTTATTTCAACACTATTTATTTGGCCTTTGTTTATTGATAAAAATGTTATCTGTTTTTTAGCAGAATTATTCTTCTTTGATGCTGTCTAGCCTTCAACAATTGTTTCACAATATGGAATAATGATGCATGACATAACATGTATCAGTCCGGAAATCTACTTACATATAAGTTTTAAATAACAACCACCAACAGCTGATCTGGCTATTTTTTCATAACAAAAATTGCTTAAATTTTTTTCAGCAATCGCATGTCATTACAAGTTTAATTAATAAAACATAACGACTGAATTTGTAGCACTTTGAAGCTTTGACAGATAAGGCTATTAAAAGAACCGCAAGCTATTATGGTCGACTTAACACTTCCGGCCTACTTTATGATAATCTTGGTGCTTTATGCTTACATTTTATTTTTTATTACTTGTAGCATTCATTACGCAAAGAAATGTTTCAAATAATAGTTATTTATGAAACAGTTTTTGAATTTAGCTTTTTCGGGTATAGCGTGAATGCACAAAAAGTACTTCACGTACAGTTTCATACAATATTTTATCTACGAACTAAAAATTAATATTTAAATATTCACAATTTTTGAACTGTCAAGAAATGATTTAACAAATATTTGTGTTTCGTTACTATGAAAACGCGCGAAGCAGTACTATAAATGCCGTGCGTATAAGTAAATCCCGTTTAAAGTGCATTGCTTACTATGCACTCTTTCGTTACTTTACGCACTGTTTTCCTTAATGACGTACTTTACGAACTGAAAATGTCCTGAAAACAGCGATTTTACAAACGAGAATAGATAAAAGTTATAAAATATATGTGTCTACTTAAAAAAACTTAATAACTGAAAGACATAGATGGAGTTTATAAAGTACAAACCATACAGAATATTTTCCTCCTTTATATGATGAAACTTTTAAATAAAAGTTTCATCATATAAAAGTTTTAAATAAAACTTCTTTTATAAAATTGATAGTTTATGAGTTATAACGTCATCTTAAATTAAATGCCTCACCTGGTATATGGCAACATTGTATTTGAATACTACCGCATACATTTCTTCTGTTTCAATCTACGAAAAGTTAAGTTGTATTTTTCAATTTGTTGTATTTCAGTATCAGATAAAAATAAATTGTTTATTGTTAAAATGATACATATCAAAAGTAATATATAAATTATGTACCAAATACAATTAATTCTTTTTCAGATCAATTATCCGAACTTTGATGACACTGTATATATTTTGTACTAATTATATACTTGTCGCTACGTATAGACTATCCGCCAAATTCTGAACATCCTGTATGTATATCTTGTACTAATTTCTTCATTTTAAAGAAAAGTTTCGGTTTCAGGTTAAAATTGAATTTCGGTCGGACACTATTAAATAAGTAATCTATCGATTCAATATCATCAATAAAGCAGAAATCTTTGATGATGAAGACGATATGTCACTTATCTGGTATTCATTACACGATTTTGATTAATTAAGTCATATCTCAATAATTGCAACAGATAGGCTAAATAAGTTAATTATTAGATAGGTTCAACTCTCTATCTGATAAGGAAATCAAACAAGGTGTGTTTCATTTAACATTTTCGACTTTTTTGTGATTGAATATACACCCTATTTAAATGGCACAAATTTTAGCTTTCTAGCTAGAGACAGGATTAAAAGACAATGTTTATTTTGTGTCATCAAGAATTGATTGTTGATATAAATGTATGTTCTTACCGATTTTTTTATTTCTTGCCATATTGTTTAATTTCATTCAATTTAATAATAATTAAATTGTCGATTTGATTTAAATACATTTAACTCGTGGTTTTTTTAATTTTAACAAACTTCGTTATAACAAACCAATTTTCACATCCCTTTCGTATATTTACAAAAAACTTTTTTTTGGCAGTTCATTTTGGGTTTGTATCACATTTGAAAACGAAAGTTATAAAAAAATTATGGTCTTGTTTTTTTTTCTATCGTTTTACGATTCTTGGTAGTACGTTATCGAAAACGAGTTACCATTTCAACACTTCCAATTCCTAATCTGAAGCTTGTGCGCTATCTCCTTTACCTGAGGCGGCAATCGATTGTGCAACCATGAAATAAACTGTTGTAACATTGAAATTATTTGATACGTTGAGTAATAGGTAATAAACTTAAATAACGTAGACTTGAAAATTGTGCTGAGGAAAAGTAGTACTTTTTAAAAGCGAAATAAATCTGACGTAAAGAATTATTGCCCTCCTGAATGAATTATTGATGGATCAAAAAAAAAGTTCATTCATTACAGTATATTGGGTTAGGCGCAATTATTGTGTTAATAATTTATTAACTCGGGAACTTTTAAATAGTTATTGTTTTGTTGCGTCGTGGATTGATTAAGAAAAGGTTTGCAGTATGATGATGAAGCGAGAAAAGTAGAGAACGACCTTTCGTCGAATGTTCCTTTTCCTTTTTTCTTAACGCACAATCGCCGATCTCCCTTCGATAGATGGGGCAACAACGCGAGCCGCGACCATATGGCGTACGCGGAGGCTCTCTTGCGCTATCAAGACTCGGCCTGGCAAGTTCGATGAACTATCTCCGCGACCGGCCAAGGCATATTAGATTATTATTGCGCCTGAACGGTCGCATTGAGATAGAGAGAGAGGGCGAATAAAAGAAAAGAATATGTAAAGAGGTAAAGAAATTGTAACGTTTTGTTCTAAACTTTCCATCCCTACATTTTAGTCAATTAATAACGTTATCTTCTATTTAGAACAGTGATAAGAACCGTTCGGAAACTGGGTCATTAATGTAAGTGGGTCGTGAGCGGTGATTATTTTTTCGTCTGTCCAAGTTATCGTCGTATTCGTCTTTATTGGGTGTTTGTTGCTGAAAAGCTCGCGAAAGGGCGTTCCGGGCGTGCATACCTAACTGTACAGTTTGGTGGAAAATGGGTCTTGAGTAAATGTGCGAGCGAGCGCGTGCTTGCGAGAAAGAAGGAACGGCGTGTTCAAAAAGATACAGCGCTTAGAAACACGAAAAATAAAACGACTGGTTGTCGTCGTCCCCCGTCTTTTCCATTCTAACCTCTCTATGGGTTCTATTTTCACTTCGCACCCGGTCACGTAGAGCGCGAAGAACGCGCTTCCTGCTTCTACTTTTGCCATTCGGGTTGGACGTGTCACCGACAATGGACAACAGGAAGTCCAACAGCTCAGTTTTCGATTGACACGAAGTTCCAACCGTGAAACTACTAGGAAACGAACACTTCATCTCCTTCATTCATTCACACTGAAATTCCACCTTTTATGCAGAAAAGTTTCTTTAGAAAACTACATTAATACCCACTTATTGATGGATTACTGATTATTGCAGTATTGATGCGCAGTATCGGCCCCCGCGTCGTGATTGGGCCTGGGGGCTACGCAAAAGGTATCTGTGTCAGGGAGTCAGTCCGGGGGCCTCGAGAAAACCTATCGACAACGGTACAAAGGCTTCGTCTCTCGTCGAGACGCAAGGTTCTATTGTATTTTTGCACGCTTAAACGATGACAAACGTTATGCGAAGGCGTGTAATGGATTGTCGAAGATAACTCTTTACATCTCCATTTTAAAAAAACATCTTGTAATTTTTCTGTATGACTAATGGATTTCCTTTTTTGTTTCAGGCGAGCAGATCGATTGCAAGAAGTGGGTACCTTTTTGTCGCACCAGATTGGGATTTTTCAGTACCTTTAAACAGAACAAAGGTGAGAATGATAACTAAATAGGTACGGTAAAACTCGATATAATGGATCTCGTTGGAAATGACGAAGAAAATATTTTTAAATCGTACTATTACTAAGTTGTACTAGTTATTTCTTATGTTGCTTTATTCCATGTTCATGATTGTCTACATTCATATGAAATCCACCACGCACTAAAACTCAAATTACCTCCTTGAAAGTTTGGTAAAATAATGCTTTATTATTAACTGTTATGTTTCCAGCTGTTATTAATGAATTTCTCTGTTCGCTCACAACATTGTATTGTTTATTTGATTGTCAAACTGTCAAGCAGACATCTTCTAATATCTCCTCTGCTAAGTTATCGAAATTATATACCCATATTAATGACTTTGATAAGGGCCGAATTATCAGTATGAAAAAGGTGGGTCTCGTAATTCGATATGTTGGAAGAAGGCTGAAATGGGACTACATTATAGTTGCTCGGATATGGTCTTTATAGTCCTCAGTTGGTATCCAGAGGCGTCGTCCTGCTGGAAGAGTTGCCCGAAAAAGCAACGTATATGAAGACCGACTCTTCAGGCGGATGGATTGGACGTGAACTTTGAATTTGTCAACGGCAACTATTTACTGTTTAGAAGATTTTCTTCATTTGATTCACACCATCCTTTGGGCTTCTATTAACAGCTCCCCATAAAGCAAGCAGACTTGCATGGTGTCAAGAACGGCAACGGTGGATTTACCAATGGAATAACATCCTCTTTAGTGATGACTCAAGGTTTTGTTTAAAGGTGAATGATGGTGTTTGGGAAAAATGTTAGTTTGTGTTTTATTTTTATTCAACTAATCTGTCATCGTTATGTAGTTAATAAGAAAACATTGTTTTATCGATGTATCAAAATTTATAATCTTTGTATTCTTATTGGGTGGTGCATTTCATGTGAAAGGGAGTGTATATGACATATAATTCAAGAACGGTAGTTTTATTTGATATTCAGCTTTAACCATCTTAAGTTTTTACTAATCAAATGTTTTTACTACTTAGGACTAGAAAGTTTCGGGTTTAACTGTACATGTCTGTTATATTGAGGTTTTACTGTATTAATAAAATTCAAATTTTATTAGTTGAATATTTATAATAACTTACATTTTAATGGTTTGGTTTGATTTGTAATGTTTAAACGTGATGATAGAAATTGCAGTTTGAATTGTATCGTTTGTGGCGCCGCGACGTCGAAACTGGGCGTCTGTGACCGGGTGGATTTAAATAAACGGGCTCGGTCCCGGCGTCTACGACAAATAAACGGACCGACTGCCCGTTGAAAAAAGAATTCCACGATAGAAGGCACAGACGGACGAAAATAGGCGTCTCGAAATAATTGTAGTAGAACCGACCGACTCTTCGTCCCCTTCGTGCGTGTCTTACAGAAATTAACGTCCAACGGGATCCTCTTTACGGGACGTTATAATGCTCTGTTGGCAGTTTGATTGCCGCTTCAACTGGATAGAAAGATGAAAAAAAGAAATGTAGTAAACGCGTTTGTTTATAATCGCCGGTCGGCGGATTCTGGCCGCGATCCTGCGTAATGCCTCAATCTGGGCAGGAAAACATTCCTTTACATAACTCTCAAGGATAATCCGGTTGTAAGGAGGCACGAATAGCGGAGATTGAGCGGAAAGAGCGTGGGTAATACTCGGTAATGCCCACGACACAACGCGGCGAACATCGCATAAATTAGCTCTTTGAATAAAAAAGAGAAAAAAGTGTTGAACACGCGTTAGGTGTTAATTGGTCTCTATGGATAAGCAAACCTTGGTAGAAATTTTTTTTGTTTGCCGAAACAATAGCCTGTTCGATTTTCAACGCTTTTCGACATTCAATTACATTTGATAAAGTATAATCGTAAATGTAAATTGTTACAATATCGTCCTTGTGTTCATAAAAAACTCTTTACACACAACGTACGTAAGCAAAACTA
This sequence comes from Onthophagus sagittarius, assembly GCA_036711965.1. NCBI lineage: Eukaryota > Metazoa > Arthropoda > Insecta > Coleoptera > Scarabaeidae > Onthophagus > Onthophagus sagittarius. Next base: position 41,085,675 of record JASERS010000004.1, read on the forward strand.
TGCTTGAATATGTTCTATAAAAAAAAGTTTCTTCACCCTATAAACAAACGAATCTTTTAGATCGGTATCTATCGATTACACAATCGAAAATAGTCTTGTACAGATGCAACAAGACAACTACTACTACTCTTTGTTGTCGTGTCGTCTTCCTTCCCGAGATATCGCGATGCACCTTTCGCCCCGCGTATACCAACGACGAAGACGACGACCTACATTTACCGGGTAGAGATGGATCCTCACAACGGAATCCAATCGAATCGAACGAACGACGACGAGGAAGTCATCTCCGTTTGCGGTTAGTTACATAACGACGATCGTCTTGAGATCGTCCGCATAATATATACTCGTAAACGAAAAGAAGAAGCAGCATAAGACTGAAGAGACGCATCCACGCGCGGGTCATGAAATGTCACGCCTGCCTGCGACTTTCGTTGCCCAACATCTTCAACTACCTATGTAGCAGCTATATCTCTACCTGAGTCGAAGCCGCTCGCTCGGTTCTCTTAATAATTGTCTGTCCCGCGTGCCTCTTCTTGCGCAACACGCTTTTATTGCCCACGGGGATTGGATCGTTTTCGGGACAACGACGAGACAACGAACTAACCTTGACACTATTCGAAATGAATTTTGAATGGTGACAAACATGCACCTGTCTCGTAGTAATCGTACTTTACTTATTATTATCTCATAAAACTGTTTTCTAAAGCTGAAAAATTTCATTACTTTCAATTTGGTACTTATTGGTTTTTATCTATTCTTTTTATCCTAAGCAAAGTCAAAGCAGGATTTTGAGTTGCAAAAACAATTGTTTATCTACTTACACCACGTTTGTCCTAAGGTGCCAAAACATGTTTCAAAAAATGTTTCAGTCATCTTTGTCAAACGAAATTTTCAAAAGGAAAGCTTTAGCTTTTGACGGATCCCAGAACTACGAATTTTGTAGTTGGTAACCTAACTTGCTTTTACTTATGGTTAGCCAAATTGAACTGTCAGAATTTTATTAGCACGACGAAGTCGTGGAACTGTTTTTGCTTAAATCGATGTTGCTTAAAAGATTCTGTTTATCCAATATACAATCAAAGACGAAGTTGTTAAAGATAAAGCAGGACTTTGTCAAAATCAATTTGATACGAAAACTTATCGGAGAGAATCTTCTCATTTTGTTTTCGAGCAAATGATTTGATTAAGTAAATCAAGCTCTTTAACTTTTCAAAATTACGTTCGTAAAACATGACTTTTCGATTACAATTTTTATCTATTTTTTTCGTAGCTAAAGACAGGAATCACCAATATACGGTATTCTTAAGGAATGTAGAAGACTTCATTAATTGTTCGTTCATGATGTGTATTTATTTACACCCCTTATATAATCTTATCTATCGAATGTAAGGATTGTGTGTAAGGAAATAGATAGACAGAAGAAGAGAGAACATCTCTATCTGGTGTCGGTATCATTATGTGGGTTTCTCAACTTCTCGGGACAATTGGCCGGCTCTCGGCGCTTATAAATCATGGGAAGCGACTGATATGCATTGAATGGCAAATATGAAGTGGGAAAATCCCACGTAGTCGGGCGGGGCGCGCAAATAGACGGAAGAAATAGGCGGTTGGCTTCGTATATCGAACGTTTCGTTGTGTTGATTTCTTCTCCCCGTCTCGTCGCGATTTTCCATTTACATACGGAATTGCATGTTTGAAGTGTCTTTTTCTTCTTCACGTTGATTGTCACTTTGAGAGTTTCTCTTTTTTGTTCTATTCGAAAAGAATTGGCTCTTAGGATTGGTGAGAACAATGAAAAGTGTTGAAACTATACGTATAAAGTATCAGATGAAAAAATAGTGATGTATCCTTGAGGTGTTTTAACGGTTTGTCTCTTTGGATTTAAATTAAAATATTTGTAATCGTTTAATAACGGCTTCCACGTGACATAATTCGCAATTATTACGCCCCACTTAAAGTTATGAGCACAGCATTCCGAACCCATACACAATACCCAGATCATAAAACAAAGGAATTTTACGATAATTCGATATTCTTTTAACCGCAAACAGAACTACTGATCATAAAAAGCAAGATTGTGTTTTAATTTTTAGTCCATAAAATTAATCTGGTTAATAATTTCTATGTAGTTATTAGAAATTATTGTTTACGCGATGACTGTCGACTTTGGTGTTAAAACTATCTCAAGAATTTGCTCTTACAATGCACCCTATTTTTGCTATGCCGACGTTGCGTCCCACATAATTGTTTTTCAATTCAATGGGGCACTTATTGTGCCAGGAATTCCATCAATGGTCCCTTGTAGCACGCAGGATTACAGCAACTCGAATGTTTCCCTTTCTAAGAGACGTTAAAATAATCTTAATACATCACTTAAAAAAGCTACTTAGAGAACCAAGAGAATAACACCGCCATTGTAAACGTATTTTTAATTTAAGTCTTCAAAATTGAATCAAACATTTTTAAGAAGAAAACAATTATCCTTAATGATCGTAACCTAGAATAAGATTCAATTAAAGGTATGACATCAACAGTTCCCTTGCGGTTTGCTTAATAACTTGCGATGATGTCATTGGATACAACGAGGCGACGCTGAATATTGAATAAGACTCTGGAGCTGTAACAACAGCGTTGTAAAAAAAGGATTAATACCGGCGACGTGAGTTTATTCCGCGTGGAAATGTCGCAGATCGCAGGTGAAACCGCAAAATTTCGTCTCAGGTGTACCCAATAGGTTACATAAGACCAACCTTGGACAACTTACGTGCTGAAATTTCAAACTTGTCGCGCTACAAAAAATCAACTGCGACGTTTTTAGATTAAAATTTTTTACGATAACTAGTAGAGAACTATTTTTTACGATATGTATACTTTAAAAAATTGTTACGGAAACTTCGTAAACATCCTGGAAAAATGTGAAGGGGGAAGGAACCAAGAAGGAAGTTTGTCTTAAAAAAGCTGTATTCTTTACATCATTTATCTTGTACAATATACAACTTTTTGTTTTAAAAATAATAAATCTGTAGGAGGAAAAAATGCCACCTGGACTCGGTTGAAAAATTACTTGGTAAACAGGAAACGTGTCATTCAGTAGCCGAGAAATTATTTGCTCCTACACGCTTCACTGCCAAGGTTATCTCCAGTTGAAGCCAAATTGAGTGTGCATCATATTTTCGGTTCTGCAAATTGCACCACCATCAATAATTATGAATGATTAATTATTTTAATCGTGAAATGTCTGGCGCCAAAGCTGCGTCATCTTCTTGGAGATAAAACCTGGCCAAGATTCAGCGAAATTTTCAAAACATCGCCATTTAAAAGTCACAAAATAACCTGGTCGCAATAGTGACGCAAAAATAAATTCTTTGAAAAAGTTTATATCTCATCTTATTGGAATCTATTTTAATATTAATAATTCCGGTTAATGATAAAGTTTAAATAAGTTTATTTTTATGTGTTGTTTTACTCATTAGTTGGAATCAACTCAAAATTAATCCGGTTCGATAAAATATCGATAAGGATATTATGAGATAAGTAATGTAAAGATGCGGGACTTAAAGGTAAATAATCGTATTTGCTTGTAAATCTTTTCATATCACTGTTATCTATCAATCTATATATTTAAATTATTTCATGAATATTAAATTTTGCTTTTAATTAAAAATTCTTTTAGTTATTTTTAATTCATGGTGTAAAGAAATAATAATAATATGATACGGTTAATTTTTCAATTAAGAAATACTTTTTTTAATAGAACATGTACGGCATTGTCATCACTACGAATATGTCCTTCTCATATTTGATTATGTCTTAAATGATCTAATAAAACCTCATAAATTAAAACACTATTTATCTTCTTCGTTCTGAATAATCAACTTTAGCGAGTGGTTAAAAATAGCGATTCTTTGTATACCACATCATAACTATTCTATTTTTTACTGGAATATTATATCATCTTTTAGTTAATTTAACGAGTGGATTGTTGCCATGGTTACAACTGTTTATCATTACTTGAGCATTATCTGTTTAATAAATTTGAGAAGGGGTAAAAATGTTTGTAAAGATTATAACATTCTCAGATAGATTTATAGGGAAATAATAAAATTAACAAAAAATTGTGTTATTTTGTTGTAATACGAAAAGTATTTTTCGCGTATTACGTAAATTGATAACGTTGTTTAGAGAAATAAACTGATTGATGGAACTTAATAAAACCTAATTAATCAGTGTAATCTTTTAGTTATTTTTATTCTAAATATTCTCATCGGTTCTTTACAACACCTGTGTCTTATTAATTGTTTTCGTTGGTAAAAAATGAGTTCTATACTTAACATTTTTAAGTTATTTGTTTACTTTTGTGGAAGTCTCTCATGCAACTGTGAATCTCTTGCTTACCTCCTCTTCGATTTTAGGGTTATGTAGGGTATGTATTGTAGGGTTATGGACTTAAATGTATTTAATCATTATGTTTTAAATTTTTGAAGTGTATATATTTCCTTCGAGTTTTGAAGAAGATTTTTAAGACTGACTTCTACAGAGTAAAAATTTTAATATTTTTTAATTATAAGTTATAATCAGAGTATAATATATCCAAAATAAATAAGCAGTATGCTTTATCAGTTGGTGGTTTACTCGATTTTAGATAAATTTCCATGAATACTATCATTGTAATTGTTTTGATATTTACAAATTGATGTATGTTATTAGTACGTTTAACAAAATTGTATGCTTGAGCAACCTTTAGTAAACATAATTTTGTATTAAAATATTTCAATAGTCCTAATAAACAAACGTTTTGTAAATGTTAGAAATACAGTAAAGCTTCGCTAATTCGAATCAATTAAAACCAGGTTAATTCAAATTACGGCAGCATGCAGATTATTAAAGTCATATTTATAAATTTAGCGTACTAGACAATAACAATATCTGCTAAGCTTTAACTAAATACGCTTTTACTGGTTTCTTCACTTTTAAAATCGTTTGTCTCAGCGTTTTCATGAAGAGAACTGCCTAGTTTGCTGCAGCATAATACTGATTTTTTTTTAATTGTTGAATTGTCAGGTTCCTTATCACTGTCCTAAGATATTTGGCGCCCCATGGCTGGGTTGGACGAACGAAACGAGTGCGCACCTATTCATACAAAATTTAAAAAAAGATTCTAATTCTAGGTCTAGTGTTAGTTCAAGTTCTACTTCAATTCGAATATGCAGGGTTACTGCAACTCAATTTGTAAAGTTCTCTCTTTCAGAAACTATTCATTGCAGAGGCTATCGTTAAAAAAATGTCTTCAGATGCATGGCTAAACCCAATCCAACCCAAACCTGTATATTTAAATTGAAGTAAAACTAGAACTAACACTAGAACTAGAATCATTAGGGTTTAGCCGTCTCGAGAGATGTACAGCTAAATCCAAATGTTTATGGTTCTAGATCTAGAGTTAGATCTAATGATATAAAACTAAAACTAACACTAGACCTAGAAGTGCTAGTTCTAGATTTAGCCGTTTAGGTCTAGTATTAGTTCTAGTTTTACTTCAATTCAAATATACAGGGTAGTTAAATCACTTTGTAAAGTACTCTATTCTAGAAACTTTTCATGGTAAAGACCTTCGTTAAAAAATGTCTTCAGATGCACGGCTAAACACAACTCAACCTAACCCTCTATATTTGAACCAGAACCGTCCTAAGATATTCGTGCCCCAGGGCTGGGTTGGACGAATAAAATAAGTACTCTTCTTTTCATACAACATTTAATGCCAAAAAAGAAGTTCGCACTTCAGAGGGGATTTTGGGTATATGTATGACGGGAACACCATGCATTTCAATGCAAAAACAGACTAAGACTGTAGCCATAATAGCCCTTGGGTTTAGTATGGCCATATTTTTCTTCCGCATCTGACTATTCGAATACATTTCTCTAATACTTTGCGAATAAATTGCAAGGATTGGCAAACATTGGGAAGTCTTAACTCAGCAATTTTAATAGAAACCCCTCAGTGTTTTCAAAATATCGTCTTGTTCTATAGATAGAATGACGAATTTGTTAATTCTGATTAGCGAATCCTTTACAAATTCTGATCACAAGGACATAATGCAAATTTTCCATTTTCTAACATTGTTCGGATGACAAGGAAATTCGGATTTGCGACTATACGAATGAGCGAAGCTTTACTTTACTTTAGTTCAAATCTGTTTTTAAAGTCGTTTAGAAAATTTTTCTGACTTAATGTTATGACTTTTCAGTAGCATACTATGTTACGAAGACATAATATTGTCATGTGTAATATTAACGATTAAAGTTTGGAATTGTTTAGTTTTTGGTCAAAGCACATTAGAAATATTGCATCTAAAAAGACCGTAATGTGACTCTTTACTATTTATACTTACTATCTAAATCTTCCTCATTCACATTGGATGTCAACATAATCTTTCTGATAAATTATTTCTTTCCGTATCCAAATGTTTCGATGCCCAGAAATTTATATTTTCTTTCCTCGTGGATTTTATCATCAACTAAGCTTGCATCAGATCGGTGTCTTCGTGGTAGTCATAGATTTTGTTTTAGCCGCTGATGTTATCATGTTAAATTTATGGCTGTTTTATTAAACTTATACAGTAACATCTGCAGATCGTCCTCGTTCTCCACCACCAATGCAGCATCTTTCGCATAGCATAGGATTTTGACCTCCCTACTTCCCATTTTTTATACTTTTAGTTTGCGAATTTGCTTTATAATATTTATCTAGCAAGCTAAAATAGTCTATTTAGTGACATCGTCATATATTGTATTTATTTTAGTTTCTGAACATATATTTTCAATTGGTTTAATGTTATGCATGATCACCATTATTTGAACTCTTTTTCTGAGATTCATTTAATTCGTCTTTTATGATCCTTCTGATTAATTTTAGGTTATTTCAAAATACAAGTATCCTAAAACGATATTTGAAACTTTAGACATCAAAAATCTCATCTTTTCATCTCTTTTTATCGCAAACATATCGTGATTCTGAAATTGATTTATTTTCTTTTTTTGTTGGTTTATCTTGTACTAAAAAGTAATCAAATTAGTGTTCTTAATTATTATTGGCCTTGTTTATAAAACATTTTTTATCTCCAGGCTGTTTAAAAAAAACACATCGACAAGTGTGTTTCTGAATCAAGGTCAAGGCAATAACTTCATATATAGACTGTATTTTTTGTAATCTTTACTTCCTTTCGACTTTATTTTTAAATAAACAAATCTCTGTTATGAAAAATTATGGTCTATTGTCCAGTAATGTTTATTTCTTCAAAGAAACTTGCAGTGAAAAGAAGGATCGTGTTTATTTTTAGTTCTGGGTTTTTCAGTTAATCCCCTTTTCTTCGTTTATTTAGTTTTTTTAATCTATTTTTTTTTTGTTCTGTATCCAAAATCTGTGTCAAGACACATATTTGTCAGATTTCGTCACGGTTATCGTCCGAACGATAGACTTCGTTCGAAGACCACTTCGTTTTTTTTCTTTTTTTTTTATTCCTCTTTTGCGTCTTTCCTTTTTTTTCCGTTCCACTGACCCCCTCGACGACTTTTGGTCTTTCCTATAAAAGCGTAAAAGATCCGATCGCGCGCGATCCGTATAGAAGATGAACGGAAACCCAGATACTCACAAACCCGCAGAGGAACTGGGTTAAGAAGAACTACCGTAACCGATTCCTCGTTATTCCCAACAAGAGCTTGTGATCGTGACAACAAAACCAGTTTTCAATCTTGAATTCAAAATTCGTAGGATTAGACAAAAAATACATTTGGAAATTGTTGGATTTAGGTTGGTTTTTAAAGTTTATGGTCATAGAATTTCTTGGATAATAATAATAAACTTCGTTCGTTCTACTTGGTTGGTATTGTGTCCAAGGATGGAGTTAGTTTGCTTCCTGGTTCGGACGACAAGAAGGACGTAGAAACTTCTTGATCGGAAACGGAGCGTCTCTAATCGGTTCGCGCCGCGCTTTCCATTGTTTCCGATCACCGATTGTCATTTCGCGTTGCTCTCCCATTTTCTCTCTTCTCACTCTTTTGTTTAACGTTATCGAACGAAATAAACGATCGGAACGGATTAATAACCGCGCCCCGATTTTTACCCGGCTTTTAACGAGGGTAAAGTGAAATTTCCTTGAAATTTCTCTTCTTATTGCTTAGTTTCGGTTCGTTAAAAAATAAATGGTAATCGAGATGCGGCTTGGTTTACATATTTATTTTATTTTAAGAACGAGGAGTGGTATTTACACGTTCATTGTTTGTGCACCAACACAGATATCGATGAAATTCGATTTCCGCGAAGAGAAACTGTTATCTCTTGATGTCTGGATTCTTACCTCGGCTGTATTTTTCTTATTTACCTTATTGAATGTACAGTTATAAATGAAATACCAGTCATAAATTGGTTATCTTAAACCCCTTTTGAAATAGTGATTGTAAATATAAACTAATTCTCTTTATTTTTATTGGTATTGTACAAATTTGATTACATTTCCGAGAAGGTTGTTATAATAATTGTTTATAAGATGATATTGAAGCAAATAGTTTCTTCTTTACTAACTGAGGTTGATTTTTTTTATTTCAGTGATTAACAGTACATCAACCTTGTAGTGGTTCTGACTCTTCGGTCTTAGCAACACAAGCTCAGGATGTTCTGTTTGTTCCATCTACTAATATTCATATTGTAACGCCTTGGCAATAATGGACCTTATCTCCAGCAGCTTAGTGCGAAGATCTTTTCTTCTTAGTGATTAACATTGCATAAACCTGAGAAAGATGTCAGGTTGATCTTCTGACTTGAAATTGAGGTGCCCCGATTGTAAATGACCTCGGCTTTACTAACTGATTTACATAGTTACCCAAACCTTCAAAAAATAGAAGCCATTCAATCGATTAGTATTCCATTAATAATTATAACTTTGCCCAAGTTAAAGCAAACATATTCAGTATCAATATGATGATTGATATTGAAGCAAATAATTTCTTCTTTACTTATGTTGTACATCTTTTCATTTCAATGATTATCAGTACATCAACCTTGTAGTGGTCACCATATACTGACTCTTCGTTTTATCAACTCAAATTAAGGATGTTTTGTTTGTTGCGTCAACCTGAAATTAATATTTATACTGTAACGCGTCTGCAATAATGGATCATATCTCTAGTAGCTTCGTTCGATGATCTTATCTTGTTAGTGATTAACGTTACATCAACTTGATCATTATATTGTTACATCTCGACCTTTGCTTACTAAAATTGTAGATCCTCTGACTTGATATTGAGGTGCCTCGGTTACAAGTGACCTCGGCTTTACTAACTGATTTGCGTAGTTACTCAAATCATCAAAAAAATAGAAGTGATTCAATCAATTAGCATTCAATTTTCAATTTATTATTTTGCTGAGGTTAAAGCAAACACATTCACTTCTAATATGAAGATTGATATGGCAGAAGATTGATTTCTTCTTTACTAGCAGAGATTGTAGATCAGGGTGACGAGCCTATGACACGTATGCCAGCATGACACGCGAATAGATTTTGAATGACATACATCCACCGAGACAAGATCACTTTTGTCCTCGTTTATGAAAAGGGAGCTTATGTATCGTCAGTTTCTACTTATTCTTTTTTTTCTGTATTGGCCGGTGTTGAAGGACGTCAAAGTATTGTTTCAGATTAAAAAATGTTATCGTAGTTAATAACGTCAGTTGCTAGTTTTGGATTTCTAAATAAATAACACTGGACAAGTGTGTTTGTGAATGTGATCATGTTGGCCATTTTCTACTATTGATTGCGCAAGTGAAGAGCGATCTTGAGATTGAATTTGTATGCAAATAGTTAGTTATATGCAAACTCAAACAATTCATCGCTTTAACATTAGATCAAACGGTGAATGACGGTTTTGAAAAGAAGATCAGCCATGTAACTGTAGTGTTTACAGTTTTACAAGCAGTACCTAGTCTTTAATTGGTGTTATTTGAACTTTTGACGTGAACATTTTGTATACCAACAAAGCTTTAGGAATTTTGTAAAGTCTTCTTCAAGATTCTACATTTTGTCCAAAAAATACCATTTTTGTCAGCAGTTTTACAAACAGTATCAAGTGTTCCAGAGGTAATATTCAGTCTTCTGGAAATATTTCAAGTTTTCTAGCGCAATATCAGGTTTTCTGTAGCATTGCAAGTGTTTTGGAAATATTTTAAGTCTTCTGAAAGCAACATCAAGGCTTCTAGAAGCAGTACTGTCTTCTAGGGGTAGTATTTTTTGGAAGCAGTTCAAGCCTTCTGAAAGCATTTCAAGTAGTATCAAGTCTTCCCGAGGCAGTATCGACTGTTCTGGGAAGCAGTTCAAATTTTCGAAAGGTCGAAGAAGACAGTATCGAGTCTTTTGGAAGAAGTATCAAGTCTTTTAGAAGCAGTATCATGTTTTCTGGAAGTATTTCAAGACTTTTAGAAGCAGTATCAAGTTATATGGCAGAATTTCAAGACTTTTAAAAGCAAAATCAAGTCTTCCAAAGCCAGTATCAAGTTTTCCAAAAGCAGTATCGAGTCTTTTGGAAGCAATATCAAGTCTTGTGGAAACATTTCAAGTCTTCTGGAAGCAGTATCAAGTCTTGCAAAGGCAGTATCAAGTCTTCCAAAGGTGATATCGAGTCTTTTGGAAGCAGTATCACGTTTTCTGGAAGTACTTCAAGACTTTTAAAAGCAATGTCAAGTATTCCAAAGGCAGTATCAAGTCTTCCAATGGTAGTATCAAATCTTCTGAACGCAGTTAAAGTCTTTTAGCAGTAATATCAAGTCTTCTGAAAGCATTTCAAGGCTTATGGAAGCCGTATCATGTCTTGTGGAAACATTTCAAGTCTTCTGGAAGCCTAACAAGTCTATTGGAAGCAGTATTAATCGTCGAAGAAACGATAGGTGAAGTTAAATAATCTTCTTAATCCAAGAACGGGGTAACATCCATGTTTTTACCAAATAAGGTTTCAAGGTAGATATTGTAACTTGATATAATAGCTTGATATTGACAAACGTATGTTTTTTTTGTTTTAGAATGCATTTTCTCTTTGAAGTGGACTTTTTATTTCATTATGTATTTTCCTAACAAATAATATCTGTTTGTTTCATGTTTGTACGTACTCTTCTTTTTACTAACTATTTAGAAATCTTTTATATAAACTATAGGTTTTTGGTTTTCATTCTATGAAAGAGCGACACAAAGTCACACTGAATCGATGAAAAAGTGAAAATATTTTTCTTCACACATAACCTTCCTATTCATAGACCAGGTCGCATATGGTAATAAATTATAAAGTGCTTGTAATAAGAGGTCGGTTTAAATTATTTTGTCTCTCATTTTTGTCTTAAAATTTTTGTCTGAAACGGCATCATATTGTTTACAAAGAGTTTGAAATTTTGGCACGTCCAATTACAAAGGTTCGCCATCACTGTTGTAGATCTTTTCATTTCAATGATTATATATACATCATCATTATACAGTGATCATCACATACTGACTCTTTAGTCTTATCAACTCAAGTTGTGGATGCTTTGTTTGTTACATCAACCTGAGACTAAGTTCGAAGTACTAACTTAGTTGAAGATCTTTTTTTCTTAGTGATTAATATTACATCAACCTGAGAATGGTCATCAATTCGTTACGCTAAGTCTCTGCTTACTAAAATTGTAGATTTTTTCACTTGATATTCAAATGCCTCGGTTGCAAGTGACCTGGGCTTTACTAACTGAGTTTGTTTTGAGTTCACCTTTTAATTTATTGTATTACTTAGGTTCAAGCAAACACATTCAGATCTAATATAAAGTTATTTACCAGATAAAATATTGACCATAAAAGATTTAACATTTCTCACCTTTGAGATATTCTTCAAATTATTATATCAAGTAATAAGAAATAATTGTACCGAACTGGCGGAAATTTACTTATTCTGGAACGCTCGTTTGATGATCGTCACATTTTCTTTACGTTATTAAGACGACAGAAGATAAATAAGAAACCATTTGTTTCGAAGTTCAAGCACTCAATTTTAATATAATTATCATACAAAGTAGCGGAAATAATTGCAGGGAACAAAAACCACATAATGAATGCAATGGAAACTCTTATTTTACCGATGTCTTTTGACTTGATTAAAACTATGAAAACCTTTATTATTTGAACATTTTGAGATAATTAAAATAATTTACTCAATAATTTCTTAAGCGTTTGCGATGTCTTTTAATAACTGTTAACTGTTGACGACATGAATTTTAATAATTATTGTGTTGAAATATATAATTTATTCAGTGAATATGTTATTTTAGTAAAATTGTTGTATAAAATAAATTGGTTTGTCTTGTTCTTGTTTAAAGAGAAGTAAACACGATCGAATTGCGTGAATTACGAGTTGTACGGTCTGCTAATTAATCACCTGTTCTCCGTGGCCGGATTAACTCCTCCTTAAGACTATATCGAAAGAAGAGTGAAAGAGAGATAAAGTGTAGTCGTCGACCAGAAAGAGGTAAGAAGCGCGAATTGTAATGAGAGAAAGAGAAAAGGTTGCGGAGGAGGAGGAGGAGGTCGATTCTTTTTTTGCGTGAGGGCGCCAAAGTAGGCGATTAAGCGCAGATTAGCATACAGTGTCAGTCGTCCAGTAAACCGGATGCTGCGAATCTATTTTCGGACATGCCTTCAACCTCGGATTATTTTTTTTTGTTTTGGCTCCTACAGATTGTGATTTTGGGCTGTCCTTTTTTTTGGTAGATTGGAAATAGGTCTTAATTGTAGGTTGTCGCTGGTAGAGACGGAGGAGGACGACCTTTACCCGCGTATGGTAGCGACCTTCTGTGTGCCAACTCGCGACCTTCTTTATCTCTTCTTGATCTCTCGAGATGGTGGCGTGGTTCTGAATTGTTGTTACGTTAGTATGTAGGGTTTGTAGATGGGAATGTTCGTTGGAAGTCCTGATGATATGATATGTTCAGACGTGCATTTGGTTCTGTTGCTCTTGGTATCGTCAAGAGAGATCGTTCGCGACCTGGAGATGACGACTCCGTGGGACGGAAGGACGAAGAGGTCCTAAATGCCTGCAGAATGCGCGTCCGTAAAATCTAACGTTTCGCCCGTTTTTCGCTTACTTACTCTCATCGTTGTTGTTGTTTGTTGCAGAGATGGCAGAGGAGATGGTTCGTGCTGTACGACGACGGCGAGCTGAATTATTCAGTGGACGAACACGTAAGTCTAATAAAAGTCCTGTAAACTCGCAGATGCAATCTTCGGGAAGGCCGCTCGTAACGTTTTAGTATCTAGTTTTGGAATTTGTATTAACTTAAAATGACTATTTCCCCACCCCCTATTAAATATTAATCAAGCGGTATTTTGTTTAAAAGAGAAATCTAAATGTTCAATCTATTTCTACTCACGTTCATAGATTTCTTTTAGATATACGTGATAAAACTTGTATTTACATTGTTGAATTTGAAGATGGATTTAATACTGTTCGTGTAAGTATAGAAATATTTTGAAATTACGATTACGCCATGGTCCTAATTTGATTGAAAACGGTCCCTGTAGGAGTACGCCTTTTACCTCCTTCATATACGAATAATCGCTATGTACACTGCGAAAACGCGTGGGCGCACCATCGTGCACATTTTTAAATATGCACCAAACTATTATGCTCGTTTGGCCCGTTGCTTCAACGCCTTAATTAAACCTACGCCGCCATCTGCATGTCTTACAACATCAATTCATTCAAGGGCCTGGTTTCTATTACTACTTTCTCGTGCTTAAAAGATTTTGACAACATAGATACATGGATCAATTCTCACAGTGATTTAGACATTGACTTAAAAGACTCGTTATGGTTTAAACGTTTATAGACAACCATAATATTTGTTAACTGTGAAAAGGGAGGAAAAAGATACTTGCTCGGATTGGTGTGACAGGAAGTGATCGCGTGCGAGTATATCGGAAAAGAAAACGAAAACGCGAAACACATCAGGTTATTGACTCCTGCACTTGCGCTCCACGTATAATACTACTACGTTTACTCTCCTATGTCCTATGTTCGTCTCTTCACCTACGTACATACGTAGTACGTACGTGTATGTATATTTATATACGCGATCCGAGAGCTCTTCACTTCCTGCATCCACGTGTAGTAGTAGTAGACAAAAAGTGGTCTTCGATTCTCGTTCCCTTGGGGACGGAAAGACGAACGGCGACTTCTCAAGGGAACAAGCCTTGTAAGGACCATCTTGGAGAAAGTGAGAAGAGGTCGTCGCAAGGTTGCTTATCAAGAAAAAGATTACATTTTTTTTGTTTAACCATAAAATATAACGATTTAAATATGTGTTAAAAGGGAGTTTAAATTAGAAGCGTATTGAAATTTTATTTGTATTGGTATAGGTAGTTAGGTCGTGTTACCGCTTCGTAAGAATGACATGCAAATGGTGAAGGATCGCGTGTACGGTGCTCATGTAGGAATGGACACCGGGCAATTTAAAAATAATTAGCCGGTCCGGCTGTTTATTATTGGCAATTACACGACGAACGGAATGTGTATCATTCGTTTCTGCTCCTAATTACGCTAGGAGATTTAAATGGGGACATTTAAAATCATTCCCATCACCTGTATCCTTTTACCCCTGTATTGAAGTAGTTTCCTTACTTTTCAATACTTCAATATGTACAGAGTGTCGCCGAAATTCGTGTACAACGGAAGACCACAGATTATTTGGCTCAAAATATGTCGATTTAAGTTATGTTATTTATATCTAAAATTGCTTCGTTTTACCGCTAGAGGATTTCAAAGTTACTAAAAAATTCTTTTAATCATTTTTGAGATGTGTGGTTTAGTTGGAAACATAAAAATGATGGAAACGTGATGTATTGAGCAGTTATTACTCCATTTTTTTTTTCTAACCAGGCGATAATTACATAATTATAATTTTTGATAGCCCATTTAGTTCTAGAACTTTTTGCGTGTTATAAGATTTTGATTACATAAGTGATTTAGCCAGAAAGGTATTTTTAAATATCTACAAGCCTTATTTACGTGATTGAAATTATAAAATCAACATTTAATTCAATCACGTTGAAGTCAAAAGTTTACGCCTGTACAATTAATCAGGATCAATTGTGCAGGCAATTACAAAGAAAAATGGTCTTAAGATTTAATGTTAAGTAAAGAAGGCACAAGTAACTATTTACTGCTACAAAAAATGTTCAAATGGCCACCAAGTCTTATACACGGTATTTCTAAATTGATGCGAAAGAATTCAAGGGGTGATTTTCCAGCTAAAATTCAAACACCCTTCTTCTCTAAGTCACAGCCCTTTAAAGTTATTGTTTTTTATGGACAAACTATCCTTATTCAGAGAAAACGTTAAGAGACAAAAAAAAATGTGTAGTAAAATCCTTTATTTAAATCAGGTTTTCAAATATAAAAATGTAAACGCATTAGAATGTTCTGATTCAAAGTTTTGTTGGTGTCGATTTTTTTACCTTGTCGCACCTACATAACATTTTAGGGTTACTAAAATCATGGTGTCATTTTATTGGTAATAGTTATTTGCCAAATTTTATTTACTTTAATTCATTCAAACTGGATTTATAGAAAAAAAACAATTTTTATCTCCGAACTTGAGAGCAGTGACTTGGAAACAGAAAGGTTTTGAAAAAGTTATTTGTAAACACCCCCTTAATTTTCGCTGCAAAATCACCCCTTGAAATGTTTCGCATCAATTTAGAAACACCTGTGTATACAGTGTACAGGTTGGGCAAATTTTGGTGTTATTATAGGCTATCTCAGAAACTATAAGAGATACGAAAAAAGTAGGTGCCATGTCCCGATCTCTTTTTTCAAGAAATATTCAATCCCTCAAAGACAAAACCTCTATCTTCTTTTGTTTTTAAGTTATAGCCAAAAACTCATATTTTTGCCATTTCAAAAAATGCTCCTACTGCGTTTATTTTTGAAATTGAAGAAACGCGGTTAATACATTCTTAAGACACTTTTTTGAGTAGAATGTAAAGCCGTTAAAAAATTTTAAATAAAGTTGATAATTTTTGAGATATAACACAAAGTTGTGTTTTTTTTAAATACAACCAATAATTGATTATGGTGTTACTAAAAAGAGGTATCGCATGTATAGTGTTATTGCGGAAATTAAGCGTTATTTTTCAATTTTAAGATATTAAAGGATAATGATGAAAACTTTTTTATAGTAGGCGTGAAAAACGTCATATGCCACTTAGTTACTATGGTAACGAGAGTTTACTTGTCATTTCATTTATGATTGTTTCATTTTATTCATGATTTCGCCATAAGATGAGACAAGAGGTGCAATTTATGTATTCAAAATAACAGGAAACAATTTGAAAATTTGGTGTAATTTAACTAATAAATTTTATAGTTAATTTTCGGTTTAATGTTTGTTGCTCTACTGTAAAATTATTCTTATCTGTTAGGTCAAATTTTAGAGTAATAAAAAAACTAAATTAACACTAAGTAAAACAATAAAATTAACAGATTATTTTTTACAAATAAAGTGAAATATCTTCCCTATTTTTTAATACCTACACTCAGCAGCAGAAGTCTGCGTACAAAAAACTTGTAATACTTTAATTGAAAAAATAAGAGTCATAATCTAATGTGATAAACTTGATTTTTTTTTATTTTGTATATCAACTACATATAATTCTATTAACAAAATATGCTTCAACAAAACAGAAACAGTAGTTACAGAAAAAAATCAAAACTAAAAATTCTACAAATAACGGGTATGCAAAAATCTGCGTACAAGTCAGGACAGTATTTATAAAAAATTCATAAATGAGATCATTGTTTCTATATTAATATGAGGTCGGATAACCTTTACGTTTAATGACCTCCCTTAAACGTTTAGGCATGGAGTGCACTAATTTCTTCGTTTCGTCCGAACTGATTTTGGCCCATTCCTCAATCATAACATTTTTTAACGTTTCCTTCGACGTTATGTTGTGTTGCCGAATCCTGCGTTCCAGTAAATCCCAGAGGTGTTCGATGGGATTCAAGTCCGACGATTGTGGAGGTGTTTTAAGTTGCTTTGGGGTATTGTATAGTAGCCAAAGCTTAGTGGTGTAGGCGCAATGTTTGGGGTCATTATCTTGTTGAAAAAAGTATTCGGGCCCCAAGCCCAAGTTTTCGATGCTAGGCTTCAAATATTCTTTTAAAATGTCTATATACATTTTATGATGGTCCATTGTCGATGTTATGAAAACCAACCTTCCCACCCCTTTGGTGCACATACACCCCGAAACCATAACTCCACCACCTCCGTGTTTTACAGTCGCTTTCAAATTTTCGGGATTAAGGGCAGTATTAGGTTTTCTCCATACAAGTTGTTTACCCTTAATGCCGAAAATGCAAAATTTGCTCTCATCTGTAAAGAGAACTTTCTCCCAGAATTCAATGGGCTTGTCTAAGAGTTTTCCGACGATTGACACAAATGGCTTTTTTTTAACGTCCTTCTCACCGTATCTTTGCTGATAGTTTTATGAAATTCTTCTTGTACATTTTCTACTATTTTTTTTTGCCGTCAGCCTAGGTTCTTTTCTAACCTGCTGTACAATTTTTCGCTTCTCTCGGTTTGTTAAAAGGGGTGGTCTACCAGATCGCAGACGTGAGAGGCAACCTTCGGTGTCTTTATAATTATTAATTACTCTTTGAATGGAAGAGTGTGACCTGCCGACAGTTTCTCCTATTTTTCGAAAAGATTTTCCCTCTTTCCATAACTTTACAATAATTTTTCTCTCTCCCAATTCAATTTCCTTTCCTTTCGTGTCCATTCTAACTTTTAGCTTCTAAGCCTCTGCTAATATAATTGACACCGATTATCTTTTATTTAAATCGGAAAGCGTACATCGCCAACTACATATTTAAGTAAATAAGTATATTTTGGAGAAGGCGTCTTTATTTGTACGCAGATTTTTGCATACGCATTATTTGGAGAATTTTTAATTTTAATTTTTTTTTGTAACTAATATTTCTGTTTTATTGATGCATATTTTGTTAATAGAATTATATGTAGTTAATACACAAAATAAAAAAAAAATTGAAGTTTATCACATTAGATCATGACCCTTATTTTTCAGTTAAAGTGTTAGAAGTTTTTTGTACGCAGACTTCTGCTGCTAAGTGTATGTCTTACTAAACAATTTTAATCAATAAAAAGACATTAAAAGTCTAAAGACTCTAATATATTCTTTATTTAATTTGACCGTTTTATTTAAAGATAATGCGAAATTTATTAATTGGAAATCTCATGTTGAAAAAATTAGAATTAGAATTGAAAAATAACGCTTATTTTCCGTAATAACACCATACATGCGATACATCATTGGAAAGCTAAAAATGTGCTCTTTTTAGTAACATCATAATCAACTATTGGTTGTATTTAAAAAAACACAACTTTGTGTTATATCTCAAAAACTATCAAATTTTTTTAAAATTTTTCCATGGCGTTACATTCTACTCAAAAAACTGTCTTAAGAATGTATTAACCGCGTTTCTTCAATTTCAAAAATAAACGAAATAGGAACATTTTTTTGAAATGGCAAAAATACGACTTTTTGGCTATAACTTAAAAACAAAAGAAGGTAGAGATCTTGTCTTTGCGGTATTGAATATTTCTCGAAAAAAGAGATCGGGACATGGCACTTACTTTTTTAGTATCTCTTATAGTTTCCGAGATGCCCTATAATAATACCAAAATTTGCCCACCCTGTACATGCGTTAATTTTTAAAGCACTGTAGTAGTAACTAAAAATTAAGCAATTTTGTATACACAGGCTGATTCAAAATACCACTGGCAGACGTCTAAGATAGATAATACATAAAAAATTAAGATGAATAGTGTTAACATACATAAGTTCACAATGGCCTCCTTAACGAGATACAGGGCGTCCAGGATTCTTAAAATTATACATTGTCTGCAATAATAAAACCCTTGGTAAAAATTGTTTTCTATGCCATTGCTAATTTTGTCAAACACTTATTATTATTGACGTTATGAGAAGCTTAAACAAAGTGGATTAATAAATTTTTTGAAAACTTGTTTTTTTACCAAAGTTAAGAGTTATAAGAGAACAATCTTATAGACAATAGTTCACTTTTTACAAAATAATGCGCCTTTAACAAAATTTCCAGTGTAGTTGTACAATGTTTAATTATAAAGACCTTTTTACATCTTATATATTTTTTTTTATATCTTGGAAGCTTTTATGAACTGATATACAAGGTGGCAAATTACTATTTTTTCGTTAATAAATTATAAAATACTGCCATCTAGTGTTATTTACTAGATTAAGTTAGTCTAGTGTTATTTACTAGATGACTGTATTTGAAAATTTTATAAAAAAAGCTTGTTTTTAGCTTTATTCTGAAACAATGCAATAACGAATTTAATAGGCTAAAAATCAGGGATTATTTTCATTTAAAGAAACGAAAATTGTCATAATATCTCAATATCTAAAAGCAACAACAATTTTTCAACTACGTCATCAAATTCTCCATAAAAAAGAAAATTTCAAATGCTTGTAGCTCGGTTACGATAGCATTTTGGGCACAGTATTAAACATTTTTTACTTGAAATCACCCTAGTAGCACACTCCTAAGCTGGGGCAATCACGTCTTGGGACTCTGTACATTTTAACTATTCATCTTAATTTTTCATACATCACCTGCTCTAGAATTTTGTCAACAGTTTTATGAATGGCCCTATAGATCAGTTGAGTTAAATGATGATTTACATCACCTTTTTGATGTAAAGGTACTTGTAGTATTCCGCTGTACACGTCATTTCAGCACAGCCTGTATATAGGAGGTGTCTCAGCGAGACTGTTAACTAGATGTTTATGGATTTCTGGCCAAAATAAACATTTGAGGATTCAGATTTAAGTCGAATCATTTCTAATCGTTCTTTTCGCCTAAAACATTTTCAAATTTACAATAGTTTCGATTATACCAAAAGTGGCCACCTTCTTTATTTTTAAATAGAACATCCTATACGTTTTAACATATTTGAGAGTGTATATTTTCAAGTTTGTCTGATTTTTTGAAATAATGTTGAAAAATTGAAGCAATTTGTTTGCAAAATATTAAATAACTCTAAAACGGCTGAATTAAATTGCATAACGTTAATTTATTCACGAGTTTTAAAAATAAACAAATCCAAATATGTAAAAATATACGTTGTTAAATTACAAAAAAAGCAAAAAGATGGTGGCGACTTCTGGAATAATCGTAAGCTCTATAAATCTGACAATATTTTAATTAAAGAGCTTTTGTTGATACCTAAATCTAAATTCTCAAACTTCTATTTTGACCAAATACGTCTAATGAACGGTTTCGCTGAGACACTCCGTATATATGTGTATATATATATATATATATATATATATATATATATATCTAAGAAAGACAAGAATAAGAAAAAACATTCTTGTGTCCTTTCTTGGGGAAATTGAAAAACAAACGTGAACACAGATGAAAAACACCAAGTCCGTATAATTCATGGGCTTCTTAATGGCGAATAAGATTGCGCGCGCGTTACACGCATGTTTTATCGTGCCCCCGGTCCGTTCCAGAATTCCACTTAGTGCGTGTCTCTGTATAAGGAAAAGACGCGTTCGTACGGGAGTAATTATACGCGGGGCCTAGGAAGAGCTATGCAAGCATTATATTAATTTATGGGCGACTCTTTTACGGTTGAAATTAGTATGTAAGAGCCAGAGCCGCGTCGGCGCGTCGTAACTTTACTTTCCTGACCGTTTTCGAGGTCAACGCTTTTTACTATTATGTATTACACACATCGTCACGATATTAATTTTTTTTTGGTTTTGTAATTTCATAGCCAGATACCGTCCCTCAAGGTTCAGTCGACATGTCAAAAGTATTGGAGGTAACCGGAGCGGAACAAATAACTGGTCATCCTCATTCCCTAGCTTTGACAGGTCCTGATAGGGTGACATTTGTCAAAGCAGCCAGCAGGGAGGATGCAAGATGGTGGGCAGAGTTGCTGGCGGTTTTTCCGAGGCGGCATAAAAGAAACGCAACTTTTCCCGGCGGGAGAGCATCGCCGAGTTTACCCCAATTGGGGCGAAGTGCTTCTCCTCAACCCCCAAGACCCAGACATTTATCTTGTACCGGACCAAGTCCTCGTGCAAATTTTACAACACCTCCGTTAAAAGAGGAAAGAGAATCCCCATCGAAAGAAGACGCCTCAAGACCCGTTTGGCTTCCGGAACCAACTAATACTTTAACAATTGACACTACACCACCACCGAGAACAGGTAAAAAAAAATAATTTCTTGATAACCGTGTTGGATGTTGTAATCATGCTCGTTGTTGGCCGACCCGAACTTGAAAGATGACCCGTCGTAGGATGTAATCAGGGCTCGATATCTTCTCTTGGGTCGGAACGTGTGCACAAAACGAATAATAAAAGTATTGGCAATGATGGGTAGTCGGTCGCCGCGAGGGGGCGCCGTGAAAAAGGAGAGCGGGCGCGAGAGAGAATCGTCGAAGAAAGAAGGAAAAGACGACGTAAAGGGAATCAGTTACCGCGCGCCTGAGTAACCGATACCCACCCCTCGCGGAATCGCGAAATTACAGGTATTCGTTCGTTTGCGATGCGTGTCGGTTCCGACGGTTGCAATTTTCTCGGGTTCACTTTCAACCTGCGTCCGATGGAAATGATAGGAATGACGGCGCGATGAGATGGATGTGCGCGTCGGAAAACCAAGACTTCACGCAAAAGAAACGACATATCCTCGAACATATAATTAGGATTAGAAAATGGTTTATGATCTTTTCAAAGTTCTATCAGGAACAAATAAATTTCTTTAGGAAATCCTTTCAACCTCCGAAACTTTATTTCTTAAGTGCTTTTAAGAAAAGAAATATAAAAGAAATAATCCTATCTTTACTTCGACACAAAACAAATCACAAATGTAGTAAAATCTCGATATAACGGACGAATGTTTCTAGTTTTAGTTATTATTAAGCGTTAAACTGTTGAAGAGTTCTACTTTTTGTTCAATAAGATACACAGTAATTTAACGTTGAATAATAACTAAAAGTAGAACTAACAGTAGACCTACAACTATAAACATGAAGATTTAAGCGTGTCAAGGATCGAACGCCTAAAGTCGAATATTTGTAGTTCAAGTGAACCCATAGAACCCCAGTAGAACCCGTACGAGTCGTACGCTTAAGACGGCTAAACCCTAATTTTTGTAGTTCTAGGTCTAGTATTAGTTCTGATGCTAGGTTGGGTTGGGTTTGGTTCCGTCTTAAGAGACGTTGCGGCTACATCCACATGTTTCTAGTTCTAGGTCTAGTGTTAGCTTTAGTGTGGGTATTAGCCCTAATTTAGATGTTACTCGGTTTTAATGTTCTAGGTCTAGTGTTAGTTCTAATTTTAATCTTGTTTAACTCTACGTTTATTTAAATTTCTCTGGAGCTAAAAGTATAACTAAGACTAGACCTACAACCCAGCTTTAGAACTAACATTATACTGAAAGAAAAACATTCTGTAACGAAGATTATTAGTCTTGTTTCAAGCTTATCATATTCTTATACAGGGTGTATCAGGTATCAGTAGAGAGAATTTAACGGCTTATAGATGTCCTTTTTCTGAATAAAAAAAATATTAATACTACTACATTACTAACATAATGACTCATTGTTAATCCTTCTTAAGGTATGATACGACAAAGTTAAGTGTTCCTACATTTGAGTTATGTAACGTCTGCAATTTGACATATGAACGTCGTTTTTGAGAATTTTTTCAGTTTTTTTATATACGAATGAAAAAAGTCAAGTTTTAATAATAAACTGTCTATGTTAAAAACAAAGAAATTACAACACTAGAAACATATTTTACTCAAAAAAAACATATTTCACTTTCAAAGATATTCAGATTTTACCTTATACTTTCAAAGGCATTTTTACTTCATAAACACTAATTCGTAAATCTACAATTTTTCGCCTTGTCACTCTTCTTCATTTCATCATTGTACTCTAGAGATTTTTACGTAACTCCAAAAAAAATCCATCGTATTATTTAATTCTGGGCTTCTCACAGATCAATTTATAGGGTCGTGACGTTCAATCCAACGGTCGGGAATTATTCATTCAATCAATTACCTACATTTGTACTAAAATGTTTCATAAATGTGTGTCAATCGGCGATTAGGAAATTGCATAAAATATTGTTGTCTTGCAGTTTAAGCACTGAAATCCCATTAACCATATGGCAAAACCATACCAGTTTATTCATTGTAAGTATACAATAAATAAACTTTATTATATACAAACATTATTAAGAGGTTATGTTCAAAAATATTCAAGAAAATTTCAAATTGATGTTTCTGTGTCAAATTCAGAAAAATTAAAGCAATACATAAATAAGTAAAGTATGCTTAGTATATTTCATTTTCCGGTAGTATTCAAACTTGTGAGCCCTTTAACTTTATTGTATTATATTTTAAAAAGGCTGAAGAATGGAACATTGTTTTATAAGAACTTTTTATTCACAAAAAGGGGACCTATAATCTCTCATTTTTTTTCTACTCATACCTGATACACTCTGCATATCCACAAGATAACTATTTTGTTGAGTGAAGAAAAACTACATATTCTCAAAGCAAGTATATAAGTATTCTTGATGATCTAAGTATATGAATTATATTGAAACAAGAGTATCTTGATATTGCGTCAACAATCTCATTTTGTAATAAGTGTATTAATATCTTAAAACTAGAATATGTTGGTGTTGAATTAGCTATATTTAGCTAGAGATATAGTTTAGACAAATTTTGGATGATTTTTAATAACTTGATTTTAGACAATTATAGGCTATTAGACATGTTGTTGATGTTAATTGGCAGTATGGATTACAATTTTAACACGTTTATCAATTGAAGAATATTTCATTTTTTAATTATTAAAATAATTAATACGAATGTAAGCAAATTCTAGTAATCACTTTTTAGCTTTTTTATGTGTTAAATTTGACTTAACACTTACTTCTAGCATAAGAAGAGATTTCTTAAATCAAGAACAAAATATATTTCTTTAAAAGAACTTTTTCTTGTAACAATAATCTTGTGTGATTCTTCATTTCAGTATTATAAATTATTGACACAAGAATGAAAATGTTTGTGAAATTTTTTGAGAATATGTTATACTCCATTTGATAATACTTCTATTCTCAAAATAAGAAATATGTTTTTTTAATAGTACCTTATACTTGTTTCATAAAAATACATGCAAGAATGTTTTTTTTAAGTTAAGAATAATTTCCCTCGGTGTAGACCTAGAACTCGTCTCTTTACGGCTAAACGGCTAAACCCTAATGTTTCTAGTTTTAGGTCCAGTGTTAGTTCTGAAGCTAGGTTGGGATGGGTTCGGTTCCGTTTTAATAGATGTACATCTTGCACCCAAATGTACATCTGTTTCTAGTTTTTTAAGTGTAGTGTTCGCTGTAGGCGTTAGTGTTGTACATTGTACAACTAAAAATAGTTGTTATGTTGTAATTCTAGTTGTAATATGTGGTGTGCTATAACGTATCACAGGATAATTGGGCCATATTTCTTCGATGGAATTGTAAACCAACTGAAATATTTGGATAAGTTACAAAATTATTTTAATAAACTTGTTGAACTACCCTTAAATTTTATAGGATCAATGTACTTTCCTAACATGGTGGTTTCCATGGTTGCATATCATAAATCGAACTTTCAAAAATTAGTTAAAAACTTTTACATAAAAACGGGTAATAATTTCTATATTTAGAGTATAAAATTCATATGATTTAGTGGTTTGAACATATCCGATGCATTAGTTATGCTGAGTTAAGTTTGAAAATTCAGTAATAATTTATTTATTAGGTAAAGCTGCATTGGTTAAAATTATTTTCAGCTATATAGGGTGTTTCATTATTTCAGGGCCGTACACATCTCAATTTTTTTTAATGGAAACCTATATAGGGTCATGGCATAGTACGTCAGGCATCCATAACTCCTATACCCAATAAATTAGAAATTTCTTTCAAACGCAGAGTTATATTGTATATACGAGTGTATTTCTGGAAAATATTTTCGCATATACGGGTAGGTCCAAAAAAGTGTGACAACACAAAATGATTTTTTTAATGAAACAAATGCTATAACTGCATATCTTGGTTTAAAATTTTAAGTGCAAGGTTATAAAATTTTTGAAAATGTATGTAGTCACTTAAAATTCGTTATAAGCTGTTATTAAATATTGAAGATTGCACTTTGGCATATCAATAAACAAAACTTGGGTCTTTCGATCACCACTAATTCTATTGAATAATCTTATATAGGCTGGTGACCAGAACCGGTTAATTTACGCTATATTTTGGGGATCACAACTTAGTTATCTTAAACGTATAATTAAAATAATTTTTTAATAATAATTTTTAATATTTTAAAATAATCATTTTAAATTACAACCTTTCATTTTTGTTAAGCATATGGTACATCTAACACGTGTACTTTTAGACTATTTCAAAAATGTTAGCATAAATCTGATTTTTTCTCAAGAAATGAGATACGAAAAAGACAATAATAAACAAATGCAAGTAAGTTTAGTTTGTAAAAGATGAAAAAGTTTACATCTGTGCACAGACAATAGCATTAAAATAATAATTTTTCGAAAATTCTATTTAAATATCTTGTAAAAATCATAATGAGGAGGTGCGATATCGTGCTGAGATCATATTCTTTGTCAGATGTCTAGTGAAACATCTTCTAAAAGTGTTGGCAATTGATTTTCTAAGAAATTCAAAAAGCTTCACTTTTAATGATTGCCTTGAAAAAAATGCGGCCGATTAAATAAGCCCGCCCAGACGTTTACCATCGATGTCAGAGGGCTATTTTTTGTATAAAATTAGTGTTGATCGTATTGTAATAATGAAGATTAGGGATGTTAACGCGCTGTCTTACGAAACATGGCTTATCCGCTGAATAAAAGAATCAAAAAAATTATACTCGTCTTAACTTTTTTCTGATACGCTTTCCGAAAATTCTAGTATTTTTTGAACTGAATATGCACAGATGTACACTTTTTCATCTTTTACGAAATAAACTTGCTTTTGTTTAAAATTATATTTTTCATAGCTCATTTCTTGTAAAAAAAATCATGGTTATATCGATATTTTTAAAACAGTCTAATTATCTGAAAAAGTACGCATGTTAAATTCAACATTCCATAAATTAACCAGTTCTGGTTACCACCTTGTATAATATGATCCAATAGTATTAGTGGTGTTCGAAAGACCCAAACTTTGTTTATCGATGCGTCAAATTGTCACAAATTTTAAGTAAATAAAAATATTTTATAAATTTTCAAAAATTTTCACAAAATGGTTAATGACATGACAACCTTACACACAAAATTCGAAAACAAGGTATGCAGTTATAACATTTAAGACATCTAATCGGTATATGTAAAAAAATATAGGGTGTTCCATTAAAAAAAAATACATTTTGTGTTGACACATTTTTTTGGACCAGTCTGCGTTCGAAAGAAATTCCAAACTTAATTGGTATAGGAGCTATATCTTTTTATTCACTAACATTTATTTTATTTTCAATAGTAAAGCCACAATATATATAGCCACTTGTATTATTCTTGTAGGTACGTCCTCCTTACATTGAAATTTTCCAATAACAAAAATTCAATAAAATTGAAAATAGTCTTCAAGTAATTTTTTTAATGATGATTTATGGTTTGTTTTGAAATGGATGATGATAGAGGTGGCGACCACAACGAAAAACCAAAAAGAAAGTAGGAGGGTTTGGATTTTTCGAAATTGTCCTGTCTTCTCTACCTCGACTGTAATCACAGATAATAACAAAATAGGTTCTCCTAGCGAACGGCGAGCCTTTTGCTCGAGGTACTTTCCAATTGGACCCGGTCGGGGAGGCCGTCATGCATAAAATCTAGTTTACCTGACCCGTCCCGATGACAAAAACTTCCTTCGGCCACTTTTTCGCTATAATCAATCCTATTTAAAAGGATTATCTATCGTGAAAATCCGATTGTTCTAATAACCTGAACTGTCGCGGAAGGTTTTCGCTCGCGGTCGATATCATCGCGTATAAACGATCGTGTCACTCCGGTTTCTCCGCGGAACCAAAACGGCGTAAAAATAATAAAAAAAATCGATAGAAACTGGCAACTATTCCCCGGACAACTTTCCTTCATGTCAGAGATTGTCGAGTAGATAGAGTTAGAATGTTGTACGTAATGCAACTATTATATTTTATGTGAAGATCTATAAAGATATATCCGTACGTATTGAAACTCTCTGCTATTTCACTTTTTAACCACCGTACGTTACGTTTAAATTGCTTATATGAAGATTTCTAGTTCCTAGTTGAACGTATTTCAATGTAAACTGTGAAATTATGCAAAGTAATCGCAAATATATGTATGTATGACCACGCACGCGTTTTCTTGCGGTAATTCGACCCCCTTTTTTCCTGTTAATAATTATAACTGCCAAAAATTACAGTTACGAGAGTTACATAAAAACTTCTCCTACTTTCCGCCAATCGACTTTTATTATTATTATGACACATTTTCTTTGGCGCACGTATAAGAGAAGAACGGGGTCAACGGCGCGAATCCGACCATTAATAATAATCTTTATGAAAATTCGGTCGAATACACCTGTGATATCGCCAGATACAATTAAAGCCTAACCAATTGGATGTATTTATGAGGAACGGCTTGGCGCGGTGCGTCTTCTTTCCCCCCAATAAATACGTGATGCAAATCTCTGCCGAAACGAAATATTACGCCTTCAGGCCACGAATGGGATAGATACCATCGTAAGCTGTTAATTGGTCTTGCCAATCCAACACGAGCACCATGTTAATAAAATATCACATTTAAAAATATTGAGTATTTTTTTGTTTCATTCAATTTTCTTGGTTTCATTATAGATTATGTGGTTACATCTGGTTCACCACCAACCAGAGATAAACTAAGGTGCGAAGAAAAAGCTAAAACGAGAAGGGACTGGAGACATGAAAGGTTACGAGATATTGCGACTGCTCTTACAGATCGTTCACCCGAATCTAGTTTAGCTTTACCAGCCGAAGGTTTATTAAATCTTAAAAAGGTAAAGTCACTTTTATAATAGCTTCCTTATAATTAAGTCATAAATTAATGTAAAGAAATTTAACTGAAAATCTTAATATATGGAAATGACGAGAATTTAATTAAAAAAATAATTAAATTACTCCTGATTTTATTTTATTTATTGCCATAACATTTATTTTTATTGTGGTAAAATTGGTAGCACGAGATTAGCTTTAATTAATTAACATAAAATAATTTACGACTGCTAAGTTATTATTATTTAAAGACATTTTTTACTTAATTTGTATTCACATATTTTGCGAAGTATATCATTACAAATTGCGCATTACGATCTTTAGAAAATTATCACGGCCTGTTCTAAATGCAAATTTAATTGAAAGCACGGTTCAATTTCTATAATCTAATTACTTTCAATCTAATTCTATAATCTCTTTTATGCTTGTATAATCTAAGTCCGCGTATCAATTCTGGGCTCTAAAAATGATATTGAAAATTGGCCATGCCTCATATAAATAATGAAATAAAATTAGTCCCGAAATATAGATTATTAATTTAAAGTAATTACCTCTTAATCTACCTTATTCAAAGTTAATCTCCATACTTAAATATGAAATTGAATCCATTCATACTGAA
Source organism: Onthophagus sagittarius (assembly GCA_036711965.1). Lineage (NCBI taxonomy): Eukaryota > Metazoa > Arthropoda > Insecta > Coleoptera > Scarabaeidae > Onthophagus > Onthophagus sagittarius. The sequence goes on from JASERS010000004.1 coordinate 41,114,502, forward strand.
ATAAGATAATCTATCTTTATTTGTATCGCACGTATATAAATTAGCTGCAGTTTATGTTAGTTTATCTCATTGCTTCTCATAATCCAAGATCAAGATCTGTCAGTCTTCTAATTTTAGCATGTTTTTTTATAAATTTAAATTTTTCATGCTTTTTTTTTGAGTTTGCGTAAATACAAATTTTTCGCAAAACAACATTGAAAAAATCAATTCGATTTCATCATGTTTTCATACCCAGCTTAACTACCTACTCTTGAATCAAATCCATATCGAAATCATACAACCCAACTCAACGTATCTATTATATACATGTACTTTATGTCTTTGCTTCTTATAATTCATTATCAAGATTTATCAGTGTTCTAATTCTAGTATGCTTCTTATAATTTTGAACTTTTCATGCCTAATCTTTTTTAAGTATGCGGAAATAAATATCTGTCACGAAACAACCTTGAGATCCTTAAAATCTGGTTGAAAAACATCAACCAGATTTTATTATCTTCATCATACCTACCTTAACTAATCGCTCTTGAACCAAAGACTGAAATCATAAAATTCAACTCATCGCTTCTGTATCTTAAATCATAATACATGATCTATCAGACTCTTATCTATCTTAATTCTAGCTTGTTTCTTATAATTTTGAACTTTTTATGCTTTATTTTTTTTAAAGTATACGTAAGTAAAGATCTGTCATGAAACAACCTTGAAAAGCATCAATCAAATTTCATCAAATTTTCCTACCTAACCTAACTAATCACTCTTGAACCAAACCCATACTGAAATCATAAAATCCAACTCATCGCTTTTATATCCTAAACCATAATACATGATCAAAATCTATCAGACTTCTAATTCCAGCGGATTGAGTATGCGTAAGTAAAGTTCTGTCGCAAAACAACATTGGAAACATCAATCAGATTCTGTTATCTTTATCATACCCAACTTAACTAATCACTCCTGAACCAAGCCGATACCAAAATCAAACAACCTAACTTAACGCATTTGTATCCTAATACACTTCGACATCGTCCTAAGTTGGTTAAAGAGTGCAAATTTTTTTGAAATGGTTTTACATGTCTAAACATCAATGAAATAAAATCTTAAACAAAATCTTATAATACATTAATAAAAACATGAACATATTGCAGGCATCTTAACAAAAAACGGGAGTTCCTATTTAAGAATGTTCACTTTTGAGTTGATTTTTTTGTACAAGTAGTACATTTCAGTTTTATCTAGGATGTCCAATCTCAGTATTTGACCCCGGGAATTCATGAAAGAAATGATAGATCTGATAGTTCCAGGATGTTAAAAGTCAAAGAAATGAGTCTTGTGGAGACATTTTAAATCTTCCTTAGATAATATCAAGTCTATTAGAAACATTTCAAATCTTTTAGAAGTAGTATCAAGCCTTATAAAAACATTTCAAGTTTTTTGGAAGCAATGTCAAGTATTCTAGAAGCAGTATCAACTCTTCTGAAAGCATTTCAGATCTTCCAGAATCATTGTAAATCGGCTAGAAGTATTTGAAATCTTCTGCTGCAGCAGTAAATCCTCTGGCAGAGGCAATATCGAGTCTTATGGAAGCATTTTAAATCTTCTAGACGTAGTATCAAGTTTTTTGGAAACGTTTCAGGCCTTCTGGAAGCTTTATTAAGTCTTCCGGAGACAATATTAAATCTTTTTGAAGCATTTTAAATATTCTAGAAGTAGCTTTAATTCTTTCGGAAGCATTTTAAAACTTTTATAAGTAGTATCGAGTTTTTTAAAAGTAGTGTCAAGTCTTCTAAAACCATTTCAAGCAGTACTAAGTCTTACAGAGGCAGCTTCGTGTCTCCTGGAAGCATTTTAAAACTTCTAGAAGTAGCTTCAAGTCTTCTGGATTTGAAATCTTCTGAAGTTGTATCAAGTCTTATGAAAATATTTCAAGTTTTTAGAAGCAATATCAAGTATTCTAGAAGCAGTAACAAGTCTTCTGAAACCATTGCAAATGGTTTAACAGCATTTCAATCTTCATTTGGCAGTTGTAAATTCTCTGGAATCAGTTCAAGTCTTTTGGAACCAATATCAAGTCTTCTGGAAACAGCATCAAGTCTTCTGGAAGTTTTTCAAGTATTCTAGAGGCAGTATCAAGTCTCCTTGAAGCATTTTAAGTCTTCTGGAACCATTATAAATCGTTTAAAAACAATTCAAATCTTCTTCTGGCTTAAGTAAATCCTCTGGCAGCAGTTCAAGTCTTCTGGAATCAGTATCAAGTCTTATAGAAGCAGTATCGAGTCTTATGAAAGCATATTAAATCATCTAGAAGTAGTAGCAAGTATTCTGGAAACATTTCAAGTTTTCTGGAAGCAATATTAAGACTTCCAGAGACAATATCGTATCTTTTAAAAGCAATTTAAATATTCTAGAAATAGCTTTAAGTCTTCTGGAAGATTTACAATGGTTCCAGAAGACTTGAACTGCTTCCAAAATATTTAAAATGCTTCCAACGGATCCGATATTGTCTGTGGAAGACTTATTGTTTCTTGAAATGTTTCTAGAAAACTTACTACTGCTAGACACTACTTTTAGAAGTAGTATCGAGTCTTTTAAAAGTAGTATCAAGTCTTCTAGAATCATTTCAAATCTTCTGGAATCACTTTCAAATCTTCTAGAAGCAGTATTAAGTCTTACAGGGGCAGTATCGGGTCTTTTGGGAGCATTTTACAACTTCTAGAAGTAGCTTCGAGTCTTCTGGATTTCAAATCTTCTAGAAGTAGTATAAAGTTTTTTGAAAACATTTTAAGTCTTTTGAAAGCAATATCAACTATTCTAGAAGCAGTAACAAGTCTTCTGGAACCAGCTCAAATCTTTTGGAACTAGTATCAAATTTTTTGGAAACATTTCAAATCTTCTGGAAGTAATATTTAGTCTTCCAAAGGCAATATCGAATTTTTTGGAAGTATTTTAAATATTCTAGAAGCAATGAGCTCAATATTAATAATAGTAAGTTCAGTATTAAGTCTTACAGAGGTAGTATCGCGTTTCCGGGAAACACTTTAAAACTTCTAGAAGTAGTATCAAGTCTTCTGGAAACAGTATCAAGTTTTCTAAAAACAGTATCAAGTCTTCTAGAAGCATTTCAAGCCTTCTAAACATAGTATCAAGTCTTCTAAAACCATTTCAAGTCTTCTGGAAGTAGTATCAAGCCTTTCTTCAAAATACATCCAATAAAAACGGTCGCAGCTGATAATAACTAAGATAATTGCACTTGTGGTTTTATGATATTTTCAATTCTATCCTCTAGGGAGTCTAGGGGACAAACGAAAGATGCACTTAGAGATTTTTGACAGTGAAATTTATTATAAAAAATAAAATCATGACATGTAGCTACATTTTTCTAACACAACAGGATTTTGTTGATCATCGTACGTGCAAGTCGTCGTAAGTCATGACGTCGTAATTCCAGGTCTAGTTGTATCTCTTTGCTTCTCATAATCCAGAATCAAGGTCTATCAGTCTTCTAATTTCAGAATGTTTCTTATAATTTTAAAATTGTTTATCCATCTTTTTTAAGTATGCGTCCATAAAGCTTGGGCTGTTAGTCGCAAAACAACTTTAAAAAACATGAATTAGATTTTATCATCTTTTTATACCCAACCTAACTAATTACTCCTAAACTAAACCCATACAAAAATCATACAACCCAACTCCAAGGCAACTGTATTCTAAGCCAATACATCTAGAATACAAAATTAAATTATTTAAAACTGCTTGCAATCGCAAATAATTTAAGCTTAACTTTAATTTGTTGTCCAAAAATCTCAAAACATTTTCAATGAGTTGAATAACTGATGGTTTATTTCACATCAAATCAAACACCACAATTAGAAGATTCTGGTTAATTTCCAAAATTGCATTCATAATGTGCTCGCAATACAAGTTAAGCAAAGTAATATCCAAACAAAAAAATACGGCGCTGTTTATGAAAAAAGTTCCTTTTTTTACACAAAAAACATTTACACCAAAACGTTTGTTACTAGTTAATAATAGTGTAAAGAGAGTTGTTCAAAAGAAGATCTTGAAGGTCTAAAGCATTGTACACTTCCAAGCACGATTCCTTCCGATTCTTACGACAATAAAATCTAAATCACACCCTTCCTGCAATACCGGAAATTATCTTTAATTTCTACATAAACAAAAGTTCTTTAATAAGAAAAAAAGATATATTCTTTAATCTATTTATTTGGAAATTAGATTTGTTATTTAAAATTAATTTCTAATATATTTTTTTCCTAAAGGGTTGGCTTTGGTATAAAGAAAAAGGAACCGATAATGAATGGTTAAGACGTTGGTGGGTTCTTTGCGGACCAACTCTAATAGCTTATTGCGACCAAGACGAACAAGGCACTCCAGAACTGACAATAGAACTTTCATCTGTAACCGATTGCACGGAAGTCCTGACAGACACTCGTTACGGTTTTCAAATACAATGGAGCGGCCACACACTAATTTTAGCAGCAGTAACATCCGGGATACGATCGAATTGGTTACAATCGTTAAAAAAGGCTACTCCAATGACTTTATCGGTTGAAAGTCCCGTCTCAACACCTGCAACTCCCCGCTCTGCGTTGTTTTCTAGTGATGAAGAGTATCGGACGGCTTCCGAAGGCGGAAGAAGGGATTCCGGCGACTGGGGCGATTTACCACCAAGTCCGCCGTTAAGTAGAACAGCGTTAGCTAAAGTTAAAGAACGTACGAGAATTAGGCCAAAATTACCAAGAAGTCAAAGCAGGCAAAGTACGATTGACAGTGTATCTACAGACGAATTAGACGGATTTAAAGAACCTGACGAAGTTGATTATAAAAATATGATTAATAAGCAAACAGTCGAAGTAGATGGGTTAAGAAAACAACTTTCGAACGCTTTGAGTGAAATTCAGCATTTAGAATCGGAATTAACGAGGTATAAAAAAATCCAAATGGAATCAGTGGTGAGGGAAAAGCAAGAAAAAGAAATAATTCAAAACTTAGAAAAATCCGAACGGGAATTAAACCAAAAATTAAATCAATTAGAAGAAAGACATCTCAAAGAACAAAACGGTTTGCACAACCGTTTAATAGAAATCGAATCAATTGCAACAGAAAACGAAGAAAAATATTTATACACATCAAAAGAATTGCAAACAAATCAAAAATTAGTATGCTCGTTGCAAGAAGAATTAAAATTATTAAACGATCGTCACACAAAAAATCGGCAAGAAAATGATAAGTTATACAAAAAATTACAAGAATTGGAATGCAAACCTCACACAAGAAGAAAACGACTCGACTCGCTCACCGATTTGACCGACATCAATTTGGATATGGACCTAGACAATTTGAACCATAACGAATTAATCGAACAATGTCTCGATCTTCGCAGCAGGTTCGAAAAGGCCGTCGTCGAAATACGAGTCTTAAAAAGAGAACTCCGAGAATCCCACGTTAAATACGATCATCTCGAATTGCAAAATATGGGTCTCAAAAAAAGTATTGAAATGGCGGAACAAGAAGCTCAGGCACAATCAGCTTTAATGGCCGATAGAGTGCAAGATTTAACGGCCAAATTAGCCACAGTTGAAAGACAAGCCAGAACGTTAAAGTCAAAACTTCAAGATTCTAGAGAAAAGCGAAGATCGCTGTCGTTAAAAGGGCGCGAAAACTTTTCGATAAATAAAGAAGTCGAGGATAAAATAACCGAACTTGAAGCAAAAATCATGACAATAGAACGCGATAAGTGGCGTAGAAAACATCGCCGTGAGCGTAGTAGCGAAAGGGGATCGCCAATTGATGATCGTTCTTTACGCAGAATTCGTAGAAAATCGCTGGATAGCGCAACATCTTCGGAACCGATGAAGCTTCTAATGCGATTAAGTAACTTGGAAGGGAAAGTGTCGGGTGTAACCACTTCTAATGAAAGTATAAATACGTCTTCTGGTGTGTTTGGACAAAGTGAGAAGCCAGATGATAAAAATTTATGTTGCGAAAGTATTATTACGGCGGCAAATGAAAAATTAAACGATTGTAAAAACGTTTTGGGCTCGGTAAAATTAAGTGGTGGTGAAAAATTAATGAATTTAGAAACTAATTTATGTGAATTGGGTGAAATTTTGGGTAGGACAATTAACGAAAATGAATTTAACGTTGTGAAATTATCCGCTGGAAGTGTTGTTAAACAATTAGAGTGTCTATTAAGAGAGAAATTAAGAAGCTTGTACGAAAAAAGAAGAATCCTTCAAGAATCCAATGAACTAAACGATCAAGCAAGAATGGAATTATTAGCCGAAAAATTAGCTTACGAAAATTTGATTATCGAGCGTATTCAACAAGCTGTACAAATGTCGACTTTAGATGATAATTACTCCGAAAGACTGTTAAATAAAGAAGCTATCGAAACGACGAATTTATTGCATAGTTTAAGATCAAAGTTAAACGGAAGTGGCAAAAAACAACCTCCAATTTACAAAACAAGCATGGATTATTTAACTAAAGTTTTAACAAGAAGGTTATTAATAACCCAACATAAATATCATTTTACACGAACAAATAAAATCTCCCACTTCAATCAATTTATCAAGCTATTAGAAGAAGAACAATCTAAAATAAATAATTTATTAAATAATTACAAATCAAATAAATTACCTCAACTCTCTGAAGCGTTGGCAATTGAAACCATTAATCTAGCCACAGATCAAACGTGTCACATTAAATCTTTCGATAAAGATTTAATAAATGACATGTGGAAAGCGGCTAAAGAAATTGTCAATACGGAATTAATTCAATCGGAAATTAACCATACTTTAATGCGAACCGCTCAATTGTATGAAGAACAATCAAGCTCAGACCAAAGCAATTTCTTTAGTTTTTACGCATACGAAAGAGCGGCGTTGGAATTATGGTCCGATTCCGTTGAAAGTAGACTCCGAGTCGAAATGGACAAAAACATCGAAGAACTCACAGAAAACTACAAACAAAGCCTACAAAAATTGCAAAGGCAAAATTGGCGAAGAAGGTTAGAATCGGAACGATCAACCATCAACGTAAACACCTTACTAAACGAATACGCCGACATCATCGCGCACAAATCGCTTATCGACGCGAGAATTTCCGTTTTAAAATCAGAATTTTCTTTTCAAAACGAAAATCATCACGCGGGCAACGCCGTCCAAGTAAATCTAATTGAATATTTACAAAACGATAAAGCATTCGATTTTGGCGAGGAATCCAACATCAACTCCGTTGAAAGTTTAGAAGCCGAATTTCGGTGTTTATTCCAACAATATTCAATGGAATGTTCGGATTCTTTGGCTAGAATGGATTTGATGGACGCTAGGAGTGCGCTACAAGATTTGTCGAAAGAAGTATTCGAATTAGCTTGTTTCTGCAGCTGCGGGAAGTACGAGGAAAAAATCGAAATCTATAACATTCAAGACGTTTGTAGGAAATGTGTTGAATTAAGAGGACGATTAAATGAAATCAAACAAGTTATTTATGAAATTAAACGTACTAGAAGGTAAGTGTGTTTTAAGTTAATTTGTATTTTTTGGTTTAAATTTTTTTTATCATACCGGATGGGGCACTTAAATTCTTTTATTGATCCAAAAAGTTTCAGATATAATTTTTTTCATGTAAAGAGGGAAATATTTTTAATATTTTATTTTTTCAATTATGCAGTAATTTTTTAAATGAAGATTATTTTCATACTCCATTATTAACATGAAGTAAACTTGAAATATTAAGAGGGACATAATATATAGTAGTTGTTTTAGTATCTATATTTAATATCCAATTGTTTTGATATATGTACGGCTGAACCCGCATCTTTCTAGATCTAGAGTCAGATCTAATGATATAAAACTAGAACTAACACTAGACCCACTAGACCTAGAAGTGAAATGTTTTGAAATGTGAAAAGTCTTCAGACGCACGACTAAGCCCGAATCTTTCCATTTCTAGGTCTAGTGTTAGTTTTAGTTTTACTTAAATTGAAACATACTCGGTTGCCAAATCAGTTTATGAAGTACTCTACTTCAGAAACTCTTGACACAATGTCAGACAATAATTGTTTGCCTATTACTGTCTACTTTTTTAATGATTGGATCATGTCAAAGAAAAGGACAATTAAAAAAAAATATTCAAATGTTTGCAAAAGTCTCAACACTGCCTCTGGAAGACTTGATACCTCTTTCAAAAGATTTTAAATGCTTTCAAAAAGCTTGAATTGCTTCCAGATGGCTTGAACTGCTTCCGGAATACTCGATACTGCTTCTGGAAGACTTAATACTGTTTCTTAAAGACTTGAAATGCTTTCAAGAACGGTTGAACTGCATCCAAAAGTATTAAACTGCTTTTAAAAGATTTGACATTACTTCCAGAAGTCTTAAAATATTTTCAGAAGTCTTACAATGCTTTCAAAAGACCTGATGTTGCTTCTAGATGACCAGATACTGCTTCCAGAAGACTTGAAATGCGTCCAGAAGGCTCAATACAGCCTCTGGAAGAGTTGATATTGATTCTAAGAGATTTGACATTGTGTCCAAAAGACTGCAAATGCTTCCAGAAGACTTGAACCGTTTCCAGAAAGATTTGATTTTGCTTCTGGAAAACTAGATATTATTTCCAAAAGCTTTGAAATGTGTTCAGAAGACTTACTATGCTTCCAGAAGATTTCATACTGCTTTTAGAAGACTAGATATACTTTCAGAGGACTTGATACTGCTTCTAGATGACTTGCAATGTTTCCAAAAGACTTGATACTGCTTGTAGAAAACTTGAAATGCTTCTGGAACACTTGATATTGCCGCTGGAAGACTTAAAACGCTTCCAGAAGATATGATACTACTTCTAGAAGAGTTAAAATGTTGCCAGAAGTGTTGATATTGCTTGTAGGAAACTTGAAATGCTTCTAGAATACTTGATATTGCCGCCGGAAGATTTAAAACGCTTCCAGAAGATATGATACTACTTGTAGACGAGTTGAAATGTTGCCAAAAGAGTTGATACTGCTTATAGAAGTAATAACATTCCAAAATACCAAGTACCGTTGAGAAAATGCAACGTCTTTGTGTCGCAAGTTCAAAAGTTCTTCAAATTAAAGACTAATGTGGTTGCAAACGGTTTTTTATATTGATTATTGTAAGTCATTGGCCATTGGCATTTGGCGGTTTTTCAATTCACATGCCAAATGATGTGATGTGACAAAAAATAACACAAGTGACATTTCTACCATTCAGTCGTACCATAAGAATCTACAAAGAAATTAACTTCATACATATGAAGAACACCTCATGCTACTTCCAAAAGACATGAAATGTATCCAGAAGACCTTTTATGCATTCAGAATACCTGAAATGCTTTTAGAAGACTTAATAATGCTTCTACGAATCTTGATACTGCTTCCAGAAGACTTGAAATGCGTACAGAAGGCTCAATACAGAATCTGGAAGAGTTGATACTGTTTAAAATGCCTCCAGAAGACTTAAACTGCTTCCAGATGGCTTGAGCTGCTTCTAGAAGACATGACACTGCGCCTTGAATTCTTGATACTGCTTTTAAAAGATTTGACATTGTTTCCAAAAGACTGCAAATGCTTCCAGAAAGTTTGAACTGCTTCCAGAAAGATTTGATTTTGCTTCTGGAAGACTAGATATTATTTCCAAAAGTTTTGAAATGTTTTCAGAGGACTTACTATGCTTCCAAAAGACATTTACTGCTTCTAGAAGACTTGATGTACTTTCAGAAGACTTGATATTACCTCTGAAATACTTGAAATGCTTCCAGAAGACCTGATACTGTTTCTAGATGACTTGAAATGTTTCCAGAAGACTTGACACTGCTTGTAGGAAACTTGAAATGCTTCAACACTTCATATTAACTTACAACGCTTCCAGAAGATATGAAGCTACTTCTAGAAGAGTTGATATGTTGCCAAAAGAGTTAATACTGCTTGTAGAAAACATGAAATGCTTCCAAAACACATGATGTTGCCGCTGGAACACTTAAAACGCTTCCAGAAGATATTCTAGATGCTACTTCTAGAAGAGTTGAAATGTTGCCAAAAGAGTTGATACTGCTTATAGAAATGATAGCATTCCAAAATACCAAATACTGTTGAGAAAATGCAATATCTTCATGTCAGAACATCAAAAACTGGCAATTAAAGACTGACCAATGTGCTTGCATTTTTTTTCATATTGATTAATATAAGATAGGTAGATTTTGTTTCGATTTTAACGAATCGTACCATCGATCGACATTTGGCGGAAATTAACTTCACACATATGAAGAAAATAATAATTGAATGAAATTTCTATTCTTCTATTGAATGAAAAAATAATAATCAGTCTGTCAACAGGAGACTACGACAAAGCACTGAAGATGCCAAGTGTCCATAGGGAACAAACAAGAAGGTGAACGGATGATACCTCAGATCAACCAGAATACATACTTCTTCATTCGTGAAGCACTACGAATTACCAAAATAATAATTATGTATATATAGCATAATTTGATACAATATTGACCCTTTTTGATGGGATGTAGTGGAAGTAATTGCTTATCGACAGTTTTCTCTTTGCTCTTTATTGTCGAATCGTAGACAACGCTTAATTTGTTTGAATCGAAAATGGCAAAAACAAAAATTCATTCTCTGAGCCAAAATATCTAGTCGATTCGATCGTAGCAAAAAGATCATCAATTAATTATGAAAATTGTGTCAATTTAATGCAAAGTCCAGATGAGGGTTAAAAAATGTCTTCAGGTGCTCGGTAACCCAACCTGACCTTGTATATTTGAACTGAAGTAAAACTATATTTGAGATATGCACGGTTGAACCCGAATCTTTCTAGATGTAGAGTCAAATTTAATGATTTAAAACTAGAACTAACACTAGACCTAGAAGTGGAAAGATTCGGGTTTAGCCACTTCTAGGTCTAGTATTAGTTCTAGTTCTACTTCAGTTGAAATATACATGGTTGCCAAATCAGTTTGTAAAGTACTCTATTTTAGAAACTATTGTATGTTTTTGATAGACCTGGTCTAAAACAACTGACACCTGTTATGGCCTACTTGATATTGCCAGTCTATTTGATATTAATTTTGATGTTCCCTGGTAGTAGTTTGAATTTCTATACTTCTATTATGGTTGTGAGTAACTATGGTTGTTACTCACTTTATCTTTTAATATCATTGCATATAGCAACAAAAATAGAGCAATAAATAATATTATAAATAAATTACAGTAAAAAAGTTTGTATAATAAGAATATACAACTATGTAACGTTGAATAATAATTAAAACTATAGCCAAAACTGAACATGAAAAAGAAGATCCTGTGGCATAACCCTAATTTAACTCTATTTATAAGCATCAATATTGATACATACAACAATTTCAAAAAAAAATATTGCCCGTTGCTAGATGTCTTTTATACAAAACAATAAGTGGAGTTTGTTTAGTAAAAGATTCCCGTAACGGCATCCGTATACAAGATAGATCAAGTGTTGTAAAATAATATTTTACACACATTTTACAGTTGTAAGACAGAGTTGACGTCATTTTCATGTCCTCATAGCCGATCCTCAATTGCTTAGAAGATTAATGCATTCTTTAGAAACAAGGATATAATTGTATATTCATGAAAACGGAGAACATGTTGAATGCTTATTCTAACTGGTTAAATATTCCAAGTTTTTTGTCAAATTTATTTCAATTTTCTTGTTGCGAATCTTTGTTGAATTAACGTTAGTATTACTTTTACCAGTATTAATTATTACTTCATAATATTCAACAAAAGTACTCAGTAGTTTCAATATAATCATAAAAAATAATTTTAAAAACTCTATATCTTGAATATGGATGCCACTATAGATAAATTGATTTATACAATACAAACATATAAAGCCATGAAACAAGAAAAACATGGCGAGGACACTTGGGGGAATGAATATGTAAAGATAAAAGGAAGGTTAAAAGGAAAAAGAAATTACTCGAGTGGATTAAAATTAACACGATTTATAGAATAAACACAACTTTGTTGTGATGTTGGCTTACGATTGCAATTGAAAAAGATGCTTGAGATGATAATAGATCCTTTTATTGGAAGTTAAGATTAATCAAATTATTATAATTATAAAATTATTTGTAATACTGCAATTTATGTTTATTAACTGTGTCAAAGTATGATTTCTTTAAAGAAGGTGTTGTAATAATATTCACTCTTTTAGATTTTTCAATGTTAAAAAAATAGTTTATAAAAAAGTAATAATAAATAAAATAGTGTAAAAAAAAGCAGTGACAAAAAAGTCAGAGAAACGAAAATTGGTATTAATAATAAATAAATAAAAATAAATACAGGTAGTTAAAAATTATATTCGGATAATTTATTGGAACCTGCTTGCCCTATATTGTATATTTTAATAATTAAATAAATATCACCATTTTTGGCGCGTTACTTGGAGCCCACAAACCGATTTTCAAAAGGAAAATAAAATAGCAGTACCAAAGATTAAAAAAAAATCCAAAGTTTTGATGAAAAGGAAAGAATGGAAGAAATACTGATAATGAACATGATGAAACAATTAATGACAAATATGAAGGAAATTAATCAAAATTTAGAAAAAAGATTGGAATAAAATAAAATGGGAATTAATCAAAATTTAGAAGAAGAATTGGGAAACAATATGCCTGAAAATCAGAGAAAATTTAATAAAACCGTTGAAGGATTAAGAAAAGAAATTATCATACAACTAGAAAATAGCAACGACGTACTACATCGCGAAATCAATAATCTTTAATACTATTAACAATATAAAAATGTCGATGAAAAATATTATACACTGATTGAAAACATTAACAAGTGCCGTTATATGTGAAGAAAAGAGTAGAAGAGAAATGTAACATTATATTAGAAGAACAAGAGAAAATTAAAATTAGAAATATACAACTTTTGTAGAAAAATGATAAGAAAAGTAATAGAAAAACAAATTAAAACTAACTTTGATAAAATTGACAAGATAGAAAATTTTGGGATGATCCTAGAAGAGAAAATGAACTTTAGTAAAGAAGAAATCAGAAATATCACGGAAAATTACCGACCTGAAGGTAAGAACGAATACAAGAAGATGATCGACAAGATCAAGATTATAAAAGGCAAGAGAGTTAATATAACAAATAGAGAAAATATCATCAATTCACCATTTATCATACCGGAAGCGTGGCCCAAATTTGGGGTTACCAAGGATAAGATAATGATATTGACGATCCAAAATTAAATTTAAATATGTTTCAACTAACTTTGGAATAATATCAAATGGTAGTGGACAAATACAATAACATGGATGATTTCAAGAATGAAGTTGTAAAACAGTTTTGGAATAGTAACCATCAACTTAATAAAAAATCAATTAAACTATTAATAAGAAATTATAACGAAAATTTGAAAATAACCAGGGAAATTTATGAGTGTGATGTATACAATCATAACAAATACATACAGTGTCTTGAAGAAAAAGAAATAGTAGAACTCTTAATCAAACATTTCGTCTATTCAGATGACGTAGTACTTGTTTATCAAAATATTTCCAGCATAATTGAATTAATGGGGATTTTTAAGAAGGTTAGACAATTTTACGGAAAATCGAAGAAAAGAAAGAAACTTATCAAAAAAACTACGACAATAATAATAAGTATGATAATAATTACTCTGGAAATACAAATGGCAATGGACACAATAATTATGGCTATAGAAACTCTCAACCAAGATTCCAAAATAATGATTACACAGATCGAGATAATGTATATATGAATCACGTGACTTATAAGGATTACTCCGAAAATAGAATTAACAATGGGACAGGAAATTCAAGAAAAGAGAACGAGAAACTACATCAACAAAAGACATTGTCCAATGATCAATTATAAATTAATACTAAATTTTACGATAATCCTAATAATTTCTTAAATTTTAATAAAAAAGTAATTTAATACAACATAATTATATTCCAATTGTCAAAATTAAAGTTCAAAATATCGAAATTAATGCAGTAATAGATATAATAAAATAATAGACATAATAAAAAAATCTATAACTTAGAAAATTATCTTGAAAACATAAAAAGATTAGAAATATATGCAACCAATCGATAGAAAACAGGACAAGTTAGTAAAAAATTGTATTCAGTAGCCGAAATTAATAATGAAACTTATTTAATGAAATTTTATCTTTTTGAGAACATAACACATAAGTGTTTGATAGGAATTGACAGGTAGATTGATAGGAAATGAATGAGTATTTTGAAAGGAAAACGAATGAAGTAAATGAAAAAAGAATTAATAATACAAATAAAGGGGAAAGATTATTATAAAAATATTTATGAAGAAGATAAATATGATGAATATGGGGAAGAAATAAGTTATTTAAATATAAATGATGAAAATAAAAATAATAAAATTAACTTTCTTAACTTTCATAAAGGAGAAAATAAAGATAGATTGCAGGATACTTTGTTGAATAATTCCATACATTTAAACAAAAAATAACCTAATAAAATACCTTTAAATTGTAAAAATTATCCTATATATTTTTGATTTCGTGAATAAGTTAACGAACAGAATAAATAAATTGATTGATCAACAAACTATCGAATGATCATGTTCCTGTCTTATAAGTCCGGTTGTAATTGTTAAAAAATGTTATGGGTATATTAATAAAAGAGTGAAACCAGGTTTCGAAACACCACAAACTGTGGATATTTTAATGTCAAAATGCGGAACGAGCAAGTATTTTACTAAAATTGATTGAAAGCAGCTAGAAAGCAGCTTTTTTTAATAATAAAGCTTTTTTTCTGAAAAATCAATAAAAAATTACGCTTAACTAATTATATAAACATTTATACTAAAATTGGAAATGTTTATCAATTTAAAAAAACACCTTTTGTACTACAATGTAGGCCATTAGCTTTAATTAGATTTTTACACCGAACATTAAATACATTTGAAGATTTTTGTGTCCATTACTTCGATGACATCTTAATTTTTCTAAAACTAAAGAAGAACATTTAGAACATTTTCAAATTATATTTCCGACATTAACTTATAACGAAATGAAAATTAATAGAAACAAAACAAATTTGTTTCAGTCGGAAGTAACTTATTTGGAATACATTATTAATCAAACTGAGATTAAAATAGGTCCAAAGAGGGTAGAATAGATTAAGAGTTTTCTTAAACTATTATAATAGATTTGTGAAAGACTACGCTGTTAAAACAGTACCATTGATAAAGTTATTAAAAAAGAATGCGATTTGGAAATGGTCCACAGAACAAGAAGAGGATTTCCAAGACCTGAAACAATCATTTATTAAGGACATATTGTTATATAGACCAAATTTTAATTTACAATTTAAATTAAAGTATGATGCTTCTAATTAAAGCTTCTAATTACGCAATCGCGGGAGTGTTGAGCTAAATTCAAAATGACATTTGAGTTGCTAGAGTACTTAAACCATGCGAAACTAAATATTCCATTACTTCAAAGTAGAGATGTGAAAATTACGTGAGTACCGCCGGGTCACAATGGGACTTGCGTGACCTACCTTGGGCGGGCATCAATTGTTGTACCACTCACGTAAACATGCATGATCGTGAGCATCTTTGGTTTCGACTCATTAATTTGTTAACCAATTTGTTGGCAGCAAGCCCTTTATAGTTCCATGCATTGTATATTATTTTAAAGCCTGCCAACTCGTTGCATGAGCTATTATGTCGCCAACATCATGCTCATCAATTTGAAGTCTGCAAATTTGTTGGCAGCATAAGCTTTTTTGTCTCCAATGTCCTGCTCATCAGTTTGAAGTCTGCCAACTTATTGGAAGCATAAGCTATTCCTGTTCTATAGACTATATATTATCTAATGACTACCTAACTTCTTGGCAACATGAGTTATTACTGTTCTAAATATTGTACATTATTTTAAAGACTGCCATTTTGTTGGCAGGATAAGCTATTATGTCTCCATAAAATAGAGCTCATCAGTTTGAAATCCTCCAACTTGTTGGCAGCACGTGTTATTACTATTCCAAGTAGTATACATTATCTTATAGACTACCAACTTTTTGGCAACATGACCTATTATGTTTCTAAAATTCTGCTCATCAGTTTGAAGTCTGTCAATTTGTTGGCAATATGAGCTATTACTGTTTCAAACACTATACATTACGTTAATGACTGCCAACTTATTAAAAGCATGAAGTGTTATGTCCTTAAAATTCTGCCTATCGTTTTGAAGTCTGCCAACTTGTACGTTGTTACTTAGGTAAGGTTTCTGTTGGTGTTACTTAGGTATCCGAATAAAATTTCCGATTTTTTCCGGCTTATTAATAACATTTTCAGTAACTAAATGTTGAGGTCAAAATTCGAATCAATTTTTAAGTAAATACAACTTTAGCGAAATGCACATTTAATGTAAAAATGTTCTATAAACTAATGAAATAGAATAAAATTAAATTTAAATTTATGATCAATGGAGGAAGATCTTTAAATCGTTAAAATATGTATTATTATTTTTATTTTGTAATAATCTCATTTATTTCAGAATATGATAAACAGTCTTTTAATTCTGCCATTCTGTCAAAGACGATTAATTAATAATCAAATTAACAATTAATCAAAACATGATTCATACATTTGATTACGTGACTCATGTATGATATTCACGTGAGTAGCGTGCGAGACTCGTGTGGGTTAGATTGTAAGCGGGCGTGAACGGGCATAAAAAGTCACTCACGCGCACATCTCTATTTCAAAGTGGGGATATGCAAATTACGTGAGTTTCATCGGGTCACGATGGGTCATGTCCGACCTCTACAGGTTACCCAAATTACATGTTTCAACTAGCTTTAGATTAGAACATCTAAAATCTCTTCAAACAAT
The DNA here is from genome assembly GCA_036711965.1 of Onthophagus sagittarius. Taxonomy (NCBI): domain Eukaryota; kingdom Metazoa; phylum Arthropoda; class Insecta; order Coleoptera; family Scarabaeidae; genus Onthophagus; species Onthophagus sagittarius. The sequence continues at coordinate 41,131,452 of JASERS010000004.1, forward strand.
ATCTAGTAAAATCAGGACGAAATATAAAACAGTAATTAACAACCAACACTTGTTGATCAGTTGAGCGCCATAAAACATTTAGTTCTGAACTCCTTGTATAATACAAATAAAATTGATAGTTTTCTGCTGATACTTTATTCTATAAAGTTACTGTTTTATTTAATAGTGGTTCTTTTTAATTCCGTAAAGAAACGTTTTACATTAAACAAAACTGTAAAGCGACCAGAATATGCTGAAGCAACAAACCAAATGTCCACTTTATTGTTTAGTATCTTATATAGATAACCAAGACTTATCATTACCCGTCTGACCAACAATTTTGTCATATCAAAACTCTCCGAGTAAACTCATGAGACTGAAAATCAATAAAATGTTTGTGTTGTTTATAGAGAATATATTTAATAAATTTGTTGTGTACTGTCTCAATGATATTCGAATGATAGACTGCTCCATGATCCTATACACATTACCTCTCCAAAGTCTTGCTCATCAGTTTGAAATCTAACTTGGCGACTTGTTGGCAGCATGTGCTATTATGTCTCCAATATCATGGTCATCAGTTAACATAAACCCGATTTGTTTTCTAATTTTAAGACTCCATGGAGAATAAGTAGAGAGGGAAATCGTATCGTCTTGCTATAAAAGTTTTGTGTCCTTTAAATCATATTTGTATGTTGTTAAAAATCGGTATTTGCAATACAATAGAGATATTTCAAAACTGGCAACACTGATGATACATATTAACAAAAATTGATAATAAATAAATAAAACGCTGATTTATTACGGCTGTAAATCGATACATTTCTTTAAAATGAACAAAGAAATAATTGGTGAAAATCTGACAACTTTTTTCTTAAAATACGATTAATTGATCACCTCATAGAGCGTGAGCCATCTCAATTCACGTGACTCATGCATGATATTCACATGAGTGGTGTGCCTGACATTCGTGGGTCTAAATCGTGAGCGGGCGTAAGTGAACATAAAACGTCACTCACGCGTACATCTCTATTTTAAAGGAAATGCTTGCGATCATCTATTCAGTATCTAAGTTAAGATATCTGTTGGGAAAACATTTTATTATAGAAACTGATCATACTGCACTTTTAAGTTTGATAAACTGACATATTGATAACAATAGAGTTTAACGATGGAGTCTTATGTTGAATGAGTATGATTTTGAAATTCATTATAAACCATGAAAAGAGATCATAACCAGATATATTGAGCCGAAAATTCATAAATAAATCATCCGAAGATATAATAACAAACATTTCTCCATTTAAAAAAAGGTTTTGTTCAATGAAAAAAACTAGAGAAATTCAAGAAAATATAACCATACAAAATTTAAAACAAGAAATTTTAGACAAGGGTGAATTTAAGGGATTTAACATACAAGAGGGATTTTTAAAAAAGAAAATTGGACAGAAAAGGTTATTTGTAATTAGATTGTTTTAAAGAACTTTGTAATACCATGATATTGGTATTAGAAAAATGGTTAATTGAAAACAAAAACATTGTCACTTTTTTATTTATTATTTATTACAACTATTTTATTTATTATTTTTTTATAAATTATTTTTTTTACCATTGAAAAATCTAAAAGAGTGAATATTATTATAATATTTATTAAAGATGTTCATTAAAAACCAAAAATAAGATAGCTTATATATTTATAGAATACAATAAATCTAAAAGTTTAATAATGAAATTGTTAAAAAACTTTTCGTATTTTTTTCTGAACAGTAAAGCTTTATTATATATCAATATATTTCTTTATTGATTTCTACATATCAAATAAAGGATGTTAACGTCTACAGGGAGTGCCTTATTTGCGGAGTACATACAGAATATGGATGACTAACACAACGTGTAGGATAGGACAAGTTTATTGGGGAAGATAAGTGCTATTTCGTGATAGCAGGAACAGTTTTAAAGTAATATCAAATATGAATTAGGCACTTGTTTAACTTATAAAAACAGAAAACTTAAAATATCTTCCAAAAACTCTTTTTAGGCTGTTAGAAAAGTCTAATGGAACGGTATTTATGTTGATAAAACCAGGACGGAAACAGATAAACATGAAATTTTAGCAAAATTATAATTCGAATAATAAGTTTTGTACTCCGTGCATGGGCACTTAAGTAAAGAGTTAGCAATGTACAAATATTTGAAAAATGTAATCATCAAAGCGACGATGTAGTCGAGATTTTATTTTTAAACGACACCCTTCAAAGTATCAAAATTCTTGTGGGAAGTAACAAAGGCCAAAATCACGAAAACAGCAAATATGAAAAGTTGAGGGTCACTCCGTGGAGGTGATCATGGCTGGAAAATTGGTTTCGAACTACCTTAATATTGCCCTGTTGGCATGTTCAGGGACATTCATTGAAACAAAACTTATTCCAAGGAAAAGCAGTGCCTTTATTTAATCAGAATCTCATCACAATACTTTTTGAAATTAATCTCAAAGTCATACTAGTCCAAACCCTATATAACAAAATAAAATCTCTGAGCCATCAGTTTTAATTGTTTCTTTCTATTATTCTATACTATAATAGAAAAATACTGATAATGCCCAAAAAATTAAAACAAATTTAAACAGTATTATAAAATTTAAGTTAATTTTGGTTTTTTTAAATTAATTTTTTAATATTCATTTTTTTAATAGGTCGGACGACGAAGATAGAAAACCACTCTATCTCGGCACAGAGTACCTAAATCAAGTAGAAAACCTTCGAGCAGCTTATAGACGTACACTTACAGAATGCGAAAATCACAAACAACAAGCTGATTTGGAACAATTGCAATTTCTTTGTGAGCAAGTCCTGGTCGCCATGGAACATTGGCATCGCAGGACTTTGCAAGATTTAAGAGAACAACATTCTCGTGAGCTTCAAGCGTTAAAACAGGATAAAGAGCAAGCGTTGGCGGAGGAAACCCAAGCGACTTTGGCGGCATTGGATGCGATGCGGAAAGCTCACGAAGCGGAAGTTCAAAGGGAAGTGGCCCGATTTAAGCAGGACTTCGCGCGGGAACAACAAGACGAACTTTTAGAATTAACGGAACGATTGTCTGTGAAATGTTTGGAAGCTGCTGCTTTGGAGGAACAATTGGGGAGCGCTACCAGACAGTTAGCGCACGCTCAACAGCATATTTTACAATTGGAACGGAACCCCCAGCTCTCGCTGCAGGTAAAGATAAATTTTAATTTCTTACTTTTTTTATTAACTGATTTTCTTTTAGAATTGACGGGTTTTCGCAAGATTGGTTAAAAAAGAATATTGTATAAAAAGCCACCTCTACTAGTCTGAAGTAAGCCTCATATGAATGTACCAGTGTATATTAATCACCACGTTGTGTACAGTTTATTGCACCTTTTTATATTATTACCCTTCACGCAGATCACTTTAAAATAAAAGAGAATATAAAATTTTTAAAAAATTTAACCAAAACCTTAATTATTAAGGGTTTTAATAATGTTATACGATGTAGTCTTGACTACCGTCTTTTAATTTCTTCTTGTACAAATCCCAACTCTTTCGATTTCCCCCCTTTTGCCTTCAAATATACCCTAACTATAATTGTTTATACTATTTTATGTGTTGGGTTTAAATTGGATTGTTTATATTATTATTATACGTATGAAGTAATAAAAAGTATATTGCGAGTTCTAATAGTGTGAATTTTATTTTATTCCCAAATCAAAATTATTTATTTTTTAAGTAATTTTATTAAAAGTGAAATATTGGTTGCCTATCGACTTATTTTTATTTATCTTAAATTTTGTATTGGTATTACTGTAAGTGACATTCTTCATAAATTTTGAGGTTAGAATCCCGGATAAACAAAACACAGAAAAATATCGAAGAAATTTTGTGCTTTTTACACCAACAACGTTGTTGAGCCGTTCTTAATTTGAAGAAGCCGAGTTTTTTTGACCCGCCGAAACCCGTTTGGACAATTTTTAGTGCACGATTGGGTTGATATGCAAAAGAAGGGACGCAAAGGTATTATCGTACGAAGGAAAAAAAGGTCGTTAAAACCGACTACCATAAGAGCCTCGGTTAAAGAGGTGTCGGAAACTGAACGGGAATTGAAAATGTTGCAAATACGCGAAAACAGGTTACGATGCTTGGAGATGTTGTTGAAATTAGAGTACCTTTGGCAGAAGCAGTTATTGTTACGTGAACTTCTTAATGCACCATGGAGTCGGGAATCTAATTCTAATTGAATTAATTGTATTATATTTCTGTGTATTTTTGTAATTCGAATTAATAAATGTATTTGCACTATTAAGAGATTATTATTTATTCACATAAATTTTAATTTAAATCATGTTTTTAGGATAGAATTAATAACTATTTGGAAATAATTAAGACATGAGTTCAAATTGGTTTTATGACTTATTATAGTTTATTAAACTAAATATATTAACACAAAATTTTTTCGCGACATCTATGTTTTAACGATTTAATACATAAAATACTGAACTTGATGAATTAAATTAATAATCAAAAGGTGGCGCTAATAATTTTTTAAAATTTATTGGATTAAAGTTTAAGTTCAACATATACGACTTTATTGTTTAAATCTTAAATAATGAAGCATTAACCTTCAACAATTAAACTTTTATTATTTTAACTTTACAAATTCACCTTCAAGATTTTTATTTCAATTATTTCGTAATTGTTGAGTAAATATAGCGTAATCGACAAATTTGGGTTAGAACTGGATAAACACTTATTTAAGATAATGTTTATTTACAATGCTTAAATAAGATACTAAAAATAAACATTACAGGAATCTACATTTTAACGGTTTCCAACGGTTTTTCAGTTCAACCAATCAAAAAAGCTTTTCAACTGTTACATAAAAATCCAGCTGATATTTTGACATTTTTAATTCAAATCGTACAAAATAACGCATGGTGTAAAAAGTTTTTCCTAAATATTCTAAATAAACGATGAATATTAAATTATTATTATTACTTTTAACTCTAAACACGTGCTGCGCTGGAATTGAAGATTACTTTCGCCAAATAAGAACTTATTTCGGTTATTCTAATGGAAATGATGACCAAACCAGCTTGGAAGGTTTCCAACAGAAAATACCTTACGAAGTATCCACAATCGATGAGAAATTCATTGAGGAAGCAGCAAAATTAACAGGTGTTGCCTTATCAGAACTTGATAAATGCCAACAAAGGGTTTGTAAAATATGAAAAAATCGTTGTTATCCATATTTATAAAGCAAATATTTAGATTGTACTTAGATTAAAGAAGGGGTGTCATGAAATGAATGATGAAGAGGTATCTAAAATGGCTGTGATGCTTTTAAATTGTCAATCTGCTATCGAGGAGCGTAGATTATATCCTTGCAATGAAAATATGTCCATTAAAGAATGTACCAGTGAAATGGATGCTGATACATGGAATGCTTATCATTTAATGGCTAATCGCGTGAGAGCCGTTTGTTACACAGCAAGACAAAGTCAATTTATTGGAATTACAGAGCATACAATTAATAGGTTGTTAGATACATCTAGGAATCAAGTTAAAACTTTGGATAAGTTAGTTTATGAACAAGAACATTTGAGAAATATTGCACAAAATACTTTAAAAAATGTTGCTCAAGGTAAAATTTAATTAAAATTTAATATTAAAAATATAATTTGAATATTTTATATAGGAAATGAAGAATTAAAACAACAACAAGAAGATATTGCAAAATCACAATTTCATGGACAATTAGTCATAGAAGACAACATAAGGCGTTTGGTACAAGAAAAAGAATTAATTAGTGAAAGTCATGGAAGATTAGCTGAGATGACTAAAACCGTTCAAAAGAAATTAGAAGAAGCCACAAAACAATTGGAAGATCAAACTGAAATGACCAGCATTAATCATAAGGAGTTGTTACAAGATTTAATTGAAATTCAAAGGAGGACCCAAGAGATTTTTGAGCGTATAGGTAAAAAAATTTAAAAATAAATAATTTGTTCAATTCAACCTTTGAAATTGTCAGATTTTAAAGTAGTTACGAGTGTTGAAAGTTGTTGTTTTCACGCACTCTGATGATATTCATAGCAATGAGTGAGTGAACATTTTTTTCACTCTAATTTTCTTCAACCACTGCCAGCTAAATATAAATTCTTTAAAGGAACAACTCTTTGTTTAAACGTCATGGATGTTAACTAAAAAACTACATGTACATTGTGGGCAAATTTTGGTGTTATTATAGGGTATCTCTGAAACTATAAGAGATACGAAAAAAATAGGTGCCATGTCCCGGTCTCTTTTTTCGAGAAATATTCAATCCCGCAAAGACAAAATTTTTATCTTCTTTTGTTTTTAAGTTAAAAAGTCATATTTTCGCCATTTCAAAAAATTCTATTTCGTTTATTTTTGAAATTGAAAAAATGCGCTTAATACATTCTTAAGACACTTTTTTGAGTAGAATGTAATTCCGTTGAAAAATTTTAAATAAAGTTAATAATATTTGAGATATAACACAAAGTTGTGTCTGTTACTAAAAAGAGCACATTTTTAGCTTTCCAATGATGTATCATATGCATGGTGTTATTGCGGAAAATAAGCGTTATTTTTCAATTTTAAGATATTAAAGGAAAAAGTTGAAAATTTTTATAATGGTAGGCGTGGAAAACATCATATGCCATTTAGGGCCGGTTTTATGAAAGTTGACGTTGACTGGCGATTGTCAAACCTCCGGTTGAGAAGTCAACCAAAGGTTGAACATCGTTGCGTTTTATGTCAGGATTTGAACCTCCAGTTTATTAGCTTGTCGTCAACCGGCCCCGGTCAATGTTGGCTGCACTAGTATAATAATAATAATCACTCATAGTTAAGTGATTATTTTGTGTTATTAATGTAATATTTGTGTTGTACACTTAGCAGCAGAAGTCTGCGTACAAAAAACTTCTAACACTTTAACTGAAAAAATAAGTGTCATGATCTAATGTGATAAACTTCAATTTTTTTTTATTTTGTGTATTAACTACATATAATTCTATTAACAAAATATGCATCAATAAAACAGAAATATTAGTTACAAAAAAAATTAAAATTAAAAATTCTCCAAATAATGCGTATGCAAAAATCTGCGTACAAAGCAGAAGGCGATGTACGCTTTCCGATTTAAATAAAAGATAATCGGTGTCAATTATATTAGCAGAGGCTTAGAAGCTAAAAGTTAGAATGGACACGAAAGGAAAGGAAATTGAATTGGGAGAGAGAAAAATTATTGTAAAGTTATGGAAAGAGGGAAAATCTTTTCGAAAAATAGGAGAAACTGTCGGCAGGTCACACTCTTCCATTCAAAGAGTAATTAATAATTATAAAGACACTGAAGATTACCTCTCACGTCCGCGATCTGGTAGACCATCCCTTTTAACAAACCGAGAGAAGCGAAAAATTGTACAGCAGGTTAGAAAAGAACCTAGGCTGACGGCAAAAAAAATAGTAGAAAATGTACAAGAAGAATTTCATAAAACTATCAGCAAAGATACGGTGAGAAGGACGTTAAAAAAAGCTAACTAAAACAGTCGCGTTGCGCGAAGAAAGCCATTTGTGTCAGAGGTCAATCGTCAGAAGCGGATCGCCTTTGCAAAAAAACTCTTAGGCAAGCCCATTGAATTCTGGGAGAAATTTCTCTTTACAGATGAGAGCAAATTTTGCATTTTCGGCATTAAGGGTAAACAACTTGTATGGAGAAAACCTAATACTGCCCTTAATCCCGAAAATTTGAAAGCGACTGTAAAACACGGAGGTGGTGGAGTTATGGTTTGGGGGTGTATGTGCACCAAAGAGGTGGGAAGGTTGGTTTTCATAACATTGACAATGGACCATAAAATGTATATAGACATTTTAAAAGAAAATTTGAAGCCTAGCATCGAAAACTTGGGCTTGGAGCCCGAATACTTTTTTCAACAAAATAATGACCCCAAACATTGCGCCTTAAACTTCCGGTAGACCGGAAGTGGTCTTGAAAATATTTTAGATTAATAGATTGGAATGAACTGCCCATGTTACCAAAATTTCAAGCCTCTACGAATAGTGGAACCTAAAGAAGTTCTAATGAACCAGTTACGTGAGACACTGTATAGGAAAGATTCTTATACAGATGCTATTTCATACCTAATGGTTCTTATCACTAACATCAACACAAACACGCCAGCTTTAGATATTTCCTCAATAGCATAATGAATATCCCTCTGAATAAAAATAATTTTCGCAAAGAAATGAAAAACGTCATAGAAATAGGTCTTAATAATGGTTATAATATTAAAGAAATGCAAAACATCTTTTACAAATCACATTCAGCCCACATTAATAATATTATACATCTACATTATAATTATAAACAAAAACATATATATGTACCGTTTCATCATCACTTCAAGGACAATTTACAAAAAATCTTGCTAAATTTAATTTAATTCCTGCATTTACCTCTAAATGTAAACTCAGCTGTATGCTTGTAAACAATAGGGATAAAACAGACAAGGAAGATCTTAGTGGAGTTTATTCTATACAGTGTGATGATTGTAATGGTATCTACATCAGACAGACAGGTCGTAATCTACGTGTTAAATATAGTGAACACAATAAAAAAGATTCATCCGCTATTTATAAACTCATGCATAACTCTAAACATAAAACTAATTTCTCTAACGTAACCTTATTAAAAAATTTAAAAAAATTTAGTAATTTGATGTGTATGAAGAATATACATTATAAAAAAAAGTAAATCTCACAAATTAATTAACGACCTGTCAGATTTCAGCAATAATCGACACTTCTTGAGATTTTTGTCAGTTTTGTCAGCATCTTACTTAATCCTCTTCGATTTGCTTCGCCATTTTTATCCTTCAGTGTAACAATGTCATTCAATTTTCCATCTCAATGTACAGGGTATTCGTAATAAGGTAGATGAAATCGAAGCCTATTTATGTGATAATATGTCTCAGTGTGATTTTACTTGTATTAGTGAGCACTGGCTTTGTAATGATGAACTGAGTCATTTTGGAAAACTTGGAAAGTGATCGTTAACTGCTTCATTTGCATGGTCTGAGCGTATACGTGGTGGGGTTTTAATTTTAAGTAGTAGTGATCTTCAATGTTGTATTTTGAAATGTGTAAATGAATTGTCTATGGAGATGCATTGCGAGCTGTCAGCGCTGTGTTGTAAGTCTTTTGATGTTGTGATTTGTACAGATCTCCATCAAGAGATTTCCATTTGTTTTGCTCACTGATTTCTGAGACATTGGATAGATTGAGTAATTTCAATCAAATTGTTGTTTGCGGTGACTTTAACGTCAAATTTGGCACATCTGACGATGCTACGATAACATTATGTGACCTGTTTAGTTCCTATGGCTTTATAAAAACAAACGAGGCAACCAGGATGAATTACTGTCTAGATAACATATTTATTAACTTTTCTCTCCATATCTGCGAACCAAAAATTTGTGACATACTTATTTGATTATTATGCCCAAAGTATTGTTCTGCCTATTCACCCTGGAAACCGTATAAAACATGGAAATCAACGTGTTAATTATAATCACATGATATCTGATACTTTACTAGTGGAATGAGGCGTCCCGCAGGGCTCAATTCTGGGTCCCACTATTGTTTTTGCTCTTTTTTAATGATTTTCCATTTTACATCGGTAACAGAGTGAACTGCTATCTTTATGCAGATGACGCCACCCTGTTAATTACGGGCCGCAACATTGATGAGGTGTTTGATCTATCGGATATTGTACTTGATTGGGTACGCAGTTGGACTGTTTCTAATGAACTGTCACTAAACAAATTAAAAACAGTCAAAATGACCTTTAGTCTGCGAAACTCAAATGTTCTAACCCATAACGACACAAAATTCCCGTTACAAAAAATACGTTACACCACCTAATTTAAAATTTGAGGAACATGCCTCTTTCATTGGAGGAAAAATAAGTCGTAATATTTACGCATTGAGACGTTTGATGAGTACTTTGTCGTTGGATGTAGCCAGAATGGCGTACCATGCGCTTGTTCATTCACTGGCTACCTACTGCATTTTAGTGTGGGGAAATAGCCTTTCTAGTGTGCATATCTTTAAACTTCGACGACGTGCCATACGCATCCTTGGCAATGTGAGATATAGAGTTGACTGCCGATATCTATTTATTAGATTTAATATTCTTACGATTTCTTCCGAGTTTATATTGGAATCTATACTGTATGCAAATCAAAATAAGTCAGCGTTTATAGTATATCAAGTCCAACCTGAGGTGTATAAATGCGGGACTAGGGGTAGGCATAACCTCAGGCCGAAACGTTGTTATTTGAAGGTGTCATAACGGGGTCCCAACAGTTGTTCAACCGGTTGCCGCTTAACGCCCGAAATTTGTCGAACGCAGCGCTGAAAGACCGCCTTAAACCTTTCCTGATACGCAATGCATTTTACAGCGTTCAGGAATTTTTGGATGTTAGGTGCGCTATTTAAGTGTATTGTATTTGCTGTATAATTCATTATATTGTAAAACCACCGACGAGTGTAAAAAATCTGAGGATTTTGTAAGCACAATAAAGTTATTATTTCTACACTCGCCTTCGGCTCGTGTGAAATCTGACATACGCGTTAATGAACAATTTTAGTTTTCTCACTTGTACTAGAATATACTATTACTCAAAAAATCAAAATTACAGATGAATCAAGTAGACTGTTATTACTCCAAAACCAAGAAGCTCAAAAGCAATACGACACAACAATGAAACAATTAAACGACGTCAATTCAACTGTGCACTCCTTAGTATCAATGGTTTATTCAACAAGAGAAGTATTAGAAGATAAATTAACTTGGATATCAACAGCTTTAGGTGGAACTGATATTGCAGTTGATCGCCTTTATTTGCTTCTATGGCACATATCATTTATTGTAATTGGAATGATCATCTGTGCTTTTTTAAGCTGTAACATACCGAGTAGAATTTTAGTCACTCTCATTCCAATAGCAAACTTAACATGTGGGTTATATGATATTTCGATACCTTTAGATCCTTTTGATCTCTTAATAAGCACATTTACAACATTATTGGGTAAGAAAAAAATTCTTTTTTAACATAATATTTAATTATTAATTTTTAGTGACAAATATGTTATTTATTGGGGGAAAGCTATATGTGAAACGTTCTAATCAAAGTTCTAGTCCTAAATTTTTAAAATCAAAGTCAGAAAATGAATTAAAAAATAACGAAATGGATGAAAAAAATAAGTCGTTTGAATATGTGGCTAAAGAATCTTCGTTTTATAGTAATTATTCTTCGTCAGAAAAGAATAACACGGAAGCTGAAGATAATGTTTCTGAGTTTTATAGTCCAACACCGCCACTTTCTAGGGCTGGTTATTATAGCTCTAGATCTAGAAGTAGAACGCCGTTACTTATAAATACTTCGTTAAAATCGCCTTGTAAAGCACTCACAAGAGTTGGTGCTCCTTGTAAATTATTGTCTACACCGGGAAGAGATTATTGTTATAAGCATCAAAGTGGAAGTTCAATTATATTGTAACATACTTTAGGAATATGTTTTTAGGTAAAGGTTTTAACTGGTAATTATTGAAAAACGTAATATACAAAAATTAAATTATTTTTTAAATGTAGTTAAAAGTACAATTAAAAAATTCAATAAACATCAAAGTGGAAGTTCAATTATATTGTAACATACTTTAGGAATATGTTTTTAAGTTAAGGTAGAATAAGTGAATACTGGTAATTGGTAAGTATTTAAAAACGTAATATACAAAAATTAAATTATCTTTTAAATGTAATTAAAAGTGCAATTAAAAAATTTAATCTTTTTACATTTGAATTAATTTTTGATTAGTCCTTTTTTACAATTTGAAGAAATAGTTGGCAACATTGCTATCAATTTTAAAGATTTTAAACGTCACAAAGATAGGTTTAAGGTTATGTTGCATAGAACGAAAATCATCAACAGCTGTCAAAATTAAAGCACAAAGATCATTTCACATTTCCCTTCACTAAATTTCATATTAAATTCTAAAAAAAAAATGGAAAAATTTAACTTGATAATTGTTCACGATAACTTCCAGACGAGCCTCCATGACGACGACGACGTAAATTTACAGTTTTATCTACAAAGTTATGAAGAACTTAATAAGTGAGTAAAATCCATTGTTAGCTTAAATAATTTATTGAATCTTTTTTTTTACATAGATTTTTTAATTTAATGGGCACAGTTTTCGGCTTTGTAAGCAACGATTTACGTGCAAAAATCGATATTCTCTCTGAATTCTTAACAAATAATGTTGATAATTTCCAAACTGTTAAGCGTATGATTGAGTATGAAAAAAATAATATGCTTTTAGAAAAAAGTGGGTACACTTCGGGTTCAAGAACTTTACTTAGATTACATAGAGGTTTAGATTTTATTCGATTATTTCTTAAGAATATCGGAGAAATTCGTGATGAGGATGATACAGGATGTGTTTGTCGTGAAGCTTATAATGTAACCTTGGCTAAACATCACCCATTTTTAATCAGGAAGGGTGCTCAACTTGCTATGTATACAATGCCAACTCGAGTCGATTTATTAAAAAAGGTAATTTCTTTAATATTTCAAATTGATTTGAATCCTTAAAATGAATTGTTTAGGTGTGTGGGGATGATGAAGAAAGTATAAATAATGCAATTAATGTGTTACCTAGAACGTTAGAAATAACAGGAACTGTTTTTGAAAGAATAGAAAAACTTTATGAAGTGCATAATCTCCATGGATTGCCATAACTTTAAGGGGTTTAGAAAAAATTTTAAAAGATTCCCATTACTAGCTTATGTAAGATATTAATTATACAAGTTAAAATAAGTTAGATTTATTTTTATTTTATTACTGAGTAATTTAAATAATTTTCAGTTGTTATGTTTTTAATAATTTTATATCTTTTAAATATTAATTGTTACATCTTTAAAATGATTTCTGATTTAAAATTAGAGCAAATCAAAAAAATTATTTTTTAGTTAAATTAATGTTTAGCACATTTATTGCTACTCAAGGTCTGTCTTGGCAATAATAAAATAAATACCTAAATAGTTGAAACACAACCTTAATAAAAGATTATTGCTAAAACAAATCAATATTATTTTATGGATATTTAAGGGTTTTTAATTAATTCAAGGCTGCTTATGTGTGATATAAAACTTATATTAAAAAATAATTATAAATTACATTAATAACAATTTTATTTTTTCTCAGTTTTCCTAGATTTTGTATATTTAAATTTATTAGTGACGTGCTTTTTTCCTTTTCGTTCATCAACGTTTTCTTTTGGAGCATGTTCCTCGTGCAATATTGAATAAAAAGCTTTAGCATCGTTAGTATTTCCTAAAATATCTTTTAATTCATCCTAAAAATATTTTATTATACAGGAAAATTATACAAACGAAAATCACAGATTTCTTGGTTCAAAATAGGTCGATTTATCGTCGAGTATTTAACTTTTTTTGTCTGTTATAATATTTTCATATAACTTGGTTCACATCAAACATTTTATTTCTAACAAATTTTCTTCCAATGCATTTAGTTTTGGAATTATGGACGATTTTGATAACAAAAAATGATAAGTTCGCGATTTTACAACTCCTAACCAAAAATAATTAATACCAAGCTGTATCAGATGATGGATTATGTATATTAGATTCATGATAACCATTTTACGCATATAGTCTTGGTGTTATGAACGATTTTGATAACAAAAATCGTTAACTTTGACATTTTGCGATTTAACAACTTGTAACTAAAAAATAATTAATACCAAGCTGGAAGATAATGGATTATGTATTTTTTTCCAACAAACTTTCTTTCAACGTATTTAGTTTTGGAGTTAGGAATGATTTTGATAACAAAAAAAGAATAATTTTGCGATTTTACAACTCCTAACCAAAAATGATTAATATCAAGCTGTATCAGATGATGGATTATATACTTTAGGTTTATGATAAACATTTTATTTCTAACAAACATTCTTCCAACGCATTTAGATTTGGTGTTATGGACGATTTTGATAACAAAAATCATTAACTTTGACATTTTGCGATTTAACAACTTGTAAGTAAAAAATAATTAATACCAAGCTGGATCAGATAATGGATTATGTATTTTTTTCCAACAAACTTTCTTTCAACGTATTTAGTTTTGGAGTTAGGAATGATTTTGATAACAAAAAAAGAATAATTTTGCGATTTTACAACTCCTAACCAAAAATGATTAATATCAAGCTGTATCAGATGATGGATTATATACTTTAGGTTTATGATAAACATTTTATTTCTAACAAACTTTCTTTCAACGTATTTAGTTTTGGAGTTAGGAATGATTTTGATAACAAAAAAAGAATAATTTTGCGATTTTACAACTCTTAACCAAAAATGATTAATAACAAGCTGTATCAGATGATGGATTATATATTTTAGGTTTATGATAAACATTTTATTTCTAACAAACATTCTTCCAACGCATTTAGTTTTGGTGTTATGGACGATTTTGATAACAAAAATCGTTAACTTTGACATTTTGCGATTTAACAACTTGTAACTAAAAAATAATTAATACTAAGCTGGACCAGATAATGGATTATGTATTTTTGGTTCATAATAAACATTTTATTTCTAACAAATTTTATTTCAACGCAATTAGTTTTGGAGTTATGAACAATTTTGATAACAAAAATCGATAATTTTGACATTTTGCGATTTAACAACTTGTAACTAAAAAATAATTAATACCAAGCTGGATCAGATAATGGATTATGTATTTTTTTCCAACAAACTTTCTTTCAACGTATTTAGTTTTGGAGTTAGGAATGATTTTGGTAACAAAAAAAGAATAATTTTGCGATTTTACAACTCTTAACCAAAAATGATTAATAACAAGCTGTATCAGATGATGGATTATATATTTTAGGTTTATGATAAACATTTTATTTCTAACAAACATTCTTCCAACGCATTTAGTTTTGGTGTTATGGACGATTTTGATAACAAAAATCGTTAACTTTGACATTTTGCGATTTAACAACTTGTAACTAAAAAATAATTAATACCAAGCTGGATCAGATAATGGATTATGTATTTTTGGTTCATAATAAACATTTTATTTCTAACAAACTTTCTTTCAACGCACTTAGTTTTAGAGTTATAAACGATTTTGATAACAAAAATCGATAATTTTGACATTTTGCGATTTAACAACTTGTAACTAAAAAATAATTAAAATCAAGCTGAATCAGATGATAGATTGTGTATTTTAGGTTCATAATAAGCATTTTATTTCCAACAAATTTTCTTCCAACGTATTTAGTTTTGGAGTTAGGAATGATTTTGATATCAAAAAAACAATAATTTTGCGATTTTATAACTCCTAACCAAAAATGATTAATATTAAGCTGTATCAGATGATGGATTATATATTTTAGGTTCATGATAAACATTTTATTTCTAACAAACTTTCTTTCAACGCACAAAGTTTTAGAGATATGAACGACTTTGATAACAAAAATCGATAATTTAGACATTTTGCGATTTAACAACTTGTGACTAAAAAATAATTAAAATCAAGCTGAATCAGATGATAGATTGTGTATTTTAATTTTAGGTTCATAATAAGCATTTTATTTCCAACAAACTTTCTTCCAACGTATTTAGTTTTGGAGTTAGGAATGATTTTGATATCAAAAAAACAATAATTTTGCGATTTTATAACTCCTAACCAAAAATGATTAATATTAAGCTGTATCAGATGATGGATTATATATTTCAGGTTCATGATAAACATTTTATTTCTAACAAACTTTCTTTCAACGCACTTAGTTTTAGAGTTATGAACGATTTTGATAACAAAAATCGATAATTTTGACATTTTGCGATTTAACAACTTGTAACTAAAAAATAATTAAAATCAAGCTGAATCAGATGATAGATTGTGTATTTTAGGTTCATAATAAGCATTTTATTTCCAACACACTTTCTTCCAATGTATTTAGTTTTGGAGTTAGGAATGATTTTGATATCAAAAAAACAATAATTTTGCGATTTTATAACTCCTAACCAAAAATGATTAATATTAAGCTGTATCAGATAATGGATTATATATTTTAGGTTCATGATAAACATTTTATTTCTAACAAACTTTCTTCAACGCATTTAGTCTTGGTGTTATGGACGATTTTGATAACAAAAATCGTTAACTTTGACATTTTGCGATTTAAAAACTTGTAACTAAAAAATAATTAATACCAAGCTGGATCAGATGATAGATTGTGTATTTTAAGTTCATAATAAGCATTTTATTTCCAACAAACTTTCTTCCAACGTATTTAGTTTTGGAGTTAGGAATGATTTTGATATCAAAAAAACAATAATTTTGCGATTTTATAACTCCTAACCAAAAATGATTAATATTAAGCTGTATCAGATGATGGATTATATATTTTAGGTTCATGATAAACATTTTATTTCTAACAAACTTTCTTCAACGCATTTAGTCTTGGTGTTATGGACGATTTTGTAACAAAAATCGTTAACTTTGACATTTTGCGATTTAACAACTTGTAACTAAAAAATAATTAATACCAAGCTGGATCAGATAATGGATTATGTATTTTTGGTTCATAATAAACATTTTATTTCTAACAAACTTTCTTTCAACGCAATTAGTTTTGGAGTTATGAACGATTTT
Source organism: Onthophagus sagittarius (assembly GCA_036711965.1). Taxonomy (NCBI): domain Eukaryota; kingdom Metazoa; phylum Arthropoda; class Insecta; order Coleoptera; family Scarabaeidae; genus Onthophagus; species Onthophagus sagittarius. The sequence continues at coordinate 41,148,214 of JASERS010000004.1, forward strand.
AATAAAAAAAATCGATAATTTTGACATTTTGCGATTTAACAACTTGTAACTAAAAAATAATTAAAATCAAGCTGAATCAGATGATAGATTGTGTATTTTAGGTTCATAATAAGCATTTTATTTCCAACAAACCTTCTTCCAACGTATTTAGTTTTGGAATTAGGAATGATTTTGATATCAAAAAAACAATAATTTTGCGATTTTACAACTCCTAACCAAAAATGATTAATATCAAGCCGTATCAGATGATGGATTATATATTTTAGGTTCATGATAAACATTTTATTTCTAACAAACTTTCTTGCAACGCATTTAGTCTTGGTGTTATGGACGATTTTGATAACAAAAATCGTTAACTTTGACATTTTGCGATTTAACAACTTGTAACTAAGAAATAATTAATACCAAGCTGGATCAGATAATGGATTATGTATTTTTGGTTCATAATAAACATTTTATTTCTAACAAACCTACTTTCAACGCACTTAGTTTTGGAGTTATGAACGATTTTGATAACATAAATCGATAGTTTTGACATTCTGCGATTTAGCAACTTGTAACTAAAAAATAATTAAAACTAAGCTGATTCAGCTGATTTTCAGCACGATAGATTATGTACTGTAGGTTTATAATAAACATTTTATTTCCAACAAATATTCTCCAAACGCATTTTGTTTTGGAGTTATAGACGATTTTGATAATGAGCTTTTAGCCAAAATATAAGTAATATAAGGTAACCAACCCAACCCAACCCAGCTAAATCAGTTGATGAATTATGTATTTTTGGTTCATAGCAAACATTTTATTTCCAGCAATCTTTCTTCCAACGCCTTTAGTTTTGGACTTATGGACGATTTTGATAACAAAAATCGATAGTTTTGACATTTTACGACTTAACAACTTGTAACTAAAAAATAATTAAAACCAAGCTGAATCAGATGATAAATTATGTATTGCAGGTTCATAATAAATATTTCATTTCTAACAAATTTTCTTCGAACACATTTTGTTTTGGAGTTATGGACGATTTTGATAATGAAAATCGACAATTTTGACGTTTTGCCATTTTACAGCTTCTAACCAAAATATAACTAAAACCAAACTGAATCAGTTGATGAATTATGTATTTTTGGTTCATAGCAAACATTTTATTTCAAGCAAACTTTCGTCCAACGCATTTAGTTTTTGAATTATAGACGATTTTAATAATGAACATCAACAATTTTGACATTTTGCGATTTTACAACTTCTAACTAAAAACAGTTAAAACAAAGTTGAATGAGATGATGGATTATGTATTTTAGGTTAATAACAAACATTTTTTTTCCAATTAGATGATTTTAACATAAATATACGGTTTGCAGATCAGATATTTGAAAATTCTGGTTTTCTGGCACAACAGACAAAAAGTTTCAGAACTATATGGACTATTTAGAAATTATAACTATGTAAGTGTCGCCAGATCCAGAAAAGAATATATAAAATAATATCTGCTGAGTTTTTCATTATTTCTGTGTTTCTAAAATTGTATCCAAATTCCTAAAAGCAGGTTAATTGAACTTGGGAACTAATTTCTCAAAAATTGTTCAAATTGATTACACGTTTTCGAGTTGTACAAAATAAAAGATTTTGATTTAGAAGAGGGACGAAACGAACGAACTTAGGACATAGATAATTCAACTTAAATCGACTTATTTTGAGTCAAAGCTTCTATCAACTTACTTCTGATTTTTGTGTTGCATTACTCATATTCCCCACATTACGTAAAAACCCGTCGATATTTTTTGAAGTAATCCCAGGTAATTTTTGTACAAAATCATAAATACTCGAATTATATTTGCTCTCAATCGTTCCAACATCGGCTTCTCCCCCGATTTTCGACGCATACTCAATATTTGGTTGTTCTTTACCTTGTTTTAACTCTTCGAATAATTGAGCGGACGCGTAAGGGCTCGGACTCCAAATTATTTTTAATTTAGGAAAGTGTAACGTCAGCAAAAGAAGTTTTTGTTGAATATCGAAACTGTTGGTGTCAGACGATACAAAATAAGTGTTCTAAAAAAATAATTTTGGATTATAATCACATCAATGATTTATTTTTGATTTATACTTGGAATAAAAATGGTTTGTTTTGATCAAATTCAATGAGCAGCATTGGTTTTGTGTAATACCGACTCATTTGTATGCATTGTTGATATAATCTTCCTGAATTTAATGAACCTATTAGATCGGAAATACTTTTTCTTTCGATACATATTTCTGGTGTTAAAATATAATCACCAACCTAAAAGAAATAAATTTGATTATTATTAATGTAGTTAAGAATATATATTATGATTATCATACCGTAATTTGCACCGGTGTTATTTCAATTCCCCTTTTATGTATTAACGGCGGCAATTCACTTCTAAACTCTCTAATATCAACAATAACAAATTGTTTTTCTTCGGTTACACTTTGCCCGCCACCTTTTCTTGTGTTAATTATTTCATCTTTCGTTTCTCTTTGTAAAGCAAGACAAACGTCGGTTCTCCCATCTTGATCCTCAGGTACAATCATCGTCTATAAAAAAATATATTAATAAACAAAAATTGTTTCAAATTTTAAGTGCAAATAAATAACTAACAGATTTAGTTTCGATTAAAAATTCGAATGCTTCTTTTTCACGTCGTAATGTAGTTAAATAACTTTGTTCTTCAACCGTTCCGGTGTGTATTAAAAAATAAACTATTAAAGGTTTTGTTCGATCTCTTCTTGCTTCATACATCTATAAAAATAAATTAATCAATTTTAATTATTAAATTAATTGTTTTTGTTAACTTCTATTTGTCTGATTGCGGTCATGTTACTGTGATACATGATAATATAACTTGGTTGAAGTTCCTCTAAGGTTTTTTGAAGCGATAAACAATTATCAGATTTAAAAGTTTGTATAATAATGGTTGGTTTATCCATACATAATTGTGTTAAATCTAAATTATCCATTTCTTCACATGGTTCAAAAACATATTCACCCACTGTAGATGTATTTAAATCATCTTGCGAGTTTTCACAAACTGTTTGAGACATTGTAAGTAAATAGGAGTTTCTAAAATCTTCATCCTCTAATAAATCAGTTTCTTTTTCTTGTTGATCCGACTCGGAGTTTGGTTTTAATTTCTTCGAAGAGGGGTAAGATTTTTTATTTTTAAACGGATTCGTTTTTTGTTTCGTTTCTGTTGTTCCATTTCCATTCTGTGAATATTTCTCCTTTAAGGCTTCACAAGAACTAAAACCTTTACTGACCGTTTTAAAATTAATATGATGCTTTAATGTGGTTAGAAATAAATATTTGTGTGAACCGATTGTTAAGAACTAAAAAAGGGAGAAAATTAAAAATTAATATAAATATAGTAAAACCTTGATGTAACGGAAACTGGAGTATCTAAATAAATTTAATTTCTTTTAAATTTGTATTCATTTCAGTGAAAAATAATTTTTTTCACATTTGCTAAATGTCAATTGTCAATATTTAAATATTTTTATAAAAGAAACTATTCGTTCTGGAATCTTAAAATTTGGTATTATACAAACTTGAGCATTCCTTTATAAGCTCAAAAAGTTTCGTTTCTTAATTCATACATAATTATTTTTGAGAAAAAGACTTTTATCCTCATTTTTGGAAAATGTCAACTGTCAATGGACGATATTTAAATATTCTTATAAAAGAAACCATTCGTTCTAGAATCTTAAAATTTGGTATTATACAAACTCAACACTCCTTTATAAGCTCAAAAAGTTTCGTTTCTTAATTCATACATAATTATTTTTGAGAAAAAACGTTTATCTTCATTTTTGGAAAATGTCAACTGTCAATGGATGACATTTAAATATTCTTATAAAAGAAACCATTCGTTCTAGAATCTTAAAATTTGGTATTATACAAACTCAACACTCCTTTATAAGCTCAAAAAGTTTCGTTTCTTAATCCATACATAATTGTTTTTGGGAAAAAACTTTTATCCTCATTTTTGGAAAATGGCAACTGTCAATGGACGATATTTAAATATTCTTATAAAAGAAACTATTCGTTCTAGAATGGTAAAATTTTGAATTATACAAACTTGAACATTCCTTTATAAGCTCAAAAAGTTTCGTTTCTTAATTCATACATAATTATTTTTGGGAAAAAACTTTTATCCTCATTTTTGGAAAATGTCAATTGTCAATGGACGATATTTAAATATTTTTACAAAAAAAACTATTAATTCTAGAATCTTAAAATTTGGTATTATACAAACTTGAACATTCCTTTATAGGCTCAAAAATTTCTTTTTTTAATTCATACATAATTATTTTTGAGAAGATAAATTTTATCCTCATTTTTGGAAAATGTCACTGTTAATAGGTGATATTAAAATATTTTTATAAAAGAAACTATTCGTTCTAGAATCCTAAAATTTGGTATTATACAAACTTAAACATTCCATTATAAGCTCAAAAAGTTTCGTTTCTTATTTCATACATAATTATTTTTGAGAAAAAACTTTTATCTTCATTTTTGGAAAATGTCAACTGTCAATGGACGATATTTAAATATTTTTATAAAAGAGGCTATTCGTTCTAGAATCTTAAAATTTGGTATTATACAAACTTGAACATTCCTTTATAAGCTCAAAAAGTTTCGTTTCTTAATTCATACATAATTATTTTTGGGAAAAAACTTTTATCCTCATTTTTGGAAAATGTCAATTGTCAATGGACGGTATTTAAATATTTTTACAAAAAAAAACTATTAATTCTAGAATCTTAAAATTTGGTATTATACAAACTTGAACATTCCTTTATAGGCTCAAAAATTTCTTATTTTAATTCATACATAATTATTTTTGAGAAGATAAATTTTATCCTCATTTTTGGAAAATGTCACTGTTAATAGGTGATATTAAAATATTTTTATAAAAGAAACTATTCGTTCTAGAATCCTAAAATTTGGTATTATACAAACTTAAACATTCCATTATAAGCTCAAAAAGTTTCGTTTCTTAATTTATACATAATTATTTTTGAGAAAAAAACTTTTATCCTCGTTTTTGGAAAATGTCAACTGTCAGTAGACAATATTTAAATATGCTTATAAAAGAAACTATTCGTTCTAGAATCCTAAAATTTGGTGTCATACAAACTTAAGCACTCCTTTATAAGCTCAAAGAGTTCCGTTTCTTAATTCATACATAATTATTTTTGAGAAAAAAACTTCTATCCTCATTTTTGGAAAATGTCAACTATCAATGGACGATATTTAAATATTTTTATAAAAGAAACTATTTGTTTTAGAATCTTAAAATTTGGTATTATACAAACTTAAACATTCCTTTATGAGCTCAAAAAGTTTTGTTTCTTAATTTATACATACACTTAGTAGCAGAAGTCTGCGTACAAAAAACTTCTAACACTTTAACTGAAAAAATAAGGGTCATGATCTAATGTGATAAACTTCAATTTTTTTTTATTTTGTGTATTAACTACATATAATTCTATTAACAAAATATGCATCAATAAAACAGAAATATTAGTTAGAAAAAAAATTAAAATTAAAAATTCTCCAAATAATGCGTTGCAAAAATCTGCGTACAAATAAAGACGCCTTCTCCAAAATATACTTATTTACTTAAATACGTAGTTGGCGATGTACGCTTTCCGATTTAAATAAAAGATAATCGGTGTCAAAAAAAATGGACACGAAAGGAAAGAAAATTGAATTGGGAGAGAGAAAAATTATTGTAAAGTTATGGAAAGAGGGAAAATCTTTTCGAAAAATAGGAGAAACTGTCGGCAGGTCACACTCTTCCATTCAAAGAGTAATTAATAATTATAAAGACACTGAAGATTACCTCTCACGTCCGCGATCTGGTAGACCACCCCTTTTAACAAACCGAGAGAAGCGAAAAATTATACAGCAGGTTAGAAAAGAACCTAGGCTGACGGCAAAAAAAATAGTAGAAAATGTACAAGAAGAATTTCATAAAACTATCAGCAAAGATACGGTGAGAAGGACGTTAAAAAAAGCTAACTATCACAGTAGCGTTGCACGAAAAAAGCCATTTGTGTCAGAGGTCAATCGTCAGAAGCGGATCGCCTTTGCAAAAAAACTCTTAGACAAGCCCATTGAATTCTGGGAGAAAGTTCTCTTTACAGATGAGAGCAAATTTTGCATTTTCGGCATTAAGGGTAAACAACTTGTATGGAGAAAACCTAATACTGCCCTTAATCCCGAAAATTTGAAAGCGACTGTAAAACACGGAGGTGGTGGAGTTATAGTTTGGGGGTGTATGTGCACCAAAGGGGTGGGAAGGTTGGTTTTCATAACATCGACAATGGACCATAAAATGTATATAGACATTTTAAAAGAAAATTTGAAGCCTAGCATCGAAAACTTGGGCTTGGGGCCCGAATACTTTTTTCAACAAGATAATGACCCCAAACATTGCGCCCACAACACTAAGCTTTGGCTACTATACAATACCCCAAAGCAACTTAAAACACCTCCACAATCGCCGGACTTGAATCCCATCGAACACCTCTGGGATTTACTGGAACGCAGGATTCGGCAACACAACATAACGTCGAAGGAAACGTTAAAAAATGTTATGATTGAGGAATGGGCCAAAATCGGTTCGGACGAAACGAAGAAATTAGTGCACTCCATGCCTAAACGTTTAAGGAAGGTCATTAAACGTAAAGGTTATCCGACCTCATATTAATATACCTCACTTGTACGCAGATTTTTGCTTACCCGTTATTTGTAGAATTTTTAGTTTTGATTTTTTTCTGTAACTACTGTTTCTGTTTTGTTGAAGCATATTTTGTTAATAGAATTATATGTAGTTAATATACAAAATAAAAAAAAAATCAAGTTTATCACATTAGATTATGACTCTTATTTTTTCAATTAAAGTATTACAAGTTTTTTGTACGCAGACTTCTGCTGCTGAGTGTAATTATTTTTGAGAAAAAAACTTTTATCCTCGTTTTTGGAAAATGTCAACTGTCAATAGACGATATTTAAATATTTTTATAAAAGAAACTATTCGTTCTAGAATCCCAAAATTTGGTATTATACAAATTTGAACATTCCTTTATGAGCTCAAAAAGTTTCGTTTCTTAATTCATACATAATTATTTTTGAGAAAAAAACTTTCATCTTAATTTTTGGAAAATGTCAACTGTCAATGGACGATATTTAAATATTGTTATAAACTAAACTATTCGTTCTAGAATCTTAAAAATTTGGTATTACACAAACTTAAACATTCCTTTATAAGCTCAAAAAGTTAATGTAAGATAAATATAATATACGTAATAATGTATGTAATAAATGAACGGCAATCATTAAACTTTTAGTTTAACTTAAGTCTTTTAAAATGGCAAAGCCGGAAAATTAAATACAGTAGTTGTTCCACCTTTAAATCAGAGTTGGACATATTGATGAATTAAATAGATAATATTAATTTATATCTGATATCCTTTATACTTGAAGGGATATTTCTAATGAGTCCTGTTATATCCAGGTTTTACTGTATTAACAATAATTAATACTTGATTTAATTGATAGCAAGTTTTCACATCTTGACATAAAATCAATACTTTATTATCATTGGATGCCATTTTAATTGCATGATTTGGTATCTCAACCTTTAACACTTCTAAAAGCGATTTCCATTTGGGACATAATTCTGGATTTAGTTCTTTGTTTCGATTAAAAACTAAACTCTCCGCCGTTTTAAATAATATTTCAGCCGGTTCAAGCAAAACCCAATTAGCAGTTTGAGCATACTCAATGCTACGGTAATCTAATAAATACTTATAAAACGTAACTGGGTCGGCATATAACATAGTTCTAAAACAAATTGAAATCAATTTTTTAATAAAAAAAAATAAATAATGAAGTTATTACGTAATTAAGTGACGTAACGTTGATAAATCAGCAACTAACTGTTTAGTTTTTCTACTTAATTGATGCCAAATGCAATCCAATTGGCTCTGCAAAATCTTATGGAAATTCTTAGTTAAACAATTTTCAACAGTGATTTCCTAAAAAAACAAAAAATTTAGATCTATGTTTTTAACTAACTCAAATATTTGTATACCTGCATTTCCAAAGTTTTATTTATTCTCTTTATTTCCTGCACAGTTAAATTCATCAAATCCAAAATACTTGTTTGTATTTTAGACATTGTATCAGAAATGGGAATATGTAACTCAATAACTTGGGGTTCACATTGTTTAAGGGTTTTTATAACGGAATTATGAAACCTAGGCCATAAGTATAACTCTTTAACAAATAATGATCGCATTATACGTTCAACTTGATTAAAACCAACAGTAAAACTTTGAGGTGAATTAGAAAACGCTTTAATAAATCCAGTCTAAAAAAAAATAAAAAAATTAAAAACTTATTCTTTTTTAAGGGGCTATACCAGTGTGTTTTTTAACGTCAAATATAAATGGGTTATTTTTAAAGACACTATTCATCTTAAAAACTTAAAATTTGATAAAATATGACTTTGCAATTTTAATATTATGTTCTTGAAAGTATAAACTATCAAGAAAAACAAACAAAATAATTTTTTGAAACTTTCACATTAATATACCCCAATAATTAATTACATACTTTGTTATTTTGTCTGAATAATCTCAAAACAAAAGCTTCTTGACAACTTTCTAAAACGGAATGTGCTCTAAGCACAATAAACCCCGTTATTTTATCAACAGGTATTTGATTTTTGAGCATATCAACAACAAGCATTCTCGTAGTGACAAATTGTACACCTCCAGATAAATAAGTATCCTTTCTTTCAACGATAGACATTGTACATTGTATCCGATGAACGTTAGCATTATCTTTCATTTTTTCCATTAAATATTTTTCTTCAAATTCGGAACTATTTAATACTAACACTAAGTTGCCTGGATCGCTGTATACTTTTATAAGATTAACCAAAACATTATCCATGGTTAAACCCCTAAAAATAAACGAAAATGAAAATAATTATTTAACACGATATATCATTAATACTTAGCCGATATGACTAAACCATCTTTTTCGATTATACTCGTAAAAATCTCCTTTTCGAATTCCAACATAGTGAGATCCTAGTTTGAGATTCAAATAATAGCGAACTTTAAAAAACCTAACCTTAAACTTGAAATAAAAACGAAATGTCAATATGACATTCAGTGCTACCAATAGGGTACAAAAAGAATACATAAAAAAGTGTTTAAAAGATCTGATTATATTCTATTCCATATTATTTACGACCCTTTTTGGGACAGTTGCCATAAGAATACGATAAATATTTATGATTTTTATGCAGGTAAAATATCGTATAGCTATTATTTATTGCGACCTTAAATTTAATATCGATCGGCATATTTTTTAGGTTATATAGCTATTTAAATTCATTTGTCTTATTTCATGATCAAATGCCTTAAAATAATTGGATAAAATGCCTACTTCTTTACTTTTTGGGATAAATAATGAAGGAAGAGTCCATACATTATCTACGTCTGGATCTATGTGGAGGGAGTTAACCTACGTAGGTCAAGAATTTAAAAAGCTATCTGCAGTACCTCATTTTTTATGGGCACTTGGTGGTGATCATCAAATATATGTTTATGTTCATGGCTTGGATGTCCCCATTAAAGTTAGGGAAGAAAGCTATGAAAATGAAGTAAAAATAAACAATATTCCTAAGGTAATCCACTTATTCATTTTCTTATATTATTAGAGATGGATACCCATCGAAGGATTCTCATCAAGACTTCTTCCCACTGATCGATACCACTTTTCAAATGTTGATGGTACAATTGATAGATCAACTGATAAAATCAGATTACCTTCAATGGCATGGCAATGGGAAGGCGAATGGCAACTAGAACTTACTTTGGATGGGCAGCCTTTAGATCATAATGGTTGGACATATGCTGTTGATTTTCCTGCTAATTATTACCCAAAAAAGCAATGGAAATCTTGTGTTAGAAGAAGGTTATGGGTGAGAACACGCCGGTATGCTGCTATGAATTCATGGTGTGCCATTGCACCTTTGCACAAAGATGCTACAGCAGTAAGAAAAACAAATAAGACAAAGAATCTTTTTTTTATATCAATTTTTAGGAACCTTTTATTGATATATCAATTGGTGGACAATTTGTAGCAGGAGCTGAATTAGGAACTATGCTGGTTTGGTCTGTAACATCTCATAATAGGGTAAGAAAGATCATTTTGATATATTAGACATCATTTTCAAGTAAAAAATATTCTGTCATTTGATGATGTAAATATTATTGGTACTGATCTGAAATTATGAGCTTAACTTCTGATACACCCTTTTTTATTCATGTAATAGTTCACATGCATGTGAAGTTACCCATAGATTCCACCTATAGATATTAAAATTGAAAAATGACCAATTTCTGCAACTCGAATCCAAAATTAAAATTCAGATTCGCGTTTAGCACTCTTTGAAGAACCCCTACACAAAAATTTGCGGGGGGTATTTTCATTTAAGGGAGAAAAAAATTCTCAAAGTTATGAATATCACGTGCGTCATATACTATTCCGGTAAAATCGAAAAATGACCAATTTCTGCAACTCGAAACCAAAATTAAAATTCAGATTCGCGTTTAGCACTCTTAGAAGAACCCCTACACAAAAATTTGCGAGGGGGTGTTTTCATTTAAGGGAGAAAAAATTCCCAAAGTTATGTGTGATATACATAACTTTGGGAATTTGCCATATACTGTTCCGCTAAAGTCGAAAAATGACCAATTTCTGCAACTCGAAACCTAAATTAATTTCAGCCATGACGATTTCTTTTAATTCTCGTATTTTTATTTTACTGTTATCTAAGTTGAAACGCAGTCTTGCATATTTCATTTTCGTCTTAAATTTGATCCATAAAACCCATTATCTTTGCCATCATCTCCTTTATTTTAGTTATAAACGCCAAATGGCAGTTAAAGTGTTAAAAATATAGCAATAATATTAAAAATTTCATTACTATTTTGAATTGCTAGTATCTTCTTCATCCTTTCCTGAAACATTTTCTATTAGTAGCGCTTCTAAGTCTACACACATTCGATATCAGCTGGTATAATGATTTAAAAATCATCTCCCGGTAACAACCGTGCAGAAAGGACAGCTCTGTCTATTGTCTCGTTAACTTCGCTTGCACTTTGTATACAGCGTCTTTTTTCAACAGTTTTTTCCATGCATTATACATGGTTGATACTTTAATGTCTTAAAGCATGTTTTATAGATGTAATCACATGGTCAATATTGTATAATTTCCACAGATCTTTTATTGAGAAATTTTGGGAAGAATTTTGATTGTTTTGGTGGAGGAAATACCACCTCGACATTGGATGAGCTAATTTGAGAGCATCTACTGGAGGAGATGGGACGTTGCCCAATATCAATAGAACGTAAAATGCAAAATTTTTAGATTTTAGGTAACGCTCCACTTCTTTAACGAAATACTCTTTAAACCACTCTATAAATAGCTGAGAAGTTCTTTGACCTAGTTCTTTAAAGCTCGTGAATTTTGCTGCTCAATATATTAACATTGGTTTTGTAATAAAGCCTCCACATGCATTTGCACAAAATAAAAGTGTAACTCTGTCCTTAGCTGATTTAAAATCAGGTGTTGTCTTTTCATTTTTTGAAATGTATGTTCGTGCGGGCATTTGTTTCCAATAAAGCCCGGTTTCGTCTGCATTAAATGCTTGTTCAAGGCGGTAACTTTTTCTTCTATTAATTTTATTATTTCATCAGGAAATTTTGCAGCCTGTTGATGATCTGCTGAAGCTGATTCTCCACACGACTTAATGTTATGCAAATTAAAACCAGTTTTGAATCTTCTACGATCTTCAAGAAACACTTTTAGTTCTGTTTATTTTTTCTACACATTTGTCTGTTGTTTTCCTACTGCAAGAAACCACCACCATCCGCATAAGTCAATGCTGCGCACCCTGCATCCGCAACCACCAGATTGATACCATTTATATAAATATTGAAAACTAGGGCACCTAAAGCGCTCCCTTGAGCTAAGCCCCGACAACTTATTTTTTCTCTTATTGTTCCATTATCATTCTTAATGTTAATAAATTTCCTATTATTTAAATAGTATATGGCCCATAACAAACGTACAGGCAGACCCTGCTGCTTCAAAATTTTTATCAACACGGGTATTAAGACGTTAATTAAGGCCAGCTGAATGGAACTCACCAAGTACGCTGCGCAGTGTAGAATGCTTTTTCCTCTCCTGAAGCTGAGGGCCAAATGATCAAAACGCATTTCTTTTTTTAGCCACTCAAGTCTATATGCTAATACCTTTTTGAATACTTTTCTAATACATGGGATTAAGGATATTGGTCTGTATCCTTCCGGTGATCTTTTATTCCGTCCTGATTTTGGTAGTCCGCCCTGGTTATAATGTAATTTTTATCCTTACCAGGAGCGGAGTTTCGAATAGAGTTTTTTCCAGTTCGCAGCTTGTAATATCAGTTGCTATGTGCTGGTTAGTTATCCTGTAATTCTCATTTTTTATAAATTCTATGCTTCCTTTATCAGGTACAAAAGCTGGACATATTTTATTCAGGAAACCATCCTGGCAGTCATCATTATTATTGCTTACATTTTTATCTTTATTTTGTCAAAGCTTCAGTATTTTAACATTTTCTCATATTATAGCTAGTGGAATATCTCTACTTACTTCATTACAGAATTTTCTGAAATGTTCTTTTTTCTTCTTCAACAAGATTTATTTTGTTAAAGCTATATGCCTTTTGGCTATCATGTAGTTAATGTCTGTTTTATTTTCCGAAAATTGTCTTATTGTGAATCTTGTTATTTTATTATCTTGAATGTTGTTACTGCCCTATCACATTTTCTGTTCCACCAGGGATATGACGTTTTGTCTTGTTCATCTCCTTCAAAGGTAGTTTTGGCTTGTCGTTTGGCCTCTTTAATGATCTTCATCGATCCATCCTCCTTCCATACAACTATTGATATGTTTTTGGTATACCGACAAGTTTTCTGTTGCCCTTCCTTGGTGCCGGCTCAACCCGCACATGGACCCAACATAGTAGGAGGCGATCACTTCCCAACGTATCGCCTATAATGACGCAGAAAGCACTAGCTGCCAAATCTGCTGAACATATCATGAGGTCTAAAATATTTTTAGTATTCAGCCGCGTGAAAAGCGAATTTTTCCGTCGTTTGCAGAACTTGTATTGCTCATACTGTTCTTCCTCTGGTATTTATCAAGTGTTGGCTGCTCCATTCTGGAAGATGAGCGGTAAAATCCCCTAGTAAAATAAATTTCTTTTTACATGGAAGGTTTCTCAGTAAATTATCCCAATCGTTACTATTAAAGATAATAACTGGTGCTATATATCCTACTATCGACGTAATATTTTAATAATACTACCTCTGTTTCATAATAAGTGAGCCATTTTTAATATTTTAGAAATACTGCTAATATTTATTCTTAAAAATACTGCTATGTTACAAAATATTAATTCAAACGCATAGTAGGCAAGCGATTCTCTCCTCCACGTTGCTTTGCCTTGCTAATATGTTTAAGCTTATAATTATTGTTTCCATCGCAGTCTATAATAGATTTCATAACTAGTTGTAAACTTATAAAAACGTTATGTCATGTATGTCTAGTTTCTTCTTCAAAAGATTCTTCAACAACCTTTATTTAATCGTCTATATTTCGCGGTGAACGCTGATGTTGTAAGGACTGAATAAATGGAAAGAAGTTAAGATCGAGAAAATTCAAATCGGGACTATTTTTGGATGAAAAGTAAAGGAAATATTCCAACCGTCCCTCCTACACTCTGCCTATTCTTCAATATTGCAATGTGGCCGTACATTATTCTGCTGTATGATTATATTTTTTGAGGAACTCCTTGACCACTTTTTTAATTGCCGGAATTAGTTTATCCATTAACATACGTTTGTAAACATTTTTACAGATATTAACAGGTTTGGTAATAAGTGCACCTCTAGGTCGATTTTTACTATTTCGCGAAGCTGCTTCTTGTACTACAAACGGCCACATGCCTATTTTGCCGTGAAAATGTTGATTGGAGATAAATTTTCTGGTTTACTTTAGTGGTATAAAACCACTTTTCAGCAATATGGATGTAATTCATCAAATCTTCAAACTCGCCATTATCTTTCACAAACGATAATCAATAATCCAGGCATGCTAATTTATTATTTATAAATTATAATTTAATATTTATAATTTATATTCCGCCTACCTTATTAACGAGGTGGGCGGAATACCAACTGCAAATGTTAACGACCGCCTGTGCCTCTTCTTTTATAAGTAACTGATTGTATTTTGGTAAATAACTCTGCCCTATCAATTTTTTTCGACCAGAATTGCCTTGGTTTTTATTCTTAACATTCATAGGCTCATTCGCATCAAAACTACTACTACTTTTAACAGAATCTCTACCTTGTTTCCATATTCTTTTTATAATGGCCCTTGATGTTCTGAATTTTTAAATTGCGGACATAACCGTTCCCTTTGTCAACCGTCCATTTTTCTGACGTTGCAATAAAAACTGAACTATAGCCCTTCGCTTTTCGTTAATTAAATTCAGTTTTCTCATCGTTCTAAATATTTCGGTATTAAAAAAACTTTCACGTAATTGTTCGATGTTTAATTATTGTTCAGTGACAAGTTAAACTGCCAAATATTTTGAAATCATGGCATATGTGATTAAGAATATTATGTATATCACCAACATAAAAAATAAAATTTAAAAAAATTTTATTGACAATTCGACAGAAAACGCTCACTTATTATGAAATAGGTAGTATTTAAGTTTGAGTTTTTTGTTTATTATATTGTATTATTTTATATTGTTTAAGGACAAACCCCGTATGAATCAACTCTACAGATATAGAGGTAGTAGATAGGATAATCTTCCTTTAGCCATGCTTCTGTTATTGCTACTACATGTTGTTCATTGTCCTTTAAAAAACTGAATAAACTTGCTTTATTTTTAGAAAGGCTCTTGGAATTCCAGAGTCTGATTTTTATCATAAAGAATATGGTTTTCAGAATATAATATATGCTCTTTATTAATCAATCACATCGATGGTCTTGAGACAACTACTTTCTTCTTCTATTGCGGTATTAGGTATTGAACTTGTTGTCTGACTGAATGTTTTGCTAGTACCGGGTTGCGGATTTTCCCTTGTTGATTGCTCAATTATTTTCCTTTTATAGATTTTCTAATGTTGCTTCACTTGACTTTCTAGTGAGTTATCTTTTTCGTTTTATAATTTTCCGTATTTCGATTACGATCATTTCTAATTGACTTTCAAAATATTGTAGGTTTATAGTTATTTTAAGTGTTATTTTCTTTTTGTTTTTTATATTCAGGGCTTTGTTGAGTAATGATTTTGTCCAACATGGCAGCATAGCACTTGTTCTGACGTACAATCCGATAAATGATGGCCTTCAGAGCACTTTGGGGATCTGGTTTGCGATTTGCATAACATCTTTGTATGACCATACCTACAGCATTTATAGCACTGTACAACCGGTGTTATATACAGTTTGGGAACTTTGTATACATGAAGAAATGAGACATGCCTAGACAATCTTACTCCATCCAATTTTACCACCTCCATAGCTGACTCGACATATGCTATATTACCATATTCGTCAATGCGTTTTCTCTTCAATGTTCTAACCCTTAACACTTCTCTTTCATTTTCTATTTTTAAATAGTTTATTAATGTTTCATCGCTCATACCTATATCTATTTCTCGGATAATACCACTACAGGATACCCGATGTGCTGATATATAAGCTCGACAGTTGTTTGCCGTATACCGGATACAGCTATTGCCATTCCCGGTTATACTACTCTGAGGCGGGATAGGGGCTCTAGAGGCGGGATGTGACCTTGTATGTTGCGCAACACGAACGGCCACGTAGAAACTAAATATGCTATTGAAAGAGTTGATACTCTGCCAAGTAATAAACTCGCCGACTCGTATCGCCACCACCTCTAGTACATGGATTGATTGTCTGATTACAAATAATGCAGATAGTTGTATAAACCAAATTAATGAGCCAGTTGATATATCTGATCACAATCTTATCCAATGTGATATATTACTCACGAATGCGAGGCCTGTTCCAGTTGTTAGACTGGGTTGGGTTGGCCTTTTACACCGTGGTTGACAGACAATGTTAGGTTCATGATGAGACTCAGGGACCGGGCATTTGCAAAATTTAAAAGAACAAAAATGATTGGTCATTTTAATTATTACAAATCCTTATGAAACCTGATCATATCCGCAATTCGTCGGGAAAAAAAGGCTTATCTTAACAATACTTTTATAAATAATGATGTGGAGTTGGAAGCTCTTACATAGACTTAATATTGGTAACAAATGTAAACTAACAATTCCCGCACATCTGGAAGATGTGAACAATATCAATGATTACTTTTTAAAAGTCGCTAGTAAAACCAATATTGATGCTGACCTACTTGCCTTCTATAACGACAACACACTTTTTTCTGAGTCTCATGGTGGATTCTCGTTTGGGATAGTTGATTCTTCAACAATATTAAACGTACTAAATGGGATGAAATCAACCGCTGCTGGTGTTGATGAATTGAATGTAATCTTCATCAGGAAATGCCTTCCTGAAATATTACCGTACCTTGTACATATTGTAGATTGCTGGTTTGAGCACTCAGTATTTCCTGATGCCTGGAAGCATGCGGTGGTAATGCCCTTGCCCAAAAAGACACATCCGATTGATTTGGAGAACTTGCGTTCTGTTAGCATTCTTCCAACTCTCTCGAAGGTATTGGAGAATTACATGGAATTGCAGATACGTAATTATATAGACAGGTATGATAGTTTGCCTGCAATGCAATCCAGTTTTCGGTCTAAATACAGTTGTGTCACGGCTTTATCAAAGGTCGCTGGTGATATTCATAAAGCTAGAAAGAAGAAATAGGGGCCTTCACGGAGCGGTTGTGCTCTTAGATTACAGTAAGGCCTTTGATAAAGTAAACCATCGGATGTTACTCTCTATGCTGCATTATGTTGGTATGTCTGATGAGGCAGTCTCTCTTGCTAGAAGTTATTTGTCCAATCACTCTCAAGTTGTGAAATTAAATGAAGAAATGTCAGCCTCCCTGCCAATAGAGGTAGGGGTTCCACAGGGATCGATATTAGCTCCTTTGCTGTTCTCTATCTACACCTCTCACAATCAGCTGCCAAAATGTGTTAAGCATTCGACAGTACACATGTACGCAGACGATATTCAATTATATATGTCCTCTCCAAGCAATCTGATCGCATTATCTTGTTCAAAAATAAACGAGGTTCTTGAGGCACTTTCTGAATACTCTCTCGGGATGGCTTTAACCCTAAAGCCATCAAAGTCTAAACTTCTTATTTTTGGTAATTTGTCACCTTCTGATATTAATATTAAGTTAAATGGGGAAAGTTTTACTATATCTCCGGAGTCGAAGAATCTGGGGTTGTTGGTTTGCACAGACTTTCGGTTTAGTGGCCATGTGACCGCTTGTATAAAAAAAAGCTTATGCAGCACTTCGGTGTATTTATCCATACCGTTACATACTAAATAAAACAACAAAAACACATCTTTATGAAACGCTGCGCAAATTTTGTACACTGTGCAGCGGTGTATACCCGTGTTTGTCTGGTTCCGATATGCAACGTATTCAGAGAGTGCAGAACAGCTGTCTCTATTTCATTCACGAGGGTTAGAAAACGTTTAAAAATATCTCACACTCTAATTAGCACAAACTGGTTAAATATAAGGAATCGTTTCAAATATTATTTCTTATGTCTGGCGCACAAAGTGGTCACTACGAGAAAACCTTACTTGTATAATAAGATTACCTTCAGGACAGATGTACACTATTAAAACCTCAGGCATAGAAATAGCATCACCATACATACCTGCACATAAAACCGCTCTTTTTAAGCGACCTTTCTCATATAAAATAGCTATAGAGTACAATTTATGTCCTTTTGAGTTGAAAATTTTAAAGTGAAGTTACGTGCCGCTCTGTTGTCACTTCAAAAATTGCAACATAATATCTACGCTGCCTCGGTGTTCTGACCTTGACGCTTGTTCTTGTCTTTTGATCATTTGCATAAGGGGGGATGACTTGCAGCTCTGTATTACGAGGTGTTCTTTTTTCCTTTTCTTTGTCTTTGGAAGAATTGAAATCAATACATGATTTTTGTTTTTTTAAATTCTTATGCTAGTTATATAGAGACTTGACCACAGATTAAGTGGAACAGATGACAGGCTCTTGAGAGGCTGTTAATCTGAACTTCGCCGTTGACTGCCTTATTATTAAGTTTTGTTTGATGTGTATGTATACATCATGTATGTATATGCAAAATAGTTATTTTATCTATTATTATTATTTTTTTTTGAATTTGTTTATTTTTATCCTTTCCTGTATATACTTTTGCAGTCAATGTCTTTGACAGTCAATAAAGAAATTTATTATTATTATTATATCTTCGGAAATATTAAAGTAAGTAGCCTCTTTATAGTAATTAAATTCAACTTCAACTCGGTTCCGACCTTTTGTTCCCTACCTTTTTAATTCCTTCAATGTCACTATCAAACAGTTTTTTATCAATTACTAAATCTTTCTTAAATCCTATATTTTTATCTATTGATTCGAGATAGATGAGACAGAGTATGGGGGCAAATCTGTACTTTTATACCTAATTCCATTATCTACATATTCTATTCTTAGTGTTGTCCCGGCATAGACAAGGATGACAACAATGAGAACTGTCACCTGTTCAAAAAGGTACTGTGCGAAAAATCATATCAATTATAAAGAGCTTGTACTCTCTTGTGTGCTCCCATACATAACACACATAATGAATAGCTGCGTAGAGTGCAATTACTGCCCCTGCCTAAAAACTCTCCCCATCGACTTATAAAGACTTACGACCAATCAGTATACGCCCTGCGCTGAGTAAAATTTTGGAAAAGATTATAAGTGGTCAGTTGAGGGAACATATAGAGTTTAATAATATTTTTCCAGATTATTTGACTGTTGTAGATTACTTTCAGAATTAATCACGAGTTTTTCAGACGGGGATTCACCTAATGGCGGATCCTCTTGTGACGTTTCCTTTGTAGGCCGGCTTCCCGGCCCTTTTATTATCAACTGTACCTTACGTGAGGTTTAATTTATTTCCCTTTTTTGATATATTTTTTTAAATTAATTCATAAGACGTACCGTGGGGCAGCTGTTTATCAATTATAGTCTAACATTTAAGACGCACCAGAACTCCTCCGACGTGTACTCTATGGCCTCAAGCACGCGAATACTCTTTAAATTATATATTTAAAAAAAATAATGAAAAATTGTCAAAAAAATCTACACATGAACTTGCAAATGCACATTTTAAATTGGCTTTAAATTTTTTTCAAGGCTGTTAAGTTCCATAGACTTCATCATTGTTATCGTTTTTTCTTATTTGGATAAGTTGCTTTTTGTGAAGTAAAAAAAAAAGATTTTACCGTCCACTAAATCTTCTGAAGAGCATTCTTACAATCATTATCGGAAATGAGTTGTACAACACAATTCTACTTGATCAACCCGGGCTACAAATTAATATATGTATTTTTTTTTATTTGACAATATAAATGTTATTTAAAAATAATTTTTTAAAGGTTATGTTCCGTACTGGTGTAACAACTCGTTCACCGGAAGGTGCAAAATGGACTTGCGTTTCAGTTCCGCCTGGTTGTGAAGTTTGTCAGTTAAGTGTAGGTCCAACAGGATTAGTTTGGGCAGCTCTTTTAGATGGTCGAGCTTTAGTACGAATTGGGGTTACACGAGAATGTTTATCAGGAAATGTATGGGTTGAAACTCGTGGTCCATCGGATGGTTTAAGAATAATGCAAATTTCCGTTGGGGTTTGCTGCGTTTGGGCAGTAACCCAAGATACGCAGGTTTGGTTTCGGAAAGGTATTAAAGCAGACGGCGCTGGAATTAGTGAGGAAAATGCCGTTGGATGTGGTTGGGTTGAAATGGTTGGGAAAATGTCATCGGTTTCGGTGGCGGCTAACGATCAAGTGTTAGCTGTGGGTGCTGATGATCGAGCTGTGTATTTTCGAACCGGAATAACGGGGGGAGATTTAACTGGAAAAAAATGGAGAAGCTTGCATGCTCCTTTACAAGTTAGTAGAGCAAGTAGTAACGCAAGTTTAAATCGGGATCGATTAAGTAATAGTACTAAAAGTACTTCATCTTTGGTAAGTTAATTTTAAAATTACTTTGTTTGTATTAATTTTTCTTCTATAAATAGAATCGTCCTCATAGTCTTTGTGATACAACATTAGGCGACATAACTGATCAAAGCCACTCAGCGCCAACATCTCTTCCGGTTGGCGATATGAGCAACAAATTTGAGACTCAATTGAAAAACCCAAGAGCTTGGAGCCCTGTTCGTTCTGTTGGGTCAATCGTTGGCACGGAAGTTCACCCAGAATCTGATGAAAGTTTGTTTAGCGATAAAGCCGATTCGTGTATTTTTGCTGAAGATGAAGAAATGGGTTGGGCTGAATATGAAGCTCCTTGGTCTTTCGTAGCGGCCGGAGCTTGTACATTAGATTTAAACCAACTTCCAAATTGGTTCGCGGAACAAGGAAATGCTCAACACGCTGAATTGGAGCAACCATGGCGATTAAAAATTCTCGAAGATTTACGATTGAGGCTTAACCCTGATGATCAACGATTTAACGATTATCCTTTAGCTGTTGATACTTCTTCTTGGGTGCATACCGGTGAAGCTAGGGTTAATTTGAATGGTAATAACTTTGTTGATTGCGTTGTACAATTAGAGTGGGTTCATACATCAGGAACTTTAACTATTTTAAATTCAGATGGAGCTACGACTATGGTAATTAATAAATTAAATTTTTTGTTGAATTAAAACTGTTTTTATTTTATTTTGATGTTGCAGCATCAATTTAGCTTAAGCGAAATAACATGCGTTCAATCTTGCAGTGAACCTGGATGCCCAAGATTATCTATTCACACCCCTAATTTAACCATTCCAATTGTTAGGTTACAGTTTAGTACGGATGCTCAAATGGAGGAATTACAAGCTCATTTTACAACTGTTTGTAGTGAGGTTCATTTAACAAGAGGTAAAAAACTAAGAAATAGGATAATTAATCAATAATT
This sequence comes from Onthophagus sagittarius, assembly GCA_036711965.1. Lineage (NCBI taxonomy): Eukaryota > Metazoa > Arthropoda > Insecta > Coleoptera > Scarabaeidae > Onthophagus > Onthophagus sagittarius. Next base: position 41,169,508 of record JASERS010000004.1, read on the forward strand.
TATTAATTTTTGATACAGGAAAAGCAAGTCCTTTAAGTATTTGGACCGTAACATCATTAGGCGACATATTTGTTTACGATGCAAAAGATGCTTTAGTCCAACAAGGAAATTTTGAAATTGAGTATGAATTAACCGGAAAGCAGATGCCCTTAGAAGTCCCCCTACACACAAGTTGCGTACCGGATACAGTAATAATAATAACTGGTTGTCTACAAGATGATTTAACCCGATTCGCTATTAATTTAGACGCTTACCCAAGTTTTCGATCGAAACATAAAAATTACACCGAATTGGAAAATTGTTGTTTACATTTTAATCCTAGGTTTGAAAGTGGTACTCCGGTAGTGGTTAGAAACAGTATGATTGATGGGAAATGGGGTGATGAAGAAAGGGTAGGAATAATGCCATTTATGCCGGGGAGAGAATTTGAAGTAAAAATTGAAGTGAATGTTGAAGATTATATTATTTATGTGGATGGAGAACGATTTTGCGGGTACAGGCATAGGTTACCAGCTGGAAGTTGTACTTCTATGTCATTTTGGGGTTCAATAACATTAGATAAAATGAAAATTTCGACGCCAAAACCAATCATAAATTTAAAAGATATATACTGGAGGCAGTTTGGGGGGCATTTACGTCGCGTTGAAACTTGTAAGGCAGGTGTGACTTGGGGAATTGGTTATGATCACACCTGTTGGGTTTATAATGGGGGTTTCGGTGGGAATTTCGCCGGAGCTTTAAACAGTAATAATTTACGAGCTATGACGGACACTCAAGATTATCGTGTTTACGAGAATCAACGTTGGAATCCTGTTACGGGGTACACATCAGCTGGATTACCAACTGATCGTTACATGTGGAGTGACATAACGGGTAAACAAAGACGTACAAAAGATCAAGTTAAATTATTATCGGTCCATTGGCAATGGGTTAGCGATTGGTTGGTGGATTTCCACGTACCCGGCGGTGCCGACAAAGAAGGATGGCAATACGCTGTTGATTTTCCAGCTAGTTATCACGCACAAAAACATTTTACGGATTATGTAAGAAGGAGAAGATGGTATAGAAGATGCGCAATTGGTACAACTGGCCCATGGCAAGATTTGGGACACACCAAATTGTTGGATGTTTCATTTTGTACCATTCACGACGGATTAATAGCTGTTTGGGCTCTGGCCACTGGAGGACAAGCGATGATTAGAACTGAAGTTTCCACTTCTAATCCAACTGTAAGTAAATTTGTAAAAATGTTATTTTTTCTTCAAAAGGGAGCTTATATCAATTATATTGACTTAGGGTAATAAATGGGAGCACGTAAATTCGGACAAATCATTAACAAGTATTAGTTGTGGTCCATTTAATAACGTCTGGGCAACAGCTTCAAATGGAAGCGTTTTTGTTAGACATGGTATAACAATGGATTTGTTACAAGGAGTTAAATGGATTTGTATTGAACCACCACCCGGAAATCCATTAAAAGAAATATCTGTAAATGAAATCGGAGTTTGGGCGGTGTCTGATAAAGGAAAATTGTTCGTTCGTAAAGATATATCACATTCATGGCCAGAAGGAAGTATTTGGCAATGCATTGAAGTTGATCCACTAATATCAGGTAATAAAAAAAATTTAAGATACATAATCAGGGTTAGAAGGTTAACATTTAAATTATTAAATCCTCTTACACACTTCTAAGACTTGTGGAGGAGACTAAGCAAATAAAATTTTGAATTGCAACCCGGTGGATGGGTAATAAACGAGTCATTCCAAGGTTTAAGCACATATATAAGCTTTTTTCTCCCTGGTGTTTCCAAGTAATAATACAGATATGACACAGCGAAATTTTTAGAAGAGTCATTTCATTTCTATTCACTGCATAAATTTAATAATAAAGCCTAGAAACTTTTACTCAAGTTCCCTATTTTATGTTTTGAGTTCGTAATTAGACACTACGGACACACGACTGTTTAACAACTTATTTAATGAACAACTCATACACAACTCTCTCATTACATTCCCTTACTTCTGTCTCTCCGCTAGATGTCATGACATTTCACCCCTTGCTATTAAAGATTTAATCTATTAAAGGTTTCTTTATCGATCTTTCTAATCTAGTCGTAATTACATTATCTTTTGATTGTGATTTACTGTTAGGAACGATAGGTTTTAGTGGAGTCACAACAGGCGAATTCGGTTCTTCTCTAGCGTTCTAGGTATCCGCGGAATGGGTGAGTCAACATCTGGTTCAGGTGTCTCAAGCACAACCTCCTCATGAACAATCAGATTTGGTAAAGCTGTCAATTTTGTACTCCTGATATGGTCATTAATATCAATTCTCCCTCCAAATCCACTATATACGTCAACAAACTTTTCCTTGTAAAAATTCTTCCTTTCTTCCATCCACACGGTTTTCCACCTATGGTCTTCTGTACTAATACTTATTCCTCTTCTACAAATTCCCTCCACTTTCCGGTCATCACTTTTGTTCACCTCATTACCCTTTTCTTTTAACATTGTTATTCTTGCTCTGGGAATTTGTTTAACTAACAGTTCTCTTGGACTTTTATTATTTGTTGTAGTTGGTGTATTTCTATATTTCATGAAAAAATTCTTAATTTGATGCTGTAATGTAATATTAACTTCATTGTTATGGTAATAACATAACTGTTTCTTCAAATTACGTTTTACAGTCTCAATGGCTCGTTCTGCCAACCCATTTGAACATGGATGTAAGGGTGGTGAAAATTTACAATTCCGTTTGCATAGCAAAAATCTTCATATTCTTGACGGTCCGTTATCCGACATCAATTCTTCTGGTATTCCAAAATAAGCAAATGTAATTCTTAGTTTTTCGATTGTGCTTTTTGCATTTGTACTGATCATAATACGAATATCAATGAACTTCGAATGACTAATCTATTATCAATATAAATGTAATACTCTTATAGTGAAAAAAATTTATGTGAAACCTCTTCCAGTTTTTACCAGTCAGAAGATCCAAGACATGCGCTCTTAAATCATACGGAATAACTATTCTATTCGTAAACAACCCCTCCTTGAAGCTCACACAGACTACATAACACCTACTTTCTTAACCAAGCCACACTTTGGCATTGAGACAATTATCCCAGAGCTAAATACGCTCGGGCAAAAACACTAACCATCTACACCGATGGATCAAAAAAGCCTGGAGGTTCTGGAGCGGGAATTTTCTCGCACGATCTTCAGCTGCACCTCTCTACTTCGCTAGGGTCGTATTGCACGACGGCCCAAGCAGAAATAATTGCTATAAACATAGCAGCCAACGCGACAACCATTGGTAACAATTTTAGACACAATTTTAACACGACAGGCTATACTGGCGATGGATAGGCGCCGAGCCACATCGTTGCTGGTGAGATTCTGTGGGCAATCACTTGAGGAGGCAAATGTAAACAACAACGTCACGTTAATGTGGCGTAAAGGACATACTAACGATAGCGCTTTTGGAGCTACTAACCTTTTCAAAGTTTTATAGAGTGCTGAACTTCCAAGCATGATTAATATAGCAACTTTTTTTTCTTCAGCTATATCGTTTACTGCAAATAAATTTTCTGACGTCTCCATGTAAGACTCAAACTCACTTTTATCTAATTATCTAAATAAATAAATTACCAACATTTACAATGAATGACGTACATAAACTTCAAGTACAACAGTTCACCATCTACCATCAAAACATACAAAGTGTGGGAAACTGTTATAAGGAATTCCAGGAAATATTGAAAAGATATGAATATCCCCTAGTATGCGGTTTTACTGAACATTGGTAAACAGTTCAACAGCTCGATATTTTCAAGTTTAAAGATCTAAAACTAGTGTCATCATCATGCAGAGATTCCCGGCAACATGGTGGAGTTGTTCTATACGCTAGTACAGAATTCTTACGTACCCAGTTATGGAAATTAATAACTTGAGTGAAAATTATGTTTTCGAGATTACAGCTTTTAAAATTGAAATTATGTATGTGCTTTACTATTTTGTTGCTTTATATAGACCTCCTTTAGGTGATGTAGATGTGTTTTTTGGCAAGATATTTTTACTACTTGTACTTCTTTTTATGTATAAGGGTATATTTTTCATATTGGGTGATTTTAATATAGATATTTTAGATGATAATGATAAAAAAACCATAGATTTTAAACATGTGTTAAATGAATTTGATCTCTGTTCCCACAGGAATAACAAATGAAACTAGTAAATGCATTGATAACATTTTAAGTAACATAAGATCTAATAAGCATACTACAAATGTTTTTAATACCAGTTTTTCAGATCACAAAGCTCAAACAATGTGTTGGAATGTAAGCTCTATCAGCCAACAATATTATTATGTTTTCAAACGTGATTTTTGTGATGTACAACATCAAATGTTTTAATCAGTTCCTCTCATCAGTTCTCAATTGAGACTTTTCAAACTGTGTTGGAAACAAATGATGCTAATGATCAGTACAAAAACTTTGCTAATATTTTTCTGAGCTATTTTAATCAGCATTTTCCTAGGAAAACGATCCGAAAGTCTACAAAAAAGAGTAACTAAAATATCGAATGTAGTGAACTCAAGGATTGCAGAGATACCTTGTATATGTTACAGGAGCTTTCCCAGATTGACAAAAAATTTAAACCAGATTATCAACAAAAACAGAGAGAATACAACAACAAACTTCTAATACATTATAAAAACAAACATATGGAAGAGCAACTTTTGAAAACTGCTAATAAGTCAAAATTTTTTTGGACCATAATCAAGAACTCTATAAACACAAAAACCTGTCACTTTTCTTTGCCTCTATTGTAAACAATCTTGTATCCAAAATAAATAATAATTCACTAGCTGATCTGGGTAATGTCAATCAATCTTTATGGCGCCTGTCACAGGGAGTGAACTGTTTAATATTGTACACAGTTTTAAAAACAATCGAAGCTATGGTTATGATGCAATCCCGATAAAAATAATTAAAGAAAATATTTCATATATTTTATACCTCCTTTATGCTCTATTATGAACAATGGTCTTGCACATGGAATATTTCCAAACTCACTGAAACACTCAATTATAACGCCTATTTACAAAAAAGGTGATATATTGGAACCTGATAGCTATAGACCAATTAGCATACTCTCTTCTTTATCGAAGATTATTGACTTTACTCTCTGAACGGCAGAATGGGTATAACCTGGCCGTGGTACTGATACGGCTCTTGTCGAACTTTTTACAAATATTCTAGATACCTATGAAAAAAACGGACATGTGTGTGTTAGAGCTTGGATCTCTCTAAGGCATCTGATTGTATAGATAGACAATTGTTGGTAGCCAAACTTGAGCGGTATGGTTTTAGGAGTCCTGCCAAAAACATAATTACTTCGTATTTTAATAATAGATCACATACGACTAAAGTAATAATATATATAAACTAAGCTATGAAGGTACTCCAGTAATATCAACTACGAAGTATACAAGGCATGATGTACCACAAGATAGTATGTATACTGGACCCTCTACTTTTCGTCATTTTTATAAATGACCTGTTATTGCAGAACATGACTTGTTATCTATCAAGTTTTGCAGATGACACTACCGCTTTAGTTACCGGTTCAACTTTAAACGAAATGATGTATAAAGCTGGTAATATGTTGAATGTGCTTAGAAAGTGGTTTGACAGTAACAAGCTAATTATGAATGAACATAAAAGTGGTGTGGTAGTATTTGACAATAAATTGGTTAGCAAACCTTCTTTAATCTGCGATATTGAGGTACGACAGGAGATCAAGATTTTGGGCGTTCATCTCGATAGTTCCATGAAATTTAAGAGTCACATCGAAAAACTTTGTTGTAAGTTGTCCATATTTCCAATCTATATTTGGCCTTAGAGTGATTATAAACACTAACACACAACAAAAAGATTGGCAAGATATTTTATTCAAGTAACATCGAATCACACTTAAGATATTTAAAACTTACTTGGGGAATATCTGTTCAGTTCGATAATGTCTTTAAACTTCAGAAAAAAGAAATAAGAGTTTTGTGTAGTCTGAAATGTAATGACTCATGTAGACAACGATTCCGAGAAGAGAATCTCTTAACGTTACCAGCAATTTACATCTTCGAATGCTCAATATTTGTTTTTAAACATAAGAACTATTTCCAACAACTGGTTAAGACAAACCAATATGATACCAAATATAATCATACCTTGATGCTGCCTAAACATAGGTTAAGCCTATATGAAAGGAGTCCCTTGTATTCATGTATGACAATCTGGAATTACATCCCTACAGTAATTAAATCGATAAGGAGATTAAACCCATTTGAGAAAAGTATTTTTTTCTGTTATTTTTGTTTATCTCTTTACTTTCTCAATATAGCTTATTATTATTATCGCTAAAAGCTTCGATGTTCCCGATTAATAACATTCTCGGTTCACCGATCCCACTCGTCGCCATTATTTTATGTTTTGTGTTTGTAATTAGACACGATGGACACACGACTGTTTAACAATTTATTTAATGAACAACTCATACACTACTCTCTCATTACATTCCCTTACTTCTGTCTCTCCGTCTAACCGCTTGATGACGCAAACTATACCAGCATACATAACACCCTACAGACATTTTGAAGGCTTTGAGGAAGAGGTGGATTATGAAAACGTTAGAATTCAAGATCAACAAGGATATAGCCAAAAACTTACTCCAGAAAATCTTATGAAATACTTTAGCAAGTAGAAACTGTAAAGAAAGAGCAAACGAAAGAACGTGAGGTATTAGATACTTCAACAGCTGAAATAAATGATGTTTGCAGTAAATGGAATACTGACGGAGTGCTGACTGTTATTTTAGTATGATTTCTATTGATGTCTCCTACCTCTTGAAGATGGTTTGAGTAAGCTGATTAAGCACACATTTGAGATCATGATGATTATAGCGGACCAAATTCCGTGTTACTACCAAGTGTAACAAAAGCACATGTAAAAAATGATTCAATTTCCTTTTTTTGTTATTAACAACTTGAACTGTTCAAACGGCAGTAGCCTGAAAACGATACTGTTCTGGATATGGGTTGCAATTCAAAATGTTATTTACTTACTTCCATGCCCATCCTTTCAACAAGTCCTACAAATTTTGAACACAGATTTTAGAGAAGATCTACAAATATTACTTAACACGTTAATCACCGGGTCGATTTGAGGCTCACAAAGGTGCGAGCTAAAATTAACTCGTGTGGCGATTAACGTGTTAAAACATTAATAAAGCAATCTGGATATAGACCAGAATTCCTTTAACAAAAATCTTTAATCTCCAGTAGGTTCAACGCCTTTATCTACAAAATTTAAGCACGTTAGTGTCGCTGCAGATGAAGTCTGGGCAACAACTGACAGTGGTTTGGTATTAAGGAGATTGGGAATTTGTGAACAAAATTGTATTGGAACCGGTTGGGACATAGGAATAAATGTAATTATTTTAATATTGTAACAAACATTTAATTATTTCATTATTTGCAGGGTAATTTTCAGCAAATTAGCGTAAGATCATTAACTTAAACATTAATTTATAAAATTTTGTTAAGGGTCTATTAATAAGTTATCTAGTCGTGTATCAATGAACTGATTCTTTAAAACAATAATTTTGAATTTCTGCTAAGATATTGTATTGTGATAGTCTTATACCGATTGTTTCATAAATATAATTCATTGTGATATTTTAAGAAAATGTTTGCATCAAAGCCTGGAAAAATACCCAGTTGATTTTTATTATTAAATTTTTTTTCTTAAAATAACATAAAGAATAAAAGGAACGTCCTGTTAATTCCGAATTGCGAATATATTCACTATTTCTGCTTGTTTAATAAGCTTCGAAATATTTTTAAAAAAGATTTATTATGTTGCTGTGAATTATACCCAAATCTAATAAAGCATTTTATTAATAATTATTACTGTTCAATTTTATTAACAGCAAAAACGCCCTGTAACAATCTACCAGAATGATTTTCAGTAAAATTTTCTTTATCAGTAGAATAAATAAACGGCAGTCTCATAACCCAATAAGTTGACTGCGTCAAAGCTGTTGGGCCACTTTCCGTTGCGATGAAAATTGGAGAACCAGCAGCTGGTTGTACCTAAAAACCAAACTACATAAACACATTTTAACGATTTTTTAAAATTACCCTTGGATGTACTGTAACATAAACAGAAGCTTTCGGTGTAACAACATGTAATCTCATCAATTGAGCGGTAAGTGGTTTTGTGGGTCTACAAGGACATGGATAATAAAGAGGCATATCAGATTCTGTTATTTTATGCCCAGTATCTTTAACGATTGATCCAGGGGTGGCTCTTAAAACTCGATCTGGTGCAGCTAACATAAATCGATGACCTCTTGGGCACTCATACTCAACCCCAATAAATACTTTAACTGTAAACTGTGGTACTCGAGTATTATTCGTTCGAATACGTTTTTGACGCAATAAAAATTTTTGGGGGTCCAGTTGTTGGTCTAAAGAAATAATTGGTTTTGGTTTACTATAAACAACAACATCCCAAGGTAAAAGGTAATTTGTTGAGTTTAAAAATCCCGGTTGATGAGCTTCCAATAAACCCAAATTATGACTGTATAAAGATGATGGTCCCAAACAAACCAAAGACCAAGAAGAAAAGTCTGGAATAAACGAACTTGGCGAAATTGTTGTTAACATCGCCGAAGAAACTTCTCTTTGTTTTGATTCGGTGTCAAACTCTAAATTTTTATCTTTCATTTCAAATTCGATTCGATCCAAACCAGAGCAAGCGCACTCTTTTGAAGCTTGTTTAAAAAATACATGATTAGCTAAAACTGTTGTGTAGGGATCTTCTCGAGGTCTTTGTATCCTGCCACAATCACATGCTGCGATATATCTAACACCACTATTATGTTCTAATTCATCATTATGTTTAGGTAAAGTGCAAGGATTTCCTGTTAAAGATGGCGATTCGCAAAGTTGTCGGGAATTTTCCCAATACGTTTTGCAATTTCCCACGATTTTTGCGCGATATTCTTCGAATTTAGGCCCTCGGGCTTGAGCAGCAAATAAATTTAAAGCAATACCAAGTCTCGTTTCATGTACCCCTCTGCTGTAATGACTTGGTAAACCTTCTTGGTATCTAGCAATAGCTATAGGGAACACTTTTTCACATCGTTGTTCAGAAAATCTAGTATCTGTGCATAAATTTTGCACTAATTTTTCTGAATCATTCGTTACCAGTTCATAAATAGCTTTACAGACTTGCATCCAAACATGTAATTTAGGGAGTTCAAAATGGCATGGTTGGAAAGAAATTAATCGCATTGAGGCAACAATATCATCAAAGCCTTTTTCTTTGGCTTGTTGAATATGTACTTGAAGGAAACGTGAAAAACTTTTTTTGCCGTTATCTATTTGAACGCAGAATGGGGGTTCTATTATTAATGTTGCTCCAGGTTGGCAGCTTTGGATTAGACTCCTAACGGCATTTCCAAGACGGTCATTCGGACCTTCAGTGGACATAAATACAAATTCTTGATTTAAAGGAATTGCAAATAATGAAGTGCAACTAAAATTAAATAGGCAATTTAAAAAGAATTTGATTCAAAACAAATAATTACTTATTAACGATACGGGTTTTCTTTAAAATTTGATAAATTTTATCCTCAGTATTATGCTCAAGTTTTTTTAAATTAGTAACATTTTTGGGGCTTTGTTCAAAATAAAATAATAACCTTGGGGTGCACATTCTTCCATTTAAAATCCACTCATCACTTACATTTTCAATGTTTTTTAATGAATCATTTATATCACTAAGTAATTTTTGTCTAAAACAACTCTTTTTTTATTTTTAATTAATATTTTTATAAATTTCTACCTCAAACCATCAACCGCTTTAAAATATTGTATAAAATTGACATCGAAAGTACTTCCTGGGTGGCTTAAAACAACTATATGACTCACATGGAATAAAATTAGCATAGTTTTTGCAAAGGAACTTTTAACTTCATCATATAATGATAAAAAATTAGTTTCCTTATTTTTCTCAACCAATTTTTCATAATGTTCCAAGAAACTGTTAGTATCCATCAATGTGTAAGCATGAAGATAAATAGTACGTTTTTCTTCATCGTAAAATCCCTCTATTGTATTCTATAAAAATATGGTGTTGGTGGAAGTAAAATAGATATTGTTACAATTACTTCTGATTTATGGTTACGATTTGATGAAAATAAGCGCCCCAAAGATTTTACTTTTAACCCATTAGTATTTAAAGCCGACTTCCCAATTATAGAAACCACAACAATGCCGCTTGAATCTTCGGTCTGCTCATTACTACGAAATTTAAATTTTAATTAAGTAATAGAATAGATTTTTTTGCTTACAATGGAATATCGGGTAATATAAATTTCTTTCTCATCTTTATGTTGTATTATTTTGACAATTAAAAGTAAGGTTAGGTAGATTTTTTAGAGGTTATGATTAGTTACTTATTTATTAAATAGATGGCGCTAAATCTTTTTGCAAAAATGATTATATTATCTTCAATAAATAAATAATTTAGAAAAAAACATAATCTACTATGAAAATTATATATTACAGTTAAATATTCAGCAGTAGAAGATAATATTTGTTAAATAGTATTTGCTGATAAAAAAAAAGATGTTAGAAATACACTTTTCTTGTTCATTAAAAGATAGAGAGAAAGTATTATATAGTCGATTATCACCAAGATATGGATGCTGCGTTGTTTGAGACATGGTTTAAAAATTCAGTTATTACCAAATTTAAACCAGCGGTCGGTAATCGTTCTTGACAACGCAAGTTATCACTCACGAATTTTACATCCCAAACCTGCAAAGAGGCATAAGAAACAATATATTTTAACATACATTGAAGAACATAATATTGCCATGCCGGACGGTTAGATCACAAAAGACAAACTGTTATCGAAACTCAATGAAGTTGAGATTCCAACCGATTACATAATCGATGGTATGGCAGAAAAAGCGGGACATACACTTAGCAGCAGAAGTCTGCGTACAAAAAACTTCTAACACTTTAACTGAAAAAATAAGGGTCATGATCTAATGTGGTAAACTTCAATTTTTTTTTATTTTGTGTATTAACTACATATAATTCTATTAACAAAATATGCATCAATAAAACAGAAATATTAGTTACAAAAAAAATTAAAATTAAAAATTCTTCAAATAATGCGTATGCAAAAATCTGCGTACAAATAAAGACGCCTTCTCCAAAATATACTTATTTACTTAAATACGTAGTTGGCGATGTACGCTTTCCGATTTAAATAAAAGATAATCGGTGTCAATTATATTAGCAGAGGCTTAGAAGCTAAAAATTAGAATGGACACGAAAGGAAAGGAAATTGAATTGGGAGAGAGAAAAATTATTGTAAAGTTATGGAAAGAGGGAAAATCTTTTCGAAAAATAGGAGAAACTGTCGGCAGGTCACACTCTTCCATTCAAAGAGTAATTAATAATTATAAAGACACTGAAGATTACCTCTCACGTCCGCGATCTGGTAGACCACCCCTTTTAACAAACCGAGAGAAGCGAAAAATTGTACAGCAGGTTAGAAAAGAACCTAGGCTGACGGCAAAAAAAAATAGTAGAAAATGTACAAGAAGAATTTCATAAAACTATCAGCAAAGATACGGTGAGAAGGACGTTAAAAAAAGCTAACTATCACAGTCGCGTTGCACGAAAAAAGCCATTTGTGTCAGAGGTCAATCGTCAGAAGCGGATCGCCTTTGCAAAAAAAACTCTTAGACAAGCCCATTGAATTCTGTGTAATAATTCGAAAATTATTTAACGGTTTTAAGAAATAATCATTCGAATTAGAAATTCCTAGAGTGCAGCCTTTCGTTATTTTAGAAACTAAAAATCACGTCTCAAGTTAACGACGTCCGGTATAGAGACCAGACTTCGTGTTAAATTTTGTTAAAAATTATGTATCCGCAGTTTGATGGGGGAGATGCGAATCGACACGAAGGAGTCGTTAAAAACTTAGACGTTAGATCACGTAAAAATTTGATGGTTTCCACTGTTTGGAAATTACGTGACGATTTTTGGGATTAGTTAGTGGCGGATGTTATCTTCTGGTCTTGTGGGCGAGGAATTCTTCCCTTCCACAAATTCCCTCATTGGCTCAGAAAATTATTGTAAAATATCCGCCCTGTATTTTGGATTGGCCCCAGGTGTCGGGGATGTCCAGACGTTAGGGAACGCCTAATGAAGGTTTTGCACCCCTCCAAGACCCGAGGTTACTTAAGGCCTTGCACACGTCATAATTAGGAAATTCTGAACTTAGTTTTCAATTCAACTTCGAAAGATATCTTTTTAGAAAGATTTCGAACCAATACTCAACCAGCGCTCTGTTAGACCGAAACTTAGATTCGCTTTAACGCCAATTCTAAGTCCCGTCGAAATCGAGAACTTTGACTCAGCTTCAAGGGCAACTTTCTTCTGATTCAGGCGTCCGCGTCGTGTCGGAAACCGTGTTAACTTGAGGATTTGGTGTGTTTGTGTCGAAGAAGTCTTCCCGGATTATCCCGAAAAGATTCCAACAGGATCCAGGTTGCTATCCATCACCGAGATCACCAGATCGGAATACACGTCCGGGGTAAGTCTGTTTGCCAGTTCTCCCTATCATTTATCGGTCAACGAGAGTTCGCTGTAGGGTTAGGTTCAGACAGGTTATTTTCATTTTTAATTTTGTTTTGACTCCTTAAGTAACGTCGGGTATTCACGTAGGTAGTTTTTTTAAGATTAACTTTGTATCTTACCTTTTTTTGTTATTTTTGTAAATATAGATTAAGTGTGGTTAGAACACTTGTCGTTTTATTTCACATTTCCTGAGAGCCTTAGTGCAAGAACCCACGGTTCTGAAATAGTGACCGCGCGCTTGCCATTTAATCTTGTTTGAATAGATAGGATCAGGTAGGAGTCCTTCAGACTAAGAATTAGGTAGCGCGAAATACTGTTTCTGGTGGCAGCGGTAATTACCAGAGGTTGAAGTCGTTTCAGTGACGGCCTCACCACATCTGGGAGAAAGTTCTCTTTACAGATGAGAGCAAATTTTGCATTTTCGGCATTAAGGGTAAACAACTTGTATGGAGAAAACCTAATACTGCCCTTAATCCCGAAAATTTGAAAGCGACTGTAAAACACGGAGGTGGTGGAGTTATGGTTTGGGGGTGTACCAAACCATAACTCCACCACCTGGTTTGGGGGTGCACCAAAGGGGTGGGAAGGTTGGTTTTCATAACATCGACAATGGACCATAAAATGTATATAGACATTTTAAAAGAAAATTTGAAGCCTAGCATCGAAAACTTGGGCTTGGGGCCCGAATACTTTTTTCAACAAGATAATGACCCCAAACATTACGCCCACAATACTAAGCTTTGGCTACTATACAATACCCCAAAGCAACTTAAAACACCTCCACAATGCCGGACTTGAATCCCATCGAACACCTCTGGGATTTACTGGAACGCAGGATTCGGCAACACAACATAACGTCGAAGGAAACGTTAAAAAATGTTATGATTGAGGAATGGGCCAAAATCAGTTCGGACGAAACGAAGAAATTAGTGCACTCCATGCCTAAACGTTTAAGGGAGGTCATTGAACGTAAAGGTTATCCGACCTCATATTAATATAGAAACAATGATCTCATTTATGAATTTTTTTATAAATACTGTCCTGACTTGTACGCAGATTTTTGCATACCCGTTATTTGTAGAATTTTTAGTTTTGATTTTTTTCTGTAACTACTGTTTCTGTTTTGTTGATGCATATTTTGTTAATAGAATTATATGTAGTTAATATACAAAATAAAAAAAAATCAAGTTTATCACATTAGATTATGACTCTTATTTTTTCAATTAAAGTATTACAAGTTTTTTGTACGCAGACTTCTGCTGCTGAGTGTATAGTTCTACGATTACCACCGTACCATTGCGTTTTGAACCCCATAGAATTAATCTGAAGCAATTTAAAGCGAAATATCAGGAAAAATAATTCAGCACCAACCTTAAGCGCCAAAGTGGTGGATTTAATTCGGCAAGAGGTTGACAACATACCGACAGAATTATGGGGAAATTGCGTAAACCACATAATCGACGTAGAAAATTCTTATGTATCGCCAAATAATCAACGGTTTATTATAGATATCAGAAATGATAGTTCCGATGAAAGCAACTTTGAAAATTCTGATAGGTGTGATAGCGACGACGAATAATTAATTTTTTTAATATAATCTTTGGTGTTTTATTTAAGTTCGACCCTGTCCTTGTCACACTGTCATAAATCTTTAAAGGTACTTGAGTGGGTAAAACTCACCCCGGGTTTTATTTATGACTGTCATAAAAACCAAACTCGATGTGGACGACGATACAATTAAATAAGTATAATATATAATTATACTTATTTAAGTAATAATAACTAATAAATCCAACACTTTATAAGCAACCTACACCCAACTGTTTTTTTACACGGTAGATATGTTCCTTAGAAAACCGTGCAAAAGAAAATCGTGTATAGTCGTCCACATCGAGTTTGGTTTTTATTACCCTGTCACTTTCCTACTGTAGTTGTAAAAGGAACAAAGACGGGGTGCAACAGGTAATTTCCCATTGAAGAATTTTGGGATTCCTCACTCAGGGCCGCATTAAGGAACACCCTTTTCCTTTCCTTCCAAGTTTTAAACAAATAATAGGGTGATTTTATATTCATTATTAAATTAAGTACCTACTTATTTTTTCTAAGAAATGTTTTGCTGTTTCTATAACATTTCGTTATTCTATTATTTAGATATTCCTGAAAATATATTTTTTTCTAAGAAACGCCTAGAAATAGCTTATGGAAACTACTTATAAGAGAGGATAGGCGAAATTCTTGATGAGTATTTTGTTAAAAGCCACGTGAAAGGTATCGCAAGGAAAGAAAATGTTTCGTCCCTGGGAAAACGAGTCACCATATTCGCCAAAACAACATTATTCCGAAGATAGTAAAAGAATTATTGTTAACGTTTACCAGTGAATTGGCAGGGGTACCTGTAACAACAGTACATAGATTCATTGCGCAGTTGGAGAATAGAGAATCTACAAGTGATCAACCCACCAAAGCTTGTCATCTTTTCCAAAGAATTCCGGATAGTTACACAACGGAAATAAAAACAGTTATTTACGATATGTATTCAAAAAATATCGTGCCTACTGTTGCCTCTTTAAAGATAAGATTACAAGAACTTCATGTAGAAACACCTTATTCTGAAGAGCATTTTCGACGATATCTTCGAATAATTGGATTTCACTACAAATCCCTGGACGGAAAAGCTCATATTACCGAATCCACCCGGCTAAAAAAATGGAGGTGGGAATTTATTGATCAAATTAGAAAATATCGGGAAGAGAAGTGGAATATTGTTTGTTTAGACGAAACTTGGTATGATACCCATGATGTGAAAAAAGGGCCATTCCAATGGGAGTGATAAATGTGCATTGAAGATACCGTGTTCAAGAGGAAAACGAATTATTATTCTTCATGAAGGGAGAGAAAATGGTTGGGTTCAAAATGGATTACTTTTATCTGCAAAAATATTAAGGACTGCTCTGCAAATTATCATCAAGATATGGATGCTGCGTTGTTTGAGACATGGTTTAAAAATCAGTTATTACCAAATTTAAACCAGCGATCGGTAATAGTTCTTGACAACGCAAGTTATCACTCACGAATTTTACAACCCAAACCTGCAAAGAGGCATAAGAAACAATATATTTTAACACACATGGAAGAACATAATATTGCCATGTCGGACGGTAAGATCACAAAAAACAAACTGTTATCAAAAGTCAATGAAGTTGAGATTCCAACCGATTACATAATCGATGGTATGGTAAAACAAGCGGGACATATAGTTCTACGATTACCACCGTACCATTGCGTTTTGAACCCCATAGAATTAACCTGGAGCAATTTAAAGCGAAATATCAGGAAAAATAATTCAGCTCCAACCTTAAGCGCCAAAGTGGTGGATTTAATTCGGCAAGAGGTTGACAACATACCGACAGAATTATGGGAAAATTGCGTAAAACACATAATCGACGTAGAAAATTCTTATGTATCGCCAAATAATCAACGGTTTATTATAGATATCGGAAATGATAGTTCCGATGAAAGCAACTTTAAATTCTGATAGTTGTGATAGCGACGACGAATAATTAATTTTTTTAATATAATCTTTGGTGTTTTATTTAAGTTCGACCCTGTCCTTGTCACACTGTCATAAATCTTTAAAGGTACTCGAGCGGGTAAAACTCACCCCGGGTTTTATTTATGACTGTCATAAAAACCAAACTCGATGTGGACGACTAGACAATTAAATAAGTATAATTAATATATAATTATACTTATTTAAGTAATAATAACTAATAAGTCCAACACTTTATAAGCAACCTACAGCCAACTGTTTTTTACACAGTAGATACGTTCCTTAGAAAACCGTGCAAAAGAAAATCGTGTAAAAAAAGTGATAATAAAATGTATATGACATATTTATAAAAAAAAGTTGGCAGATATTTACAACAGCACCCATAAAGATATTGCGACAATTCCTTTTTTATCTGATGTAAAATAACTTAAAAAAGGCGTTAAAAATAAAAAAAGTGCGGGAAAGTGTTAAACTTACCGAAAAATCGTTTTAAATTTAATTTAAGCTTATTGAGAAAAAGATGCTGGTATAATGATAGCGCTTTTGGTCAAGTCCATAATAAACGTGTAGGTTTGTTATCAAGTAGTGATGAAGACTTGCGATATTGATTTTTATTTCTAATTTTAGTTTACATTTTTATTGCTATGTTGGAGTTTTGACTGTGCACTATTTTTTTTAAGTAATAAATAGCTTTTTGGAGTATATTTACGGCAGCACCCAGAAAGATATTGCAATAATTCTTTTTTTATCTGATGTAAAATACCCTAAAAAACACGTTAAAAATAAAAAAGAAGTGCGGAAAAGCGTTAAACTTACCGAAAAATCGTTTTGAAATTCCGATGTGATGTCTTACAATGTGACGTCACGAAGCTTGTTAATAACGTATTTTACCCTAAAAGGCGATTAGTACTATGATTAGTACAGCCTGCCATCGCGTGCTACGGATGTAAAATAACCTAAAAAACAAGTTAAAAATAAAGAAAGTACGACAAAGCATCAAACTTGACGAAAAATCAATTTAAAAATAAATTTAAAGTGTTAATGTGACGTCACGTAATTTGATATCTCAACGCTTGCTAACAACGTATTTTTTCCAGAAAATCTGACTCTTAACCTTTCTTTTAACGGACCCAAACTGACCCAAACCCAACCCGGAAGTTGGGACCCACCGTCTGCTACGGAGTCCATAGCAGTTTCTATGTATAATTTCCGGGTTGGGTCCGTAAACGGACCCAACCCGGAAGTTAAGACCCAGCACCTTCTACGGAGTTCAAAACAGTTAACAACTATTTCATTTTTTTGAGTAAAATATCCTTATTTCTTATCTTCCTATTCGTGTCGATCTGAGTCTTACCCTTTTTTTCAACGGGCCCAAACCTAAGCAAAACCAACCCGGAAGTTGGAACCCAGCGCTTGCTACGAAATCCAAAATATTTAAGTCCATTCAAATATTTGGTTGATAAATTAAATTTTTTGTTCTTCATTGTCGAAGCAATATTCGTATAACAATATTCGATCTTCATATTTGGCTACACATAACTTAAGACTACGTTGAAATTTCAATGCACGCTCCATGTCAAGATCATGAGTAAGAAAATGTTGTTCCATACTTGTAGCAAATTTCAAGTCATCGCGAATTAAATCAACCGTTAATAGTTGAACTTCATCTTCTACCTTGTCATTATCGATTTCTTTATTTTCACAAATTGTCATAAATTCGATCAAAGCATCTTTATCCAATGGGCTTTCTCGCATCAATTCATCAATATCAGCCGTTTGAATGTTGTTAAAACCGTTGCCACCAATTGTATTTGATAGAGTTATAATCTCAGAACACACAACTGATTTTTCTACTATAAAAATGGAAGTTTTATGCAATCCATAATCATAAACTTTCTCCATGCTTTAAAAATAGTCAAATTTGTTTATTTCACGGAATCGGATCGTGCGTTTAAAAAAGTGTTGGAGAGATTTACTACTATGGGAAGTGTGAAACGGCCAAGAAAAGTTAGAAAGAAGGCAGTTTTGACCGAAAATAATGAACTGCAAGTTCTGGAGGCAGTTATTGAAGATTCTCGTACCAGTATCCGTGATATTAGTACGAATCACGATATTTCAACGCGATCCGTACAACGTGTTCTTAAAAAGTACAATATCCGTGCATTTAAGATTCAACTGGACCAAGAATTGCAACCTCAAGATTTTCATGCCAGGCAAGATTTCTTCATGTGGGCTATCAACAAAATTGAGCAGGAGGAATCATTTCTTATGCGCGTATTATTTTCTGATGAAGCGACGTTCCATAGAAATGGGCATGTCAATCGCCACAACTACCATTATTACGCCGATGAAAACCCACACGCCATGAGAATGATAAACCACCAGCAAAGATATTTATAACGGCAACAGTTATTTGTGGTTCCTTCGCGACGACTTGGATGATCTCTTGGAAAATGTCCCTCTAGCGGCTCTACGACAGATAGTTTTCTAGCACGATGGAGTTCATAATAGCCGTGTCGTTCGGAAATTTTTCGATGAAACGTTTTCGGACTCCTGGATTGGTCGTGGGGGTCCTGTGAAGTGGCCGCCAAGATCACCAGACCTCACTCCCCTTGACTTCTTCCTTTGGGGCCATATCAAAGACAAGGTTTACAGGACGGTTGGTACCGTCGACTATAGTCGGTGGCTACAGTCGAGTATATGAGGGAAAGAATCCGCGTGGCTTTCCGCGGTATATCATCAGAAGTCCTCAGGGCAGTGTCTAGAGCCTGTGAGTCGAGGTTGCGGTTATGCCTCCAGCAGGAAGGTCGTCATTTCGAACATTTAGTTTAAGTTGTTAAATTTTGTTTATCTGCATTTTTTTATATCATGTTGAATAAATACATATTATGGTGACCGTATTTGTGTTTTTGTTTTCTCATGGCACACTTGGGAAAGGAAAACGTTTCTCGCCATTTGCGATGAAATTCCTTTTGTTTCCGAAATTTTGTTATCCAATGTATGATTTTTTTTATACCAATGGAAAATTTAGAGTTTTGGCTGTACAACGCCGCAATTTTTTTAGTAGGGTGCCATTTGAAATTTTCGAAAAAAATGACAACATGCGAAGATCAAAAATTATTTTTTTTTCATAAATTACCCGAAGAAGAATTATTTTAAGGTATACGAGGTCTTAACCTGTCCCTCAATTCAAAATTTAGGCGCCGGCGTCAATTAGTTTCTCTACAAAAAAATGTCAAAAATGATGCACAATTTTGAAAGAAGGGGTTATAACAGCGAAACCGCTAAGGTTAAGGGTATAACATGTTAGATAAAAAAAGAAGTACTCTTGGAGCACTTTCCAAATCTGCAATAAAAAATAGGGTATTCCATTAAAAAAAAAACATAAGTTTGGTACGCCACTGGAATACGGCACGCCACTGATGATAAGAAATATTTTTGAAACATTGCAACGGTATTTATTGTAAAGGAGCTGTGGTCCGAGGCGTCTTAAGCGCCACACCCTGTATTTCTGGACTTCAGGAACAAAGCAGTTGTTGAATCAATTTGTAAACAGATCAGTCGTCATCCATGCCTTTTTATTCGCCATGAAATGGACCGGAAGTTGTTTAATGTTCTTACCTCTTAATGCTCTTGGCATAAGAGATTTGTTGATTAATAAAGACTTCAACATTTCATCACCAGATGCGTTACTACACAACAAGAACGTCACTCGATCTTTGGCCGCTTTAAAACCATCAGCTGATTTTTCAGATTTTGCTATATAAGTGCTTCCGAACATTTTCTGCCAAAACAATCCCGTTTCGTCGGCATTAAATATTTGTTCTGGAGTATAACCGCCTTTTTCAACGATTTTTGCTAGTTTACCCGGAAAGATTTTTGCGGCATTTTCGTCGGCTGATGCTACTTCTCCCTTTATTTTTACATTGAGAAATGCGTGTTTTTTATAAAACCTATCAGCCATCCCTCACTTCCATTAAATGCCAGTTTCATCGTTGCCTGAAGACTTGTTGGTGGTTCCAATTTCTGAAGTCGGTTATATATTCTAACTGCTTTTTCTTTTATATGTTTCCTATCAATAGGTATTCTTTTTGACTGTAATTCTTCTATCCAAAACACCATATGTTTTTCCGTTTTCTCTAAGATTGGATTTCGACTATAAAGTGATGTTTTGGAGTTTACTTTCGATCCAGAAATTACGGATTGTCAAATGGAATTCACTTTTTCCAATTGTTCTTATATTCGCTTCGTTCAAACCAAAAGCTTTGCCAACAGATATGGGACCTTCGCCTTTCTTTAGACAGTCTAAGATTTTTATTTTAGTTTCTAAGGAAATTGCTTGTCTCTTCGGAAGAAGGATCCAAAATAATATTGCTTATAGAGTTTTTCTAAAGCGACATTCTAATACAATATTACCTTTTTTAGTAGCAAAGAATTATCATCATTACAAATAATATACTGGAAATTTCACCATCGAATTAAAAAATTTTAATTTAAACACAAAGAGATAAAGAACATGTGGACATAAACCGACCGACTTCTGACCACGGTATTCCCCCATTGTGTTTTGTTATTGTATACATAAGTTTCTGTAAGACGCTATCAAAATTAGAATTAAGATTTTTTTTTGGGATTCGTGCTATAACAAAAAATTCGTGTAAAAAAATTTATTGGTGAACCGTGTTATTTCAAAATCGTGTTAAAAAAGACCGTGTAAAAAAAGAGTTGGGTGTACTAACACCATTAAGGCCCGTATTCAGAGATGAGGATACATCGTGTACCCGGGTACAATTGTAACCTCCGATCTGTTTGGGCGCGGTCGGGATCTATCTCACTTTAAGTTATTCGTAATGCGGTTATTCTTCGTAATACCAAAAAAATATCTTAAAAATGCGCGACAAAAAAAAAGTGTTTTGCTTTTAAAACTATATTATTTATTAATTATTATCAACGACAAAATATTTTAATTTTTATTATACTTTTTGTTTAAAATTTAATATTTCATTGTTATTAGAATAATTAATAAGAACATATAATTAATAAAACAGATAAGAAACCGAAGATTCCATTCTTCACAACTAATTTATTAATCAATATTATTGATATAAAAATACTTCTCAAAATTGCAAAGAAGTACTCAAACATAAGACACCACAAAAATAATATGAAACAATAGCTCTTGAAGCTCAAATCTATGGGACTGTCATTCCCATTTCTTAAGATTACTGCATTTATGTAAAAAGACACGTCTACCTAAATGTAAAAAAAAGTTGAAAACAAATATATCAATGGCAAAAAAATAAACATTGATGTTCTTAAAATGAAGTCCAAATTACGTTATTTGTGCAAACATTGCGT
Source organism: Onthophagus sagittarius (assembly GCA_036711965.1). Taxonomy (NCBI): domain Eukaryota; kingdom Metazoa; phylum Arthropoda; class Insecta; order Coleoptera; family Scarabaeidae; genus Onthophagus; species Onthophagus sagittarius. The sequence continues at coordinate 41,191,143 of JASERS010000004.1, forward strand.
TAGTTTGCTTTTTGGGTTTTTTATTAGTATGCTTGTTTCTTGTAGATTTGCGATAGTTTGTGGTTTTATTGTAATAAGTGTTTAATTGGCGTTTTTTACATATTTATAGAGTAGGTGGTTTGTTTTTAAATTTCGTATTAGCATTAACTGTAATTATTTTTTATACTTTTCATACTGGGTTTATTTATTTATTTTTAGGTGTACTATTACTTGTAATATTTTTTGCTTTTGTGGTGCAGGTACTATTTGTTTTTTTTTGAGTTTTACATTATTAGAGTTATTATTTAATTGTTAGTACAATGGACGACGATTTTAACGAATTTATTGAACACATACATAAATATCAGCATCAACGCAGACCAAGGTAAATAATTGTAATACCTATCAGTTTAATCACTTCAATGAGGGAATTAAATAAATACATATAAAAATTAAATACATTCTTATCATGTTAGGATCATATTAAAAAAAAATGAAAATTCCTTGGAAAGTTTTTTCGACGACCGATTTCTTTTCAAGATACGAAATAGAAACCTTAATTATGCCGCTAATTTATGGACAAAATGAGGCTCAATCAAGACAGGGTTTACCGATTCTTCCCATAATGAAAGTTAGTATGGCTTTAGGCTTGAGCTTCAAGAGTTATTTTTTTACATTATTTTGTGGTGTCTTATGTTTGAATACTTATTTGTAATTTTGAGAAGTATTTTTACATCAATAATATTGATATCCGCAATATAGAATTAAATCAAAAGTATAAATAAATTAGTTGTGAAGAATGGAATGTTCGGTTTCTTATCTGTTTTATTAATTATCTGCTTTTGTAAATTATTCTAATAACAATGAAATGTTTATTTTTAAACAAAGAGTATAATAGAAATTAAAATATTTTTTCGTTAATAATAATTAATAAACAATATAGTTTTAAAAGTAAAACAATTTTTTTGTCACACATTTTTAAGATATTTTTTTTGTTATTACAATGAATAACCCCATTACGAATAATTTAAAGTGAGATAGATCGAAAACAATTGTACCCAGGTACATGATGTATCCTCGTGTCTGAATACGGGCCTAATGCCCAGTTTATTCACCTTTAGTTAAATTTAACTATCAGATATATACCATAGTTACTGGTCAAATAGCCAATCATGGCAAGTGAAATTACAGTAACCATGGAAAATATCCATTAGATAAATATAACTGAAGGTGAATAAACTGGGCCTAAGTCAATTGATTATTTTGTAGATTCCACCAATTTTGTGTTTAGTCTTCATTATTTTAAGAAAATTGTTACCATAAATGCTTTGTTTATTAAATAATAACAAAATTATCTAGTAAATGTCGTTTTTGCGACATATGATCCATCATAAAATTGTCAAAATTAAAGTAATCTCCTATACTTTAATATTGCAAAATTTTTAGTCCAATCATGGGAAACATATTACATTGTGATCGTTGTGATTTATCTAGTGCAGCTAGCGTTTTCACATTTTCAGAGGCAGCTGTTCTTAAATTATCAGAAGGTTTAATTCAAAAAAAATTATAATTTATTGTAAAATTTATTTCTTTTAGGTATATCTCCTGAACCCGAGAAAGAAATAGCAGGGAAACCCAGGGATTTAAACGATCGGGAATGGATTGAAAAGCTAAAGGGAATTGACAGAGTTCATTCAAACATTTACGGCCTTTCAGACTCTGGATTTGAATTATTATTTGATAAAGTAAGTAAAAATTTGGAAGATGATGTGGGATCATTTACAGAAGAAAAAGAGAAGGCAAGTTAATATTTACAAATATATTAGAAATGATTAAGCATTGATTTTTTTAGATAAAACAATGTTATATTGACAATGCAGACCATCCCTTAGTTTGTGATAAAGCTTTAAATGAATTTATGGAAAGGGTTGATTTAAAACGTGTGGAACTAATTGTGAAGAAAGTACACAAAGAAGAAGAGGTTCCAGAAGAAAAATTATAAATAACAAGAATTAATGTGTAATGTTGAAACACTGTGGTCCAATATACATGTCAGCATTATCGTTTCTCTAAATTCTTAAACTTAGTCTCTAATCTCTTTGAATAAGCATCTAATTTATAAGCTGCTTGCTCAAGTTTTGTTACACTATCTTCTATTTGGTCAATTTGTTCCAAAAATGGTTGTAACATATCATCTATAAACACAACCAATAAAAAATTAATCAAACTAATTACTAAAACTTACATTTTTCTTTCAAATCAACCATACTATTCTCCACACTATTAGCAATCTGTTTCATATCGGTATACTTTGTAGCAGTGACTTTATTCATATTTTCAAGTAACTTATAGTCCTCTAAAGTAGATGTTAATTCCCCATATAAATAATCAGCTGTTTTGTTAAACATTGTAGTTGCTAAACGGCTTAAATTCGGATCGTGGGGATCCAAAGCTTCAAAACTAGATGTAGAGGTAGATAATGTAGGTCCTTTAATATAAAATAAATAAGAGATAAAATATTTAAAGGTTATGTGATATACCTTTTTTTGGGGAGTCTGTAATTCCTTCAGAATCAACATCCTCAGGATTATTTGCCATAATTAAAAATTATTCTAATATAACACGAGATTAAATAAACTTGCAATATACAGAATATACCAAACGATTTTAGTTTTAGGTGTGGCAACACTGATAAAAATATTAATTTTAAATTTGACACGTAGAAATAATAAAGAATAATTTCACATTATGTTGATAAAATTAATCAAAATTCTTATTATTATTATAATTTGAACTCATTTTTATGTATATTTCATTTTATTTGTCGAATAAAAATGAAATATTGTTTAAATTTTTGGATTGTATCCAAAACTGTAATGTCGGTTGCATAAACTTCTGTCACTTTCTAAAAATATGTCATAACCCGAATTCAGTCCCAATAAATTTGGCAATTTTTCCGTTGTTGAGGGGTTAAATACTTAAAAAATGTTTTCAAAAGTATTAAGGTATTCTTATGTGGCAACGAGACTATATTCGAGACAATATGTACCCAGACCTTTATTATCGTTAACGACAATTGGCAAAAATCATGAATCCAAGAGGGATTTTAAAAATTTTGGTCACCAATCCGAGAAAGAATCAAGATTAACCAAGATTTATTGTTCTGTTATATTATTATCAATGATGTTTTGCTTTGTTGATTATAGAGGGTAATTTACATCTCGCAAATTAAAAATATTTTTTAAAAACATTTGTTTGGTTAGGCTTCAAAAAAAATTCTTCCCGAAAGTTGATGCTAAAGAACATAAAAAACATGAAATCGAATCGGGCGAAGAAGATCATGTCCATGACGAAGAGGGGAAACACAAGAAGCATAAGAAACAAAAAATTGGGTTTAGAGATAGAAAAGTAAGTTTTTGATGCATTACAATATACTGAAAGATACTTTGTAATTAATTGTTATTTGATTTTTTAATTAAAATATATATTATTGATTTTTAAATATTAGATAATCGATTATGAGAATCGTTTAAGAACTTATTCAACGCCCGATAAAGTCTTTCGTTATTTTGCAACCATTCAAGTTATAACACCTCAAGGTTTAGAAACGTTTATGACACCAGACGATTTTCTTAGATCATTAATGCCTGGAATAAAACAACCAGATGGTAACAATCCTCTCAGTCCATATACACAGAAACATTAATATATATCATAATAACATCACTTAAAGCACATCATGTTGAATGTTATTATTGTTATTGGTGTTGTTCAAAGCACTATATTCTAACATAATTAATTACATGATGAACAGTATAATATTGGACCTGGGGAAAGGGTTAAATAATAAATTACTAATAAAATAAATTCAAATTGTTGCTGTTGTTGTTGTTCTGTGTTTATTTAAGAATTGCATGTGCAGATCATTGAATATGAAAACCGCATAAGACAGTACTCCACTCCTGACAAAGTTTTTCGATATTTCGCCACGTTACAAGCTCAAGGGGGCGATCAGCATGAGATTTACATGACTCCCGAGGACTTTTTACGATCGATTACGCCTGGTTCAAAACAACCCGATGGTTAGTTGGTTTTTGCGTTATCCTTTTACTTCCTTTCATTTCATTCAGTGCTTTCTTTATATGATCAGTGAGTTGTGGATGTAAAGTTTTCACAACTTACAATCATTCTTTCTGTATAGTTTATAATTCAACTTTAGTCTATGTTTTGCATGCTAAAAATTAATATTGAAGTGTTGCTTAAATTAATTCTTTAACACTAATTTTACATTAAATAGGTATGTGAGAAATAATTTTGTTTATTTTTAGGGTTAGGATTGGATCAATTTAGAAGATATGACCCAAAGGTATAGTAAAATCGCTTTTTTCTTAATCAAATTATTTACTTTTACTTATAATTTTATACAACTAACTCACATGTTGATTATCTTTAAATTATTCACACCTATAAGCAAGAAAATCCTATGAAATATAAAGAAATTGTATAACTGGAAGCCCATACATGACTTTGCTCAACTTTGTGAACATTTTCATACTTGTTTTGGTATTAGTTCCAGATTTTTCAAAATATGTTGTGCATTTTAAGACAGAAACACATTTTGCGCAGTCAATTTTCCACATTGGGCTTCAGAGCCAAATGGTATTAATTTGGAATTTTTTAAATTTTGAATGTTAGTATTTTTTCCGCTCTTTCATTGGCTCTGTCCCGTTTTTCATTGCTTGAATTACAATGAGTGGCTTTGTATTGGATGGCATATATCTATGTGCACACAAAAATGTTCAGGAACTAATTAGGAGAAATGCCGATTGACGAACAATGCGCGAAATAAACGTTCAAAATAAAATGATTGGGAAAAGAAAAAAAAAAAAAAAGACAAAACATTCGGCATTATCTAACAATTCCTTTGAAGGCTCTGCGTCATTGTTATCTCTTTTTGCAACAGATTCTGTCGCGTTACTACATGTAAACCAGTCGAATAGTGGATATTAATTCCTTGAACTAAGTGCAAAATATTATATTAATTATAAATTAAACAGCCCCAACTTCTTCTATTTCTTGGTGCAATGCGTCTGAACTGTACATGATCTTTTCTTTTCAAATGCTCTAAAAATGCTATCATAGCAGTTTGTTTACCTTCATTGAGAATAATTTTTGTTTATTTAACATTATGTCTAAACCTAGGTGCTTGATTTATTAACTTGGTTTCGGCTCATTTTTACCACTTCTTGATAAATTTATTCCATGGATAAAGTCAGTATTTACCAATCAAACGGCTTAAAACAACTGTAACTATGGTAATTATCTCTCTGATAGTTTATCAGGAAGATTGTAAAAGTAGGCATTTATGAAATAATTTGTTAAAGTATTTTGTCATTATTTATGTGGTAAGTTGTATTTTATATTCATCAATAACACCATCATATTCATAATCTCCAGAAACATTATAAATGTTTCCAAGTAAACTTAACAAAGCGGAATTAAATAGCTTTAAAAGTATATGCTTGTTAATGAACAAAATACATTTTGCCGTTTATAATTTCTAATAACTTTTGCGCTAAGTAAAGTTTAACTTTGAGCCCAAAAACTTTAGTCAAAACCTTTCAATTTCTAATATATCTATCCACTTTTTTATATTCCTATGTTTAAGAAAACTGGTATTATATATATATATATGGTAATTCGTAATGCTTCACGGATGGAGAAGTATGTGTTTTGGTTGATCCGAGGTATCATCCGTTCATCTTCTTGGTTGTTCCCTACGGACAGGGGCAGACGTTTCACCAAGATCTCACTTGGCATCTTCAGTGCTTTGTCGTAGTCTCCTGTTGACAGACTGATGTACTGCGGTGCTCTAGCTCCTTTTTATAGTAGGTCGTCTTGGTCGTAGGTGATAGCGATTGGTCGGGGGTGGGGTGGGGTGGTGGAGGTGTTTATGTCCGACGTGTCGTGAGTCGTGGGTGGTGGGGGAAGGTCATTGACCTGTCGTACGGCGATTAACGGTCCTGGGGATTTTCCACCGGATATGGCTTTGGTGACGTCATCCATGGGCGAGAAGAGGCCCGCTGTCCGGTGATTGCTGGACCTGGGCTGGACTGGACGCTTCAGGTATGATAGGCAGCTCGGCGTCCTGCCGTTCCGAATTGGATGTTCCTTACCTCAGGAAAGCAGCCCTGTGCCTGGAGTGCTCTAGGACCGTCCACCACGCTGCTGACAAGTATAGGGCATCATCCCTCTTGTTGAGGGTGCCGTTCTTCGCTATTTCAATGGATTCCCGGATCAATCTTGTTCTCCAATGCGAAACGTTGGCTACCTGCTTGCAACCCTCGAAATTGATGGTATGGCCTGTGACCAGATGGTGGCGGAAGAGAGCAGAAGTGAGCTGTTTGTTTCGGATGCTCAGCTTGTGTTCTTCTACTCTGGCAGCTATTCTTCTGTTGGTCTATCTCACGTAATTCTTGTCGCATGAGCCGCAGGGGATGGAATAAACTCCTAGATTTTCCAATTTTATTTGGTCTTTTGGATTCCTGAGAGAAGCTCCTATAGTCTTGCCGGGTCTGTAGGTGGTACTGATGTCGTGTTTCCGTAGAGGTCTTCCTATGCGATCAGTTGTTCCTTTGATGTAGGGTAGTACGACGTTGGGTCTTCTGGTCTCTTCCTGTGGATATGGGTCCTTCGGCTTGAATTGTCGATCGATGGCTTTCTTCACCATGTATTTGGAGTAGCCGTTTTGAGCAAGAGCCAAGGTGACTTTCGTCATTTCTTCTGATCTGTTATCGTTATCTGTAAGTCGAATGGATCTTGAGATTAGTGAGTTGGCGACTGATTGGATCTGTCAACCATGATGATGAGAAGATGCATTTACGTATCGATTCGTGTGGGTAGGTTTTCTGTATACAGTATGCTGCAGGCTGTTGAGAGATTTCTTTACTAATACGTCAAGAAAAGGTAGCTGTCCGTTTTCTTCTATTTTCGTGGTGAGCTGGATCTTTGGATGAATGGTATTCAAATATTCTTGGAATTCCTGGAGCTTTTCTTTTCCAAAGGACCAAATGACGAAAATGTCATCAACGTACCGGATCCATAACTTTGATTTGTATTTGGCCTCCCTTAATACTTTCTTCTCGAGGTAAATCATGAACAGGTTGGCGATGACCGGGGACAGTGAAGAACCCATAGCTGCTCCTTCTACAACTAGATTTACAAGCAGGTAGATCTAAGCAGTATCAACTCTTCTGGAAGCAGTTCAAGTATTCTCAAAGCATTTTAACACTTCTAAAAGAATCTCAGTATCTTAGCAGGTCTTTTAAAACCAGTATCAAGTCTTCCAGAGGCAGTACCCAGTCTTCTGAAAACGTTTAGAGTCTTCTGGAAACAGTATCAAGTCTCCTAGAAACAGTATCTACAGTTAATATTAAATTTTCTAAGAGCAGTATCAAGACCTATGGAAGCATTATCAGGTCTTCTGGAAGCAGTTTAAGTCTTATGTGAGCAGTATCAAATCTCCTTGAAGTACTATCTAGAGTTGTGGAAGCAACATCTAGTTATTTAGAAGCAGTATCAAGTCTTCGAGGGGGAGTATTATGTCTTCGCAGAAGAAATTGATTGGATGTTTGAGCACCTCTACTGCTGATAATTAGTAGATATAGCAATAGATATTATTTAAAGAAAAAATATGACACTTCATAAATAAAAACATTGACCTGAGAGTGTAGTCTATTCTATGCAAATAATCGCCTATAGAAATAATGTAATACAGTCTTAAAGCCGCGTTGACACGTTACCAGTACGCTCGAACCGAAGGTACTCGGATATGTATTCGGACGCTACTTTTATTGTGGCAACCAGTAATCCGATCACAGTGGATTAGGGCTGCACTTAACTTTTACGAGCTTACTCGGATAGTAATTGTAAAAGAATATGGCGCTAAATGAAAAACAACGAACGGTTCGCACTAAAAGAAAGTGGAATGAACGTAATCTGCTTAAATTTGTGCAACAAAAACAAAGAGAAAGTTAGAAAAAAAAAGCAGAAAAAGTTATTTTCTAAGTAATGTGCTACTTTACCAAGGAACTATCTCTTCTGCCACAAAGTAATTTTATAACTGGTTCTTTGGTGTTTTGCTGCCTGGGTATAAGAAGCAATAGCTAAATACTTTTTTCGTGGTCTTTAATGGCAGACGGTTTCATGAAATAATTTTTTAATAGGAATGCTTCATCTCCCAACAGAATATTCATATTTGAGAATTTTAGCGTGCCTGCATCTACATCAATATATGTATAAAAAACAGTAATTGCTATCAACAGGTTAAAAGTACGGTACTAAAATAGACTTTGTAATTAAAGAAATAACTCCCACTATGTTGAGGTTGTTGATTATTCAGAGAAGATTATTATATATATACAGATTATTCAGCAAATCCTTCTGCGGATATACCAACATTCACTGCAATTCCTAGATTCTATCGCTCATTCAACTTCGCCTTCACTAGAAGAACCAGCTTCAACTGCTTCTTTAAATTTCTCAGCAATAACATAACAAGCGTCACCTTCTCCAGTTTCACGTTTACGTGGCCTCGAAGACACATGGAGCCTATTGAAAAATTACAAACTTTGAATGTTCTTATTTTGGTAAAAATAATGCCAGTCAGCTTAGACAACTGCTAATCATGGATACTTTAGATATTCTAACAGAAATTTTGGATATAGTGAAATGAAGGGAACAATCCATTCATCAGAAGCAAATGTTGAATTGAAGTTTTATTCGTGCAGGTAAAGCAAGTCCTATAAGAGTATCTTCTTTTTGTATTTTGGTTTCAACTTTACTCATGAGATAGTTGAATTGCCATTCAACCTCAAATGGTTCTTGTAAGTAAAATGATCGTCCTGTTCCACTTCACGAAGGAAACTGTTACATAATTCTTATAGTTTGGCGTAGAATGCAGAATCATGCCCAAATTGTTTTTCTTTTACGAGATTTCATTTTCTACAAATTTAACTCTTCTGTTAACACGTTGAGGTCCGACTATGTATCCACGGACTATGAAAAGCAGTTCCTAGTGGCCGACGGACGTCAACGTGTTCATAAATCTGTTACAATTCCAATTCCATGAAGTTACAAATCCGTGTAGTTTGACATGTTTACATCTTAAAAGTGAACATACTAATACTAGTAAACCCTCTACATGTCAACCAATATCCTATCAGTATACTCCTGTCAGATCGAATCCTACGAGTGCGCCTGGATCGAGCGTACTCGTAACTTGACACGTTACGAGTACGCGGCTTAAATTAAAAAAGAAAGTTGTTGGTGTTATCTTGTACAAGGGAGTAGGCCGTGATGGCGTTGTTTCGATTGCGATCAGGGAATAATAAACAGGCTGGTAAAATGGGAATAGCCCAGAGCGGACTATGGAGCGATGCTATACATAAGCAACCCCTCCTTGAAGCTCACACAGACTGCATCACACCTACTTTCTTAAGAAAGTAACATTTTGGCATTGAGACGATACCCCAAAGCAACATTAGCTAGGACAAAACGCTAACTATCTACTTAGATGGATCAAAGAAGGCTGGATGTACTGGAGCGGAAATTTTCTGGTATAAACTTCGCTACACCTTTCATTACCGTCGTATTGTACGAAGGCCAAAGCTAAAATGACAAAAAGATGAAATAGTAACGGACAAATTTTTAGGATTTTCGAGAATACAATTTCAGTTATCCTTCACAAGATTATACATTTCATCACATGTATTACCGTTCTGAAACCAATGTTGTTTTTATTCGGGCCATGAGGACATAGCTTTTTTTTTCATACATTAAAGATATACCCCCATAACGAAGAATGTCTACTTTCCATTTTTAACAAGTAGTGTGTGACAAGCTAACACAAAACGTGTGACATCCGACGATTATTCACGATGCGTACTCGTCAGGATACCGATGCTACGATGCACTTCCGATGATTATTACTCATAATCAGAAAGAAAATGTAATGAGCGATGCATTGCCGAACGATGCCGGGTATGTACTCGCATCGTTTAGTTGTATACTACACTAAAGCCGATTATTTCTCCGATTACTTTTTATGTACTAGTGCAGTGCTCAAATATATACAGGTGTTCAAATGTCTAGAATATAGCCAATAACTTTGCCAAAACCATGAATGGTTTTAAAGAAAAACGAAACTTGATAAATCAGATTTATTGTATTATAGTCGTTACTCTCACATAGCCAATTAAGATTATTACTATAATTAATTAAGATTATATCTGACATATAATTGTTGTAACTATTAACATTTTGACATTTAAAACTGGCCATTTCAACGCCTACTTTGGTTATTTGATGATTCGATATTTTCAGAAAACATATTTTTTCTTGTTTTTTTTTTCTTATACAACCATCTGATTTTTGATATGTTTATCGCGTAGAAGGAATTACCATCTATCTAAACACGCAAGAAAAACATGTTTTCCATTTAAAGTAACAATGTTATAACAACAAAACAATGGATACAAGAAAAAATCTGCTGAAAATGCGCCAAAATTAATAAGAAAACATTTGCTTAAAATATTTTTTTTTAAACCACAAATGGCGAAGCATATTTTCGGAAATACTCGGTGATCGTCGCCCGGACTGTCCGATCTCGGCGCGTTCCTTTCTTGATTGAATAAAAACGTAATCAAAAAAACATGGAATTTCTTTAACTTTTGATGTTTATATGTGCTTGTGGTTATACAATTTCTTTAATAAAATAAAACTGGTAAAATATTTTTTTTCAAATAGATTTAGTTTGAGTAAAAACCTTTTTTATCAACTTCAAACAAAAACTGTGTTTTCGTACATCACATTATTGTTAATATTTGCAACCTAAAATATTTACTTGTACAGCTTTTAATGTTCCTCCTCTACATTTTTTTCAGCATAAAGTCGAGGTAAACCTTCTTTTTCTTAGTTAAATCTTTCTTAGATCTTTTAAAGATAGCATTTTTTGCACGAAATTCGTATTTTCACAATTTTTATGCTTGCAATTATCTCTTACAATTAGATTTATTAATAAATACAGTTTAGTTAATTTTTGTTTAGTTAATTTTAGATTACACGATTTCTTTTTAACAGACTGTGCAGGATAAGCTCGAGTTAAGTCTCCCTAGAGACAGTATTTTCTACAAACTCGGTAGTTCCGGTCTCATCACATTTTCGGATTACATTTTTTTATTAACTGTACTTTCAAGTAAGTTCTTGTTTCTTAATTTATTTCCGTTCTAAATCATTTTGTTTTGTTCTAGCTTCTCGTAGGCATTTCGAAATAGCTTTTCGCATGTTCGATTTGAATGGAGACGGCGATGTTGATTGCGACGAGTTCGAAAAAGTTGCTACTTTAATAAGACAACAAACAAGTATTGGATCGAGACATCGAGATCATGCAAACACCGGAAACACATTTAAAGTCACATTTATTCTTTGTACATGAAAATGTTTTAAATTAATAATTTTCTTTTAGGGTGTTAATTCCGCACTTACAACTTATTTCTTTGGAAAGGATCTTAAACAAAAATTAACGATCGAAAAATTTTTGGATTTCCAAGAACAGCTTCAAAAGGAAATTTTAAACTTAGAATTTCAGAGACGTTTCCCTGACGATGATGGGTGTATTTCCGAGATTGATTTTACGGAGTTGTTGTTGGCTTACGCTGGGTATTCTGATAAGAAAAAAGCGAAAATGTTGAAACGTGTCAGAAAAGCGTAAGTTATTAAATTCTAAAAAAATTTTTTTTTTAATTATTTTTAATTTTAGATTTAAAGAGCATAGTCAAGGTATTTCCAAAGAAGACTACTTAAATTTATTTCATTTCCTAAACAACATTAATGATGTTGACACCGCTTTAACATTTTATCATATTGCGGGTGCTTCAATTGATGAGCGCACTTTAAAACACGTTGCAAAAACTGTAGCTCATGTAGAGCTTAGTGATCATGTTATTCATGTTGTCTTTACTATATTTGATGAAAATTGTAAGTATTTTAGGAGTGGGAAAATTATTTTGCAAACTTATTTTCTTTTTAGTGGATGGTCAATTAAGTAATAGAGAGTTTATAGCAGTTATGAAAAATAGGCTAATGCGCGGTTTAGAAAAACCAAAAGATACCGGTTTTATCAAGTTTATGCATAGCGCCGTTAAATGTGCCAAAGATGCTCGGACTTCTATTTAAATTATAATCACGTATTTATCGTAATTTTTTGCTGAAATAGCTATCTCATCATTGAGAAATAAATTAATTTTAAAAAATAAAGGATGTTTTCTTCTTCTTTCACTTTCTGGGTTGCCTCATAGACGGCTGATGGTAGTGAAGAATCTTTTCGAATAGTATGTACAATTCTCAAACCAACTTATCTTTGAAGGCCTTCTTTGAATTTCCGTATATTCAGTGCCTTTTCTTTTAGAAGATTATTCCTATTCTACTTCCCAATTCTTAAATGTATTTTCTTTGGTGTGTCTGAACCAGTCAGAAAAATCCAGTTTTGCCTCTTCTGGGAAATACTCTAAACCTTGACGTGCTAAGTTATTTGCTTTCTCATTTCCCATTATACCACAATGCGTCGGTACCCAGCATAAGACAACATCAAACTCCCTTCCGCTTAACTCCGTTAACCTTTTCAATATATTCATCATTGATGATGTCCCTGTGACCTCGGTCTGGTGTCAAAAGCTTTTTTCAACAACTCCGCGCCGAATATAGACATTTGTTTTGGTAAGCCGTACGATGCTTCAATCTTTCCCAATTCCGAAAACACTCCACAACCCACCGCATCCGTCTCTTCTTAATGAACAATTAGTAAAAATGTCTATGCAATCCGGCCACTTGTTGTTTATGAATTCCTTAAATATGCCATCTACTGTTGCCTCCGAAAACATTCTATTTTGTATAATGTTGTAAATATGCAATTGGAATATAATGTTGTTCACTCTGCACATTGCCTCATATTGCGTCGTAAAACATGTTTTTTTAAATGTTCCATCTCTCCTCCTCGATTTCCCTCTACACCTTGACTGACAAAGGTGCTCTGTTGAAATTCATTTTCTGTTCTTCCAGTTTCGCGCTAAGTCTCCTTATTCTCATAATAATCGGATTATTCATCAAACTTGGTTCTTTCATCAAACATTCTTACTTCTGCTGTAAATCTAATTGGAGGTTCTCCCACCTCTAAATCCATGGCATTGGTTGGTGTACTCATGGGTAATTCCAACACATTTCTAAGACCCTTGTATGTTGCTCTGTCTATCTCCAACAAATTGGTTGCAGGTAATGGCATCATAATGGCTAATATGAACTCCAATCGTGAACGAACGAGAGGTCTATATAAATCTCTCATAGTAAGAGGTTCACCACCTCATCTCACAGCCAATACAGTTTTTAATAAGTTTTAAAAAGTTTATTGTTTTCTCTGCAAACGCCGCAGAGACTCCGACTTGTTCTTTCCAAGACAACTTTGCATTCAGATTCAACTCCAAGTATTTAATTGTGCTCGTCTTCTCTTCGTAAAAACAATTGCTTTGGCTTTATCTATTGAGATATTCAAAGTTCTGGTTTCCAAGAATGTTCTTAACCTTGACCATGGCTACATTTATTTTTGTTGCAGTTTCCTCAATCGAAGCGATACTGCAGAAAATTACTATGTCATCTGCATAAAATAAAGCTGTGCATCCTAAACGTTAATGTAAATATTGAACAATAAAGCACTCATTGGGCTACCCCGTGCGAAACCTCGATAACTAATTCTCTTGCCTAATTTCTCAGGATCGTCCTTTAACCTAATGATCTTTTCGTTGTTAAGAGAGTAAATTGTGTTTATGGAGCGCTCAGGAATCCCCTGTTCTAGCAGTATGTTAATAAGAATTGGGATTGAAACGTTGTCATATGCAGCTTGTAAATCCAAAATTACAGCCACCAGCGACTGTTTTTGGGAAAAGGCTAATTGAACAATTGGGATCATATGCAAAATGCAGGGTGTGATACTTTTCCTTTTTCTAAAACCATACATCAAGTGATCAAAGCGAAGTTCTTTCTCCATCCACCAATCCAACCTGTTGACTATTATTTTTCGTAAAGCTTCTTAATACACGACAATAACGTCACCGGTCTGTATCCTGCGTATGATTTTCTGTTTCCTCCTTGTTTGGGTATCGGTGTTAAAATTACTTCTTTCCACTCTTCTGGTATGTTCCCCAAAGTCTATATTTCATTTAACCCTCTTAGCAACGTCTCCTGAGCCTGCTGTGGTAACCTTTTTAGGTTTGAATATGTAATGTTATCCATCCCAGGTGCAGAGTTTTGTGTGGTCTTTAACGTTTTGTGAAACTTAGGCCAAATTATGGGACCTGTCATGGACGATTCTATCCCTGTGTTTCTTATTCTTGCTCTTATCGCAAGGGATTCTCTGTCCGGCGCTCCCGTTGGACACGCTTTGTCCAAAAATTCCTCTCTCAATTCGCACGAAACATTTTCTGTTTCTGTCTCTATTTATCCATCTCTTCAGATTTTCCACCTTTCTCCAAATCTCTCCCAGAGAGGTGTCCCTGCTTAATGACGTGCAATATCTTCTGAAGTGCTCTCTTTTTTTTCCTCAACAATATTCCTTTTGTCAAAGCCATGTGCCTTTTAGCAATAATGTAGTTTATGTCCGTTTTATTATCAGAAAATTGCTTGATTGCAAATTTTCTTATTCTCACCGCCGTTTCTTTATTTTCCTTTTATATCCCTTTATTTTCTATGTTGGTCGATTGTTGTTTGGCTACCGTAATCGTTTTAATAAGATCCGCCAGATTGTCTACCACCCCTCCTTCTATACGAGTTTTTATATAATTTCTATATGTTTTCCAGTTTATTGATACTTTGTTTTTTGTGTTACTTCCCCATTGGTTAAAATCCACTTTGAAATTGGCTGACACTGGAAAGTGATCGCTCCCCAAAGTGTCATTTAGCGTCTCGCAAAGCGCTGTTGATGCGAGATCAAGGACGCTCATAACATTATTTTTGCTAAAAAAAGGTGGCTTTTTCATCGTTGATGATAGTAAGATTCTCCTGCTCCATGATGTTCATCAGAGCTCTTTCTCTAGGGTTTATTAGGTGGTTGCTACTCCACCCAGAAATGTGGGCATTGAAGTCTTTAAAGAAAACAATCCTATTCGCTAATGGAATATCTTCCAAAACGTATTGCCAATCATTACAATCAAAGTGGACACCCGGTGGTATATATCCCGCTACTACAATAATGCGATTTATACAATGTGTCATTTATACAATAACACATAAAAAATGTGTTTTTTTTTTGTCTTTTGGTAATGTAACATTTTCGTAATAATTAAAATTCAACTTGTTATTTATAAGCAATTCAATTTCTTATTTATGAGCAATGATAGTCCCCATACGAATTATTCCGACAGATGTAGAGGTTGTTATATCCTGGGGTCAATATCATACTCTTCCTTCATTCATGTGTCTGTTATTGCTACAATGCGTTGTTCAATGTGTTGCTCTTAGAATACCAAAGTAATATGTTCATTATATGGAACTTCGTCCTCTAAATACAGATTTGGTCGTTGTCTGTCTTGACGATTTAGGGTATTGAGATTCATGAATTCATTTTGCGATTTACTTTCAGATTGTTATTACCCTTGCTAACGGTACTCCTTTTTATGATAAAGATCCACTTGATCTTTTGCGACAGTTATTCCTTTCAGTGGGCGACTTACTTACTGGTGAAGCTTCGTTCTTTCTTTTATTATTTTCTTGTCTTCTCTCTTTTGACATTGATCGTCTAGATGTTTTTGGGTAATCTCTGAATAATCAACCTTTTGCCTTCTTGCCGTCATGGTAGATGAAGAAAGTGTTGCTGCCTCAATAAGATTTCTACCTTTTTTGGTAGCGGAGGAAAAACATTTACATAAGATTTTCTAATATTTTTGATCAGTTGATCCTGTTCTGGATTTTTGATAATTAAGTTTGCTTCATATGCTGAAAAGTTGTGTGTGGCCATCAACTCCTTCATTTTTTTTGCCTTATATATGCCTTACAACATCTTTCTGACATCGCAGTTCCCAATTCGTTTGCCAAATGTGGACCTTTGTATTGAACGCATTCTATCTCTCTAGAAAATTCATTTAGATCATGCTGTTCAGAACATTTAGGGCATCTTTTCTGAGTTTTGCACAGTATTTTAGTGTGTTCATATCTTAAACAGTTGAAGCTGTACACTGTACAACTGGGAATATATATGATTCCGGTACATGATAATTAAACCAAATAGACACATGTCTAGGCAACACAACTCCGGCGAAAGTGACTACTATTGATCTAATGTTTATATGTGACCTGGTCTACGAAAAGGGGGCTTAGGTGTGTAAACAAGTTTTCGAGAAAACAGCTATTAAAGATAAACAAGTCATTTTATCATTGTATACGTCATATATAGTTTCGCATTAGTTGTTCGCTTCTCTCTGCAATACAACGCATCCTACTTTGTTCGAGGACATCGGTAATATCATAATATCGTATTTGATCGCATGATTTCGTGGTTTTGCTAAGTTTTGCTCCTTTAACAACCAACACTGAAGAGGTGAAATGCGTGAATATTATTATCAATGGTGATGAATTCGTTGTATTGTACATTCCTCTTTTTCATTATGTTTACTGAATCATTTTTAGGCGTCTTTTGCTTCCGAAACAAATTAAAAATGAGTGTTAAAGAAGAGTTCAGTGCCGTTTACAGACAATATTTCGGTGAAAACGAAGAAGACAGTGATAAATCCGATATTGATAATGATTTGAACCTCGATTATGATTTATATCAGGCAACAGATGATACAGACGAAAGTGTCGTTAAAATGGACTTATCTATGACCAACTTGGAAGAAGAAGAGCTGATAGCAAAACTTCTCTCTACCGATTGTTGTATTAAGAAATGCGATACACTCATACCTCGAGGATTGTTAGTAGTAGAACCAATTGTTTAGAGCTATCCAAAAACAAACAATGATTTAGTGATACTAAGTAATATCGAAGCTGGAATAAGGTATAACGAAGAATTCTAAGGTGTTTATTCAGAAATTACTAAGCGGAAGATAGAAGGATGCAGAAAAGGTAAAGAAATTATAAGGCATAAGAATCAGGTCTCTTTCCTTGGCATACCAATTACACAAAATTTGCTCCTGATCGCTATTTCGAGATTTTTAAGGCGAAATATGCTACTAGCAATATAGATACGTCTGAAGATTTATTGCAATGTGTCGTTGAAATTCACCCAGTGGTCATAATAAAGCGGTATCGACGGAGAATGTTACATGGTATCAATGGGATAGCTATTTGAAACAATTTTATCGGCCACTCGTTGTTAAAACGCAGTTCCATCACTTCATAATCTGTACGGATTGTGTAAAAATTGTCGTTGAAACCTATCGATAGCGAAATGCCGGAAACTATACAACCAGTTGGTTTAACTTTAGAACGCCAATGGTGTATACAGACTGCACGCGGCCGACCTGCGGATAGATGCATTAGCAATAGCTGGGCGACCGTAAGTGGGCGGAGCTTGCGCTCTCAGATATCGAAACCTTTAATGCTTTGAGAACGGGTGGTTTTTATTAAAGTTAGTTTTCAATTGTTTTTACTAACCACAATTGTAAAATTATGTAAAATAAGAAGAATTTGTTAAAATTAAAAAGAAATAAATCCCTGGTACACAGTACTAGTAATTTTCTTAGTTATGAAGCATCAGATCATTTTAGTGCAAAAATATTACAGCAACAAATTTTCATCATAACTTCATACCAATAAAAAAAAAAAATAAAACAAATAAAATGAAACATAATTCTCCTCATTTATTTAATAAATGTTCAAATAAACCACCCTCTTGAGCTGAACAATAACCCAACCGGTTGTACAAATTTATGTTATTTAAATTTAATTTACCGGTATTTATGCTTATGCAAAATTTTTAGCACTGTTGTTGCTCCAATACCAATTTCACGGGCAATTTCGCGAGAAGATTTGTGCGGATTCAATTCTGCTAATGCACATATTGCAATCTCCAAAGTGCTGATGTTATCTTCTGCTTCATTTTTGTTTTTATTATTTATTAATGTGAAATTTGATTCGAAATATTTCACTGTATTTCGTATGGTATTTGCAGAAGGAATTGGCCTTTCCGGATAGTTCACAGCAAATAAATCGCGACATACTTCCGCAGAATTACCACCATAAAATTGCTTTATCATAAACAACTTTTCTTCGGGCGTATAATACTCCATTTTGAGAAATTGTGCACTACAAATTTTAGCGAAATCGCTAGGCACACAAACCCAACCACAATCGCTAAACAAATGCAGTAAATGAGTAAAAACCAGTCTTTATCGTTCTTCTGGGATGATTTGACGCCTGTCTAGGAATGATGTCATAGCTCTGTGCGAAAAAGTAAGAGAATTTCGATTTTTTGTTAAAATAAAAATCAATTTTTTAGAACCTCTAAAGATTTCATTTTTAATAAAATTAAAAAGATAAATTCCCAATTTGTATAAAATCGCATTGTACCGCCCTCCGTACGAGTATCACGGCTAGAACGGTGCGGTTGATTACGTCTGTCTCCGTCGCACTACGAGTTTCGTGCGGTTGCAGCAACCTGCGGATAGGGCTTTTCAATGTGTTAGACAAGGCATAGGACTTTAATGAGTTAGATAAAGAAATACATATCAACTCCAATCGGCCTGAGAAGTAAACATAGTATATCTGTTCTGTGTTAACTAATAGAAACCTTATGCCGTTCTTTTCCCACTTACGTTAAGCCTATCCGCAGCTCGAGCGCGAGCAGTCTGTATACTAAATCCTCGCAATTTAGTAACAGATCCAGGAAAAGTAGATATTACAGCTCCATTACCAAAAGAAAAGTTGGTATCAAAGAAACAAAAGCCCGAAGTTGTTGGAGGAGATAATTCTATGGCTCCCTTGCCAAATAAAAATTCGGTATCGAAGAAACGAAAGGCAAAAGGTAATGACGAGGAAGATTCTACGGCTCTATTCCCAAAAAAAGAAGTTAGCATTGAAGAAAAATGGCTTTATTATCAAAGAAAAAGGTAGCATCGAAAAAACAAACTTTTTTCATTTTCAATTGTTTCTGCTCTTCTTTTTGTACATTTTTAACAAACTTCTTTACCAGTTAGAAACTTTCGGTTTGCGCCATTCGAAAGAGCATATTTTACTTTATCTAAATCGCCAAAAAAGTGAAAAATGATTTTTTCACACCTAAGCCTCTTTTTCGTAGACCAGGTCACATAATTAATTTCACCCTTATCGTTTTTCTTTTCAATCTTCGAACATGCAGAATTTCTCTATTGTTTTCTGACTACACGTTTTTTAAAATTACGTCTTCTGTTATTTCTGAATCTACATCTCTTACTATTCCTCTGCTTGTGACTCTAAATGACGGTACAAACGTTCCCCAATTTTTTTCTTTAACCAGTGAACACGTTATAAAGTCATTTGTAATTATTAAATTCAATTTCAATTCTGTTTTTGCCTCTCTTATCAACTCTGATTATTCCTTTTGAACCTATATCAAATAATTTTTGCCTGCTTGTATATCTCGTAATTTTCCTATATTTTTATCATTAGATTCGACATAAATCACAAACGGAACCGCATCAATGCAGCAATATCTATATTTGATTTAATGGGGGTAACACCTGTTCTGAAATTTGAGATGCGCCATCAATATTTGATGGTGAACCTTCAGGGTTGTTGCTAATTTGCGAACCGAGATACCCGGTTCTACACTTAGCAGCAGAAGTCTGCGTACAAAAAACTTCTAACACTTTAACTGAAAAAATAAGGGTCATGATCTAATGTGATAAACTTCAATTTTTTTTATTTTGTGTATTAACTACATATAATTCTATTAACAAAATATGCATCAATAAAAGAGAAATATTAGTTACAAAAAAAATTAAAATTAAAAATTCTCCAAATAATGCGTATGCAAAAATCTGCGTACAAATAAAGACGCCTTCTCCAAAATATACTTATTTACATAAATACGTAGTTGGCGATGTACGCTTTCCGATTTAAATAAAAGATAATCGGTGTCAATTATATTAGCAGAGGCTTAGAAGCTAACAGTTAGAATGGACACTAAAGAAAAGGAAATTGAATTGGGAGAGAGAAAAATTATTGTAAAGTTATGGAAAGAGGGAAAATCTTTTCGAAAAATAGGAGAAACTGTCGGCAGGTCACACTCTTCCATTCAAAGAGTAATTAATAATTATAAAGACACTGAAGATTACCTCTCACGTCCGCGATCTGGTAGACCACCCCTTTTAACAAACCGAGAGAAGCGAAAAATTGTACAGCAGGTTAGGAAAGAACCTAGGCTGACGGCAAAAAAAATAGTAGAAAATGTACAAGAAGAATTTCATAAAACTATCAGCAAAGATACGGTGAGAAGGACGTTAAAAAAGCTAACTATCACAGTCGCGTTGCACGAAAAAAGCCATTTGTGTCAGAGGTCAATCGTCAGAAGCGGATCGCCTTTGCAAAAAAACTCTTAGACAAGCCCATTGAATTCTGGGAGAAAGTTCTCCTTACAGATGAGAGCAAATTTTGCATTTTCGGCATTAAGGGTAAACAACTTGTATGGAGAAAACCTAATACTGCCCTTAATCCCGAAAATTTGAAAGCGACTGTAAAACACGGAGGTGGTGGAGTTATGGTTTGGGGGTGTATGTGCACCAAAGGGGTGGGAAGGTTGGTTTTCATAACATTGACAATGGACCATAAAAGTATATAGACATTTTAAAAGAAAATTTGAAGCCTAGCATCGAAAACTTGGGCTCGGGGCCCGAATACTTTTTTCAACAAGATAATGACCCCAAACATTGCGCCCACAACACTAAGCTTTGGCTACTATACAATACCCCAAAGCAACTTAAAACACCTCCACAATCGCCGGACTTGAATCCCATCGAACACCTCTGGGATTTACTGGAACGCAGGATTCGGTAACACAACATAACGTCGAAGGAAACGTTAAAAAATGTTATGATTGAGGAATGGGCCAAAATCAGTTCGGACGAAACGAAGAAATTAGTGCACTCCATGCCTAAACGTTTAAGGGAGGTCATTAAACGTAAAGGTTATCCGACCTCATATTAATATAGAAACAATGATCTCATTTATGAATTTTTTATAAATACTGTCCTGACTTGTACGCAAATTTTTGCATACCCGTTATTTGTAGAATTTTTAGTTTTGATTTTTTTCTGTAACTACTGTTTCTGTTTTGTTGAAGCATATTTTGTTAATAGAATTATATGTAGTTAATATACAAAATAAAAAAAAATCAAGTTTATCACATTAGATTATGACTCTTATTTTTTCAATTAAAGTATTACAAGTTTTTTGTACGCAGACTTCTGCTGCTGAGTGTATGTTCAAATCGACTACTATTACTTTGCTAATTAAACTTACCTTAAAATCCATTCCTATCTCTTTCCCCGGGGACCTAAAGAACCTTTTTTTCAGCGACGTATTCTCGACCTTAAAGAATGTTTTAATTTCAATTTAAACATGTCAAAATGTCAAACATGAAAAGGTGTGCCAACCTAAATAAAATGAAGGATCATCTATGATAATAAACATTTTTAAATATTTAAATTTATTAATAACTTTATTATTTTAGATTAATTAAATTAAAAAGAAAATGTTATTGGTTTAGAAAAATATAAACGTTAAATCACCTGATTTGAGTTAAACCTTTCAAATATAATTTAACTTTTAATTTCGTATTTCTATACAATTTTTATTAGCTATGCTTTAAATAAATAATAAATAAATTATAAAGTGTATTGTGTAATGTATTTAAAAGAAAAAGTGATCTTGAACCTTGAGAAATTAATCCTTACGTCCTTGACGCGAATATTTTATCGTATCATAAACTGATAAAAATTAAGATAAACTATACGATCATTCTCACGGTTTTCAGTTGAATAGAAATAGTGACGAGAATCGTTTGCGTGCTATGGAAATTTGCACGTGAAAAGTTACGTAGGTTGAAAAAAAATAGGGGATTGCAAATTTTATATAGGGGAATTTATTTTCTGTAAAAATAAGCTGTCAGTTCAATTGAGAGGTTCCAGCGTATCGCTACGAACACCTAGAAAAAGGTAACAGTAAAACCACATTTTCGCGTGAAATCAAATAAAATTAAGGAAATCCCATCGAATCTTAATTAAATTTGGCGTTATTATAGTGTATTTTATTAAAAACCGTTTAGGGAATGTGAATTAAATTTGAATTTCAGTTACATAATTCTTGGTTAGGAAGAATTTTTATCGATTTTCCCGCTATGCAAGCAAATTTTTAACATATTTCATCAAATATCGTCAAAAACCTAAAACAAACCTAAAAACATTAACCGGTATTTTATTTTTAAATTTTTTTTCGTTGAAAATCAACTAAACTTTAGTGTCATTAGTGAATGTGCAAATCGGATCCTTGCCAAAAATCTTATTTAAAATTAACCGAACGTGTGGTGTGTTGCAATCGCCGGCTTTTGCGTAATAATTGTGCGGTTACCTTTTCGAAAACAAATAATTCCCCGCAAATTTCCCAGAAATTAAAAAATAACAACTAGTCACAATTTTATAGGTTATATTAATCATTTTTTTACTCTTATTAGAGTATTATGCATCGAGCCAGGAGTATAGTTAGCACCATAAAGGGTCCTGGGGCCCAAAAATTCGCCGGATGGCTTCTACAAACCACCACAGCCCCAGCAATCTGCAGTGCACCCAAAATATATTATAACACACCAGCTCCTGCAGAACAATTCTTAAATGGAACCTCTTCAAGTTATATTGAGGATATGTACAATGCTTGGTTAAATGATCCTACAAGTGTACATGCGGTAAGTTAATTTATTTAACTAAATATTAATGTTTTAATAAATAAAAGTCATAATTTAAATTTGTCTTTTACAACTTATTATGATCATTGTTTTAAAGTTCACTTTCACTTGTAGATTAAAGGGGAAATCTTTAACATTGGGAATTATTAATGTTATGGGAAGATTTAATGCCAAAAACATCTTGATTAATAAATCAATTCTCAAACGGTTAAAAATTTCCAAAAAATTAATTTTTTTAGCACCTTTTTTAAGATTCTATGCAAAATTTTATATACTGTTGAAAAGATATTTAGTAACCCTGAAAATTGGGGACTATTTTTATTGATTATACACTTCTATGTTATGTAAATGAAAAAATTTAGTGACTTGCGATTGTATATTCAATGATAAACCATCATGGCCTTGGTGTATAAATAATTATTTGGTTGTTGCATAAATATTCGTCAATTTTATAAACAAACTTAAGTAAAAAAAACGAAAAGAATTACAACAAAAACATGTTTCTAATGCCATTTCTTATTTGTATGGTTCATTCCAAACAGCGATTCTTGAGTTCCAAGAATCCATCAGGCGCGAAATCATCAAAACAATCGTAAATTTTCTTTGTTTTTCAGCTTTTTAGTATTTTATGAGGTACGAACTGATTTTATGGTGATTAAAACAACCTTTTTCATTGAGGTTTCGACCACATGACATTTTACGCGATCTTAGCCAACATTCCAATTGTTAAGCTTTCGTTCTCACAGCTGCCAAAAGCCAGGATCGTCAAAATCGATTGTCGACCTCTTCCTTGTTTCTTAAAGCTTTGTGCCAGATTTGAGACAGTGAGCCACTCCTTACATGATTTGGAATTGATTGTTTCATACTCCAAAAAGATCAAATAAAACACTTTGATGGCTACATAATAATTGAACTATGAAACACATGATGATTTTAAGAGAAGAAATGATATATTAAAAGGCCAAAAAAAACCCATCACCCTTCATCAACAATTTGAGATGCCTCAATTAATTTCGTTTTTCTAGCTTAATGTGTTAATATCAAATTTTTAAAGATTTAAGAGCCAACTTTGAAGGGCTATAACTCCTCAGGGGGGACAACTTAGTATAGAGATAAGTTGCATTAAATCATTTTAATATATTGCCCTCCACATATTCCTCAGTTTCGATTTTTATGCAAATCACCCTATATAGGATCAATTGAATATGTTTTATGTTTAAACTTGAATAAAAAGATAATGAAAAATGATAACATAAAAATTATTTCATTTATTTAAATTGTAAAATATATATATTATAAAACCTAAATAATTAAGTCATATGACGTAGATTATTATATTAATAAAATCAGGTTTTGCATACAATACTAATTGATCCTCGCCTTGAATGTGCGTTTAAGGTGATTTATTTGAAATATCCCGTTTTTATTTTGATTAGATAAAGTCACTGTATGAAGGCGTTAAAATTTTAAAGGTTTAAAACGTGACAAGATTTTCAGTTTTATGGTTTGAACGTGATATGGTGTTTATTAGATGCAATTTAATTCGAATTTATGGTCGTATTATTTTTAAAAACGTATTCAACGTTTTTATTTATTGATATCACATTTTCTACGTCAAAAAGCATCACATTTCTTATTAGCATTTTTTTCGCAAATTGTTGATTTAATCATGCTTTTTTTATTGTTTAAAAATAAATCTTAAATCTTTTTAGATAGAATAATTGTGTTAATATGTGAAATAAACAACGTCTAACTCTAAATAAGTTGTTTTGTAAACATTTTTTTTGTTAGTCTAATATATCTTAACGGAAAGTTTAGTTTTAATCCACTATCATTTGTTATGAGAATTTTTCCAAAAGAATTTATTTTAAAACTTTCCTCTATTTACTAATTTAACTTAACTCAACTTAACTATAATCAATATAATTGACCTTTATTGTAAATTTTTTTTTAACAATTATATTGTTCATTGATGTAGAAAAACGGTGAAGGTCGTCATCATAATCGACTTTTGTAACCTAGCTAATTAAAAAAATTAACAACCTTATAAATGCTACATTTTAATCTATGTATTATTATTAAGTGGGTATAGTTTAAGTACTTAATTGAGAATGTTGCAATGATTGCGTTTATCTGTTAAGAAAACGCCCACATTATGACGTCGGGAAAAGTTATAGACGTCCCATTGAATTGTTGAAGCGATTGCGCAATGTTGCGTTTTAAACGTCTATTTAATCTCGAAAACGTCGTGACTAATTTTGTGTTTTCAGGGAATCCTATAAATGATTTTGTTATATCGAAAAGAAAATTGCCTTCAATTCGTTTCCGCCGATTACTCATAATAACTTAAAACTTTCGAGGCTAGAATGTGAATGGAACGATGAATGCTCGAGTCGGTAATGAAAAGATAAAAAAATAGAAATCTAGGACGACTATTTGCCGTGAAAATTGAATTGAAATTTAAAACGGTATTACGTAGAGGAGACAAAGGTCGTTGAGTTTGACCAGACGTTTCCGTCATTTTTTTTAATAATTTGACCCCGCGTTGGATTCTCGGTTGATTTCGGCGATGTTTTTAAATTACAATATGGGCACGATAAAAATAAAGTCACCGCCAATCAGGTGACCGCAATTCGTTCCAAAACTTTTTAGATATGCAAGTGAAACGTTGATAATAAATTGTTTTAAGGTTTAATTTTGGAGCTCTTACGCAACCCGTGTGTTTTTAATAACACAAATGCGATTGTGGGCTTTCAAAAACAAATGTTTATTTTGAACAAAAATTTTTTCGTTAACAATATTAATAATTCATTTAAAAATGAATACCTTACATGTTAAGAGGGGAATTGTTCGTTTTTAACGTAGGTTAAGTAAAGGTATGAATGAAATTTAAAGTGCTAATTCAACATGTATTATTGAGTATTGTAGTTCATAAATTGATATTTATATGCCAAGGTTGCAAAGTTTCATTAACGGGTTACATATTAACCAATTATATATAATAATTATTTTATTTTTTTGAAACGGAGTTATATTATCGGAGGAGATACAACATTACAAGGAATCTTTGAAGATATCTGTGAAGATAAAAAATGAAAACGATAATTTTGGAGCAGACTAACACCACAATAAAATATGAAATAGAAACGCCAATAACTGATGAAATGAAAGCTAAGAATGCCATAATCGAGTTAATAAAAAATGGAGACGATTTACTTATCTATAAGTTACATAACGAATGAGAAATGTCAACAAGGAGAAAATACATGCGAATCTCGAAGATGAGATATAATAACTCTGCAAAATTTAACTGGTGCTGAATACGATTTTAATTCTAATCTAATTTTAGCCCAACATCTGTGTATTAAAATACTGTAACGTTGTGTGCAAAAAATGATATCTCTGAAGTTTAAAGATGCGAAGAAATGAACTTAAAAGTATTCAATACTGAATAAATTTACTTTAAGTTGCTTGATATTTGTTGATAATATCTGAATTAGTTTTTGATTAACTAATCCAAATGTTAAAAAAAAAATTATGCAATGTTGGATTTAAAACATGATATTTCTGAAATTTAAGGATAAAAAATTTGCTTCAATTTGCTTTAAATCTCATGGTTATACCTCAATTAGGTTTTAAGATACGCAATGACGAATTATCTCAACATTTTTGATTAAGATTATGCAAGGTTGGGTTTAGAAGATATCAATCTTCGAAATTTGAAGATCTTAAAAGTATTAAAAACCAAACAAATTTGTTTTAAATTGTTTGTTATTTCACGATAATATCTCATTTAATTTTTGAGATACGCAGTCATAAGTTATCCCAACATTTGTGTTTAAGATTATGCGAAGTTGGATTTAGAAAATGATATCGACGAATTTGAAGCTTCCAAGAAATCATTTGTATCTATGCAAAGTTTTGTGCAAAAAATGATATCTCTGAAATCTAAAGATTCGAAGAAATTATCTTAAAATTGTTCAATACTGAATAAATTTACTTTTAATTGCTTATTATTTTATGATAAGCTCTCAATTAGTTTTTGAGATATGTAATGATTAACTAACCCTACATTTGTGTTTAAGATTATGCAAAATTGGATTTAAAAAATGATGTCTCTGATATTTGAGGATCAGAAGAAATGATCATTAAAGGGTTAAGTACTAAATAAATTTACCTCAATTTGGTTTTAATCCATGATTGTATCTCAATTAGGTTTTGAGATACGCAATGATTATTTATCCCAACATTTATAAGTAAGGTTATGCAAGGTTGGGTTCGAGAAATGATATTTTCGAAATTTGAAGATCGGTGAATTCATCTTCAAAGTATTAAATACTACAGAAATTTGTTTTAAATTTGTTATTTCATGATAATATCTTATTTAAGATTGGAGATATACAATGATTAGTTGTTACCTCAACATTTGTGTTTAAAATTATGCAAAGTTGAATTTAGAAAATGATATCGCCGAAATTTGAAACTCCCAAGAAATTATCTTTAAAGTACTAAATGAAATAAGCTTGTTATTTTATAAGGATATCTTAATTAACTTTAGACATATGCAATGAATAATTATCTCAATATTTGTGTATAAGGTAATGCAAAGTTGTGTATAAAAAATGATATTTCTGAAATTTAAAGATGCGAAGGAATGATCTTAAAAGTATTCAATTTTGAATTAATTTACTTTAAATTGCCTGTTAGCATGAAATATGCTAATATCTCAATTAGTTTTTGAGATATGTAATGATTAACTAACCCAACATTTGTGTTTAAGATTATGCAAAAATAGATTTAAAATATGATATCTTTGTATTTGAGGAGCAGAATAAATGATCATTACAGTATTAAAGACTAAAGAAAACTTACTTCAATTTGCTTTTAATCTCATAATTCTATCTCAATTAGGTTTTGAGATATGCAATGATTAATTATCCCAACATTTGTGTCTAAGATTATGCAAAGTAAGTTATGTGCAAAAAATGATATCTCTAAGATTTAAAGATGCGATGAAATGATCTTAAAGATATTAAATACTATTTGTTCTAATTTGCTTTTTATTTTATGGTTTATCTCAATCAAATTTTGAGATATGTAACGATTAATTATCCCAACATTTGTGGTTAACATTATATAAGATTGCGTTTGAAAAATGATATCTCTGAAATTTTGGATATTGAAGAAATAACGTTTAAAGAATTAAATACTAAATAAAATAAATTTACTTTAAATTGCTTGTTATTTCATGATAATATCTCAATTAGTTTTTGAAATATGTAATGTTTAATTAATCCAACATTTGCGATTAAAAGTATGGAAAATTAGATTTAAAAAACGATATGTTCGAAATTTGAAGATCGAGGAGAAATGATCTTTTGTAATATTAAATACTAAATAAATATATTTTGAATTCTTTATTATTTCATGATAATATCTCAATTAATTTTTGAGATACGTAGTGATTAGTTACCCGAACATTTATGTTTAAGATTGTTGCAAAGTTGCATTTCAAAAAATGATATCGCCGGAATTTGAGGATTCCAAAAAGTTATCTTAAAAGTATTAAATACTAAATAACTTGTTATTTGATGATAATATTTCATTTAGTTTTGGAGATAAGCAACGATTAATCACTTGAACATTTGTGTTTAAGATTATTGAAAGTTGAATTCAAAAATGATATCTCCATAATTTGAAGATCCGAAGTAATGATCTTAAAGACATCTTAAAGATATTACATACTATTTGCTCTAATTTGCTTTTCATTTTATGATTTTATCTCAATCAAACTTTGAGTTATGTAGCGATTGTGGTTAAGATACAAGATTGTGTTTGAAAAATATCTCTCAAATTTTAATATTGAAGCAATAACCTTTAAAGTATTAAATACTTACTAAATTCACTTTAAATTGCTTGTTATTTTATGATATCTTAATTAGTTTTTGAGATACGCAACGATTAACTCTCCGCAGATTTGTGTTTAAGATTATGCAAAGTTGGATTTCAAAAAATGCCATCTCCGAAATTTGAAGATCCAAAGAAATGATCTTTAAAGTATTAAAAAAACCTGCTTCAAGTTGCTGTTAATTTTATGATTTATCTCATTCAGGTTTTGCAATGTTTAATTATCTCAATATATGTGATTAAGGTTGGATTCGAAAATTGATATTTTCGAATTTTGAAAATTGAGAGGAATGATCTTTAAAGTATTCAATACTAAACAAATTTGCTTTAAATTGCTTCTTATTTCATGATGATATCTCAATTAATTTTTGAGATACGCAACTATTAACTACCCTCAGATTTGTGTTTAAGATTATGCAAAGTTGTATTTCAAAAAATGATATCTCCGAAATTTGAAGATCCAAAGGAATGATCTTTAAAGTATAAATAAACTTGCTTCAAATTGCTGTTAATTTTATGATTTTATCTCTTTCACATTAATTACTTTAATATTTATGCAGAAGATTAAAAATGTGTGAAAACAGAAAATGTAATAAAGTATTAACTAAATCAAATAGACCAAAAAATAGGGAAGATCCTAGAATGAGATGAATTAGATGAAAGCCTTTCTTAATTTTTTAAATTTTATATTGAACTCTTACATAAATTTAGAAACAATCCTCCTAGTATAAGCAACTTAATACGCCGTTTTTCTTTATTAAGCAGATCATTTTATAGACTTGTAATTACAAAAACGATTTTCAAAAACATTAATAATACTTAATAGTATTTAAATGTTTTAATATGGTTTTAAAAATTGATCTGTTTTAACCTACCTAATTAGACGTTTTATTCCATCCGTCAAAAAACTCAAAATTTTTAGTTATTAAAATCAAAATAAATTTGAAACAAATCTTACAAATATGTCCTCGGGTACTGTATTTTTTACATTCTTTCTTCACAAACTTTTCGCATCAGTTGACTCGACTGCAATATTCTTGCGTTTCACCAAGGATTTTTTCGTCGGATTTCTAATGAGTATAATTTTTCATTCGCGTAATTAAAATTTCAAACATAACAATTTGTCTCATTAATTTTGATTGATCTTTTTTTAATTCCGTAGTCTTGGGATTCTTTTTTCCGAAATTCAGCGCAAGGCCAAGCGTATCAGAGGCCTCCATCTCTGGCGGGCCCCGGGAAGAATGAGGTAGCTCTAACATCTCTTTTACCAGCAATCCAAGGAGTTGGAGTTGGTGTATCTAGCCTGGATGATAAGATTATTGAAGATCATCTTGCCGTACAGGCTATTATTAGAAGTTACCAAGTAAAAATATAAATTTTTAAAACAATTAATTGTTTTCTTTTAATTGCTCGTTTTTTTTATGTAGGCTCGTGGTCATCTGGTGGCGCAAGTTGACCCTCTTGGTATCATGTATTCAGATAGAAGTACAACTATTACTGAAAGGCAGGGATCACCACCAGATGAGGTTGTGCGGCAACATAGACTTAGTATGTTTGTTTTATTTTATTTTATTCTTTTAAAATTGCTCTAAAAACAATTTTTATAGACGATACTGATATGGATAGGATGTTTAAATTACCATCAACCACATTTATTGGTGGGAAAGAAACGTCGCTTCCCTTAAAAGAGATCCTCAAACGACTTGAACTCACTTATTGTAGACACATTGGTGTTGAATTTATGTTTATTAACAGCTTAGAACAATGTAATTGGATTAGAAAGAAATTGGAGACACCAGGTGCTGGACAATTAAGTGCTGATCAAAAAAGATTGATCCTTGCCAGACTTACAAGAGCAGCTGGGTAATTTTTAACAAAAAATAACTTTAACAAATCATTAATATGGTCGATTTTGTTTTAAATAGATTTGAAAACTTCTTATCGAAAAAATACACATCAGAGAAACGTTTCGGTTTGGAAGGTTGTGAAATTTTGATTCCAGCGATGAAACAAATCATTGATAAAAGTACCGAATTGGGCGTCGAAAGTATTATTATGGGCATGGCGCATCGTGGTCGACTAAATTGTTTAGCTAATGTCTGTCGTAAACCACTCGTTCAAATTTTCAGCCAGTTTGCTGGATTGGAAGCAGCTGATGAAGGTTCTGGAGATGTAAAATACCATTTGGGAACATACATTGAAAGGTATAACAATGTACAACATGATATTCAACAAACTAATTTAATTTTTTTTATTACTCATAATTTAGATTAAACCGCGTTACAAATAAAAATATTCGTTTAGCTGTCTGCGCTAATCCATCCCATTTAGAATGTGTCTCATCAATTGTACAAGGAAAAACGCGCGCTGAACAATTTTACAGAGGCGATAGCGAGGGTAAAAAAGTAATGTCAATTCATATTCACGGTGACGCCGCGTTCTGCGGACAAGGTGTCGTCTTTGAAACGATGCATTTATCTGATTTGCCCGCTTACACCACCCACGGCTCAATTCACATCATTATCAACAACCAAATTGGTTTTACAACCGATCCAAGATTCTCAAGATCATCACCATATTGTACTGACGTTGCAAGAGTTGTAAACGCTCCGATTTTCCACGTAAACGGCGACGATCCTGAATCGGTTATCCACGTTTGCAACATCGCCGCTGAATGGAGGGCCACTTTCAAGAGTGACGTCATCATTGATATCGTTTGCTATAGAAGAAATGGTCACAATGAAAATGATGAGCCAATGTTTACTCAACCGTTGATGTACACGAAAATTAGGCAGATGCAAACTATTTTGGAGAAATACGCGGATAATTTGATTAAGGAAGGTGTTGTTACTCCGGCGGAAGTACAAGATGTTAAAGAAAAATATGAGAAGATTTGCGAGGAAGCGTTTAGCGCGGCTCGTAAGGAAACCCACGTCAAACATAAGGATTGGTTGGATAGCCCATGGTCTGGATTCTTCGAAGGAAAAGATCCTTTGAAGGTTGGACCAACCGGTGTTAAAGAAGAAACTTTGGTGCACATTGGAACCAGATTTTCGTCGCCACCACCAAACGCCGCCGAATTCGTTATTCATAAAGGTTTAGAACGTATCTTAAAAGCCCGTTTGGAAATGGTTAATAACAGAACATGCGATTGGGCCATCGCCGAAGCCATGGCTTATGGAACTTTATTAAAAGAAGGAATTCACGTTAGATTATCAGGGCAAGATGTTGAAAGAGGAACTTTCTCTCATCGTCATCATGTTTTGCACCACCAAACGGTTGATAAAGCAACTTATAAGTAAGTTTTGATTCATTTGGTTTAACATTAACTTATTTTTTATTGTTTACTAGCCCATTATGTCATCTTTACCCTGATCAAGCGCCGTATTCAGTTTCAAACAGCTCACTCTCCGAATACGCCGTTTTAGGATTTGAATTGGGTTATTCAATGACGAACCCTAATGCTTTAGTTATTTGGGAAGCTCAATTTGGTGATTTTGCCAATACTGCGCAATGCATTATTGATCAATTTATTTCTTCTGGACAAGCTAAATGGGTCAGACAAAGTGGTTTAGTTGTAAACTTACCACATGGCATGGAAGGTAAGTAAAGTAATAAGTCTTCTATCCTATTTCTTTCTATCCTAATTATTGTTCCATTTAATGCAAATTTAAGTCATAAAATAAGAAACCATTTTAAAATAAACATGAGGTTTTATGTAATGACAATTTTTACGTAATAATAACTTAAAATTAATATAATAACATAGCTGCTGTAAAAAAATAGGGGAGCTCTTTTTGAAATCTGTAATTTTTTAATATAGTTATAGGCAAATCAAATTTGGTTTACTTCATCTTCATATATTTAAGAGGCTACTACCATACAATTCGGAAAATTACAAAAACATACATTATTTATTAAAACAATTGAATGAAATTTTGTAAAAAGCTTCTTCTAACGATTCTACATAACCCATGGTGTTTTTTTTTAAATTTTCCAATGAAAAACATTTTTTTCTACAGGTGTTCCATAATGATTTGCGAATATTAAAGGGGGTGATTCTACATCGAAAATTAATGATAGTTTCTTATATAAACTATGGTCCCAAAATGTTTCGTTATTAAAATACAGGGTGTTAATAAAAGATAATGTCTATAATGACATTTGAGAGAATGAGTTATTCCCTGATCCATTGGCTGAAGTTTACTGCTTGTATTCGGTGGAATAAAGATTAACTAGATTGAATTTAAGTTGGGGATGTTCGGGTGAGCAGGGCAATTATCAACCAACAAAGCTATTTTACGGTTTTTCTTGCTTAATTCTGTATCCCATACGCACACAATGTCGGTAAAAATATCTACCGTCATCCAAGTTTTAGAATTGGCATAATACTTTACAGGTAGTGTGCGAACGTTTTTAAGGCACCTTGGATTTTTCACTTTGCCTATGACCATTAATTTCCGCTTCTCAGTGCCAGACATATTGACGCAAACCAACATCGTTATTCTGTCTTTTGACAACTTTCCCCCTTTGCGGTTTTCCCCTTTAAACTTTAAAGTTTTATTAGGAGTAAGTTTATAAAATAAACCCGTTTCATCTCCATTGAAAATGTCATTATCTTCAAACTGGCTCCTAATCATTGGTAAAATTGTGGATATCCAGTTGTCAACGATTTTGGGATCAACCGCTGCTGATTCTCCGACTATTTTATGAACCAATTCAATAATGCTTTATCTACATCATCGTGATCATATTTTCGGATTTTTTTAACACTTACGCTAGTTGTTTCGCACGCTTTTAGAAAATCATTTTTATTTTTCCAAATCGTCGCTACTGTATATTTACTCAAATTTCGTTAACGGCACATCTCACTCTGTTTTTTCCCTTCTATGAGCTGACGTATAATTTCACATTTGTCTTCTAATGAAAACACTTCGCTTTTTCGAGTTTTGCATTTTATTAAACAGTTAATACACTGACAACACAGACAATAAATAAGAACTTATAGGTACAATTGTTTCAAAGTACCGTTCAACAATGTTACGTTACTAAGTAGTCTCACGTCAAAATCAATTATTTTTTGTGATTCCCCGGTATATAAGAAAAACATCGTGAAGCCATCTTTAAAAAAAAACAGTACCAAAGTCTATATAAGTTGATCGTAGCTATTTTGCTAGGGAATTCACTTGAAATCAGGAAAAAGTTCGTTATAACCGGAACCACTTCAATAATAATCAGTTCGTTATAGCCAGAAGATTGTTATAACCGGATTCGTTATAGACAAATTTATTTAGGTTATGTTAAATACAAACATATTCCGGACTTTATACGGGTTCGTTAAAACCGACTTACACTGTACTATAAATGCGTATCTTGTTTTTAAATTTTAAATAGTTTACCAAATAATTAATCATTTTGAGAAAATTTTTGAAAAATCCTGTTATGACTTAAAATTCGTTATCTACATTATTATTAAATATTGAAGATTACGATTTGTCATATTGATAAACAAAACTTTAGTTTTTCAAACTTTATTATATTATATTATACTATTGGATAATATTATACAGGATGGTACCAGAACTGGTTCATTTATGCAATGTTTGGGGACAATAATTTTGTTATTTTAAATGGAACAGCAAAAATGTTGCAAATGAAAATGTGCAAGTAAAAAATGAAAATATGCAAGTGTGAAAAGTTCTGTCAAAAGAATTTTACACAAGCTCCCCCCATTCATAATGATGATTGTGCAAGAACTTATTGAACGGGACTCTAAAAATCACAGACCTTTTATTTTTGTTAAGCATATACTATATGCTTAAACGTAACCTAAAACGTGTACTTTTTGAGATTATTATGTGTGTTTATATGCACAGACAATAGTATTAAGAGAACAAGTTTACAAATATCTATTTAAATATGTTGTAAAAATCCTATCATAGTGACGAGGTGAACCATTGTGCTGAGACCACATTCTTTGTCAAATGTTTAGCAAAACAACTTCTAAAAGGGCTGGCAATTGATTTTCTAAGAAATTCAAAAATATTCTCCATTGACGGATGCCTCGAGGAGCGTTCCAGTTACAATAATAAAGTTATGGTCCCCCAAATATTCAGTAAATTAACCAGTTCTGGTAACCAACCTATATAATATTATCCAATAGTATCAATGGAGTTCGAAAGACCCGTGCTTTATTTAACGATTTACCAAATTGCAATCGTCAATATTTAATAATAATGCTGATAAGGAATTTTAAGTGACCACATGATTCTCAAAAATGTTCGTATAATTACTTGGCAACCTTGCATTCAAAATTTGAAAACAAGACATGCACTTATAGCACTAAAGACAATTAATTAGCATATGAGAAAAGATACATAGGGTTCCATTTAAAAAATGAAGTTGAATACGGGCCTGGAATAGTAAAACATCCTGTGTAGCTGAAAACATTTTTTTATTTTCAATGGTAAAGCCACAATCTTCCATCTCCGCACTATTGACTCAACCTGTATAGTTTATTGTTTTTGTATTATTAACTGTAATGTTAATACAGTTTGTGTAAAGTTTTACCAACTTACCTATAAATTATTAGGGGTGTGTGATACAGTATGAAACGTATTGATATTCGATACATACGTTGTATCATACTCATATCGATATTGTATCGATACTCACATCGATATTGCGTAACATTTTAGTTAGAAAGTGCTGACAGAAGGTTATACACTGTTGGGAGAAAACTAGATACTCATAACTGGAGATTATATTCTCTTTACATAAGTTACTTGCTATTAAGAGGCTAATATTGATAATTGAAGGCTAAATGCTTCTGAAAGAAGTCTAGATACTTTCTGGATAAGATGTTTGTATCGATGTGGATATTTTCTTTGTTTTTATATATCGATATTTTCTTTAGGTCAATGTATCGATGTGGCGATATATCGATATTATACTGATGAACGTATCGGTTCATATATATTATAAATTTAGCCCTTCTAAGGTTTTGCTCTAAAGTCTTGTTTCTTTATGTTGGTGAGTGTCAAAAGGCTGTGCTGAATTTTTTGCTATTTCTGACTCATCGTTACAAAGTGAACAAGTTTGATCGTCAGCTTGTCCAATATGGAAGAGGTGGTATTTGATACCTGGGAACGTTCTTAGATTTGCTCGAGCATAAAACCTCTTGAGTTTTGCGATGGAGTTATAACATTTTTCGCTTGTCAGTTTTTTGTTTTCACTGCCTCTTTGGCCAGCTTTTATTTGGTCCGCCCCATTGCCAAAAATTTGTGAAAAATAAAATTTTTGCAAATGTTTTCTTGAAGTGTTATTTTCAATTAAGAAAACAAAGTCGGAAATATTTGTGCTAATATAAAATAAAATCAACTTGCTGGGCACATGACGATATCTTGACCTGTTTTCAATTTATACAATGTCCTGGGTTTCTTATTAGCGAATTGTATATTATTCAATGGAAAACATTTTTTTGTGCTACTTTTCATAGCTATTTTATTCATTATTAATAAAGTGTTATATAAATTCAACATATCTAACTTATCATGTCTTAATATAATGGGTGTAATGAGATCTTGTGTGACCAGACCATCTCTATACTATGCAAAAGGAGTAAGTATTAAGTGCCTTATCACAGTGCACTAGGGGCAATGAAGTTATTCAGGGTCATAAAGACCTTAAAGTGAACTACAAAAAACCAAAAAGGTTTTGTCTCAGCAAAGTTAACACTAAAATATACACCACTAAATACTACTTCTTCCACATTGGATAAGCTTAGGATTAAATTGGTCGACTTTGCAACGACGGATTAGAGCTCACAGAACATATTTTGGGTGAGTGCGACCGTCTAAGACATGAAATTTTCGGAAAGGGTTACCTGACACTTGGTGGTATAAACAAGACTTTACAGGAATATAAAGCGTTCACCGACGACCTCAATTTCTCATAAACTTTTAAAGAGTTCAAGTTATAATAAATGTTATAGGTCATGATTGTTGGGGGAGAGGTAAATTTTTTAGAAGTTAATTATTACATGTTTTATTTCGAGTTTTTAAAAATCTCTGGTTTCAAATAAAATTATTTGCACTATGTTACTCTATCATATCATAATAATATAAAGATCTAATTAGTTTATTGCACTTGCGATTGATTTTTGCCTTACACTGAATTAAAAAAAAAAACCCAGTATCTTAAATCCCCTCGTCATTATCTAATTTCTTTGCTTATTTCTGGTTTCTTTCTATTTCTAATTATTCGTATTTCTAGAACGAAATATAAATAAGCACATCTAGAAAATGAAATATTTGATGTTTTTTACGTATAAGAGGTCGGGTTTAATAGAAAATAAACTCCGCCTTCTTGCTTCCGAACGTCCGTCGTCTGCGCCCCTTGAAACTAACCGGCCTGGTAAAGTAGCCTCTTAATTAAAGAAAAATATAAAAACAACGTTATGAGGCTTCTTGGTGAAGTGACCTTCTTAGTACACCTCTATTGGAATGTTATTTAAGGTGGTAATCGGCTCAAAAAATAAAGTTTGCTTGTGGGATACTTGATTTGGTGTAATATCAAAGTTTTTTTACGCCTTGTCCTTGGCGGAATAATTGTTAATTATCTTCAGAAAGCTTTTGTTGAATCTTTGCCAAAATTTATAAGCAATAATTTCATCTCAAATCACTTACGGCAAAAGCGCTAACCCACACTCAAATCCAATAAAGTTGCTCCACATAATTGGTTATCTACAAAACCTTTAAAATATCAAAAATATAATTTGTATGCGATTATAAAACATCATTTAAAATAAACAAACAAGTTATAATTTTAAATTAACTCCATCCATCAAACTAAATTATTAATCTAATCATATATGAGCGCATTAACTAGTCCTCTTTTTATTTAAATTTAGGTATGGGTCCTGAACATTCAAGTTGTCGTCCAGAACGTTTCCTTCAAATGTGCTCCGACGATCCCGATTATTTCCCACCTGAAAGTGACGACTTCGCTGTACGTCAATTGCACGATTGCAATTGGATCGTCGCAAATTGTACTACAGCCGCCAATATGTTCCATATCCTTCGTCGTCAAATCCACCTACCTTTCCGTAAACCTCTGATTATGTTGACGCCCAAGAGTCTGTTGCGCCACCCGAACGCCAGGAGCAGTTTCGACGAGATGGTAGAAGGCACCGAATTCCAAAGAGTTATTCCCGACACTATCGATTCATCGGGCGTTAAAAAAGTTGTATTCTGCAGCGGAAAAGTTTATTACGACTACAAAAAAGAACGCGATGCGAAAAATTTAACTAACGATATTGCGTTGATTAGAATCGAACAGGTTTGATTTTTTAAATTATAATCAATTTGATTAATTTGTTTTAATATTAATGGTTGTTTTAGATTTCACCTTTCCCATACGACTTGATTAAACGAGAATGCGCTAAATATCCGAACGCTAAATTATTCTTTGCGCAGGAAGAACATAAGAATCAAGGTTATTGGCAATATGTACAGCCTAGATTCCATACAGCTCTCACCGGAAGTAGAGATGTCAAGTAAGTTATTTTTAATTTTGTGTTGGCTAAAATTTATGAAATATTAGATTATAATATGAGACATTTAGTAAAGTAAACTTTCGAATTTACCACTAAAACTTTTCATAATTTAATATAAATTGAAGGAGATATGATTTATCGCAAGAATGTTAAAATCTAAAAGGGTTGCTATGTTTTGGTAATAAATATGTATTAATCGGATATTGACGCAATTTTCTTGATGAGAAAGGATGTGGCAGTCCTTTTAGATTGTAGCGTCCTTGAATTTATCGCGTTTTTTTTTCGATGCGCAGAGTTGAAACTGCGCGAACGTTGCTGAGCTGGTTCAGCCGGTTGTTTGGCAAAAAGGAACCAGATCCGGTTGAGCAAACGGAGCCGGTTACGGAAATCGAGCCGAGGGTTGTTGGGTGAGAAAAAATCGTTGGCCAATAAATCATATCTTCAAGTGCACAATTATTTTATTGCTATATTTTATTTTTAGTTGTTTTAACATAATCCAATTCGTTTATATTCCTTCCATTCTTTTTGCTATTCATAATTATGCCAATACTAAAATTGTGAGTGTAGATCGCAATAATCATTATTGGCAATTGATTTATCTCACAAATTTTTGCTTTTTTAATTCACAGCTTTTATTAGATGTAATCTTCTTTTTCTATATGGATATGTGTTTAATGTGTGGTGATTTTTTTTGTGATAAATTGATATTAACATTTTTTTCAAAAACGTATAATAATATTTTTTTGTTTGTTATAAATAGCTACATTGGAAGACCAGTTGCTCCAAGTCCAGCAACCGGTAACAAAACTCAATACAATCGCGAATACCAAGCGATGGTCAACGACCTTTTGACACTCTAAAAAAATTGTGGAAAGAAGAAACAACAACACAGTTTTTCTATACTAGTGAAATTATCTAGCAATTATTGCTATTTATCTTATCACCATTAAGAAAATGAAAGAAAAATTCGATTTTGAATATTAAGAAAAAATTAGATTTAGGCATAAAAACGAAATTGTATTATCGATGGTTAATTTGAATCAAAATAGTACTTATTTTCTTTCAGTTTAACAATCAATATCGTTGTTATGATCGTTATTTTGCGGCACACCTAGGTTGATAAAAAAATAATTTATTTAGAATAAAATTATTGCTTATTGGTTTAACTATATACAAATTCATGTTTTATGTTTGGTCGATAAGACAGTTTTATGTTAACTATTAAAGAAACGTTAGATGTTTTAACTATTGTACATAGAGATTACTTTATGTAGTTAATTGTACAAAAAATAATACGAACGCGAGAATCATTTTAAGTGTAATTAGTATAATAGTATATTATAAATCGCGAAAGAAGAGCCCCCTCAATCGAATGATATTTTGCAGTCGGAAAAATACTCCTTAAAGTTATAATTTGCCGTTGCAAACGCAATAATAAAACATGGTGCTTGTTTTAAATAATAAAAATTTTAGTAAACGTTTTTAAAAAAGATTTATTTTAAATTTTGCCGCGTTTGCTATTGTATATCACAAACAATCCTTTTATTTCATCACACATATTTCTTTGGTAACTTTTGAGGAAAGAAAAAAACGCAACTGTATTATTATGTATTGTAGTATTTTCTTCTAAGTGCTATTTATTTATTGTATGAACGTTTTGAATGACCCATGTTGCTTGAGTAAACAGTATCAATAACAATGTTGATTTATTTATTTGTTTTATTATCAATTTCCTTATTTCTAATAGTTTACCTTTTTTCCTACTTCAAATTAGGACTAGACAACAAAAATTAAATATTATAGTAAAGTTCTTTTTGCAAATCCAAATCAAAAAAAAGATTTTTCAGGTTTGAAAAAAAGTATATCCTCATAGATCTCAAGATTAGATCATATCAGCATAACTTCAATTTAACTTAAAATATAGTTTGTAACCTATCTTTTTTTAATTATATAGAAAATGTTATTTAGATAATGAATTAATTGATCATATTATTAATCATTTCTGTTTAAATAGAGTTATAGCTAGACCTGCGCGAGCTGCACCAGCTACTGGAGATAAGCATACAAATAATCTTGAACAAATACAGATGTTAAAAGACTTCATACAATTATAATTTGTACTGTATAAATTTTTGGAAATCAATGAGAAAAATGTAATTATTTCAAAATCGACGAGAAATAAACTTGATATAAATGACGCCTTTTTCTTATCTCTTAAAATGTAAAATAAATAAAAATTGAACTGTATCTTTGGTGGACTACGTTTCGAGATAAATTCTTCCATTTAGCTCACATTCCTATTAATACTCTTTACAAGTAGAGGCACGGATTAGAGGTTAATGTCCAAGGAACTCTCAAAAAATATCTCGCAAATAAGTTGAAATGGCTTTAAACGTCTCACGGAATTTTTTGAGGGGAATAAAAAATGTAAATGTGCATTGTAGAAGCGCGTCACAATATTATCCTATTGACGAAAACATATTTGGATTATCAGATGATCAAATTCAGGTATGTTTTCAATCCGGATTAATTAAATAAATTGAGTAAAAATTGGCCTTTTATTTTAAGTTTCGTGAAACAGTCTTTAATTTCGCTCAAAAAGAATTGGCTCCATATGCTAACGAAATTGATAAGAAAAATAGTTTTGATGGGTTAAGAGAGTTTTGGAAAAAATTGGGAAGCCTTGGGTTATTAGGTAAGTTTTCTTAATTTAGACTGCTTTCAAGCAATTTAGTTGAAACATTTTTGAGGTGCTTTTACTTTTAAATTAAAACGGCCTTGAATATGACGTTGCTTATCAGCTAAATCAAAATATATAGAGAGTTTCTGTAAATCTTTTTCATAATTTTAACCACTAAACTCAAATAAAAATGATGACTATTTTCGTGAAACTCAATCTTTGGACTAAACTCATAATCATTCAAAGTTAAGAAATTATTAAACATTTCTTAACTATTTTTCAACATGGAAACATAAAATTTGGTAATTAGTGCAATTTGAAAATTGATTTTGAATCAATTTCGAAAATATGAAAGTTTGGGAACAATGTTAAACTTTTTTTATTACATTGTACACCCTAAGTGACAAAAAAATCATCAAGATATTTTCAAAATTCGATTTTTTTAAATGATTAAAGAAATTTAAATATTTCCTGTAATAATAATAATTTATTTGTGCTTTTCATACATTAAGTATTTTCACATGTCATAAAAACGATATACTTATTTCTTTACACAACGTTACAATTATTTCTTTACAAAAAATAAAGTTCAAGAAGAAAACTTGCCGGTGAGTGAATGATCAATAATGGTATACATAACGGTCTGGTCAATGAAATTAAAATCAGCACTAAAAAGTTCGTCAAAGTTATAGAAGGCACCAGCGGTCAAGAATGTTGCAACCTTGCGTCTAAAAGATAGAGTTGGTAAAATTTTAATGCTAGAAGGTAACGCATTAAAAAATTTGATACCATAATAATTCAGTCCATCTCTTGCTCTCGCGGTTTGTAATTTATAACTAGATCATTCTTATTTCGGGTATTGTAATTGTGGCAGTCGTTGTTTTTTAAATAAGAAGGCTGATTTTTCTAAAGTGCATCACACAAGTGAGTATATACAGACAAGGCAGTGTTAAAAAGTTTGTAATTAACAAACTTCCGCCGACAACACTCAGCAAAATCTATGCCAGCCATCACTCTGACACATCGTCTCTGAGTTCGAAATACTCGTTCGGCATGCGCAGAATCGCATAAGATAAGCGAGGATAGAAACAGCCTTAATAGGCTTTTATTATTACCTCAAGTAGTACTATATTAACCAAATTTCTTATAGCGAATATGCTCGTTCAATTTTTTTTATTATCTGAAAAACGTGTTCATCCCATGCTAGCTTCGAATCTAAATAGATACCGAGGTATTTAATGGGTTCAGATTGATAATTTGAGTAAAGTTGACGAAGATAGAAATGCAAAACATGGGTTTTCGATTCATTTAATTTAAGATGATTCATGGAGAACCATTTCACAATGTTTTCCTGACACATTTAAAGTCGCAAAATCAGCAGCAAAAAGAATAGTTTTTGTCTGCGTTGGCATATTTTTTGATAAATCATAGATAAAAAATAAGAATAATATGGAATACATACTGCTGACGGTCAGATAGATGGGATTTGATTAGATTAACGCTTTTCTTATAAAAATTTAATTTATGTAGTTTGATAACTGATCATGAGAAACACAATCGAATGCCTTAGTTAAATCGTAGAAACGCGCCGCACTGTAATGTTTTTAATCAAAAGACCACTGCACATGTTCAACCAAAGTACAAACAGCGTCTGTGGTTGACTGGCTCTTGCTAAATCCAAACTAATCTTTAGTTAGTAATTTATTACTTTCCAAATAGTAAGTTATTTGGAAGATTAAAATAGTTTCAAAAATCTTCCCAACTATAGATATACGTCTATATTTAGACACGTCGTCTAAGGAATCGTTCTTGTGAATAGGTATAACTTTAGCAATTTCTATACACAACTGACTTATTACATGGCAATTATAAACCCTCTCATAACCCATCACCTACACCAGTCTGGGGTACTGCAATAGAAGAAACAGTCCGGTCCACAACATTCGAAAAAAAAGTGGTTAAATTTGTTAGCAGTAATGCTAGTCTATTTTCGTCTTTGAATTGGGTTGCAGTTTCTAATTATTGTCCAAGTTACCCTTTGTGTGTTACTTGAGCTATTAATGAATTTGCTATTAGCTGCTTATATCTTAGCAGTTAATTATTTCAGTTTATCTTATTAGCATCAGAATTAGTGATCTAAAATTAACACTAGACCTAACCTCTTTAGAACCAGATTTATTCCAGCACTAGGTCTAGTGTTAGTTTCAGTTTTAATTGCCGTTCAGTGCTTGATTATTGTAAATTCTTCTAGAACTAAAAGTATAACTAATAGTATATCTTATGTTCAGCTGTTTTGTTAATAAATTGAACTAT
Source organism: Onthophagus sagittarius (assembly GCA_036711965.1). Taxonomy (NCBI): domain Eukaryota; kingdom Metazoa; phylum Arthropoda; class Insecta; order Coleoptera; family Scarabaeidae; genus Onthophagus; species Onthophagus sagittarius. The sequence goes on from JASERS010000004.1 coordinate 41,234,553, forward strand.
TAGAGTTCATAATATCTATTAACGTTGTTTATGTTCATAAAATGTATTATTAATCTCTACTCTTGACGGGAACATACCAACTACCTACCCTACCTGCAACTAACTGAAGTTGTTCCACAACCAACCTCAAAAAACCCAATTTTACTACAAAATATAACAGGCTTTTTTAAATAAAAATCAAACATTACAAAATAAAGTCGGTTAAATAATTAGGAACTCTACGTCGTCGTTCGGGTCTTAAACTATTATATTGTACAGGTTCAATATTTTCATTAATTCCTTTAGCAATTTCTGTATTTGTGTTACTACCTTGACTAATCGTTTTCGTTTGAGATATCAAATTAGAGATCAAATATTTATTTTCAATAAAATCCATGTCATAAATTAATGGATTTTCAATACTATTTAAACTCAAAGTTTGACTTAATTAAAAATTTTCTATTTCTTCTGTACTTTCTCCCTTCTTCATCTTCCCTCTTTCCATTGATGATTAATTAGATTTTGAATCAAAACATTTCTATCATAAAATTGTTTTTAACATTTTTGCTTAACAATCATTTTTTCCTTTATTATTTCTTTCTCTATTATTTTTGGTTCTAAATCTTTCTATTTAACAGTAGTTGAGCAGGGGAAAATCCTAATTGTGGTAAAGGAGAATTTCTGTATTCAGTTAAAGCAATTATAAAATCATTATAACTTTTACACTTTTTTGCAATTATTACTACTTTTTCTGCTAATCCGTTTGATTGCCTATTATAAGGACTAGCAAATTCATTCCAGTTATTTGCAAAGATTTTCATTTTTGTTGACGATACTTTTTTGTTCACAGGACGTAAAAGTAAACGTTTACGTCCCGGGCGTAAAAGTCTTTTACATTCAGCTCGAAAATTAAAGAATTTGGTACTATTAATGGTTGATTTATTGTTATGGACAAATTGCAAACAGATCATAACTAACAATTAATTCTATTATCATTTCATTTCCTGTTTGCAATTTCGAAAATATGAAAGTTTGGGAACAATGTTAAACTTTTTTTATTACATTGTACAGCCTAAGTGACAAAAAAATCATCAAGATATTTTCAAAATTTGATTTTTTTAAATGATTAAAGAAATTTAAATATTTCCTATAATAATAATAATTTATTTGTGCTTTTCATACATTAAGTATTCGTCCCGGACATAAAAGTCTTTTACGTCCAACTCGAAAATTAAAGAATTTGGTACTATTAATGGTTGATTTATTGTTATGGACAAATTGCAAACAGATCATAACTAACAATTAATTCTATTATCATTCCATTTCCTGTTAAAATGCAAATTTATAATAGTAAATTTGTGACAATCTGACGTTCAAAAATAAATGTCATTAATTAATTTGGTTATTTTATTAATTTTTAATGTTTAAAACACGCAGTTTTCGAAAAAATCTTGTTTGATACACGATAGCGAAATTCTTTTGCATTCTCGAACGATTTTTTTTCGAGCGTTAGCGAGCTAAACGTCGTCCTCGAATACAAAAGTTTCATTTCGCTATCTTGAATCAAAAATAACTATTTACACTCAGCAGTAGAAGTCTGCGTACAAAAATCTTGTAATACTTTAATTGAAAAAATAAGAGTCATAATCTAATGTGATAAACTTGATTTTTTTTTATTTTGTATATTAATTACATATAATTCTATTAACAAAATATGCTTCAACAAAACAGAAAAAGTAGTTACAGAAAAAAATCAAAACTAAAAATTCTACAAATAACGGGTATGCAAAAATCTGCGTACAAGTCAGGACAGTATTTATAAAAAATTCATAAATGAGATCATTGTTTCTATATTAATATGAGGTCGGATAACCTTTACGTTTAATGACCTCCCTTAAACGTTTAGGCATGGAGTGCACTAATTTCTTCGTTTCGTCCGAACTGATTTTGGCCCATTCCTCAATCATAACATTCTTTAACGTTTCCTTCGACGTTATGTTGTGTTGCCGAATCCTGCGTTCCAGTAAATCCCAGAGGTGTTCGATGGGATTCAAGTCCGGCGATTGTGGAGGTGTTTTAAGTTGCTTTGGGGTATTGTATAGTAGCCAAAGCTTAGTGTTGTGGGCGCAATGTTTGGGGTCATTATCTTGTTGAAAAAAGTATTCGGGCCCCAAGCCCAAGTTTTCGATGCTAGGCTTCAAATTTTCTTTTAAAATGTCTATATACATTTTATGGTCCATTGTCGATGTTATGAAAACCAACCTTCCCACCCCTTTGGTGCACATACACCCCCAAACCATAACTCCACCACCTCCGTGTTTTACAGTCGCTTTCAAATTTTCGGGATTAAGGGCAGTATTAGGTTTTCTCCATACAAGTTGTTTACCCTTAATGCCGAAAATGCAAAATTTGCTCTCATCTGTAAAGAGAACTTTCTCCCAGAATTCAATGGGCTTGTCTAAGAGTTTTTTTGCAAAGGCGATCCGCTTCTGACGATTGACCTCTGACACAAATGGCTTTTTTCGTGCAACACGACTGTGATAGTTAGCTTTTTTTAACGTCCTTCTTACCGTATCTTTGTTGATAGTTTTATGAAATTCTTCTTGTACATTTTCTACTATTTTTTTTGCCGTCAGCCTAGGTTCTTTTCTAACCTGCTGTACAATTTTTCGCTTCTCTCGGTTTGTTAAAAGGGGTGGTCTACCAGATCGCGGACGTGAGAGGTAATCTTCAGTGTCTTTATAATTCTTAATTACTCTTTGAATGGAAGAGTGTGACCTGCCGACAGTTTCTCCTATTTTTCGAAAAGATTTTCCCTCTTTCTATAACTTTACAATAATTTTTCTCACTCCCAATTCAATTCCCTTTCCTTTCGTGTCCATTCTAACTTTTAGCTTCTAAGCCTCTGCTAATATAATTGACACCGATTATCTTTTATTTAAATCAGAAAGCGTACATCGCCAACTACGTATTTAAGTAAATAAGTATATTTTGGAGAAGGCGTCTTTATTTGTACGCAGATTTTTGCATACGCATTATTTGGAGAATTTTTAATTTTAATTTTTTTTCTGACTAATATTTCTGTTTTATTGATGCATATTTTGTTAATAGAATTATATGTAGTTAATACACAAAATAAAAAAAAATTGAAGTTTATCACATTAGATCATGACCCTTATTTTTTCAGTTAAAGTGTTAGAAGTTTTTTGTACGCAGACTTCTGCTGCTAAGTGTATATTCACATAAATCGGATAATAATATTTTCTATGGTCTTGTAGGAATTTTTCTGTTTAATAATGGTAGCTGTACATTAGAGTTCCTCTGAATTTGACAAACATTACAACCATTTACAAATCTCTCTATAACTTTAGTCATATTGTACCAATAAAATATTTCTCTTGCTCTTAATTTACACTTTCCCATACACCAGTGTCCTTCATGTATTATAGCTAACATATCCTGTCTTTTTTTTTGGGTACTAGTAATTTAGTGTTTTTAAATATTAACCTATTCGAAATACTTAGATCATCTCTAAACCTAAAATAAATTTTAAGTTCAGGGCTCAATTTCTTTATGTCATTGGGTCATCTCGTATTTATAAAGGTTTTTAATTGGGATAAAATTACAGCACTCATAGTCTCTTTCTTAAATGATTCCTTTCTTTGTTCGCTCATGTTTAAATTAGTATATCATGAATGAATTATATATTCCATTTCTAGGTCATCAGAAATTACATCATTCAAAAATGATCGCCATAATGTATCTGCAACATACATTTTTCTACCTGGCACGTATTTTATCTCCAAATCATATTTCAATAATCTGAGTAACATTATCTGCAATCTATTGGAAACATTATCCAAATTTTTGTTTAATAAAGTAACCAATGGTTTATGATCGATTTGTATAACCACTTTGTATCCATAAATAAAATTATGAAACTTTTCACAAGTAAACAGTATAGCAAGTAACTCTTTTTCAATTTATATGTACCTCTTTTCAGTAGTTGTTAAAGCTCGTGATGCAAAAGTAATTGGGTTTTTCTGTATTAAACACCTACCTCAGCCTTCACTTGACGCATCCATTTGAATTATGATGCATTTTGAGGAATCAAATATTTCTAAAGTGGGCACCTTAATTAGTAATTCTTTTAAATTATATAACTTTTTTTCATGTTCCTGTTTCTAGGCAAATTTAAAATTATTTTTTGTTAATTCTCTTATTTTATATGTTAATTTTGACAAATTAGGAATATATTTCGTAAAAAAATTGAGTAGACCAAGAATTCTTAATAATTCGGTTTTATTATTTGGTGTTTTTAATTTTTTGATTGCTACTAAATTTTCTTCATCTGGTTTTATACAATTAATTGATATAACTTGACCCATGAATGTAACTTCATTTTGTTTATATTACAATTCGTTACTGTTAAATTTGACATTATAAATCATCGCTCGTTCAAAAACGTTTCTGAGTACTAAATCATGTTCTTTTTCTGTTTTACCTGTTATAATAATATCATCAAAATAAACTTCAACAAAAATTTCTAAATTTTTAGCTTGAAATATTGCTGGAGCAGAAGATACATCAAATGGTAATCTGTTAAATTTATATCTTCCAAATGGAGTATTAAAAGTGCATAGTTCACTACTTTTTCGTCTAGTTTTAGTTGCCAAAAACCTTCTTTCATATCCATGACTGTAAAAACATTCTTTCAGCCAATCTAGTAATAATATCTTCATTAGTCGGGATCATAAAATGTTGACATTTAATAAATTTGTTTAATGGTTTTAGATCCAGACATAATCTTAACTGACTATTAGGTTTCGCAACAATCATCAAACTATTCACCCAATCGGTTGGATGATGCACTCTCGAAATTATCTCTTTTTTCTACAAATTGTTCAATGTTTCTTTTAATTTTGGTCTTAATGATAAAGGGATTCCTCTTTTTGCTTGAATTGTAGGTATAGCATTGTTTGTCAATTCAATTTTACATGCACCTGTTATTTCACCTAAGCCATTAAACAAATCTTGGTAATCTTTCAATAATTTTTTGTTGTTTTTAGGCATTATAAATTATATGTTTTGCAGTTCAGATTATAGATATTTTTGTTGAATATATGTTTATTATTGTTGTACCAATATGGCACAGATATACAAATTACGTTACAACGGTTATATAATGCTTTGAGTTTGCTGTAAGCGTGATGAGAAATAGAGGTATCATTGAGCGCATCATGCGTTACTGCCATAACAATAACAAAATCGTTGCTCTGAAAAAATCATGGCAAACTTTGTCAACGTCGTCAATAACGTCCCTCAATTTGGCCCTTAAATATTTTGCCAAAATTTGACTTGACCGTCAGCCAGCAATACAACCTTAGATTTTAAAGCAGTCTTGGGTGTTGTTTGTCTTCACATTTGATAAAATTCATTGTATCGTGGTACGTTGTGGAAAGATGTGGATTTGAATGCTGGTTCAGTAACCACATTTGCCGATGTTATGGTGATACATAAAGATATCTTAAGAATATTTTTAAAAAGAAATAGGCTTCTAGAAGCAGTTGAAAAAAAATAACACAATTCGAGTTTTAGATCAATAATTTTTATACAAATCATCATCATTTTTACTCTAGTGTTTGTGTTTACGACTTATAGTAACACCCTTATACATGATGAGACCTTAATATACCGGTGTTAATTATAAAAATTTTAGGTATAACAGCAAAAAGTAAATATGGAGGTACAGAAGCCGGTTATTTGGAACATTGCATTGTTATGGAAGAATTATCAAGAGCATGTTCAGCAATAGCACTTAGTTACGGCGCTCACTCAAATTTATGCATAAATCAAATTCATAGAAATGGAACTGAAGGACAAAAATTAAAATATCTACCAAAAGTAATTCTCAAAAACAATTTTTTTTTTTCTAGAATAACATTTTTTTTTAAATTTAAGTTATGTTCTGGAGAATACTTTGGAGCATTAGCAATGTCAGAACCAGGTTCAGGATCTGATGTAGTCTCAATGAAATTAAAAGCTGAAAAGAAAGGCGACCATTACGTTTTAAATGGAAACAAATTTTGGATAACGAACGGACCAGATGCTGACGTTTTAGTAGTGTACGCCAGAACGGATCCAAAAGCTTCAAAAAAACAACATGGAATTTCAACATTTTTAGTCGAAAAAGGCTTCCCTGGATTTAAAACTGCCCAAAAATTAGACAAAATGGGAATGCGTGGATCCAATACGTGCGAACTAATTTTCGAAGACTGTAAAGTACCCAAAGAAAATTTACTAGGCCAAGAAAATAAAGGAGTTTATGTCTTAATGAGTGGTTTAGATTACGAACGATTAGTTTTAGCAGCAGGACCAGTTGGAATAATGCAAGCCTGTTGTGATTTAGCATTTGGATACGCACATGATAGAAAACAATTTGAGCAAAAAATTGGCGAATTTCAATTAATACAAGTAAATTTTTCTTTTTATATCTTAATATAGGATAAATCTTTTTTGTTTTAGGGGAAAATGGCTGATATGTACACAACTTTAAGCGCTTGTAGAAGTTATTTATACAATGTGGCTAAAGCTTGTGATAAAAAGAGTGCGAATAGTAAAGATTGTGCTGGTGTTATTTTGTATTGTGCTGAAAAGGCGACTCAAGTAGGATTAGATGCCATTCAAATTTTAGGCGGAAATGGTTATATTAATGATTATTCAGCCGGAAGATTAATGAGGGATGCAAAACTGTATGAAATTGGAGCTGGAACATCAGAAGTTAGAAGACTATTAATTGGAAGAACTATCAATTCTGAATATAAATAAAATAGAAAATTGTTGATATGACTCAGGAAAAAAGAATTTGCCATAAATTTATTTTCAATACAAAATTTTCATAATTTAATTTGTTGTAGTTCATTTCAAATTGCGCCATCTACTCAAAAATGATTAAATTAATCGAGTTATAGTAATCAAGTCATAGATGGAGTCTGATTTAATTATTAAATTCAAAAAATTAAATTAATAATTTCAAAATTTAATTAATTTTTTTAAACAAAGTTTAAGTTTATTAAAAAAATATAAACAAAAGATAAAAATAATACGATATCAAATCTCAAGGGAGTTTCCAAAATACCGTATTTTCGGCAACCGTTGCCAAAATATATCCTCTCAGCTGCTTTGACATGAAACCGCGGTATTATAAAAGTATCTAAATATACAGTGAGCCCAGGCGCACACTCTTTCAGACTTCTCAGAAAAAAAATCTAAATTTTTCACGTAAAAGAGTTCGCGATTCATTCTCGGCCGCTTTGGCAGTATTGCCAACGTGTTAAACATGTCCCTGCAGAGACCATCCTTCTGGACCCATAGGTCTTCTTCGAAAGGAAAAAAGGTACGTTTAAAAAAATCTAAAAAAAATTATTAGTTTTGGCTAAGTCTCAAATTTTATCCACGTCAATCATACGACGATGTGTTGGTAGATAAATACAGGTGTCCTTTTAAAAAGGGGTGATTTTAAATAATATTGACTTTAATTTTATTCGAATATTTTTAAATTTAATGGGTTGCAATAACAAATTTCATGGTGGGTTATTTTTGGGATCATGTATCGATGATTTACGCGACCTAAATCCGTTATATTCATTTCAATTTAGTCACGGAATCTAAATTTATTGTTAGTGTTAATGGTTATTTTATTCATTTTAATGAGCAAAGATGATGATGAAAATCGGAATATATAAAATAAAGATGGTGTCTCTCCCACTATGCATTGTTCTATTTAAAATTGGCAGTGAATCCCGTCTTTTTTGGAGGCTAACCCAAATAACAGACAACTAATTGCCAAGTCGTTTGCACTTGTAACTACTGCGCTAAAAGGACGAACGGGTTGCACATTCCGACTTTTATAGTATATCCAATACATTAGTGTCAATAACTTTGGCAAATATACGCAACTGCAGTAAAACGAATTAATATGGGGAATTATTTAAAAAGAGAAATATAGCATCCGGTTCTAGTTTTAGTTCAATAAAAATATACAAAAATTTAGCGCTGTGTAGACATTTCGGGGAATACCTAAAGTTAATCTATGAATAAGGAATGGAGCAATTCGAGATGGATTCTATTCATAAGAGCTAACATTTATATTTAAATATAATCGTGCGAAAATAGCAACCAAGTTTTAAAAATTTCTTACCTACTTTCTAAGTTGATATCATTCTTATTATTAGAGATAGCATTTGAAAGCTATATCCTTTCTCTATCTAAATCCGTTCTGTCTTTCGATAAGGCGATGTTAAATCAATCAGAAATGAAAATCACCTAAATTCGGCGCCTTGTGAAATTGTAATTAAGGTGATTAAAAAAACTGTTATAACAGTGAGGAAGAGCTCTCCTTCAGCTGTTTTAATTCGGATTTTACTCTAAACAACTTTTTTATTTGAGGGAAAGGGGGAAAATTATAGAAGTATATCCATCTTATCGACAATTCTCTACTTTTTGTAATGACGTGTAAAGCTGGGTACACACGTAACTGCAAAGTTGACAAGCATGCATAATCAATCTTTTTGAATAAACATGGAAAATTTCCCTTCAACAGCACACGATACAAGTTTACTTGAACAAGCGCCAGTTTGTGCTTGGACTATGTCGAGCTCAGACGACTGCTTTTTACCTTGTCTACAAGAAGAATACTCGGAAAAAAACACATTATTATATTAAAAATTCGATTTTATACTATTTTTTAAAAATAATGAGATTGTTAATTTAATGAAATGCTACAAATTTAGGTTGAGTTCAAAAGTGGATATCTTAAAAATCAATTGAAATACATATGTAGTGTTTTGTTCTCGTAAAAATATATACTTTCTTTAACAAAGAAAAGATGACAGCACTACAAGTACATTATTGCAGTATTTGACAAATGGATCGATTTATTGCGTAAAATGATATCTTCCAATATACCCAATAGATAAAATAAAATTACTTAGCTTAACCAATATCACATATACCATTAAAAAAAGTAAAGACAACAATAAAAAAAGTAGAAGGAGACAAGTACGACAGAAGATAAGACTCAATGTATAGACAAAAATAGAAAGAAATAACTATTTTAAGTACAGATAAGTACAGATACTTGGTTAGCAAATAGCAGTTATGCAAGAGATGCCTTAAAAGATGAAAGACAAGAAGCTTTGCAAATACCAGGGGGGAGATTATTCCAGAGGGAGATCGTATGCAACGCAAAGGACTTATGGTAGATATTGGTATGATGAATTTGGAACAAGAGTAACAAATCAGATTGCGATCGAGCGTCGGTTCTTATACTTTAACAATCTTAAATTATTACGGTAAGGCGAGATGCGGCTATACCGATTCAAGTCGAACAAGTAATGAATGCAGTAATTATGCAATCTTTGTAGCTTGTTACTTAGTGCAATCGATAAATCAACGCAAACAGTATCAGCATAATTTAAAAGGGGGAAAGATTAACGTACAGCACTGATTTCGACGAACATAAGAGAGAGGTATGTTGCAGATATGTCTGTGGGGTCGCAAAGACAGTATTGAATCCATCATAACTCCCAGATTTTTTTACTACATTCGATAATTTGATATTGACGTCATCAAGTACAAGTTGCGATGTAGCTATCTATTTAACAGGAGTTTTGTATCAAATAAAATGGCCGGAGTTTTAGCAACAGTTGAGGGAAACTCACCTACGGTTGTATTAGTATAGATTTGGAGATCGTCTGCATATAGGTAATAATTGGAAGTTATGACCTGTGTTGCACTATTAATGAGGATGGAGAAAAGCAGCGAATCCAGATGAAAGTTGATTGGTCGAGAGACCAGAGTCAGTACGTACGTATAATGAACGATGGGCGAAATAGGATTGAAACCACAACAAAGAAGAAGGAGAAAAACCAATAGATGAGAGAATTGCCAAAAGAATATCATGATCAATCGAATCAAAGGATTCATTGAAATCACACAGTACGAGTACCGTCAGTGGTCGATTATCACAGGCATGCCTTATGTAAATAAAGAGTCATCAAAATGGACGTAAGGTCCTGGGAATTAATACGGCACCCCGACATATGGTTCTTTAGCCCACAAAAAAGATTACTAGGGGGTAAAACCAAATGGAAAACTGTTAGGAAAACTATTATTAGTTACCTCACTCGCTCCTTTTATTGATTTTATAATCAAGATTATAATCGATTGACATTTAACCCTTGAATAGATGTGCATGGGACTCGTAGTCCATTCCTTACCATTATTGTTTAAGAACAGGACCACGAAGTGTTGGACCGAAATTTCGGTTTCGGTCAGTTTCGGCGTAAAATAGGAATTCCGGCGAAGTTTCGGTTTCGGCTTTATTTTGGCCAAAACATGACCAAAACCGAAATTACGCCCATAAGGGTTAATTGCGATCTGTTTGAACCAAAACTTCAGTGGTATGCCGATATATACTCACTCATATTGGAATTCCAGACGGTACCCTATGTTGCTATAAATTGCATTAAAATATCTCTTTTTTCCACCTACCAGTGTTTCCAGTATTCACTAGGATTAAATTCAGTGTAGTTATTTATATAGTCATATCATATAGTTATTAATCCAAAATTTTAAAGACCAAAATTTTTTTAATAAGTTTGCGAGCCCCAACGTGAGATATTCTTGTGTTCGGATATTTTTGCTGGAATTTTTGTCTAACTGCACGAAAACATGATACACTATTTAGTACCACAGCATTGTACACTGTACAACTAAAGCTAGAGCCAACACTATCGCTAGAGCTAACACTAGAACTTGAAACATTATCTCTTAAGACGGAACTAAGCCCAACCTATCCTAACCTTAGAACTGATACTAGACCTAGAATAAGAAACATTAGGGTTTAGCTGTCTTAAGAGACATACGGCTAAACCCTACTGTTTCTAGATTAACGTCTAGTATTAGTTCTGAAACTAGGTTGTAAGTCTAATCTTAGTTATACTTTTAGTTCCAGAAGAATTTAAATCAATCTTGAGCTAAACAAAAAGTAAAAGCAGAACTAACACTAGTCCTAGAACTAGAATATATCGATATATTAATAGAATGTTGCTCCTTCTCTTTCATTATTACAGTAACCATGTTTTTAACCTCCGTCTATTTGTACTCCTTATCTAACATTCTTTTAACCTTATGTTCCCGGCTTCCCTCTCCGTAGCATCTTCCAGATCACAAAACCAGCATCTATCCGAACCTTGCTTTCGGATTTTGTGTAGATACCCCTTAAAGACCCCAGGTTCCATCAACACTTGTGTTAGGTGATAATCAATCTCTCCCCAGCTTCTCAACATCCACTCTTCAATGTTCGGTATCAATTCTCTCGTCCATCCCTCCTCCCTATTTCATCATGCCAGCCACTCCTCCATTTACTTTTTTCTTCCTTCGATCTTATATTCTCTGCCATTCATATAGGTACACGTTCTTTCTTCCACTAGAAGATCCATTAGTATAGCCCCGATTACCTCAATCGCTGTCACTGAGACCGTCCAATATGCCGAGGTGATACCCATTGCCAATCGTCTGTTAACACTCGTCAGCATCGCTTTATATTTTTTAAATCGTATACATCTCTCCCAGGACGGTGCCGCATAAAGTACGACCGACGTAACCTCAGATTCTAGCAGTCTTCTTTTTCCTGCATTGGGGCCTCCTATGTTTGGCATGACTCTTCTCAAGATGTCAGACATTTGGGCCGCCTGCTTGGTACACTCTACAACATGTTTCGGCACGGACATATCTCTGTTCATGTACACCTCCAGATATTTAACTTTGGTCACATTTTCGACCTCTATTTCCAAAATTCTTATCTTCATTTCCCTCATCTGCCTCCGTCCCTGAAGCAGAATCATTTCTGATTTATGGACTGCCACTTTCAGACCCGTATCTGCCAGTTGCATCATCACCCTTCTAACTGCATACCAAGTTTTGTCTTCTAGCTCCGCCGGACTTTTACCCTTTACCATCAACGCAAAGTCATCAGCGTATGCGATTATATGCGCACTCCAAATCTGTATGCAGTATCCGATCGTAAAATAAAACCCATAAAAGAGGCCCCAAAAGTGGATCCCTTGGGACCCCACTCGTGACTTCGTGGCAAGTCTCGTTTGCAGTTAGTACTTCCCTCTCCGACAGATATGGCTTCATCATCTACACTAAATATCTGCTGATACCTCCATCTTGAAGCGCATCCACAATTCCCCTCCATGGCGCCGAAGTGAAGGCGTTCTCAATGTCCGCCGGTACCAAGGCGCATCCTGTACTCTCTTTACTGCATGGACTGTAGACCTACCTTTACGGTATCCATATTGATTTTCATGGATGATACTCTTTGAATCAGCTTCTCTTTAGAGTCTATCTGTCAGTAAACCCTCCCTTAGTTTATCGGCTGTGTCGCAAAGGTTTATTGGTCTATAAGAGATTTCCGTTCCGCCTTTCTTTGGTTTTTCTATTAAGACCAAAGCAACGGTTTTCCAGATTTTCGGAAATGTACTATTTTTCAGGCAGTTGCTATACACCTCTAGAAACTCCTTTGAGTATTTGTTATCCATAGCCGTCAACAACTCTTGCAGTATCTGGTCTGACCCGGGCGGTTTTCTCGGCTTTATTTTACTTATTGCAGACATTAATTCTTGAACTGTGAACTGTTATAGTTCCTCGACAGGTGTATATCGCCATATTATTTTGGTATGTTTCGGGAAAAATTTTGCCACTTGCTATTCCGTTGTCTCGTCTGTGATCGCGAGTAGGTTCCTTAATTTGAGCTTCTTAGTAACAATTCTATAGCCCTTCCCCCAGATGTTGTTCTCTAATTCCTCGCACAGAGCCTTCCACTTATTTTTCTTACTTTTGTCAACCGTCTTTTTAAAATCCGCTTTTGCCATCACATAGTTTTCTAGAATTGCTTCCAGCTCTGTTCGGTCTATATTCATTTTGGCCCAAAGCCTTATCATCTTCCTCCTCATGCATTCTATGTTTCACCAATACACCGGTGAACGGTTCATACCCTCGCCTCTCACTCTCTGTGGAAATGTTTCTCGTGTTTTGGCTTCATTTTCATTAAAATGTTTTGCCTCATCCCTTTTTAATTTATTAAAAGAGCTCGCAGTTATCTTCCATCTGCTCTTTGTATCCGCTGTGACTTCCTTGGTGTGTTTCAACTCATAGTTGATCGTTCGATGGTCGCTTAGGTTTTTGGATTTAGCATGTATTTTGCAATTTTCTATGTTTTGATCTATGTCGCTCGTAGTGGTCGTAAGATCAACAATTGCTTCGCCTGCTGCACCGGAGAATGTTACGGTATTTCCCTGATTTACTATCACAAAACCGTTAGCGGTCATCCAATATTCCAAAATTGCTCCCCTTCTATCACTCCTAGCACAACTCGTTTGTACAGATTTGGCATTCAGATCCCCTCCGATCAGTCTGCTTTTCTTATGGTGTCTGAGCTCTGCCTCGACACGGCAAATAAAATTCTCAAAATCTTCTATTGCTTTATTCGGAGAAAAATAACAAGAACAAACTATCACAGATTCCAACTCCACCCATACAAAACCATGACTGACGTAAAATTTATCACAATAATAAAAGATGACTTAAGACGGAACCATCCCCAACCCAACCTAGCTTCAGAACTAATACTAGATTAGTAGTAGTATTATGGCTAATTCCTAATGTTTCTAGTTCCAGGTCTAGTGTCAGTTCTAGTTTTGGTTCGATACAAGTATACAATAATCTAAAACCGAATAACAGCTAAAAGTAGAACTAATACCAACTGTACAGCTAATACTAGACCTTGAACTAAAAACATTTGGGTTTAGCCGCACGTTTCATTGAATGGTTAAACCGTTATGGTTAACTTAAAAAAATTTCAATTTAGAAAAGGCTAGCTTTTACATAAAAATAACAAGAGTTTCGATTTCATTCGACCGAAACTACGACCATGGTCGAATATCGGTTTCGGCTCAAAATTGAGTTTTGGTTGGCCACTAATTATTGTATTTACGTATTAAGGTGCGAGGGTTAAAAGTAAAAACGGGTTAAAATATAGAAAGAGCATAGAGCTTTCAAATGATGCATTTGATTTTTCGCCATCTCTAATAATAAAAAAGTAGATAGGCAATCTTCGGTTAGTTTATTGCTGGTAAATTTGTTGTTATCATCTCAAGGATTTTAAATATAAAAAAATATTAAAATAATAAAAATATTTTGTCCTTTACGTCTAAACTCCGTTATATCGAGGTTTCACTGTGTTAAAAAATTTAAAAAAAAATGTTAATACCAAAAATAAAAATCATTAAATTTTTTTAATAATTGAACCAATTTTTTATGAATAATATTAAAGATTTACACTTGAACAATAGGTTGTCAAGTAAACACTGAAAGACGCAACGTAGAAGGTATGCCCAAGTTCTATTTATGCAGTGTGGTATATACAACCGGGATAGAGTAGGGATACTTCCTGCAAGCGTGCAGTTACGAGAACATTTATTAGCGCGAACAGTTCCTGCGGGAACAAGCTACCTGTTGAGCGACCACCCCTACGATTATCCATCTTGTACAATTTTGGTTAGTTAGTTTTTGCAAATCGGCGCGGTTTAAGTGATTTTACCCTTTGGTGATTCCCCAAGGAATGGGGGGCGGCAAAACACATGAAGTGTTGGTGACCTTGACGCGGAATTCCGCCAACGAACCCTGGGGATTTAGTCTTGTAGGTGGTGTCGATGTTAAAACCCCGTTAATTGTCACCAGAGTAAGTTCTTTTTCTACATTTCCATACATTTTTATTTATTAATTTTAACACCTACAAAAAAGAGACTTTTTTGAACATTCGCTTTTTGTAGGTGTCCTTCGGGTCGAGGGCGGACGGTGTTCTTCAACGCGGGGACATCATCACAAAAATTGGAAATTACGACTCCCGGGATATTCGCCATCAAGACGCCCAAACGTTGTTTAATAACTCTGGAAATTCAGTCAGAGTTGTTGTCCAAAGGTAAGTTAAGAAAGCTATTAAATCTTAACAAAACTGTTTTTTTTTGTTTGTTTTTCGCTATGCAAAGACAAAGAGATGTTACAGCTTTAAAGCTCCCCCAACCGAGATTCTTTTAAGTCCCCATTTATTTAACATTTTATATTTTTATTTTTTCTTCTTTAGTTTTGTTTAGTCTCCGCTTTGCTAAATGTTAAACAACCACTAACTCAAAACGAATAAATGCGATCAACAGAAACGATTTTCATTTTATTTATAGAATAATACGTTGCCAAAATGTTTTGTTTTTGTCCTTGATCGATCGTAAAAACGTTAACAAGAAAGACCTTAGCCACAAATAATAATTTAACCATTAATTGAAATAAAAATTTATTTAAAAGAAGCAAAAAATTTTGATCGACCGTGACAGGACTCGAACCTGCAATCTTCGGATCCGAAGTCCGACGCCTTGTCCATTAGGCCACACGGTCTACATATTAATCCTGGAAAAGAAATGTAATTTAAACAAAAAAAAAAGATATTAAAAAAAAATACACCAAAATTTATTTTTTTTAACATTAAATTATTTTAAACAAAACTTTTAATCATTCAAAAAAAATATTTTATACAAATTAATAATTAAAATCTTGTAATGGTGATTGTATTTTTAACCCAATTTTATTTAATACAATTGACCTAAAATTTGACAAATTTTGAATAACAGTTCGAAATATCATTATTTCAATTTAAATTAATTTTCCAATAAATGAAAGAAAGATAATTCCAAACAAAAATAATGTAGAAATTTATGATTTCCTTTTTATTTAACATAAATTACACATTACAATCCAAATTCCCTTTATACTGAAAATTCTAAACATAAACTGGCCGTTCTGAATTTAAATAATAGCACACCGACTGTTTATTTTCCTTCGTAACTTCCCGTTTCTTGTTTATTTCACCAGAGAGCCGAGCAAGATTCGCAAAGGGGGCAGCGCGGGCTCGTCGCTGACGAGTCCCTTGTCTGTCTCACCCCATTTATCACCGCGCGGTGGCGGCGCCGTTTCCAGCCCCGGGTATTCACCGGGTGCACCGGCTTTAACACCCTACTATTCAACTCCTTTTACGCCTTTAGATGACTACCATTTCACCGTACAAGACAATTTCGGATCATTCGGAGGCGGAAGGGGATCCGAAGATCCCAATTTGCACGTCACAAATCAGGTAGGTACTCGAATTTAGTTTAATTTTATCGATCAAGGGATTTAGAGGGATTACTCAAATTGATGAGGTAGATTGGCCGGAAAATTGGGACTATAAAATTGTGTAAGATCTTTGACACGACGCTTCTCGTCTGTTTGGACGGCTTCCAAGTAGTGCAAAAAAGTTTTTTAAAAGACCGTTTGTGCTCGTTGCGTTTTGAGGAACGATTCGTTTTGTAACTAATGGATCTCATTTGTAACTTTAACTCCCATTATATCGCTCAAAACAACTAATTACAGCATTATATCAAAAAATTATTTTATCAAATTTTAATTCATAAAAATCACGATTTTACTGTATTCATATTCTAATGGTGTATTTAGACATTGTGTGAAGTATTTACGCGTGTAGGATTGTTGGGAACTGTAAATAGCCAGCATACAAGAACTTGATTTAATGCAGAAACCACATGAGTCACTCGGATTGTTGAGACTAGTTTCGATAAAATAAAATTGTGACTTCTCGTTTTACCAGTTGAGAGATTTCTTGAAGAGAGCATTGAAATTTTATTTCATGAAATCGAGAAGTACCCAGAAAATAACTGGTTTCTTGAATTTCAAGTCATCTTAATGGTTGAAATTGGATTTCAAGAATCTAAAATAAATCATGCTATATTAAAGCTATATAGCAAACCATATTTTCTTTTTACTTTCTCCATGCCGGTGTTCTAGTTTCTAAACTTCCCATCACTTAAGGTTCTGTTCATTGTTAACCCAATTAGCAATAGATCTATCTTTAAATATTCTATTAGCAATGTACGACGATACGAAATTAATTTTAGGATTGATGGGGTTTAATGCAAAATTTCTATGGCATCTTTATTTTAATGTGTTCCATTATTGCCATATAAGTTACCTAGTTTAAGAAGAGGAAAACAGAAATTTATCTAAAACTTGTTCAAAAATTTTTGAATAGAAACCGACGTAGCTATAAACGTATTGTTTGTATATAAAAACTTTAAATTATAAGTTTTAATTTAGTTCTGCCCTATTCTAAATTCCGTGGAGTTAATTGAAATGTATCCAATGTACGTAGCATAAAGTACTTCTTAGCTGTGATATAAATTCGCAGTTAAAGAGGTTAAGGTTGAGCTTTTTACCTCCATATTTCGATCAGAAGTGTAATGAACTAGAACATATACTCGGAGAGTGCTAGTACAATAAAACATCGTACTTTTGTCATTAATATCATTGGAAAAGTTGCCCAAATACAAAACGGGATGAATCTTATGTATCAAATTAAGATGTTGGAACAAAGATGATTAAGAGGACCGGTTTTTTGAAAATACTTATGGGTGCTGAAAAAACTGAATTGGCCCAAACGACGAATAACGGCTCTTCAAAAACGTTCAGAGTAGATGCTGGGACTGAATTGGGAAGAAATTGTATATTGGGATTGAAAAGTTAATTGAATACAGTAAATTCAATCAAGATAAAACCATTAACAATTTAATATATTTGCTTGACACTTAGAGAACCCACATATTAGACGCCTATGGTTTGTTTGCAATGTAAATATCTTCTTCCAGCAGTGTTTACAGATTTTAAAGCATTATCTAGTCTTGAATGGGCGGTTTCTGAACTTCTGACATCAAGATTGTGTATTCTGACAGTATTTAGTCTTTAATTAATAGGTTTTGGAGTTCTTACGTCGAGATATTACATTTTGTCCAATTGTGTTAATATTTTCGAAGCAAAATTAAATGGTTTATCAACAGTATCTTGTATTTTTTGCGATAAAAATATTTTGCGCCAGCAGTTTTACAAGCAGTATCAAGTCTTCAAAAAGCATTTCAAGTTTTTTAGAGCCAGTATGAAGTCTTCTGGAAACATTTCAAGTTTTATCTGGAAGCAATATCAAATCTTTTAGAAAAAGTATGAAATTATCTGGAAGCATTTCAAGTCTTGAAATGCTTCTGGAAACATGTCAAATCTTCTAGAAGCAATATCAAGTCTTTTAGAAGCAATAGCAAGTCTTCCAGGTGCAGTTCAATACTTCTGGAAGTATTTCAAGTATTTCTGGAAGTATCTCAAGTAGTTTGGAACCATTTCAAGTGCTCTGGAAGTATTTTAAATCTTTTGAAAGCAGTGATATCAAGTCTTATGGAAGCATTTCAAGTATTCTGGAAGTATTTCAAGTCTTCCTAGAAGCATTTCAAGCCTTTGGAATCAGTGTCAAATCTTCTAGAAGCATTTGAAGTTTTGTAGAAGCATTTTAAGTCTTCTAGCAGCAATATCAAATCTTCTGAAAACATTTTAAGTCTTCGAGAGGCAAAGTCATGTCTTCTAGAAGCAGCATTCAATCATCTGGAAGTATTGCAAGTCTCCTGGAAGCAATATCAAGTCTTCTAGAAGCAGTAGCAAGTCTTCCAGGGGCAGTTCAAATCTTTTGAAAGTAGTTTCAAGCCTGCCAACACCAGTAGTGAGTCTTCTGGAAGCAATATCAAATCTTGTGGAAGCATTTTAATTCTTCTGGCAGTATTTGAAATCTTTTTTGAAGTATTTCAAGTCTTTTGCAAGCATTTCAAGTCTTCTAGCAGCAATATCAAGTCTTCTGAAAGCATTTCAAGTCTTCGAGAGGTAAAATCGTGTCTTCTACTTAGAAGCATTTAAAGTCTCAAGCCTTCCAACTTTAGTATCGAGTCTTCTGGAAGCAATATCAAGTCTTCTGGAAACATTTCAATTCTTCTGGATATATTTCAAGTCTTCTATAAGTAGTATCAACTGGAAATCCTGGAAGCATTTCAAGTGTCTTGGAAGCAGTATAAAGTCTTCTAGTGTCATTTTAATTTATGTGAAAGTATTTCAAGTTTTCAGGGAGCAAGAAGTCTTTTGGAAGCAGTATCAAGTCATTTAGAAGCAATATTAAGTCTTTTAAGGGCAGTATCAAGTCTTCTAGAAGCAGTAGCAAGTCTTTCAGCTACAGTTCAAGTGTTCCGGAAGCATTTCAAGTCTTTTGGAAGCAGTTTCAAGCCTTCCAACACCAGTATCGAGTCTTCTAGAAGAATTTGATGTCTTTTGGAAGCAGTATTAAATCTTCTAGAAGTGAGGTACCTATTTTCAAAACTGGACATTAATTTAAAAAAGTCTTTGAGAAAAAAAAGTGTTCTATCGTCCGAGTTAACTGAAATTTGACTAACCACATATTTCAATTTATAACTCAACCATATTATATATTTTTACAAGTTTTTAGTTAAGACTTTTCTATAATTTAAAAAAATAAACATTTTTTTAAGTGGATATGTTCGGTACTGATACTGAAAATGGGATTTGTCCCGTTTCGATAACAAGATTTCAATTTTCGTGAATTACTATTCAAAAAGTGATATGAAATTGGATCGGCATTTGATTAGATATGTTTAACCTTCCAGTAGTGGCGTATGTCAGGTAGAATACAGCGTTCAGGTAAAATGTCGGTCTGTGAGGCTATACGCCACTAGAGGAAGGTCAATAAAAGTGGCAACATACTTCCAATGGTCCTTGATTTTAAATAAATTACCAAAAAAACACATTGATTACAGCAAAATGTCATTTATTCTGTAATAGTAACATAAAAAAAAGTAAAATTAAACATAGCTAGACTTTTGCACAAATTCTTCGCCATCAGTAGTCTCCTCGAAAGGCAACAACTGTGAATAGAATTGCGAATAGAGAGCCAAAATGTAGAGTGAAAAGCATAATCACGTCTTTCAGTTTTTGGGAGTTGACTTCATCTTTTCCTATTTGTACTACCTGTAGTATTATTTGCGAAACCTTTTTCCCTTTTTTAATAAAAGATTTCGGGTTAGTACCATTATTATAACAAGTTCTCCATTTACTAAGATGCTACTAGTTTTCTTGGTTCGTTCTAAAAGGACACGTTTGATTTGTGATATTTTAAAATGTAATGAACTTGGAGGTTACGATACTTTTTGTACCGTACTTTTCCAATTACGAACAAATCAGTCTCATCCAAGTAGAAACAAAGTGCCTTGTTCTTGAAAAATAGCATGATAGACCGAGGGATCTACAATGGTCTCCTTTTTTTGAACTATTCTTCTAACTTTCCAAAAACACGATCAGGAGGTATGAACGAATGTCCAGTTATAGGAAACACTATTTCCACCTATTCAACCTGCTTTAGAGCTTCTAGTAACCATTTCATTACCATTGCCAAAATAATAGTGTTTTTATTTTGGGCGGCACAGCCATCGGATACCAACCAAACAGTGTTAAGACCTGTCATTTCCGATTCATTACGTTTTAGACAATGTTGTAAGGCTAATGCTGTTTCATTAGAACCCTTTGGATTTTCAGTTTCTAACCACGAATATGCGAAAATATTTTCTTGTCGAAATGGGTTCTTTGACGAAGCCTTGACTACACCAAAGTTATAGCAGTATAGCTGACGACTATAATATGCTTTTTGATCAGAGACTTTCGGAAAAACTAAATTTTTTCGACAATCGTAGGAAAATGTCATTAATCCTTGCGTTTTCTCTTTTAAAAGGTGATAAAAACCTTTTGCTCGTGCTTTATGTACTCTCAAATCTGTTCTTAATTTCTTTTTCATTTCGGTACCTTTTTTCTATTTTTAGGAGCTCACTGATACCTAAGCATGTAGAACACGTCTCTTTTTTGGGAAAGCCGAAACCAACATTAAAGAACGTAACAAAAATGTGTCGAAAGTAACTTTTTTTAAAGTTATCAACTCGCCGTTAGTGTTTTCAGAAAGAAACATGTTATAAAGCTTTGAGATATTCAGTTCCGATAATAAATACTGTCTAATTTACTTTTCTCTGCAATAATGTGACTCTAGTGCTTTTAATGATTTTATGAACCCTTTACCAGCTTCTAGCTTTTTAGAATAAAGGTGGTTTTTGCGATTACCGCCTCGGTTTTCTAATACCTCGGTGTTTAGTGATGCCCAGGTTATTGAGCAATGCGTCCCACATACACGCACTTCTGTACTATCCTGTTATCTAACAATATATGCAATCGATATACCTTTGGTTTTTTTTCTTTTCATTGTCCGTCTTCTAGGAGGTGGGAAGCAAACTCAAAATCTTGTAATTAACTGGTCTTGTTGCAATTTGTTTGCATTTTTTTAGAATTTAGCCTTGAAAATTTGAATATCGGGAATTGTAAGCGAAGGACACTTAAATGTACCATTACCATGGTTTTAATTCATCAACTGTTAATGTAAATTCTTGCACGAGTACTCAAATGCAAGAAAGCCCGTGGAAAATCTAATAACAATTCTTTTTTGTACTTCAGTCTTCCAATGTTGTCACTAATACCTTACTTACGAGCACATTTTGAATCTACAACTTCCTTTATAAATAACGTCATAGTAATTCATAAACAACAATATGCGAAGAAGATACACCAAATATGCAGTTCCGAACCTGTGCAGTTGCGTACATACACTACGCACGCACGTGACGTAAATGACGTTTCTTATGCGCCTTGGATTTGTTCGGATTTGAAACCAAGTGCTATGTTTCGTATATGAATAATATTGAATACGTCCGATTTTGAACATGTAATACCTAACAGATCAATAGCTGCATTATAACACCACCACTTTGTATCGAAATGAGCCATTTGCAAAAAATGTGACATGTCCGGTTCAAATCTTCTAGCAGCAATATCAAGTTTTCGAGAGGCCAAATCATGTCTTCTAGAAGCGTTTCAAGTCTTCTAGAAACAGTATCTAATCATCTGGAAGTACTGCAAGTCTCCTGGATGCAATATTCAGTTCTCCAAGAGCAGTAGCAAGCCTTTCAGGGACAGTTCAAATTTTGTGGAAGTATTTTAAGTCTTCTGGAAGCAGTATCAAGTCTTTTAGAGGCATTTCAATTGTTGTGGAAGCGTTTCAAGTTGTCAGGAAGCATCAAGTCTTCTAGAAGCAGAAGCAAGTCTTCCAACGGCAGTTCAAGTGTTCTGGAAGCATTTCAAGTCATTTGGAAGCAGTTACAAGCCTTTCAATAGCAGTATCGAATCTTCTGGAAGCAAAATCAAGGCTACTGGAAGCATTTCCATTCTTCTGGATGTATTTCAAGTCTTCTTTAAATAGTATAAACTTTTCCTGGAATCATTTTAAGTGTTTTGGAAGCAGTATCAAGTCTTCTAGAGACATTTCAATTTTTGTGGAAGCATTTCAAGTTTTCTAGGGGCAGTATCAAGTCTTTTAGAAGCAGTATCAACTCTCAAATACGAGCTTTCTTAAAAAAAGATCTAAGTTTATGTTAAATTTAGGATATATGTTAAAAACGTTGTCATACAGGATTAAACATCATTCTTAATATAAATTGTATATTTATGTACTAAATTTAGGTCTGAGCCAGTTTTTTAAAAAACGGAAATATAATAAGCATATTATTAACAATGTTTTATTTATAGAGGTTGCAAACTCATCTCTCGTCCAAAAATTTTCTCATTTGTCAAATCACTTAAATAGGTGCATAGCAATAAATCACAGCATTTGTGTATGTTGACTCAATTGGCGGAAATCCACTTTCTTAAAAGAAGAAGTCGAGAAATGATTCGGTCAGATTATTATTTTTGAGTGAAGTTTGATTCCAACATATTTATGAGGATGGGTATTTGATTTATAGTTTGGATGAAAATTTGAAATCTCTATTTTTAAGTGATATGTAAACAGAATAAAATATTTAGCTGCACGTCGTCTCTTAACATGGCTGAAATCGATTCTTTCTAGTTGTAAATAACATTCAGTTCTTTTTCCTGATTACTTGATATATACGGATATCTAGCAACTAAAACTAAACAAAAAAATCATTTTAACATTATGATAATAATTGATACGAATAAAAAAATATAAATAATTAGAGAACTGATTACTTATAAAATATCTTGAATGAAACATACGGTTGGTCATAACACATTCAACTGGCAACCTCAACTAACACAGTGGCGTAGTAGTTCTGCACTCGAGACAATTTGCATGTAGAAAATTTGGAAAAGTTCCAAAAGCGCAAAATGTGATTAACTTACATAATTGAATGGCAACGTAAGCGAAGGCTTTCAGAAAATACTCAGTGACGTTGCGTTCTGACGCGCTTCTAAATTTATATGTATTAATAAATTAAAAAATATTTTTTAAAATTTTAATGAACAAATTCAAGGTTAAATTCTATAAATTAATTAATAAATTTACTTGTTGATTGATGAAAAGTTAATTGAAATTTTTGGCAAAAACTTTTCAAAAATATTTACTTAATTAAAATGTTGTTTTCGATTAACCACATGTTGAGCGACGTCGTGGAACGATCTCTTTCAGCGCAGTGTAGGTGTTACCTGAAACGGTTTCAAGTGGGCTGAAGTGGGGTCTGAATCCAAAATTTTCAGTAAAACTTTAGTATCGACCGATCAGTCGTCGTGTGAGTTGCAAAAATTTGTAAAATTAGAGCTGTTCCAAAATGATTCTCTCCAGGTCTACTACTCTAGACCATTTCAATCCCGAACAAGAATCCCCTATACTATGGGTAAGCCATAAAACCATCATAAATTCTTTTAAACGTATTACAAGATTAAACAAACAAAAAAAATGTTGAAAAAGAAAAATTGCATAATAATCATGAAATTTATACGATGAAGATGTCTTGTTTGTTATGATTTTGGTTGAAAATAACTTTCTTTTAGCATCTAAAAGACAAACAAAGCATTTTTTTAAATAGAGAGGTTTTAAACCCAAAAATAAATTTTTATTCCTCTATCTAAAAATACCTATAAATCCGCGTTTACGTTTCATTCCTTGAAATAGAACCGAGTAAACGTCCGTTTTCCGTCCAAATCGACTCGTCGTCACAATGTTATCCCAAAAATAATGCCATATTAACCCCAAAATCACCAAATGTGAGCGTTGATGCCCATTTTCCCAGAAAATAAATTTAACATTTTGGGAATAAATCCAAATCGTACAATTTTTAAAAACATTAATAAAAAAATTATTTACTAAAAGTCTAAATTGATTAAAAGTAATGTTTAACGTTAGGCTCATTCATTTAATATTACCTATATATAATTTTTAACTTTTGGAGTGTAACCAAATTCTTAAATATGTCTTCGGTATGGATTTACGAAAATAAATCGGCAGATTTGACGCAAACAACTTGAACCTAACCTAAATTCCATTTTAAAAACTCGGTCAAAAGGAAAATATAAATTAAATGCGATGGAGGGAAGCTAAAATAAGCACCTTTTTTATGTTTCAAATTATTAATGAATGTTAATATTTTCAACCTAACCTAATAAATAATGTTAAATTTGTTAAATTAGAGCGAAATTTGAGTAAAAACGTTGTCATTTGAATGTAACCCAACTCCTTTCAATATATAAACATTTCTTCGTATTAGAGATGTGCATGTGAGTGATTTTATGATTTTATGCCCGCTCACGATTTTGACTCACGCCACTCACGTGAACATCATTCGTGAATCACGTCAACTCACGTAACTCACGCTCGATCAGGCGATCAAATGTATGAATCATGTTTAATTACTTGTTAATTTGATTATTAATTAATCGTGCTTGTCAAGATGGCAAAATTAACAGAGTGTTTAGTTTTTATTTATAATGTTCTGAAATAAATGAGACTATTATAAAATTAAAATAAACAATACAAGCTGGCATATTCTTATAGATAATATTAACATTCTTAATACTTCCTTTAACGTTTATAATAAAAATATCAATTTGGGGAGTTTGTAAGGAAAAATATACAAATGCCAAAAGTTCCTAAGTCTAGTATTAGTTATATTTTTAGTTTCGGAAGAATTTACAGCAACCAAGCACTAAACAGCAATTAGAACTGGAACTAACACTAGACCTAGTACTAGAAAGATTCAGGCTAAACCAAGACTTTCTAGTACCAGGTCTAGTGTTAGTTCTAGGTTCTTTACAACAATTTAGACTGAATAAAAACTAAAAATAGAGCCAATACTAACGCTAAAGCTCAATCCAACTCAACCTAACCTACCTGCAGAACTAACGTTAGACCTAGAACTATAAACATTAGGGTTTAGCCGTCTAAAGAGACGTACGGCTAAATCCTAACATTTCTAGTTCTAGGTCCAGTGTCAATACTATGGTTAGGTTGTAGGTCTAGTATTAATTATATTTTTAGTTCCAGAAATATTTACAACAATTAAGCGCTGAGTGGCAATTAAAACTAGAACTAACACTAGACCTAGTACTAGAAAGATTCAGGTTTAGCCGTGCATATTGAAGACCCACGGCTAAACCTAAACTTTCTGGTACTAATAAATAAAACGAATTTTGTTACACTTTTAGACGATGAATTTTCTTTATTAATTTTCCACCGGTTTCGGGGTTGTTATATCCCCATCCTCATTCCTCAGGAAAATACATCAAATATCTTTCAAAATACAGAAAATGTACAAAAAATTTACAACAGTTATTTAACAATCAGTTATTAAATCTCATAAAACACCAAAAATATAATCTTCAGTTTGTTAATAACTTTAACTGGATGTTTTTCTGTATTTTTAAAGATATTTGACGTATTTTCCTGAGGATGGGGATATAATAACCCCGAAATCGGTAGAAAATTAATAAAGAAAATTCATCGTCTAAAAGTGCAACAAAATTCGTTTTATTTGTTAAAATGTTGTTTAAAAACCAAAATTGCTCATATTTCTGGCACTAGGTCTAGTGTTGGTTCTAGTTTTACTTTGATACAAGAATACAACAATTTAAGACTGAAGAATAACTAAAACTAGAGTTTTTGTTCTCTTATCTATAATATAATATCTAATCTCTAATATGACATCAAAAATAGACCCCATTTTTGAAAATTATGTTTCAGATTTTCTTTGTTGTTTTGGTTTGTTTTCAGTAAATAATGTTAGATATTACATTATTACATTTCAGTAACTAAATGTTGAGATCAAAATTCCAATCAATTTTTAAGTTAGCGAAGTGGATATTAGTTGTAAGAACATTCTATTAACTAATGAAATTGAACAAAATTTAATTTAAATTTATGATTAACGGAGGAAGATCTTTAAAACGTTAAAGGATGTATTAAGAATATTAATATTACCTATAAGAATATACCAGCATTTATTTAGCTATTATTTAGAACATTATAAATAAAATTATACACTCAATTGTATCAGAATGGCACTCAATGCCATTCTGTTAAACACGGTTAATTAATAAACAAATTAACAAGTAATCAAACATGATTCATACATTTGATCACTTGAATAAACGTGAGTCACGTGAATTGATGTGAGTGGTGTGCGTGGGTATAAATCGTGAGCGAGCATAAAAAGTCACTCTCTACTAGAAAAATTCAGGTTTAGACGTTCGTCTAAAGATGCACGTAAATAGACGCAAATAGTTGTTAATAAAGAAACAATTTAATACGATATTGAAAGTTAGGTACAGGAGTAACAGAACCCCTACTATGATATACCCCAAGTCCTAATCGGCTTTCCAAAGCTGATAATAATAACAATTAGCATATCGATCACAGCACTCGCCCACGCTCTGTCTATACATTCTGATTTTCATTTCAAAAGAGAAAATATTTTTTGCCAAAAATACAGTTAAAAACTAACACAGTTAAACTTTATATGAATTATTTTCGTCGTGAATTCATCAAATGCAATCGTCCATATCAAATAATGGAATCAATCCAGTGAATTGTGACGACATTACTTGATACGTGCGATTGTATTCGACAAGTATCCGACGAGTTGGACCACCGTTTGTTGGAACAAAGCTTCTGTTAAAAATTAAACAAATTCATTATGTTCAAATGCTCCAGATAGCTTTATGTTTATTATTGGTACGTTCTAATTTAATTTTTGCAAACATTGTTGCTTTTGGCTTTATAACGGGTTTCTTTAAATATCACCCTCTTGAATGTTATGTGTCGTAAATTTTTACGCTTTTGGCTCACGTTTTTTCCACTAAAAACATTTTTAAGCCATTTAAATTTGGTTGTGTTTAAATTAAATCAGACATTATTAAAAATAAATCGGTATAATTATCTTCATATATCATTTACATCAGCTGACATTGAGAGGAGTAATTGGCACATACAACACGTTAGCTGAAAATATAATTTTAATTTTTTTATGTATATAAAAGAGTTATTTAAGTGATTTTGAAGCCGGATGCGCAAAAAGTGTTGTGTATAACTAATCGTCCACGATTGTGTTTGAAATAGATCAAAAAAAAATGAATTACATTCGAAAGGCGATCGTAATTTAAATATATATTTAAAAATTATTTATCACAACTAATATTTTTAGTTGAAGCATTTTTTTTTGTGAAAACATTTAATTAAAATTAGTTTAACTTATAACTCGGCTATAAAAAAACATAATTAGTACATATAAGCTTTGCCTGTCAAATTGTTGCAGAGTTTTTAAATTGTTTTAGGGAAATTAGTTTTATCGTGGTTTGAAATAATATCTTCCTAAAATTGTGTTAAAATTTAACTTTAACTATTTAGTTAGCAAACAATAGCAAATACTAAATAAATTTACCTTCACAAATTATTTATATTAACACGAGTAAGGTTTAATTTTATCAAGACAACTAAAATTCCTACATTTTTTACTAACAAAAAAATGTTTATACTACATAAAGCTGCCTTTAGTGCGAGGGAAAATTGGGTATTTGTGTATCGGGTATTTCGTTCTGATTGGCT
This sequence comes from Onthophagus sagittarius, assembly GCA_036711965.1. NCBI lineage: Eukaryota > Metazoa > Arthropoda > Insecta > Coleoptera > Scarabaeidae > Onthophagus > Onthophagus sagittarius. The sequence continues at coordinate 41,262,511 of JASERS010000004.1, forward strand.
GATGGCGAAGGTCCTGAAATCACGTGGTCGCCATCAGCCAATCCGAACGAAATACCCGATACACAAATATCCAATTCTCCCTCGCACTAAAGGCAGCTTTAATACTAATTTTATAATATCGTATAAACATCACCATAACACTTTACATTAAATAGTACTACCTCTGTCTCATAATAAGTGACCGATATGATGAAAATTTAAGTCCCAAAATAAGTGTCCGTTTTAAAATAAAAAACTGATCACTCTTTTTCAAGATATTTTTAATATCAAACGTCCAAAATTCTTAAGAAATATATTTATAACTTTACAATACTGTGTGAGAATAATAATAACAGTACTTACGGCGAGCTCCATACCGCATTTAAGATAAAGTGATAATTATTGCCACCATTTGCTGTCATTGTCTCTATCATATACCGTTGATATGTTAAGAAGACCTTGTTTAATGTTTCATAACTTAGATCGTTAAAAGCCTTGGTGACCGAATCGATGAGCTGATCGATTAGTTATCCCATCTTGGATGGGCAACTGCGGTTTAAAATATGAGCTTCGTAATAAACCTCTTACTTTTACATGTTTCATGAGGCTCCCTCTCATCATGAGCGAGGTAGTATTTATTAGAGGACTTTTTTAAATAAAATCATTTCTTGTCAAACGTTGAATTTTGAGAGGTTTGATCAGTCCAGATTTACTGCTTCTGTGAATTGTGATTTTTGAAATTCCAATGGCATCTGCAAGTGATCGGATATTTCTGCGGCGATGAATCGGTATCTCTTTTATTTTTTCTATATCCACGATTTTTCGTTTACTGCAAATTCGACTTATAGCCTTCGCCCATACAGAATACCGAGCAGCTGCGTCCTTTATCGATCCATGTTTAAATTTACCATTTACACTTACTTCTAGCAAATTATGGTACACACTTTGACGCGCTTCCTGGTTTAGGTTAGGCCTTTTTCGTTGAAGCACAACTTCTAAAACTCCTCGACGGTCCATTATATGATCTCTACAGTACTTTTAGAAATAACAAAACGACGTATGATTTGTAAATCACTATTCAAAAGTTAAGTAGACGCGTTTACATTTTTTAACATTCATGTGCCTGTTTTAACTTAAGTCACTTGATGGAATACAGAATTGCAACTGACATTTCGAAATAACTTTAAAGGTTTCCAGCAGACTTTCAATACGTTCGGAAGATTTGATCTGGTTATAGAAGCTTTAAAATGTTTTCAAAACACTTGATACTACTTCTGGAAAACTTGAAATTGCTTTGAAAAACTTACAATGTTTCCAGACACTTAATATTCCCTTTGAAAAACTTGATACTGCTTCTAGAAGACTTATAAGTTTCCAGAAAACTATCAATACATTTCGAAGATTGGATGCTGCTTATAAAAGGCTTGAAATGCTTCCAAAACACTTGATATTGCCTTTGAAAGACTTGAAATTGCTTCGAAAAGACTTGAAAGGCTTCCAGATGACTTGATACCGGCCCTGGAAATCTTGATACTGTTTTCAGAATACTTGAATTGCATCCCAAAGACTTAACTTTGCTTCTGAAAAATTTGATACTGTTTCTAGAAGACTTGAAATACTTCCAAAAGACTGGATATTACTTCTAGAAGTCTTAATGAAATGCTTTCTGAAAGCTTGATACTGCTTCATCGCAAAAACAATATAAACCGTTTAACTTTATTTCGAAAGTATTAAATACTATTGGACAAAATGCGAAATCCTGACGTAAGTAATCCAGAAACTGTTAATTAAACACTAAATACTGCTGGAAGAAGATATTGTTAATACAAAAAACAAGAAGCTGTTAATAAAACTTGATTTTGCTTCCAAAACACCAAATACTGTTCACAAAATACAAAATCTTCATCTCAAAAAATGCCAAAAACAACAACACAAGATATAGCTTGTCAAACTCTAAACACTGCTGGCAGAACACATTTCTTTTGCAAACCAACCATAGGCGCAAGATACGTGGTAGTTCATAGTCTTTTTCCAATTCAGTTGTTTTTATCAACACAGATATTATTTTAAAAAACCGGTGGCTATAAACCTAACGAGACCCTGGATTAACGTACTCGTAAATTCGTGTTTTTAACACTAACGGGGTTTGAAATAATGAGCAATAACCACATATTGAATCTCATCTTCAAAGTATTTTGGCTCCCTTAAAGCATTATCTCTATACGCATCTGTATACAAAGTTTTCTTAATATTTTTGTATGTAAAATCACTCTTGTAAGTACGCTGTAAATACAATTTCCTGTATTTGATACTCCGATACTTTCGAGGATACTCGAATACGATACTCGCAAGGTATTTTACCAATACCTTGCAAGTATCGATTGTCGATAGCAAGGTAGGTATCGACACTATCAACAAGTATCAATACTTTATTCAGCACTACTAAAAACCCTTCTTAGGACTAAAAATTCATTCGTAACATACGATTAGCGATCGATATTTACAAGGCCTCTTTGGCGGTTTGTTGTTGTATTTTCAAACAATGTTTGAATTGTAAAATATTATATTTTTTGTTAATAATTAAAAAATCAACCCAATCGGTTCACGCCGGGTCCCGTCGAAATCAAAGTTTTTCACGATCACGCGTGATGCGCGCTCACGTGGTGGTACAAAAATTGATTTCCGCTCACGGTGGGTCACGCATGACCCATCGTGACCCGACGGAATTCACGTAATTTGCACATAATTCGAATTCTTTGTGAAAAACTACGTGAAATTATGAATTTGTGTAGTTAGTAAAGAAAAGTATGGAAATGCCAAAAGTTCCTAAGTTTAGTATTAGTTATACTTTTGGTTCCAGAAGAATTTAAAACCATCTAGATATAAACAAAAAGCTTTAGATTGTTCCCAGCTTCAGAACTAAACCTTAATGATTCTAGTATTACCAGTTCTAGGTCTAGTATTAGCTGTAGTGTTTTTATTAGTTCTACCTTTAGTTGTTATGCAGTTTTAGATTATTGTATACTTGTGTCGAACTAAAACTAGAACTAACACTAGACCTAGTACTAGAAAGTTTTGGTTTAGCCGTGTGTCTTCAGACGCACTTAATTGATGCGCTTAATTATTGTAAATTCTTCTGAAACTAAAAGCATAATTAATAATACATAAATCAATTAATACATTAGAATTAAAAAATATATTCATTTATTACTATAAATTTTTAATTGATGAAACTGTTTGGGTATTTATCGTAAATCGGGGTAAATACTCGGATAAATACCCAATTTATAATTACCTTTCGGAATTTACCCGTCGCTCATCACTTGATACATATCAGAGAAAAAATCATATTATTTAACATTTAATTGTATGTTTTTTTAACTTAACATAACCACATATGTTTGTTTGTCTAAAAATGTTTTAGCCTTACCGTACAACTCCGTTAGTTTTGCCTGGTGCAAAAGCGAAAAGAGATGCTGGACATACGGAAAGTTATCTACGTCATCATCCCAACCCAGCTGTGCGAAATCCGCCATCTCACATTGTTGATGTTGATCATGTATTAAAGTCTAAGGTTTGTCTCAAATGTTTTCCCTTTGTCTCATAATCATAACTCATAATATCATTCTTTTATGTGCATTAATCTAAATGGATGAATGTTTGGTTTTAATTTCGACGATATCTTTGAGGATTTCTTTCTTAACAGGTGGCGAATACGGTCCTCAACAGAATACAAGTAGCCGATCCTAACATACAGGTTAATTGGGGGTGATTTTCGCGTGCGATCCCATTTTTGTAATGTTCCTAAATAAAAAATCGGGCCTAGACGATGGCGCGATTTTCAAAAAATCGGTACCCCAACCAGTGCATGTTGTCGAAATGTTTTTTCTCGAAAATCCGTTGCGAAACGGTTCCGTTATATTTAGACGGTAGCAGTCGTGTGCCAAACTACGGCACGACTATTTTGTTGACCTTGTTGCTCGGTTTTTGCAAAAAGTTATAAAACAAATAATTTGTATTTTCTAAAATTAACATGTGTGGTCAAAGAATAGTAACATTTCTTTTCGAATATAAAAAGTTAAAAAAAAATTCGATCACGATTTCCTTTAATAATAACTTTATTTGATGTTTTTTGACTCTTTTTTGATGTGTTTGTTTCCACCCACACGAAAATAATAATTAACGACAACAAATAAACTATAAAAAACAGAAACATCTAATTAATTAACTTGCCTGTAAAATTTTTATACTACGTTTACACTGATTAAGTGAATTAAACTAAATCATTATTTTTTCATCGTAGGTTGTCCACAAACAATTTAACTCCCCGATTAATATGTATAGCGATGCAAATATTGCCGATACTTTAGCTAAACAGGGAGTAAAGTAAGTATTATATGACAAATTTAATTAAGGCAGATTAAACATATAAATAACTTTTAATTAATTTAATTGATGTAGGGTACGTAAACCTGTAAAGTACAATCCAGCTGAAAGTGAGACATACAGAGCTGTCCAAGAGGAACAATTAGGCGATAACGTTCAAGAAGTTTTAATACCACCACAACCCAAAGTTTTTACACCACATAAACCAGCACAAGTAAAGGTAATAAAAATAATACTTCTATAAACACAGTAAAATCTCAATTTAATGAACTTCGTTGTATTGGGCGGTTTAAATTCGATGTTGGAATAGCTATCTCGGGAACTATAAGAGCTTTTGAGATATAAAATTAAATTAAAAAATGAAAATCTATTCATTTCAAAATCTAAAATCGACTAGAAATTTTCCAATACATCACCAAATTCTCTATATTTTATGTATAATAAGATATTATCTTAGTTGTTACATTTGCTAGTTTTACGATATTTTCAATTTTAGATTTTAGAGGAAAAAGACGATAGTGATTTGAGATTTTCGACATTAGAATTTATTTAAAAAAAGAGATCATGACATGTAAGCTACTTTTTTTCTTCCTAGGTAGCCTATTCGGACATCTAATTTAAACCACTCTGTACATTAACCCTCCGTTAGGCGCGCATGTATCTAGCAGATACACGCATAAAACTGCTTGCCGTCTGTTTAGAGATCAATACTTTCACAACCGATCGATGAAACAATGTACAGTAAACTTTGTTATAATCAGTGATCATTTCTAGCATATTGACATAAATTTGAAAATTTTTGGCTCCTCAGTTTTTCTATTATAACGTGTTGAACATAACAAACACCGGATATTTGTACATACCGTCATTTTATGGTTTTTTTTTTCGAAAAGTATAAAACCGAACAATTTGGTATATCAACAATTGGGCAGGCTAAGGGAAACTACACCCAACTCTTTTTTTACACAGTAGATACGTTCCTTAGAAAACCGTGCAAAAGAAAATCGTGTAAAAAAGTTATAATAAAATGTATATAACATATTTATAAAAAAAAGCTATTTATTACTTTAAAAAAATAGTATACAGTCAAAACTCCAACATAACAATAGAAATGTAAACTAAAATTAGAAATGAAAATCAATTTCGCAAGTCTTCATCGCTATTTGATAACAAACGTGCACGTTTCAAGTCGGTACTAGCTGCTGTTTTTTTGGTTTCTCAATAAGCTTATATGAGTCTTCATATCCAGCTACACATAACTTAAGACTGCGTTGAAATTTCAATGCACGCTCCATGTCAGGATCATGAGTAAGGAAATGTTGTTCCATAATTGTAGCAAATTTCAAGCCATCGCGAATTAAATCAGCCGTTAATAGCTGAACTTCATCTTCTACCTTGTCATTATCCTTCCAAAACAGTCAAATTTGTTTCTCCTACTAAATCTAAAATATATTTAAACGTTTGCTTTATGTAGTACATTTTAAATGTTGCTATAATGCCCTGATCAATTGGCTGAATCAGCGAGGTAGTATTAGGCGGTAAAAATAGCAAATGAATATTTGGGTGATCCAACACTGGGTGGCTGGGCGCATTATCAACGAGTAAAAGTATTTTGAATTCTAAACCTTCTTCTTCCATATGTTTCTGGACTTCAGGATCAAAGCAGTTGTTGAACCAATCTGTAAACAGATCAGCCGTCATCCATGCCTTTTTATTCGCCATGAAATGGACTGGAAGTTTTTTAATGTTCTTGCCCCTTAATGCTCGTGGCATAAGAGATTTGTTGATTAATAAAGGCTTTAACATTTTATCACCAGATGCGTTACTACATAACAAGAACGTCATTCGATCTTTGGCCGCTTTAAAATCACTAGCTGATTTTTCAGATTTTGCTGTATAAGTCCTTTCGGGAATTTTTTTCCAAAACAATCCCGTTTCGTCGGCATTAAATATTTGTTCTGGAGTATAACCGCCCTCTTCAACGATATTTGCTAGTTTACCCGGAAAGATTTTTACAGCATTTTCGTCTGCTGATGCTACTTCTCTCTTTATTTTTACATTGTGAAATGCGTGTCGTTTTATAAAACCTGTCAGCCATCCCTCACTTGCATTAAATCCCAGTTTCTTCGTTGCCTGAAAACTTGTTGATGGTTCCAATTACTGAAGTCGGTTATATATTCTAAGTGCTTTTTCTTTTATATGTTTCCCATCAATAGGTATTCTTTTTGACTGTAAATCTTCTATACAAAACACCATATGTTTTCCGTTTTCTCTAAGATAGTATTTCGACTATAAGATGTTTTGGAGTTTACTTTCGATCCAGAAATTACGGATTGTCGAATGGAATTCTCATTTTTTCGAATTGTTCTTATAATCGCTTCGTTTGAACCAAAAGCTTTGCTAACAGATGTGGGATCTTCGCCTTTCTTTAGACAGTCTAAGATTTTTATTTTAGTTTCTAAGGAAATTGCTTATCTCTTCGGAAGTTGTTGTTTATTGTGGGTTCATGCAACGTGCTTTTGTTTTAGTCGTAGTCATAGTAGTTGTAAGGAAAGGTATTGGTTCATGCAATATTCAAGCACAACACATTAAAGCAAAATTTGTACATATAAACAGTCGTGTCAAATTAGAAATACAAAAAAAAATCTGGAGTGAAACAGTTTTGTTTATTACAAATATTTTGTTTCTAACATTATTTAATATAAATAAAAAGAAAATTGTTGTCACTGCTAGTGCAATGTGCTTGAATTGGATAATAATCTCGGAATACCGGGATCCCTAGATCCCGAGATTGTTCTTATAATAACCCAACCCGGTATTAACACGTCGTTGGTCAATGATGGTCAGACAGTTCAGAAAATCTCCAACAAAAAACGATGTTCCTCAAAAATATGTGAAAGAAGAACACAAAAATGAACTAAAACTTCAACTTGACTAAAACAAGATGGAATAGTTGAGTAATAGTTTAGTCTGAAATACTGCATTATATGCATTATGACAGTGATTTTCAAATTATGAGGAGTTAACTTGAATTTTAGATCTGGTAAAAGTGACTGTTGAAGGTATTTGTGATCGAGACATGAATCTCAATAAAGCAGATATTGCTTTTGCATAACACTGCCTTCGTTGATATTTAAAAGACCCAAACTGAATTTCCGGTAACAACAACCCTTTGCTCAATAAAATTGAGATAAAACTAATGAGTACAAGAGATGTACTGGTGAAAGAGATTAAAAATATAATAGAAAAAGTCAAAGAAAATGAAGGTGAAGATGATAAAGTCGACCATGAAGAAGAAGACGATATTTCGTTTGTTGACCTGAAGAAGAAAGTTGACCAGGAGAAGCCGAAGTCGAAAAAACCTTGAAAATTCATAAAACAATCTAGAAATCAATCCCGGGACCTCTAATTTATATAATGTTATCCCAAAATTCCCGGGATTGTGTATTTATTTCGGGATTGTAATGCCTAGCTTGAATACAGCTTTATTAATCGTAAAAAGATGAGGAGTAAAATTGATGCCCTGTATCATAAAGATTGGTACCAATTTCAGTAATTTCAATCAATTTGTGATCTGGTTTGATTACATTGAAATTATTTTTATAATTGTAATATAAAATATAGAAGTTAACAACTCTTTCGTTAAAAAGTTAACTGTTTCGTGCCATTAAAGGCACGAAAGAGAAAAGTGCGCATGCATTAAGTTGCGACCGAGGGTTTTAGCTTTAAGAAGACAAAATCCGTTTTTGTCGTAAGGTGTTGCATGAACAGTACTACTACAACACAATACCTTAACTTTTCACTCTTATAACTATGACTACGACTAAATCTAAAACACGTTGCATGAACCCACCATTAGACATTTCATTAAACAATAAGGGTTCTATTCAAAATAATCTTGCTTATAGAATTTTTCTAAAGCGACAATCTAATACAATATTACCTTTCTTAGTAGCAGAAGAATTATCATCATTACAAATAATACACTGGAGATTTCACCATCGAATTAAAAAAACTTTAATTGAAACATCCACTTTTAGAACTTTACCAAAATTATTTATTACGTCTCACAAACTGACCACTCTTAACACAAAATAAATACTGAATAACGAAATCATGTGTTCAAGTTGAAGCACAACGAGATAAAAAAGTGATCATAAAATTCTGGCATTCCCCGTAGTATACCAAGTTATAAACATGTGGACATAAACCGACCGCCTTCTGACCACGGTATTCCCCCATTGTATTTTGTTACTGTATACATAAATTTCTGTAAGACGCTATCAAAATTAGAATTAAGAATTTTTTTGGGATTCGTGCTATAACAAAAAATTCGTGTAAAAAAATGTATTGGTGAACCGTGTTATTTCAAAATCGCGTTAAAAAAGAGATGGGTGTATACCAAATATGAAAAAAATAAAATATACCTCATATTCAAAATATATTACACTACCATGTTGAAATGTCAAATTTTTTCGTCTTTTAGATTTTGTTAAATAAATTCATAAAGTGACGGCATGTACGGAAATCTCAAAAATCGGGTGGTTATTATGTTTAATTCGCCATAAAAAACCAACTGAGGATCCAAAAATTTTCAAATTCATGTCAGTATAGCAAGAATGATCACTTGTTATAACAAAGTTTATTGCACATTTTTTTATTGAACGGTTGCAGAGATATCGATCTTTAAACAGAAGGAAAGCAATTTTAAGCATGTATCTGGATATGCGCGCGCCAAACGGAAGGCGGAATCCTTTATATCGTAGTTTTAATCTCCAAAAATAAATAATAATTTTTAATAATAGATTGCTGATCCACAATATCAACTTCCGAAAAAGATGCCTGAAAGTCCGGAAACTATCCATCAAAGTAACTCATTCAAGAGGTTGATGTGGAGCGTTATGGCCGAGAGCAGCTATTGAAAATAATTTAAATTGAAGAACAACCGAAACTTTTAATTTACTTTTTGTTTAATCTCACAAAAAAATTTAAATAAACAAAATAAAAAATTCCGAAACAACTAAAACGACGGGTATTTTAAAAATACCCGATTGGTAGATGCAGTTATCTGTCAAATTTTAACTTTTAATCCCAAATACATCGGGATTTTTTTTAACAACATACACGTAGAGCCCTTTTAACGAATTAAAATCAAGTACAAAAGTGTAAAATTTGGTAGGTATAATGTGTCTTGTCCTTAATATTATAATATTTTAAAGATCTGGTTAACAAAAAAAAAAGAAATTATTGTTTTGCTTAGCGCTTTTTTTCACATTGTTGATTTTCTTTTGAACGACGTTTAATAATCGAGTGCTATCTAGTCATTACGTTGAATCGAAGAGTACCCTTCGATGATTATGTTTAAAATATATATTTATTATTATATTTACAATTATTATTATTCAAATATATTGTTATTTTTGTATAGGATTTACGTTAAAGTGTTGTACTTAATATATTTATTAATTATTTAAACTAATAGAGTGACAGAAAAATAGTTTCTTTTAAAATAAGTTTTTTCTTAGTTTATAATCAATTTTTAAATAGCGTCGTCGCTTTACGCACAGCTCCTTTTATCGTTTTAATTTATTTTGTTTTGCTTAGATAGGATTGTTGTAATTTTTTGGTGCAGTGTATTTATACATGTAATAAAGCTATATTTATTTAAATATTTTGTTGATTTTTGTGAAGTTTCAATTTTGATTTAATGGCTATTAAAAAAATAGAATTCAAGGCGAATTTTTATCTTTTAAATCGAAATCAATTAAATGGATCATAAAAAATCGATTCATACAATACTTTGTTTTGAATCGAATAACTCATAGTTGTAATAATCCAAATTTCTTTTTAAAAAATTCCTTTTATTAAATAATTTTTCGACTGATAACAATAATAAGTGTTGCTATCCTTCCCTGCGATCAACAAATGACCTTTGGAAGTACTAATACAAAAACCTGTACAACAAACAATAAATTAACATTTCTGTTTACACAACAGAGATAAGTCAGGCTCATTTTCCCGTTTTTCTTGATAATTTTTTGTTCCATAAGCTCCTTACTTTGGATTAGTGGAGAGAGAAACTTGTACCATTTAAAACATTTTCGTCTTTTTTAAATTTAAAACATCTAATTTTTAAATGCGCTATTATCAAATGCTGTCTCACAAAAATACTCCTTTTTTCTAATTTATTGCGTTTCTCTACTAAACTTTTATATCTCCTTTAAATGTGGTTTTAAAAATGGGTTTTTTAGAACATACGATACAATCTAACAATACATATCACTGTTGCTGCCAATGTTACGCTACAATGCAAAATTTTTCTACGTGTATCATCTTTTCTAACTAGAACTGTAGGTGAACCAACATATAATGCATTCACCTGTAATTTAGATAGATTTTGACGATCTCTTTCAACCTAAAAAAATGAACACAAACATTTTAAAATTTTGTAAATAATAAAATAAATACCTGATATTTTACACAATTATCAAATTGCCATGAAATTGTGTATAATGAGGTACAAACTGCAGAAAATACAGTAAATGGTAAATAAGTATATACACAATCAGGCCAAACGAAACCTAAAAAAACAAAAATTATCACAATCTAACCTTATAAAAAAACATTTTATAATTTATTTTAAACCTGTTACAATTGATGCTAAACCAGACACAACCGCAGTTTTGTGTAAACAATTACCCACTGTGATCCAACGAGCTGTTTCATCTCCCAAAGGATTAGGTTCGATAACAATAATATTACAATGAGCTTCTAAAGCCTTTTCAAGTTCCTGAGCAAAACGATCATGAGCAAATTCGCTGTCATATACTTCTCGAATAACGGCAAGTTGTGTTGAATAGATGCTGTAAATCGTATTAATTAAAATTCAGTGAATGATTAATTTTTTATTATCTATTTGATTGATTTATTGTTATTAACAATTATTTTCTTACCGGTCTCCGCCTGCATCCATTCTGCTAACAAATACTTTGTTAACTTTCCCTTATCTTTGTTTTCTTTCTATTTTTACCGGCAATTCTTCGTTGACTAATTTAGCGAATTCTATCTTAACCTTAAAGGTTATGTCAAATCAGATTTGCCAACATATTTTTGTCACCAGATTAATTAGGACGATATTAAAAGTAAAACGGTTTTTTATTTTCGTTTAATTAATTATTAACAATCAATTAAAAATGTGTATTTCCAAGAATAAATACAAACTAAGTAATGTAAGTGGGTAATATAGGTTCATTTTGTATTAAGCGCGCGTATTGATTGGTACTATTCTGGTGTAGTAAATGTCAAATTTAATATTTTTTATTTATTTTAACAAATTTAATATTTAACTTTTTTGTGAACCAGGTTTCATATTAAACTTGCAAAATGAATAGAAGTCATGGTGTGTTGCTGGAAAATGGGTTATTTAAACTTCAAGTTGATTAAATAAAGTTTAAGAACAAATGTAAGGTTATGCAGTCAACCTAAAATTAAAGTATATTTTAATGCATGTAAGTACGAAATCTTTGTTGATTAAGTAAAAATTAGAACTAACACTATTACTAGAACTAATACTAGAAGCTTCTGGATTTTGCTATGCATCCATTGAAAAAATGTTTGACGTTTCGGTTGCCATGTTGCAACACTCTTCAGGAACTGGTTTGAACTGGTTCGAAGTGACGAAATCAGAAAACAATGTCGATCGAAAACTAAAAATTAATTTACACTAATTACAAGCTAATTCCGGCGTAGCATCTGATTTGGAGGGGGAGGAAGTCTTGTTCATATTCACAACCATTTCCTATTTTGTGCTAAGTTCCCATTCTCTTTGATGATGGTGTTTTCTTGCCTGTGAATTTCTATGCCTTCTCTTGTCAGCCTTTTCTCGTCTGCTTTTTTTCTAAAGACGCACAGTTAAACCTGAATCTTTCTAGTTCTAGGTGTAGTGTTAGTTCTAGTTTTAGTTTGATAAAGGTACACAATAATCTTGCATCGAATAAGAGCTAAATTAGAGCTTGCACCAACACTAAAGCTAACCTGGACCTAGAATTAGAAATATTTGAGTTTAGCCATATGTTCAGAACAAATACTTGACCTAGATCTAGAAATATTAGGGTTGGGAAAGCTAACACTTTAAAAAAAGCAAAGAACGATGCGTGGCGTAGACTGTGTAACAAATTGGAAAATGATGTGTGGGGAGACGGCTTTAAAATTGCTGTGAAAAAAAAACAGAAAACATTACGAAAGTATGCAATGGCGAAGATGAAACTACTCAGTAATGAACTTTTCCCAAAGGGAACGAACGAAAAATTGGTAAATAAACCAGTGGACACGGCAGAGTGATATAGAAAACTGACAAAAGAAGAACTAATTATGTTAGTAAAAAAATTAAAGAATGGGAAGACACCAAGTCCGGATAAGATCACCTCGGAAATATTGAAAGATGTGATATTGATCGATACTCAAAAAATGGTAGACATGTGTAACACTCTACTTAAAAAATGCCAGTTCCCAAGAATCTGGAAGACTAGGAAATTGGTTTTGATAGAGAAAGAAAAAAGCCAAGCAAAAACGTCTTATAGACCCATCTGCTTGTTGAACAAGCAGATCATGTTCGGCAAGCTGTAAGAAGCCATTCTACGAGAAAGAATCTTAGAGGAGCTGGATTTAAGGGAAGGCCTTTCTAAACATCAATTTGGTTTTGTGAAAACCAAATTTACAACGGATGCAATAAAGGAGGTCATGAACAGAGCGGAGAGTCTGGTAAAGTTTAGAAGGGGAAAAGAAGTAATGCATCCTTGTTACTATCAATGTAAGAAACGCGTTCCGTTCAACACCGTGGGACAAAATCTGGAACCGATTCTGTGGAATACCTTTTTTGATGAGATCTTGTTGGTGAATGGTAATGAGAAGAACATCAGCCTCACAGCGTATGCAGATGATCTGGCGATTGTGATGTCCGGCTGGGAGTTGAGTGATTTACAGAAAAAAGTAGAAGGAACTGTGAAACAGATAACCGAACAGAACCTCCATCTATATGGGCTTGGAGCTGGTGTCGAAAAAGACCGAGGCAGTGATGTTAAAAAGTAAGAGATGTAGAGGGGAGATACATTTCAATGTGAAAGGACATCTAATAAGCACCAAAAAATCTTTAAAATACCTGGGAGTGATAATTGGGAGGAACATGAGATGGAATGAGCATGTGCAATACATAGTCAATAAAGCGCAGAAAACCGTACGACTAAACTCAAATGTTTCTGGTTCTAGTACTCTTTATTTGAGTTTAGTCGTACGTCTTTTAAGACGAAACACAACCCAACCCAACCTAGCTTCAGAACTAATACTAGACCTAGAATATGAAAGATTTTACCCCTCACTTTGAACGCGTGTAATAGAAAAACTACTCCATAGAAAAAATCGAGACCAATTTCGTGGGACGCGAAATTTAATTCTTTATAATGTGAAGAAACTTCAAATTTCTCCCACTCGTATAGTAATTATTAGAGGTGTAATGAAAAAATGTACCCGACCGATCTGCAAAGAAACTCGCTCTTTGCCATCTTTGCCACTTTGCCATTTTCTTACTGGGAAACGGTTTGTCGAAAAAATTCTAAATTTCGACCACACATTCCCCAAAGTGTGCTAAATATGACAGTATAGTTATTTTTTAATTTTTGCTACCCATTTTCAAAAATAGTACATTATGGTGAAGTAGTGATATCTCGATAACGCGTTATCGTATGGGATTGTCGCAAACATTATTCTAACCGTCTGATGAAAATGAATGCAAACCTAATCTGCTTCAAAATCGCATTGCAGCAGAGTGTTCAATGTGATTTTGTAATCAGAGTTAAATCAATCCGCGCAAAATTATTTCCGCGGGTGTGAGGAGTCGAGAGAAGGTTCCCTCCTCACCTATACATTTAAAGATTCCTCCCCGTCACATGACACCGAAGGCCCAGCGAAGCCTTCCCTCGATTCTTCACACCCGCGGATATTATTTCGTACGGATTGATTTCGTACGGCATTGACGACCTGTTGTACAATGCAGATTAGGTTTTTATACAGTTTCATCAGACGGTTAGAATGATGTTTGAAAATGGGTATAGTCTGTACCACGAGAAGTGAATGTGACTCATCGCCTAAACGTGTACGGAAAAGACACACGTGCTAAAAATCATTTCACGCTAACACACGACAACGCGCGAGCATAATATTTGTAACGTATGCGCAAAATTCTTACGGAAATCGATGAGTCACATTCACTCCTCGTGGTACAGACTATAGCAAAAATCAAGAAATAACTATACTGTCATATTTACCATACTTTGGGTAATGTGTGGTCGACATTTAGACTTTTTTCGATGAATCGTTTGCATGTAAAAAAAATCGCAAAGTCGAGCTTTACAAATCGGCTGAAATCGGGTACATTTTTTCATTTCACCTATGATAATTACTATTTGTTGAATTAAATTTTACGTCCAACGAAACTGGTCTCGATTTTTTCTATGGAGTTATTTTTTCTATGGAATTTAAAACAATCCAGAGTTACAAGGGTTTTCAAACTGTGGCCCGCGAGCCAAATACGGCTCGCAAAACCTTTGAATTTGACCTGCGATATCGATACGATATATTATATTTTTATTAAAAAGTAAATAAGTAATAAACAATAAAAATTATTAAAGTTATTGGTTGTGTAATATAACCATAATATTGGGAATGCAACCAAAAAGAGGGTAGAAATTAAGAACCTCCTTTAATAGAACCAAACATTTGATTATTTATTAGGGTTGGTACACATCAAGGTACACTGTAAAATATGGAAAAACAATTAATAAAATCAACAACAACGAACTTATATTAAAAAGATGAATCTCATTACCAATCATATTTATTTTAAATGAACGAATGGACTTCCCATGGCTGCTCTAATCTCTCGTCTCATAGCGAAAACGAGATGTTTGAACAAAGTAGACTGGATTCCCTCATTGTGATTCTCGCTGATAAGTGACAAGTGAGTTTATTGACTCCCCTACTTACCGATTGTCCGGTTATCTGGCCACCATTCTGTCTTCGGACTTCACTAATAAAACCAAGTGTATGTAATATCAGCGAATTCTTTGTTTTTGCTGAAGAGATGAAGAATGTGACATTACCTCCTGATTTTGTTTTAATCTCCTTAGATGTTGTGTCACTTTTTACTAATTGGTAATGGAAATGTTATCAGTAGACTGTATACATACTTATACAGATTTGAGAGAGTATTTGTTCAATTCTTCTTTATTTTCCTTCGAGAACATGTTTTATAGACAGAAGCTTGGTATCCCCATGAATTGTATCTTGGGCAGGTGTATCTCTCAGCTCCCCTTTTCGTTACCGTTTATTTACAAGTATGTCAATGACATTATTTGTGCTGTACTATATGATAGATTACTGTATATGCAGCGAGAGTTCAACTCTGTTGTTCGTCACATTTAATTTACGATGGAAACAGAATCTAACGGTAGTGTCACTCACTTGCCCTCAGAAGAACTGATCAATACATCGTTTTGGATTGGTATAGGATTCACATTAAGGTTAACACCGTCAAGGGCATGAAAAACAGGGTTATTCGCATTTCTGACCATGAGTTTAGACAAAAGATCTTAATTTTCTAGCGGATATCTTCTGCAATAATGGGCTACCCCGTTCACTGATCACAACAGAATTCTCCACTGACCAGATACTCAGTCTGATTAAGGCCCCAACCGTACTGCCTTGTCTCAACTTGATTAGTCCTTGGCACATCCCCTTGATGATGAGGAGCCTCCAACTAACAATCTGGTAAAAAATGTTAGTACCTGATCTTAAAGGCTTGTAATGTACCTACACTTGCAAACTATTGAAAAGTTTCTTCACTGGATTAAAAGATGCCTTCTTCATCTCTCCACCAATCTCCCCTCTCAGTACCGCAAATCCAAAGTAGGACAGCATGCCAGGGACTGTGCCATGAAGCAATTAGGGGGACTACTTTGGTTGACCATAATGGACCAACAGGCCACAAATTTGATTTTGAGTGAACTAAATTTTTTTGTAGGAAGGGTGTATATAGTAAAAAACTCTTCATGGAAATGTTCCATATTTCCTCCAATTATCAGACACCCAGGATTTTAGTAAAATTTACTGCTATCTGATTGAACTAACCAGCAAACCCCACGCTGTTTCACTCATTACGGTTCAATATATTTCTAGTTGAACTAAAATTAGAACTAACACTAGCACTAACACTAGAACTATCACTAGAACTATCACTAGGACTAACACTAGATCTAAAACTAGAAACTTTCGGGTTTCGCCATGCGTTTTTTAAAAAAATGTTTGACGTTTCGGATGCCATGTTGTAACCTTCTTCAGAAACTGGTTCTAACTGGTGGTTCTAGTGATAGTTCTAGTGTTAGTGCTAGTGTTAGTTCTAATTTTAGTTCAATTAACACCGGTCGTGAAGGCCTTCGTACTTATATTATTAACCTTTATGGGGAGGATATCAACAAACAAATAAAGGACTTCGATAACTCACGGATTAGACAACGCAAGCTGTTAAGCAGTTTAGCTTTTTTACGGAGATGCAGAGAGAAGAAAGTTACGCCAACGTTCTTGAAGGTGAAGCACCACATCAACTCCGCTGCAGCTCGTAGAATCTTGATTAGGACAGAACAGGCATTACTACGAGAAAGGATATATAAGACCTACAGTGATTTACAGAAGGTAAGTGAGAGGTTACTACGACTCCACCTCTCACTTTTCAATAGTATGTCCGGAGAAGACTGGGATAAAGTGGACAGACTAACAATGGAGAAAGCCGATCGTGAATTCAAGAAGACCCGCGACACACATATCAAGAAATTTGAAACATTGGAACGCCAGGTGCAGCAGAAGAGAAACAACAACAGTCTACCAGTAAAAACAATCGTCATCAACAGATCGAGTATCCCACTAACGAAGGAAGAAACCATGGTATTGGCAAAAGAACTAAATTACGCAATCGCCTCAAAGAAGGTCCCGAAAAAAGTTAGAACCAGTTTCTGAAGAAGGTTGCAACATGGCATCCGAAACGTCAAACATTTTTTTTTAAAAAAACGCACGGCGAAACCCGAAAGTTTCTAGTTTTAGATCTAGTGTTAGTCCTAGTGATAGTTTTAGTGATAGTTCTAGTGTTAGTGCTAGTGTTAGTTCTAATTTTAGTTCAATTAACACCGGTCGTGAAAGCCTTCGTACTTATATTTCTAGTTAACCCTTAATGTTCTCCTTACTGTTCTCTTCCATCTTGATTGTTTCGTTAATACCGTGGTGCAGTTTTAAACGATTGTTGTTCTTCTTGTGTTTTGGCCTAGTTACTGATTTCCTACTTTAGATGTGTTATTGGTGGGACCATATTTTTTTACCATCAAATTTTTTATCTCTAAAAGCAAGTTCGCTGTTAGCTGATTTTGTTAATTATTTTCACATATTTTACAGTGTACCCTAATGAAGTTTATAATATATAATCGGAAACTTGGTTCTATTAAAGTAGGTTCTTAATTCCTATCGCTTTCTTTGTTGCATTCCCAAATGCTTTTAGTCAATATTACAAATCAGATGCTTATTTACTTTTCTCGGCCCGCCTAAAGTTTTCGTAATATTAAATTGGCCCGCCTAAGAAAAACTTTGGGAACCACTGTACTAGAATAATGTGAGCCGGTCATTACACTACTGGTGGGGTTAAGAAAAATATTTTATTGATTAGTTCAGTTATGATTGTCATAATCGTTTTTACAGTCGTTTATTTATAAAAATGACTTTTACATTGAATTTAACGAAACTATCACCGATTGGATCGATAGAATTCGTGCGTTACATAAATATTCTACACGTAATATACAAAAAATATAAATTGAAATAATAAGTAATACAATACCTAACGTACACACAAGCAATACGGCCCCGAAAACAACAAAAACGTTCGAATTTTATTTTAATCATATTCCCTGCTCGGTTCTTGTTGGCTACAACGACAATCTTTGCGTTTCAGTTGCGCTCGTTGTCCTTTTTCAGTTTTTGAAGGCAGGGTTAATTCTGTGTAAAATGAGGCTGGACATCTTGCCGGTTGTTGACAAGGAGGACATTTTGGTGGTGGTGGAGGTTGTTGACAAGGGGGACACGATTTAGGTGGAGGTTGTTGACAAGGAGGGCATACTTTTGGTGGTCCCTCAGCGGGAGGCCCCATTTTTTGTGATAAAGGACAAGGAGGACAAGTTGGTGGTGATGGAGATCTCGGCCGCTCTCGAGCGGATTTCTGCCTTGAACATGCACAAGTTCGCTTGGAAGATGGAGGAGGATAGTTTTGCTCTATTTGCATTCGGAGCATCATCTCGCTATTTAGGGACTTGTTCAACTCAGATCGCAAACTCTGAAAATGAAAAAAAAATTAATTAAAGCATTTTTTAAATCAATAATTTACTTCTAATTGTTCATTATCTCTCCTTTTTTTCGACGAAGACACATCTCGTTCCATATCTAACATTTCTTTTAACCGTTTTACATTCGATTTTTCTTTATCTAATTCCATCTCGAGTTGTTTTACTTTTGATTTTTCTTGCTCACACATACATCTACAAAAATATAAAAAAATTATATTCAATTAGTACAAAATGAAAAAATTAATCGAACATATATCTTTGTATTTTTTCTTCATGAATCGAATTCTTCTTCTTCATCATATCTTTTTCAACTTGCATATTAGACATAGTTTTCATTTGTTGTTTAACTCGTTTTAGGAGATCGTTGTTGGTTTCTTTTTCCGCTTGTAACGAATTTCTTAATTCATCTAATCGTTTCCTTTCCATTCCAACCTCCATTTCCAATTTTTTAACTAAAAATAATTGTTATTTTATAATTGTTTCAATTACACCACTTTTATTTACTTGAACTTTGTGCTTCTTGATGCTTTCCTTTAATTGATTTCTCCAAATTAGCATTTCTCCTCATTAACATATACTTGTCGGTTTCGATTGGTTGCACTTCCGGTCCAGTTCCTCGTTTATTCAATAGATCGGCCGTCGCATCACAGATTTTACCGTGCATATATTGCAGGTCTTCAAACGCTAGAGACTGTTGTTAAAATAATATAGAAATTTATTATTAATTCTATTAAATCAAAGAAAATTGTAGTTAACTTAATAAAACAAGTGTGGCAATATGGATTACAAAATAAATGAAACGAACCTCTATTCCTTCGTCTAGTGCGCGTTGAAGAAGAGCTTCAAATTGAGGATCTTTTCCGCAAGTACACTTTGCATCTTTCATTTCTTTTCCGTCTTTCGTTTCTTTTACTGAGCCCGTTTCTTTTACTGAGCCCGTTTCTTTTACTGAGCCCCTTTCTTTTACTGAGCCCGCTTCTTTTGCTAAGCTCGCTTCTTTTGCTTCATCCATTTCTTTTAATCCACCCGTTTCTTTTAATTCACTCTCTGCTTTCGATGGTTGACGAGACATGGTTGAGGAATCTTTAGTAGGAACCTCTGGTTTGTCTTTCTGTACATGAATATCTCTTACTGGAGATTTAATTGTACTGGTTGTACTATCTTGTTTGGGTGGAGGTTTAGGAATCTTGTTGAAATATAAAGAAATTTAAGTCGATTTTTATAAAAAAGAATTAATAACTTACAGAATCTTTAAGTTTTTGTTCTAAAGTTGCAATGCTCGCTTTGCTCTTCTTTAATTCACCTTTCAAACTTTCAATATCTCTCTCGTGTTGTTTAGAAACTTCTCCAACTATATCTTCATGCGACATTTGTAAACTACTAATTCCTTTGTTGTATTTGGCTAAAAGATCTTTCTTTTCTTGCTCACATTGTGCCTTCAAATTCGCAATCATATCGTTACAATCTTTTTGTTGTTGTTCGAGTTTCTCTTGAAGTGCTTTGTGTAGTGCCTTCAATTCCGCAATTAACGCATCTTTATCGTCGCTTTCTTTGGTGCTTTCTTGTAATTGTATCATTGAACTCTTTAATCTACCAGCGATAAGTTCTTTTTCTTCTTTCACATCTTCCACGGCTTCTACCAATTCTTTATGCATTTCCGCTTTCACAGCAGCTATTTCTTTATCTTTGGCCGCCAATGCGTCTATAGAGTCTTGTTTACATTTTGCTAATTCGGCCGATTTCGCATCGAGTTGACTCTTTGCATCTGATAGTTCTGCTTCTTTAGCTTTAAGTTTATCCTCGCATTCTTTAAGTTTTTGTGCAAGATTATCACCAGCAGCGGCAAGTTGTCCTACAATAAAAATTCAAAATTAAAGATTTAATTTATAAGTATGAAGATTTTCAAGGCTGGTGTTAATTATGCTAAAACTAGAAGCAACACACAAGATAACTAGAAGTTGAATGGCGAATTTGCTGTTGATGCCAAGTTTATTGTAACACTGGAGAGAATCATAGAGAGAAAATATGAAGTTTAATCCGTTCCTTTATTTTTTTTTAATAATTATTCTTAACAATATATATTCGCCTTGTTTATGTGAAAATCCGAAAATTTCTTAGTCTAGTGATAGCTCTAGTGATTATACTACTTAATTGTTAAATTAGTTTTGATTTAACATTTAATTTCTTATAAAACATTACCTTTGAGATTTCCATTTTCTGCTTCCATTCCTTTAAGTTTATCTTGGAGCTGTTGTATTTGATTAAGCAAATCATTGATTTGTTTTTCATAATTATCACTGATATTTTTCATTTCATCCCCTGAGCTTTTGGCTAGTTGATCAACTTCCTTTTGCGCACTTGCCAGTTTTGCCCCGGTTTCTTGTAAATCTTTCTCCAAAGCACTGTTTTTATCCATCAAAACGCCAACTTTCTTTTCCAACTCGTTGTATTTATCAGTTTCGTCTTGAAGTTGTTTCTGCAAAGCGTCCTTTTGTTTCGTCATGTCCGCCAATTGTGCCTCTAACTCTGCCAACTTTTTATTCTTTTCTTGTTCACTTTGCAATTTACCGGCTAAATCTGCGTTCTTTCCTTGTTCAGCTGCCAACTGATTCTGCAAGTCTGAAATTTGTGCTTTACTTTTATTCAATTCGTCTTGTAAGGCTTTAAGTTGATTTTGTAACGCGTCAATGTCAACCGTAGGAGCTGGAGGTTGAGCGCTCATATTCTTTAATTGATCTTGCAGTTTCTTTAACTGATCTTCGAGGGCTTCTTTATCTTTTCTTTCTTTCTCTAAATCGGCCGCAGCTTTTCCAGCTGCATCCTTGCCAGCAGCGTCCGCCAATTGTGTCTTACCCAGTAAATCTCCTATATCCTTTTTTTGTTTTGCAATTTCGTCTAAGAGATCGGCCTTTTCTTTCTTTAAATCTGCTAATTGTTTACTGTAATCTCCTGCTTCGGCCCGGGCAGCTTGCAAATCTCCCTCGAGTGATGATATTTTGTTGTTTGCGTCTTGAAGTTGTTTGTTTAGTTGGTCGATGAGTCCTTGTAAACCGCTTGCATCACCAGCAGATTTTTCGCAAGCGGATAACTTATCTTTTAATGCAGCGCTTTCTTGTGCCATTCCGTCTAATTTGCTTTTCAAGTTGCCGTTTTCAGATTGAAGGTCGGCTGCTTGCTGTTTCAATCGATCGTTTTCAGCTTGTAGTTCCGCCAATTTCTTTTGTAATTGGTCTAAATCGTCACCTACCGCCCCGTGACTATGTTCTAATGTATCAATTTCTTTTTGAGCATCATTAAGTTTTTTGTTTAAGTCATCTCTTTCAGCTTGTAGACTTTTTATAAGCCCTTCATACTCGGCTAACTTCGCTTTTAGATCATCTAAGTCATTGGAAAGACTTACTCTGTCACCTTTAACGCTAGTGTCTAAAGTGTCTTGCATCTCAACTTGTTTACCCTTTAAGTTGTTAAGTTCTTGTTGCAAGGCGCAGTTATCTGCTTGGCATTCATACAAACTTTTTTGTAACTCATCCACTTTTCTTTTCATCGCTTCAAGATTAGACGCAAGATCTTTAGTGTCGCCATAAGATTTATCTAACGAACTAATTTGCGATTTGCACGAATCTAACTCTTTCATTAATTTATCTCTTTCCGCTACGCAATCTCCAGCGCTTTTCGCTAAATCTTCCAATTTTCGATTGCATTCCTCCAATTGTTGCATTAACCTATTATTTTCGTTCCTTTCGGCGTTGAGTTGTTTGCATAAATCTTGTAGTTTATCTTTAAGGTCTGCTAATTCATTCATCACATCGTTGAGTTCTCGATCTTTATCTGAGAGTTGTTTTTTAACATCATCTAACTCCATACATTTAGCATTTAATTGTTGATTTTTCGCGTCTAATTCTTGGTTCTTTGAAGCTAATTCTTGATTCTTTGAATTTAATTCTTGGGTTTTAGCATCTAACTCTTGGTTTTTCGCATCTAACGCAGATTTAATGCATTGGAGTTCTTGTACTTTATCTTCTAATTCTTGCTTTTTAGCTTCCAGATCGCTTTGAACGCTTTCAAGTGCGGCTTTTTTGTCTTCAAGTTCCTTCAAACTATCTTCCAATTCTTTTTGTTTTGCTTCGCACTCTTTCTTTTGTTCTTCTAATTCTCTTTTTTGATCCTCTAATTCCTTTTTCTGATCTTCAGATTGTTGCATTTTCCCGCCTTTTGAGTCATCGCCGGCTTCTAATACGTCCACCTCGGTTTCTCTTGATTCTCTTGATGGGGGAGTTTCTTTGGCTTCGGATACTTCTGATACAGTCGTTGGTACAGCTTGAGAACCAGCGTCTGGACTTTCCGGCTTCTTGCTCCTACCTAACGCGTCTCTACAATCTTGAAGGTCTCGTTTTAATTTTGCGTTTTCGTTTTCTAAGTTAGAAGTATCCATTGTTGATTTCCTCGTTTTTGACAATAAGCACTCTTCCAAGCCGGCAATTTCCTTCTTTAAAGCACTTATTTTTTGACAACAATCTGATTTTTGCCTTTCTAACTGTTTCTCGAGGTCTTGAATTCGTTTATTGGAGGTTTGGAGTTTATATTTTAATTCGTCAACATCGTCCGGGTCTGCTTTAGCACCGCAATGTTTCATATCATCAATTTGGTCTTGTAAAGCTCTTGCTCTTTTTTGATATTCACGCGATTTTTTCCTTTCGCAGTCTAACTGACTTTGCAGGGCTGCATATTCAGGTGAACTCGTAAAATCGGTTTGCGCTCCTTCGGCAAGGGCACCTTTTCCACCACCGCCAACAGTTTGCGATCCATCAGCCCTTTTTTGTGAACCAACCGGTATTTTCGATTTACTTTTATAAACCGATATTTCTCTCGATAAGTTATCCAGTTGATCTTGAGATTGCGCCGCTTTCTCTTCGGCTTCTTTTAATCGCTGTTCCAAACGAATTTTTTGTTTAAGAATGGCATCAATTTTAACGTTACATCTTGAGCTTAATTGGTTCTGCCTCTCCTCGTTATCATGTAATTCCGATCTAGCCCTTTTTACTTCCGTAAACATGTTGTCCACCTTTTCTTGCATATCTTCCATATCATCTTGATAAACGTGTTTTAACTCATTTAGTTTTCTCTTCGAGTTATCTAATTCGTCAAGCGACTTTCGTAAAGATTTTTGTGATTTTTCAAGCCGTAGAGACATATCATCAAGATCTTTTCTCAATTTCTCATTGTTAGCTTTTAAATTACCATTTTCACCGTCAACATTTTTAAGTTGATTGTTAGTTTCTTGCAGGCATTGACATTTCTTTTCTAAAGCTTCGTTGCGGGCTTGTTGCGTTCTCAATTGATCCATCAATTCAGATTGTTGTTGTTTTGCCACATCGGAATCTTCAGGTCTAATGATTTTGATACCTTTTTCGTTATGCTCTTTTTCTAATTGATTTATTCTGTCTTTACATTTACAAAGAGTTTCAACTAATTCTTGTATTTGCTCTTTGGCAACTTCTTGTATTTCGTTCGAAACTTTTTTTAATATCTTATTCTCAGCCACCATTCTTTCATCATCAACATTACCCTCCGTTAATTGCTTAATGGTTCTGTTAGCATTTTTCAATTCGTCTTGTAGCTTATTGATTTTATCTGCCATTTTCCGACATTCCTCTTTTTTCTCTTTACGTACTTCGTTTCTTTCTAATTCAACTTGTTCTAATTTTTTAGCAAGTTCCTCGGCTATTTTTTTCACTGCAGCTTTGGACTGCTCTAACATTGTATCTGCATGCGTGTTACTTTTTGCGCTGCATAGTTGTTCTCTTAGTTTGCTGTTCTTTTCTGTTGCGTCAGCTAATTGCTGTTTTAAATTGGATATGAGGCTGTCTTTATCAGTACCATTAGACGACGAATTAGAACTCGATGATTTCTTATCATCATCATCTTCGCTACAAATATCTTGGCATTTACATGCGCTACTATCCGATGAAGTATCATCTTTATCATCAATACTTCTACAATCGCATGTATTCTTTTTGGATGGTGCTTTCTTTTTCGGTTTCTCCTTTTCTTTTTTTGTTTTCTCATCAGTACAAGTGCATTTATCACAAACTTTCGTAGTTGTAGTTCCTACAGCTTCGTTCTGAGTGGTGCATGTACAAGACATATCTTCTCTTTGGGGAGCACTTTGCTTCCTCTCAGGAGTTTTTGATGGTCTTCTTTCGGATGATTTTGATTTCTTCCTCTCAGGTGTTTTTGATTTCTTCGAGCAAGTACATGGTTGGCAAGGCAATTTTTTCGATCTACTCTCGCTCACCATTTTAGTTATTTCTACTAATTTTTTAGTCTCCATATAAATTTGTTTTTCATATCCTCGGTCGTAACCTCCTGCACCTTGTCCAGCTTGTGGTGGCCTAACTTGTGGAGGTCCAACTTGTGGTGGTCTTTGTGGTTGCCTAAATGGACAAGGAATAACATTTTGTCCTCCAACCATCGCTCTTTCAATATTCATTCCTCTTCTCATATCTCTTTCTTGTTCCCCTGCCATCACTGCATTCGGTTGAGAGTCATCTCTTCCTCTGGAATATGGTTGTCCGCAAACACACGGAGACGCAGCTCCTTGAGATGAATACTCAGAAACATGACTCGGAGATTGTTTAGATGTATCTGGTTGACATCGGCAAACTTGCCCGCCTTCACTTTCCCACCCCCTATCAGCCCCTGCGTTGCGTTTTTCCACAGTTTTCCTTTCACCAGGTCCTTCACTCTCCCATGGTCTTTCTGCTTGCAATATTCTCGATTGTCTTTCCGGTTCTCTATTTCTACCGGTATCTAATCCGCAAATTACCCCAGTATCTTTTGTCGGTTTTTGTTGTGGCTCTGTCCATTCACATTCGCATGTCATTTCAATTTCGACTTCTTGCGCGCCAATACGAGAACCATCCCCAACGGATCTATCTTTGTTTTCAACCTCACATATGCACTCGAAATCTTTTTTCTCATTTCCAATATCTTCTCTCAATAAGGATCTTAAAACCGGACATTCAACATCTTCCACATTAACACTCTTACTAAGACAGGCTATTAAATGATCTTTTTCTTTGATTGCCGCATTCAAATCATCGCATTCTTTCTTCTTTGCTTCTAATTTGTCGTTAAGACATCCGCAATCTCCTTCGAGCTCTTCAACTTTGTTCTTTAATTGATTTTGTTCGAACGACACATCCGAAATGGTGTTTTTAAGGTGATCTTGGACTTTTGCTAACTCTTGTGCTGAATTATCTATTATTGTATCTTTCTTTTCTATTTCTGCTCGTGCTTCAGCAAGTGCGGCACTCATACGTTCCTTGCAATAAAAAGGAAAAACGGCTTAATATGTTATTTATACTTGATTGGAAAATGATGTGAAAAATCTACTTACCTCACCTCAGCTTAAACAGATACTTAAAAAATCATTGCCACACTTGTTGAACATTCTTAAGAAAAAAGAATGTTTAAAACATAATTTACCTGTTGCTCATCCCTTCCTTTTGCCAGGCATTCAATATGCGCGACCAATCTATTGATTTCATCTTCTTGATCAGCTATACAACACTCGCAATCCCTCACTTGTCGTTTTAAAGCATTTCTTTCATCATCCAAAGACTTGGCCCGTTCTACTTGACACTTTAACTGCTCACATTCCTTTTCCAACGTGGTTAAAACTTCAAATTTCTGTTTATATTTATCGCGTTCGGCTTTAATACACTCAAAACCTTTCGTTTTATTTAAAAGTTCCATATATTCATTTTCAATGCATGATAATTCATCAACCCTTGCTTTCATCCGATCCCTTTCTATTCTCAAAACGTCAGCTTCCTTAACGCGATACTTAAGCCGTTCCATTTCTTGGTCCTTATCACCCACTTCCATTGATCGTCTGCGTAATAAATCTCTTTCAGCTTTAACTTGTTCCAGTTCTTGGCAAGTGCAATCCATTTTTCTCTGCTTATCACCCATCTGCTTTTCAAGCTCACTTATTTTAAGAGACGATCGTTGGTCTCTTTCGCTTAATGTTGATACTTGACGTTTCAATTTGTCCCGTTCTGATAATATCGAACACTTGTCTTGGAAACTATCGACATCATCTGGAATTTGTCCGCATGCACGCAGTTGATCCTCAAGTTTCGTAACTTTCTTTTTAAGCCCATCACGTTCTTGCTTGAGACTCTTGATTTTTATTTTACCTTTGTTTATTACATCGCGAAGGAAATCGACGTCAGCATCGTCAGGTATCTAAAAATGACAAATAGGATATTAAAAGGAATTTAAAAAGAAAATAATAGTGTTTTACCTCAATGTCGGTACTATCTACGGATTGACCATCGACGGCACTTTTTAATTGCTCCAACCCTTGTATTGCGCTTGCAGATACTTGTTTTTGTTGTAACCGATCTTCCTCACTTGCCTAAAAAGGTATTTATTAAATTTATTTATTAAAAAGAAATGTAACGTACGGCAAGGGAAGTTTTTAAGGAAATTATTTCGGCATCTTTACTGATTATTTGCTGTACTAAATCTTCTTTACTCATTCCATCTAAGTCTGACTTCGACATAGGTTGATCAGGAGCAGCTTCTGGCGCTGCTGCAGGTGGCGCTTCTGGTGGAGCTTCCGATGGTGTTTTTGATGGTGCTTCTGGTGCAGCTTCAGGTGCAGGTTCAGGTGCAGCCTCAGATGTAGCTTCAGATGCAGCTTCAGGTGCAGCTTCAGGTGCAGCTTCAGGTGCAGCTTCAAGTAGAGCTTCAGATGGAGCTTCAGATGTAGGTTCGGGAGTAGCTATCGGAGCAGCATCGGCTGTAGCTTCTAGCTCAGTTTCGATTTGACCTGATGACACAGCATCTGCCATACTTGCTGGCGCCGCTTCAGATGGAGCAGCATCCGATATTACTTCAGATACAGCTTCTGGTGCCCCTTCGCTTGTTGATGGTCCAGCTGCAGCAGCTTCTTCGGCTGCTTTGGCAGCACAAACAGCAGCGCATACTTGCTTTGATTTTGGTGGTGCTGCTGCGCATGGTGGTGGTGGTAAACCACCTTCCATAGCTTTATTAGCAGAACATACTGGCGGTGGTGCACAAGGTGGAGGTTTAATTCTCTTTGCAGTACAAGTATCCACCATGTCGGAGTCGCGAAATCCTGGCACACGATCAGCGCTTCCCGTTATGGATATGTGAATTTCACGACCTTCTTCGGTGACATAATCACCTGGGCGTTCTGCAGGTATGGCGACAGTGCCATCTTCTTCAATCCATTCGCCAGCTTTTGCCCCGTGAACCATTTTAGTGCCCTCTACAGTAACAAATTCATCTGGCCGAGCGCTAGCTTGTAATACCGTTCCGTCAGCCATAATAAATTGTCCAGTAGATGATCCAACTCGAAGAATATTGCCATATTCATCTACCCACTCGCCAGGTTTGGATCCTCGTCTTAAATGGCGTCCATCATCGGTTACGACTTCAGGTGCATGAAGAATTTTACCGGCTGCATCCACGTATTCGTCTAAATGATCCTCTGGTTTAACAATGGTACCATCGTCCGTTACATATTCACCCGGTTTTCCGGTTGTCTTTATATGCTCACCGGAGGTACTGACAAATTCTTTTGGTCTTTCTCCAGTATGTACTAGTTTATCTTCTGGAGTTATAAATTCACCGTAGCGATCTCCTGCGCGTAATTTAATTTTAGAGTCCGTTTCCCATTTTCCCGTTGTAGGTCCCGCATGAACCACTTCACCCGTATCGGTAACCCAATCACCACTGCGATCATCACCAGCTCGGCCTCCCATTGTATCGTCTCCTAAATGAATTGGTCTACCATCAGCTGTAACAAAATCGCCGGGTCTTTCTCCTGGTCGAACTATTGTTCCATCTTCTAGCATCCATTCTCCTGGATGCGGCCCCGCTTTTACTTTTCTTCCATCAGCTGTTGTAAACTCTGACGGTCTATCTGCTAATATAGAGGCACCATCGTCTGTGACGAATTGTCCAGGCACTTTCCCTCCTCTTACTGGCTTCCCATCTTCAGTTAACCATTCACCTGGTTTCGTTCCTTGTTTTAATTCTTTTCCGTCTTTTGTACGGAGCGAAGCGGCACGTATTGGCGTTCCGTCATCCGCGACGAATTCTTCTGGTCTTTCTGCAGAAAGAACTGTTGTTCCATCATCCAAGTGCCATTCTCCTGGTTTACCACCGGCCTTTACATGTTCTCCATCAGCACTAATAAATTCCCCAGGTCGTCCACCTGCTTTAACGACTTTACCATCTGGAGTTAAATACTCTCCAGGTTTATCACCAGGACGTAAGGATTGTTCATCTTCCACTAACCACTCACCTGGTTTACTACCAGGTTTACCGTGTTTTCCATCAGCAGTAGTCATATCCATGCTCTTAATAGATCTTCCATCTGCTCCAACGAAATCACCGGGTTTAGCACCACGCCTTACTTTTTCTTCGCTTTCTGTTAATGTCATCTCTCCAGGTTTCGGTCCAGCACGCATCTTTTTACCGTCATCGGTGAGATATTCTTTTGATCCACCTGCACCTGGTCCCCCTGCACCTGGTCCTCCTGCACCTGGTCCACCCGCACCCAGACCCGTACCCGGTCCACCTGCACCCGGACCAGTACCCGCTCCACCTGCTCCCGGACCCGTACCAGGGCCACCCGGACCCATACCCGCTCCGCTCGGACCCGTACCCGCTCCGCCCGGACCCGTACCAGGGCCACCCGGACCCATACCCGCTCCGCCCGGACCCGTACCCGCTCCGCCCGGACCCGTACCCGCTCCGCCCGGACCCGTACCCGCTCCGCCCGGACCCGTACCCGCTCCGCCCGGACCCGTACCCGCTCCGCCCGGACCCGTACCCGCTCCGCCCGGACCCGTACCCGCTCCACCCGGACCCATACCCGCTCCGCCCGGACCCGTACCTGCTCCACCCGGACCCATACCTGCTCCACCAGGACCCGTACCCGCTCCATCCGGACCCATACCCGATCCACCCGCACCCGGTCCTGTACCCGGTCCACCTGGACCCATACCCGATCCACCCGCACCAGGTCCCGTACCCGGTCCACCCGCACCCGTACCCGTACCCGGTCCACCAGCGCCCGCACCCGTACCGTATCCACCCCCATCCGGTCCACCCGCTCCACCTGCACCGGCACCTTGTCCGCCTGCCCCAGTTGGGCCACCTCCTGCACCAGGCCCACCTGCTCCACCTGGATGATCTAAAAGATATTCTTTTGATGTGACCACGGTACCGTCCGGTTTAACAAATTCGCCTGGAGCTGAACCAGGTTTAAGAGGAACTTCTTTGCTTTTAACCCATTCATCCGGGGAACCACCTCCTGGTCTTATTTTCGATCCATCAGTACTCGTGTACTCCGCCGGTGTGACCGGATTTCCGTCTTCATCGACTAGTTCTCCTGGTTTACTTCCAGGTTTTAATGGTTTTTCTGTTTGCATACGCCACTCTCCAGCTTTATCGCCAGGTTTCACTTTCTTCCCGTCTTCAGTTTTCCAATTTCCAGGTTTATCATCTTTCCAACTTCCTCCGCCTCCGCCTTCAGACTCGCTGCCAGATGTTGCGCCAGGTTTAGATGTCCCAGGAGTGGTGGTACTTTCACCATAATCCTCAAAGTCGTCACTCACTTCTTCAAGTTTATCTTTCTAAACCAATATAAAATTTTATTAATTTATTTCTTGTTTAAGTCATGGGTGTATGACGTTTTGCATTAATATTATTTATTGAGGTTAAACGTCAAAAGCTATTAATTCGTTCGATAATGTCAACTTAAAAAAAAATAAGTATTGCAAGATTCTTACCAATTGTTCTATTTCTGCTCTTTGTTCTGGTGATAAATACTTTTCACAGTCCTCTAAAAGTTTCTTTAACTCTTCAATTTGTCTCTTCAGTTCTTCTATTTCCATATTTTTATTTAACATTAACATATCAATTAAAACTTCCATTGGGATATAACGACCAAGTTGAGCTGCTTTATTTCTCAGCATCAATTCAAGAATATGTTGTCGACGATCTTCCCTTTCCAAAGTCCATGCTCTCGCATCCGTCGCGGAAGGATACCTTTTCATCCGAGCCTCCGATCGAATGGGAAGCGGTAAAATGGGATCATTTATATCCCGAAACATTCGGGACTTCTTTTGCAAGTATGTAGTCATCTTGGTAGATGAGGATTGCTACTTTTACACTAATATATATTTAAATTGCTTTTACTTAGAATTTTGGTGACCTCAGTTGGTCGCAATCATCCCGGTGCCTTGAAATATTGCTAGCGGTCTTCCTGAGGGATTTTTGTGTTCGATTTGACTTTCACGTCTCCAGCTAGATGGTTCTTTTGCCCGGCGGCAATTTGGAATACGCTCGCCTGACACACTACGCCTATTTCGCTTGTCAAACAAAATATATGACAGAAACCAACGCATTTGTTCATTTCATTAAAATACAAATGTGATCAAGGATTTATTTTTTTAAATCGAAACGCGACAATTTAAATTGATTTATCTGGTGAAAGCCGCCCCACTTCCACTTTTGTTGCATCCGCTTTGGTCCCATCGTTTCTTCACAAACCAGTTTGTTTAAGAAATCCCGATAATGAACACCACAAAATTCTGTTTTTGTTTCATTCTTATAAACATCTTCAATGCGATTCATGTGGTAAACCCCGAACAGTTTTGGCAAAAAATATTTAAAGTCTTCAAAAATAATAACGGAACGAATTTATTTCCAATTAAATTATTTGCGCCGAGCAATGGAACGGTCAGCAAATTCGGACCAATTTTGGAATATTTCCTACAAAGAATTCAATCACATAATTCAATTTTCGTTCATGAAGATTTAAGTCGACCACCGACGTGGGATAAGCCAGTTTATACTTTATCACCTCAAGATGAGGCATTTTTAGCAAGTTTTGAAACGACCACCGAAGAATTGTTGTTTGAAATAATTAAAGACGACGAGAAAGAAAAGGATCAAAATCGAAATGAGACAATTTCAAATTCAATTTCGAACCAGCACCAAGTTATTCATGTTACGAATCAAACCGTGCAATTTAATAATGAAAATGTGTATGGAACGAGCCATATTCAAACTTCGATCATTCTTGGCAGGAAGAATAAAAAACGGTAAACGTTATAAACTATAAATTAAATTGCTTAATCTAACTGTAACTTTTTGTATCCTTTATAAGTACAAGTTCGAATAATAAATGATGTAAATTTAATAAATGATACTAAATAATAATAAAATAATCTTTTTGAATTTTATTTAATTGGCGGTTTTGAAGTATGATACGAATCTTCTTTAAATCCTTTTTTTGTGAGATTTATTCTGAAGGATGAGTGTATAATGAGCACCTGCTAAAACGTAACTGTAAA
Source organism: Onthophagus sagittarius (assembly GCA_036711965.1). Lineage (NCBI taxonomy): Eukaryota > Metazoa > Arthropoda > Insecta > Coleoptera > Scarabaeidae > Onthophagus > Onthophagus sagittarius. The sequence goes on from JASERS010000004.1 coordinate 41,294,714, forward strand.
AATTTTTTGAAAAGGTAAGTTCGTGACAGCAATTTAAAAGGTGATGGCACCGTACCAAAAAGGTAGTAAGTCGCTGTTATTCAAAGAACAACAATCAGTCTCTGCTTTCAACATGAAGATATTCTATATATTTTTTATCACTTTTAATTTAGTTTATAGTGCACCAATGGTTACATTCAGACCTATCCAGCATGCCTATATGGGGTAAGGAATATTAATATTATAACAACTGTTTATAATTGTTTAAATTCATCCAAACTTTTACACGATTATCAAAAATAATTCAAATCGACTAAATTAGCTAAAATGAGCTATGTTCACTGTAAAATTTTAGACAAAAGGTTTTAAATAATTTTTGCAAGTTTACATAATTTTAGCTATATTTTGATCTTTTTTAAATGTTTTGTAAAATTTTCACAAGTTTAGACACGAATAATTTACTCAATTTTATACAAGTTTAGCAGAGTTTTGTTAACTTTGAATAAATTAGGAGAAATTTATACAATCTTAATTACATCTTGATCAATTTAGTTAATTTATTTTACAAATTTAAACAATTTTGAACAAATTTAACGATGATTTAATAAACTTTTAAAAAGATTAAATAATTTTATACTTATTTTAATTATTATAGCAAAAATTTAGGCAGTTTTAAACACATTACACATATCATACTAAAATTCACACTATTATCCTTGCCAAAGGTCAAGGCGAAATCGCTCGATGAAAGGAATTGTGGTATTGTAATCAGTGAACATTTCTGTGTGTCATATGTTAATTTAGAATTTTTTGGATCTGCGGTTTTTCTTTTATCACTAGTTAAGTGAAACGAGTATCAGCGATTTTTTTTCTCAAAACCTATTCGACGAAAAAATTTCAAATTTGAACTGGTAATAACCTGATGTATTCTTAATATGGGACATATTTTATTTTATCGTTTGCCGGATTCTATAATTAGTTTTCCAAAGTTAGCTCTCGGAACAGAGTTGCAGCGATTGTTCTGTGTACGGCGTGCGTATCAGACGGGACGTGGCGTCTTTCCGTCTACGTAGATAAAAAGATTTCTAAAATTGTGTATAAAATTATTTTGTTGTTATTGTTATTGAATAAGTACGTTTCATTTTTATATATAAGACATAAATAATGTGTTTTGGTTGATCCGAGGTATCATCCGTTCATCTTCTTGGTTGTTCCCTGTCCACAGGACTGTCCACAGGGGATGATACCTCGGATCAACCAAAACACATACTTCTCCATCCGCGAAGCATTACGAATTGTCATAAATAATGTATATACATTTGAACCAAATGGCATGAAATATGGGATTGGTTACGCAAATAAATAAAACATATTTAATAAATATTTTGGATTTGAACGATGAGAATTGATTATAAAACTTTATAATTAAAATTTTGTTATTCTTGGTGTATATTAAATCAAAATTAAATATTTTGATGAAAGTAGATCCACGTTATTTTATTTAAATTTAGATGCAGTATTTATGTCTTATTTACAAAAATTAAACTATTTTTTATCTACTACAGAAAGACGCCACGTCTCATCTGAAGCGGACGCCACACAGAACGTAATGTAGCGCCAACACTACAGAACAGATATAGAGGCATCATAACTCATGGTATAAGAATATATATTCTTATACCATGGCCATAACTTTCCAACTTCGAACGCATTGGCCGGATCGGCCATTTTCTGCAACTCGAAACTAAAATTAAAATTCATGCTTGAGTTTAGCATTCTTAGAAGAACCCCTACTCGAAAATTTGCGAGGGGGTGTTTTCATTTAAGAGAGAAAAAAATCGAAAAATGACCAATTTCTGCAACTCGAAACCAAAATTAAAACTAAAATATAAAAAATAAGAGAATTAAAAAAAATCGCTATGGCTAAGATAATGAAGATAATGGAATGATTTATGGATCAAATTTAAGACAAAACTGGCCTCTTTAAAATGATACAGAATAACTAATATTTCAACGAAAAATTGGTAAGATACAAATTAAAATGTATAGGAATACGTTTCTAATCAATTAAACTTCAAAAAATTACCTTGGTTTTAATACTGCAGATAAAGGGATGAATGATGACTTGAATTGAAGATACTAATGTCTTCTTTAAATAATGTTAACCTCTGTTTTATTCAAAAATTATAGAGATAAAAATTGAAGTATGTAAGATTGTGTTTCAACTTAGATAGCATTAAAATAATAAAAACGGGAGTATTTAAAAAAATCGCCATGTCTAAAATAATGCAGATATGATTTAGGGGTGAAATTTATGACGAAAATACCCTCTTGAAAATGATATAGGATAACTAATGTTTCAACGAGAAATTGTTGAGATAGGTATTAAAATGTATAAGATGGGGATTCAAATCAATTAAACTTCAAAAAATCACATTGGCTTTAATAATGGAGATGAAGGGTTGAATCATGGTTTAAATTGAAGACAACGGTGTCTTCTTTAAAATAATGTATAAAAACCGCTGTTTTATTCAAAAATTAATAAGATAAAAATTAAAGTCTGTAAAATTGCGTTTCCGCTTAGATAACAGTAAAATAATAAATATAAGACAATTCAAGAAAATCGCCATGGTTAAGATAATGGAGAATTATCTCCATTTTATTTTTCTCATTAATTTTATCCATTAGGATAAAATTTAATGAGAAATTGTTGAGATATAAGTTAAAATAAATAAGATTGCGTTTTAAATCAATTAAACTTCAAAAAAATTGTTTTAGCTAGAATAATGGTGATAATGGAAAAGATAATGGGTTTTATGGATCAAATTTAAGGCGAAAATGCCCTCTTTAAAATGATATAAAAATTGAAATATGCAAGAGCGTTTCAACTTAGATAACTGTAAAATAAAAATAGGATAATTAAAAAAAATCTTCATGGCTGAAATTAATTTAGGTTTCGGGTCCCCCTTAAATGAAAACACCCCCTCGCAAATTTCTGTGTAGGGGTTCTTCTAAGAGAGCTAAAGGCAAATCTGAATTTTAATTTAGGTTTCAAGTTGCAGAAATTGTGCATTTTTCAATTTTAAAATTTATGGCTGGATTCTATGGGTAACTTCACAAGCGTCTCCGTACAGCTTATTTCTGTTTCTCTTTACTTTATAAATCCATTGAATCGCTCTTAAAAAATTTGGGAAAGCTAACTTTAAAAAACTGCTAACAGAATTCACTAAACGATATTAATTGACACGGTTTGGTTAAAACTGCAATGAAATCCGTTCGGTCGTTTTTGAAATAACCGCATGTAGTATGCGGTAAGTAGTATACTACTAAACCGCAATTTTCCGTGAAATTGCGATCGAATAAAATATGCCCCATATTAAGAACAATTCGGGTTACCACCAGTTCAAATTTGAAATTTTTTCATCAAATAGTTTTTGAGAAAAAAATCGCAAAATAGACAAAGTTGACGGCACTCTCAAAAATCGGGTACTCTTTTCACTTAACTGTCGATAAAATAAAAACTGCGTATCCGAAAATTTCTAAATTAACATATGATGCGTAGAAATATTCACTGATTACAATAATCTTTACCACATTTTTTTTGTCGAGGGGTTACGAAGATATCGGTCTCTAAAGTGAGGAGCCCTGACTTTTGGCACGGACTTTAGAGTTAAACTAAAAACAATCAAATTTAGCCATCTTAAAAGACAACGAATAAAATCGAATTAAATTAAGATTTTTATTAAAATTAAAATCATGCTAAAGCTTTATTTTTGCAGGTATGGACCAAACCCAATGAATATGAACAATATCAACCCAAAATTCTTTTGGCAACAAATTATTAATCAAATCGATTGGTTACCAATAGAAGTAAACGTGCCGGATGTTGTGAATAACATTGTATCGGGGATACCATCAAATGTTGGGGATTTTTTCCAAAGAGTTCCGATCATTAATACATTCATAAACCCAAATCAACCCAGACCCATGTCTTATATTGTTCTGGTGCCGAAACAACAATTAGAACAAAAAAATTTGAATGATTATTTTAATGAAAACATCATTTACCCATAAAAAGCAAAAATGTATTTTTAGTATCTTTAATTTGGTTAGTTTATAAATTAAGAATAACAGTTTAATAAAAAATCAAATTAATTTATCCATGAGCTTGGTATCCGCTAGCATTTCCCATTCCTTGAAAAACGGCTTTCTCGAAGTTTTCTTTATTTTTTACATAAATATCCTGGAGAGTTTCCCGTTTTTGTTGTCCTTGTTTATTAACTATGATTCCAACGGGATAATCAACATTATAAAAGAAGCCATGTGGAGGTCCTTGTTCTTCCGGTGTTGGCTCATATTTCCAATTACCTCCATCACCAGTGTTATCATTCGATGATTGTTGACCATAACTTGGACGTTGATTTGGAACTTGAGCAGGTCCAGCTGCATATTGCAAATTTGGTTGTTGATATTGGCCTCCTTGCCCCGGTTGTTGTTGCCCAGCTAAATTTGAGCTAAATCCTGCACCCTGAGCACCTTGAGGATAATTTTGACCGGGATGTGGTGATCCTGGTATATTTGGAGTTCTATAAAAATAATTTTTAGAATTGATAAAAATAATTAAATAATAAATAATAAAGTTACGGATTAGATCCTTCACTATTTCTTTGCGCCTCTTCGTGCCATCTTTTAAAGAATTCTTCTTTAGCTGCTTTGACATCTGGTGAATCATCAACTTGTTTGGGTGCTATCTCCGCGGTATTATCAACTTGATGAAATCCCGTGCCATCATCCCAATACTCGACCTTAATTTCTTTCCCATCATCGACGATGTATTGGTAGGAACCTTTTAAATCACCCCCAGCTTGTTTTTTCTCTGTTTTAGCTATATCAGGTACAGAGTAACCATATAAATAACTTCCAAGTCCATCTTGACCATGATATTGATTGGCTAAGTAAATGTCTTCTAAAACATTCGTTGGGGTTTTCCCTAAAACTCTAACAGCTGGCACGTTCGAATCAATTTTTGGCGCGTATTTCAATGTTTGATCTTTAGAATCAATTATTTGCTTAGCTTCCTCCGGTGGTAATATATCCAAGCGAACATCTTCGGATTTCGACGATAAAATGAGCAAATAAAAAATCTGAGTGAAAAATAAATAAGAAAAAATTATTAAATATGATTTTTTTGTATTACCAGGAACGAGAACGAGGATATCATCTCGACTGAAGATGAGCACGTGAAAACACAACAATTAACAATAAAGTACACGCCTCGAAGTGTTCATCTTTCTATTTATACCATAAAATCCCACCTTCGCAGAATTAATTGCATTGAAGATGATGCACTTTTGCCCCATCTATCGAGGAAACCGTTGTCAAAAGTATTTAACTCTAATGCAGCAGGTATTTAAAACGACCTTGGCTCATCTCTAAGACGTCATTTCAAGAAGTTCACATGATCCGGTTGTGTGGCAATGATCGGGAATTTCATGGGCACGATCTTACGTTCGGTTAAAAATTCATATCGTTTCATCTTCTTTCCGGTTCACTAATTTTAATGAGTCGATAGGTAAAATAAACACGTTACGCAATCAATTTTAATAACCATTATTTCACGTGCCTGAATGGGAAGTTAGGTTGGAAGCTTAACAAGAAATAATAAATTGTATGTAATTTTGTAGTCACGTATCATATAAAATAGTAATACTCCTTCTCCTTTATGACACCTAATCTTAATGTTTTTTAATAACTAGCAGGATCTAAAATGATGTAATGGCTTATTAATCTTCTTACGACGCATTGATTTTAATAAAGTTATTTTCGTATCAAGCTGATTTTAATAATGAATAAACAAATACTAAATTTGAATTGTTTGGATGAACTTAACCAGCGAGTATAAGAAAAAAACTGTATACAATTTTTGTAGAAATGCTTCTTTAAAAAGTTACGCAGAAATTCTTAATTTGTGATTAAACAGCATCAATTTTTATTAGAACATTAAGAACAAATTTCATACCAGTTAGAGCAAGTGTTTAAAATATCTTCTTTTGGCAGCAAGGAGAGGAGAATTTTGATATAAGCATATGTTCGTTATAAGCATCATTCAAGGCTGCAATGAGCTGAATATGTTGTCAGAATGGAAGAAGAAAAATTACCTAGAGCGTTAATAAATAGGAAAATGTGGGGAGAAAGACTGAAAGGATGACGAACACTAAGAAGATGTGAGAAGATCGATATTCGCAACAATTGAAAGAAAGGCTTTTTTTAGATGAAGGTAGCCAGAATTCAGCAGCTAACTCTCTTATGCCCAAGAACAAATTTCATATCAGCTACGGCAAATGTTGGAAATAACTTCCTTAGACAGCAAGGAGAGGAAGATTCTGATACAAGCATCATTCAAGGCTGCAATAAGCTACTTAGAACGTTAATAAATAGGAAAATACAACGAATGAAACCGAAAAGATGATGATTATTAAGATGATGTGAAAAGATATCCAAAAGAATTGAAAAACAGAAAGAGCTGTTTATGTGCAAGAACAAATTTCATATCAAGTAGGGCAACTGTTCCAAATGGCTTCCTTTGACAGCAAGGGGATTAGAATTTTGATACAATCATGTGTTCGTTATCAACATCATTACAGGCTGCAATGAGCTGAGGATATTGCCAGAAGGAAAGCTACCTACAACATTAATACAATGTGAGAAGATGTTTGATCGATATTCTCAAGAATTGAAAGAGAGGTTTTAGATGTAGGTAGCAAGAATTCAGCAGCTAACTCCAATGTCATAGAAGTTGGAGGAAAAGCTATTTGTTTTAAGAATAAATTTCATATCAGCTACGGAAAATGTTCAAAATAACTTCCTTTGGCAGCAAGGAGAGGAATATTCTGATACATAATTCATTTAAAGCTGCAATAAGATGGGAATATTACCAGAATGGAACAAGGAAAGCTACTTAGAACGTTAATAAAGAGGAAAATACAACAAATGAGACCGAAAGCATGTGATTATTAAGAAGATATGAAAAGATATTCGCAAGAATTTAAATACAGCCTTAGATAAAGGTAGCCAAAGTTCAACGGTAGACTCCAGCATCTCATAGGAAGTGAAGAAAGAACTGTTTATATGCAAGAATAAATTTCATATCAACTTTTTTTACGAGGTCGGGGAAAATATGCTATCAGACATCTGACCTAGGGTGATGGGCGGCCAGATAGTGTGAGGTTGGAGTACATCTTTGGATCATTGTGAGCTGAACTATACCTCCACTTTCACTTTCATACTCCTCCCATACATCATTGTTCATTTACTACCATACCATCGTACCATCGCACTTCCCCCTTCCCTATGCTTTCAATCGTCAGCGTTCACCAGTTGTTGCGATTAACAGATTTCCATACAGCAAAGAATTTCTCCTTCCCCAGTAGCCGTCATTGTACGTAGATCGTAATATGAAAATGTTACTTTTTTGTAATTTGTCTAAAATACCACTCACCGGCGAGCGGGAGAGATCCCGCGGGGGAGGTACCCCTCCTCCATCCGTCTACTTAGTGAGGTTTACCGTTCCAGCTACTGTCCTTCTATACTTCCTCCTTAATGTCCGTTTCCCCTCGCCAATGGGATATTTCTCCTCGTCTTTAGTCTCTTCTCCGTGGTCGTCCAGAAAAGAGTTCTTGCACAAAACATTACACAATTATACTTGTTAGATACCTCCGTTCACCAATTCTCTTCTTTATTATTTTCTTTTTCCGTCCTTAACCTCCCCCCGCTCCAATCTGACTCCTTCCTTTTCTCTCTCTTTTTCTATTTTTATCTTCTTTTTAAGGGTTAATGTTACCATTTTTGCCACGGTATCTCACCTGTCCTCGGTTTCCAACATAATCTAGCTCTCTTCGTATTCAGCTATTTCTTCCTAGTATTCTATACATTCCAATATCGTATGTTCCGGGCTGTCAGGTTTCTCACAGAACCAACAGCTTTCTTGATTTTTAACAAATAGTTGCCAAACACTCCGTGGCCCGTTAGAAACCGGGACAGGTAGAAATCCGTCTCAGCCAATTGTCTTTGCAGCCATGCCTCTATGTCGGGTATGAGTTCTCTTGTCCACCCCGTATGATGTTCCCATCTGCTTCTCCATTCTGTCAAGCCCTCTTCCTATTCTTCTCCCTTTCTTCTTTCTCCACACCGTAGTTTCTTCCTCTTTCCTCTACCATTATGTCCAGGAGCATCGTACTTGCTATCACCTCTATCCCAATAGCCAGTCTTCTGTTTATCCTATTTAGCATTCTTAAAACAACGAGGTAACTTTGGCTTTCCTATGACGCATAACTTTGATTTTTCAGATGCGTCCATGTTAGTGCTAACGAAGACCGTCAACCGCTTCTTCGATAACTTGCTACCTACACACTTTTCACCTTTAAATTTCCATGTCTTGTCCGGTATAAGTTTATGTATAAGGTGTAAGTCTTCGTATCTTCGATGAAGCGAAGGCCAAACGTTCTCTTTCCAATTATTTGTAATTTCCATATTTACAGATGCAGCTTCTCCGTGGATTTCCCTAATCGTTATATCGGTTCTTGAATCTGTCGATCCAACCTTTTTCACCGATTTTATTAAGTTCATTAGCTTTGTTTGATTGTAGAAATCGCGGTTGTTTGTCTTTTTAAAGAAAACCATTATATGAGACCTTTATCAACATCAGCCCGTTCAGGTTTACGAATTCTTTTCATTTTCATATTTGTTTGTTTTCTGATAGTATTTTCTAACATATCCAAGTATACTTCGCCGTTTAAATTTCCATCGATAAACAGTGGACCAATCACTTGGTCTTTCAAAATGCCTGCCCATACATTAAGTTTTTCAGGATATTGTGTATGCCCTTCTACAGACAGATGAGGGTTTTCATAACTCCAATATTTGCAGTTATGTTTATTCACAAATCCTTTTAAATAAAAAGTACATTCATCACTAAGGCAGATATTTTTCACAAAAACGTCTTTATTATTAATAATAGTGGTCACTTCGTCACAAAACTGTATTCTTCTGTCAAAATCGTCTTCAGCTAACTCTTGATGTATTTGCAATTTATAAGGATGGAATTTATGAACTTTTACAACTTTATGAATAGAAGCCAAGGATATACCAGTTGCTCTAGATACCTGACGCAATGAAGTATTGGGATTGATACCGAAATAACCCAACATTTCCAGTTGGGCGGTTTCATTCAAAGCTCTCGACTCATTATGTTTTATGTAGGCAACGGACCCAGTCTGAGTAAATTTCTTCATGAGATTCAGGACGTATCTATGAGATACGTTCTTATTTGGATGCATTTTGGGCTCCATACATTGAAATAATTTCAATCCTTTCTTGCAAACTGTAAACCATAATTGCTACTTTATTTAAATAACTTTTTTAGGTGGATAACACTAAATAACTAAATTTATACTAAATCTACATCACATGTACTTTCCAACGAAGAGTACTGGAACAGGACCGGGCAGAAACCAGTTTTTATACTATTACTGGTTTTTTGTTTATGCCTATACAAATATTTTGGCTTAAACATAAATTATCAAACTTTATGGAACACAACATTTCTTTATTCAATATTCTCATTAAAAAATTCATTATTTTTATCAATAAAATTATGACTGTCACCTAAAATACTTGGATAAGCACACGACAACTTAGTAAGTTAGAAAATTAGGTTAATAATTGATGTTTATTTTTTTTAGATTATTTATTTTTTGTCTTTAAGCAGTTTATTAAAGCTTTTAATATTAATTTTGCTCCATCGCTTCTAAAATAATTTAACAAGTGGAAAATATAAAAAAAAGATTTTTTCAAAAATTTCGAAAACGAATCGATCATTAAAAAAGAATACTAACATGTAATACTTTAAAAGACCTTTAAAATGAGGTATCACTTGACACCCCTTTCCATTTAAGATTTTTAAGCGGTTGATTTCTGGCGACGGGGGGTGGAAGTGAGTTAATCAATTTTTGCATAAAAAGTTGTCCCTCTTGGTTTTATTCTTTACCTATTTTTCTATTATATTTATTTTATCTTTTAATGTAAGAGGTTTTCGACGATGTTGTTGTAACGACGTATAGATACAAGTTCACGTAAATCCAGCGATATACTGAACTGCCGATGCTGCCTGCACATGATGCCTTAATAGCGCGTCACGACGTCCCCAGATTTCTACGTCATTCGCTCGTTATAGACGATACAAAACACGCAAAAGTACAACCGACCTGTCGTTTTAACAGAACTCTCGTTATAACCAAGATATTTTACATTGTAAGGATAGGATTTTTCACGGAACTTGGAAGCTTGCTGGTTATAGAGTATACTCGTTATAACCGACCTTTACTGTATTTCTCGGTAAAAAAATTAACAAGAGGGGTGTAAATCTTGGAAAAGACATTCGATGTATTTTATAATAAAAGTCGTAAAGGCAAATGGAGATGTGATAATGTTATTTTCAAAAAATTCTGACAAAAGGTTCAAAGTGGGTCATTTGACCCGTTATGGTAGGTTTACTGTGAATTGACAAATATTGAGACAAAAAAAGGTCATATCTAATTAAAAAACAACAAACAAATTTTTAAATCACATTGGTAGAAAATTTAGCCAATCAATTCCAATAGGGTATAATTAGGAAATTAAGGGTAAAGAAAAAAGTATTGGTTGAGAAACTTCTTTAATAAATAAACCGAAATCTATATCGTTTCCCGCAGTATAAAGCAATTTTATTATAATTAATCCGTCTCAATTTATCGTTAATATTTAAATCAAGAAAAACCTTAAGTAAAAACTAGAACTAAACATAACGTTGACATTATTAAAGATAAACTAGCGTGGCGAATCGTTATCGTCCTCGTAACATGTTTACGAGGGTCCTCATTTCCGTTTGGAATTCGGTGGTGCCCATGTCGACGATGCCAGAGAGCATTTGAATGAGTGGATCGATTTTCGCCGGTCCGTTTTGTTGATTTAATAGGGTACTGAAAAACATATTCCAACAATCGACGCGATAATATCTTGAGAAGCGGTGTTTAATCGACCAAAGATCATCTTTTTTCTGCATCTGAATGTATTTGTCAAAGAGCAAAACGTGAGCGGAAGCGGCTACGCAAAATAAGTCGGTGTGATAGCTCCACGGTCGGCCATCTAACATTTCGCAACAGGTAAAATCTTCCGTAGTGACTTTTCTTAAGAACGTCGTGCCGTGCGGAAACATAGCCATGTCAATGCTACACCCAAAATCGATAAGATGCAATTTAACGTTATTGTCTACCAGTTGAACCAAGAAATTATCAGGTTTTATGTCTGCGTGAATAATTTTCGTGGAATGCATTGCACTGATTATTTGCAACATCTCGATGCAAAAGTACGCGCAAAGTGATTCTTTCATTGCGCGACCGTTCTTTTGTTTCAATTTGTTCGTAATGTCCAACAAAGAACCGTTCGGATTGAAATCCGATATTAAAATTGATACTTGATCACTATAATAGCCTCTATGTATATCCATAAATCTATCTTTCATGTGATTACCAGCTAATCTCGCCTGTAATTCCCTGCAAATATAATACTCCCATTTATTAGGGGGCCTCTGGTATTTGACGGCAACCGTTTGTCTTGTTTGACAATCTTCCGCTTTGTATACAGATCCAAACGCCCCCTTCCCAATTAATTTTTCTATGTAATACTTTTCCCTGCCAACATCAAGATATTCCTTTTTAACCACTATTCGAGGTATCTCATAAACTCTTGTATAACCATATATATGCTGCCCTGGAAAATTAATTCTTTCCAAAAGAGTTTCAATCAGAGACGTTTTGAACGGATCATCAGGTGCTGACATCAGCGGAGCTATCGTTGTCGGTTGCACAACGGGATGGATCATCGATTGCGATTCTATTGTTGGGGTGTGTTGTTCAGGTGCGCCACCAATAAATTCACGCAAACTCGATCTTAGAGCTGCGTTCGCCTTCAAATTTTGCTCCAGATTTATGTGATAAGTACTTTGCTCTTGTAAACAAAGTTTCTTTGAGTTAAGCAATGTTGATTTTAATGCAGATGATCCACTACTTCCTGACGAACTATTATAAACAGATTAATTATAAGTAAAAATATATGATTAATATAGATATAAATTGCCCAGATAATCAACCTACGATTCGATTAAAAAATTAACATTTTATAAATCAAAGATGAAGCTAATGGTGGAATGGATTGGTGAAGGGTTAATTACTGAAAGCAAGTATAGAAAATCAGGAACCATACCGAATTTTAGAAAGATTTAAAAGCCTAGAAAAAAATTTGAAGTTATTATTGTTACCTTTATTTGAAATTCTACTGGTTTCGATTAGTTGTGTATCATCTTCAGGAATAACATCAATATTGAAAGTATTCACAATATTGAAATAATTAGCCGTTATACAGCCTGTCTCACATAACTGATTCATTAGAATTGTTTTAGGTTCCACTACTCGTAGAAGCTTGAAATTTTGGGAACACCGGTTGTTCATTGCGATCTATTAATCTAAAATATTTTCAAGATGGCCACCACTTCCTATAGTTTTATAACAGTTGTTGGTACCTAGCGGTTTTCGTTTTCGAGTTATTTTGATTTTAAGTGTTTTTTTGGCAAATATCACCATGGACTTGTAAAGACCATATCTCAGCCAACGTTAATTCAAAAACGTTTTGCATTGGTACAATAACTCGTCATATGCTATTAAATAGATTGTCACTTGTTATATCAGTGTACCTTATACAGCGTGGTCAAAAATTGAATTACCGTTTCGCTGTATCAATTGCGAGAAAGTCGAAAATTTTAAATGGAACGCCCCCTATATCTTTTTAGCCTATCCAAACTTGAATTTAATTCTCTACAAATTATCTATAAACATTGCTATACCTATTTATTATAGTTTTCTTCATATTGAGTATTTTATCAAAATCCTACACAAAATGCTGGAAGCCGTTCGTGTTGTTATTAGAAGGCTGACATTTTAACAGTTTATCGTTTAAATTATTTAAATTATCATTGGTATTATTTCTAGAACGATCTGCGATTGAATAAACTTTAGTTTGTTTGCTTTTATTTGCCAAAAATAACCAGCAGAAAAACGCATAAATGAAACAATGAAAATCAATAATATGGCGTAATATTCGACAAAATGATGGGCGAAATATTCCTAGAGAGTTCACTTTATTTATTAACGGTGCTTGGTAAAGCAATAAAATATGATAAAACATTTATTCCATTATCTTAATCTACTGGTAGTAGAAATTTATGGCTTCTTGTTATATTGATCTTTCAAGAACTAAGAAACCGCTCCTATCCAAAACTTTATTACATTCGCCATCCGCCATGAATATAAAACGAATTTAAAATATTGGGTTTGGAATAATTCGGCATGATATTCAAGACATTAACAGAAGTAAGTGATGACGCAACTAAGTAATGAGAACAATAACATAACTATGGATGAAAAGCTGTCAAAACTCCATAGCTTTCTCACATAAAAACAAGAAGCTTTCCAGTATTGCATGTGTTCATTAATTTTCAAATATGAGGGCAACTACAACAAATAGGCACAAAAAAAGTATCTAAATGTTTGTAGAGAATTAAATTCCCATAATTTACTTTTATAATTTTAAGTTTTTCATTCTTTTATGTTATTGATTTTAATTTTTGTCATTAAATTGTTGTTTTTCATTGTTTCATTTATTCGGTTATCTTTTGGTTATTTTTGCTAAATAACAGCTAGCAATCTAAAGTTTATTCAATCACAGGTCAGTGTAGAAATAATACTAATAATAATTTAAATAAATTAAACAAAAAACTGTCACATTGTCATGGCCTTCTAACAAAAACACAAACGGTTTCTAACATTTTACGTATGACTTTGATAAATTCCTCAATAGCAAGAAAACTGTAATAAATATCTATAGGAATATTTATAGATAATTTGTAGAGAATTAAATTCCCTTTCTGATAGGGTATGACAATATGGGGCGTTCCATTTAAAATTTTTAACTTTTACGCAATTGAATACAGAGAAACGGTAACTCAATTTTTGATCAGCCTGTATAAAATCTACTTATACAACAAATGACTATCTATTTAAAAAAGATAAAAAGCATGTGAAGAGTTATCGTACCAATGCAAAACGTTCTTGAATTAACGTTGGCTGAGATATGGGCTTGTAAAGAGCATGGTGATATTTGCCAAAAAACACTTAAAATCAAAATAACTCGAAAACAGAAAACGGTAGGTACCAATAACTGTTATCAAAGTCAATATATTTTCTTACGTATAATTGAATGGTGTAATAAAAACTACAGCATTCCATTTAAAATAACGAAGTTGAGGTCTACTTCCGGTAGACCGGAAGTGGTGGCCATCTTGAAAATATTTTAGATTAATACATCGGAATAAACAACCCATGTTATCAAAATTTCAAGCCTCTACGAATAGTGGAACCTAAAAAAGTTCTAATGAACCAATTACGTGAGACACTGTATAAATAATGGTATTCTTTTAACTATGAAAAAACTCATAAATAAATTTTAAAATGTCACTGTGTCGGATTCATAAATTAAATTGGAAAATATATCTTTATAAAGAATATTTTAATGACTAAATGGTAATAGTGTTTTGAAAAAATATAATTTATATAACAGTAAATTATTGAATGAAACGCACCCATTTATAATGAAGTAACATAACAATCATGAACATGCCTCTTTTTAACATAATGTAAATAAATTTGCCTATAACGAATCTGGTCATAATGAACTGTCGAGTATAAGGAACTTTACAGGTATAAGGAATTTTATATAAAATGACGTAAATTGTGATAAACGGATGACAAAATTCCTACAATGATCCTGTATAATGAAACTTGCGAATAATGGTGGGTTCATGCAACGTGTTTTAGTTTTAATCGTAGTCATAGTCTTAACCGTTTGCATTAGCTTTAGTTGTAAGGAAAGGCATTGGTTCGTGCAATATTTAAGCACAGCACATTAACCGCTTAACAGTTTTGCCCGAACTGGACTCGGGAGTGATATTGTTCCATGCACTGACGATCCCGAGTCTCGTTCGGGCAACTTGTTTTAACTTGTACATAGTGATATACCCAAAGGAGGGGTACAGGTGGCTTGTTGATGCATTTCATACGTGTTGTGTAACATTTATTTGTACTATAGCTATATTATATAACAACATTACAATTTTACTTCATTTCATTTTACTTCATTAGATTCCCAAAATGTTTGAGTTTGATTATGAAAGTGATGAGAAAATATTGATAACTGAATCAGACAACGAAAGTGATTTATTAGAATTATCGGAAGATGATTCTGACTTAGAGAATGAAGATGTACTTCCATTTACAGAATTTTGTGAAGTAAATATAGAAAATTTACCACCTCCTCCCCCCAGATTCCCTTTCGATAATACACCTGGTGTAAGTTTACAATTTGATAATGATGGTGAAGAGACAATATTACGTTATTTTAAATTTTGTTGAAACACAGAAATTTTAGACTTTATTACAATTGAGACTAATCGATATGCAGTTCAATGCTTACTGCATTAATACATTTTTACAAAGATTTTTACATTTGAAGGAGTGGAAACCGACAGATAATGCTGAAATTATGGTGTTTTTTGCTCTGCAAATCCTGCAAGGTATTATAAATAAACCTACAACCGAATTGTAGTGGTCTAAAAAAGATATGATTGAGACACCATTTTTCGTAAAAATTATGCCATACAGACGTTTTGTCTTATAAAAAGTTTTCTTCTGCGAGTACACCTGAGAGAGACGTGACAATAGACGAAAGTCTTATGCTGCATAAAGGTAGATTAGGTTGGACTTAGTATATCCCTATAAAACGAGCCAGGTTCGGCATTAAATCATATATACTCTGTGATTCAAAATCTGGGTATATTTGGTCTTTTATAATATACACAGGGAAGGGAACAACTGTAGATAATTACAAAAACCATGGAATGGGAGTACAACTTGTCATGGTTTTGATTAAGCCAATTTTGAATTTAGGATACTGTCTTACCACAAACAATTTTTATACTTCACCGATACTTGCAGATATTCTTTTGCGACACAAAACCGACTTATTTGGAACGTTGAAATTGAACAGAAAAGAGGTGAACAAAGATTTACAAAAGAAAAAACTAAAAAAAGGAGAAATAGCGGCAGATCAAAGAGGAAAGGTCCGTGTTATGAAGTGGAAAGACAAAAAGGACGTCGCCTTGTTAAAAAAAATCTGGAGTGAAACCGTATTGTTTGTTAGAAATACTTTGTTTCTAACATTATGTAATATGACTAAAAAGAAAATTGTTGTCGCTGCCCGGGATTGTTCCTATAATAACCAATTTTTCCGAATTCGAGATTAATATGTCGTTGATTAATGATAGGCAGAAAGTTCAGAAAATCTCCAACAAAAGACGAAGTTCTTCAAAAATATGTGAAAGAAGAACACGGAAAAGAACTGAAACTTCAATTTGACTGCAAAACAAGATGCAATAACTGCATTATATGTATTAGTGACAGTGAGTTTCAAATTATGAAGAGTTGGTTTGACTTTTAGATGGGGTCAAAGTGACATGAATCTTAATAAAGCAGATACTGCTTTAGAATGCATGCTGCAAAAAATTAAAAAAGTTAATGCTCCTTTAGCAAAACAAGATGCAATAACTGCATTATATGTATTAGTGACAGTGAGTTTCAAATTATGAAGAGTTGGTTTGACTTTTAGATGGGGTCAAAGTGACATGAATCTTAATAAAGCAGATACTGCTTTAGAATGCATGCTGCAAAAAATTAAAAAAGTTAATGCTCCTTTAGGAGAGACCTTTGAAGATTGTTTGATTTAGATGATTCAACAGCGTAAGACTGTATTCATCTTCGTTAAGCTTTCGTTGATATTTAACGATCAAAAGAGAATTTCCGGTAACGACAACCCTTCACTCAATAAAACTAACAATAATAAGAGTACAAGAAACGTACAGGTGAAATACAATATAAAGATTTAGAGGAAATGGAGGTGAAGATGACAAAATCAACCATGAAGAAGAATGCGATATTTCGATATTTCGCCAACTTTCTGGAGAAGAAAGTTGACCAGGAGAAACCGAAATCTTCAAATCAATCCCGGGATCCCGATTTCTTATAATGTGATTCCATAATTCCCGATATTGTGTATTTGCTTCGGGATTGTAATCCTTAGCTTGAATACAGCTTTATTAATCGGGCAAAGATAAAAAATAAAGATTAATTTATTTTTATGATCTTTGTGTCCTGTGTCATGAAGATATTGGTACTCTTGTACCAATTTCATTAATTTTGAATCAATTTGTTCTGAATTTGATTCCATTGAAATCAAGGTTGGAAAAAACATGTTTAAACAAAATACATATTTTTTTATTGTTTTAAACGTTTAGAAATGACGTTAACGCCCGATCATTACTTGGCCAACATACTAAAACCTGGATTTTGAAGAGCAAATAATTGGGGACAATTAGATGGGATTAGAGTGTAATGAAGCATAAACTATGAGGGTTCTCTCAGAAGACTTGAAATGCTTCCAAAAGACTTGATACTGTCCATAGAAACTTAATACTTGTTCTAGAGGACCTGATACTGCTTCCAAAAGATTTGAATTGTGTCCAGAATAGTTGTAATGCTTCAAAAGACTTGAAATGCTTCCAGAAAATTTGATATTGCCTTTAGAAGACCAGAAATTCTTTCAGAAAATTTCATACTGGTTTTCGAGTACTTACAAGGGGACCTTACGAGTTCGGCATCACCGATTTTGTTCATATTTGCATATTTACAATGCTCAAAAATACTCTTCTAATCTAAAATCGACTTCAAAGCACTCAAAATATTTCGCAACAGTAGGAGCTTGATATATTTTAATTTCCATCTAATACGTCAATTAGCCCAAGGGACTATGAGTTCGGCTGTCAACACTGAGGTCGTAGATACAAGCGTCATTCTACTTAAGCTTTTTTTTTTAATTTTTATTTTATTTATTTAACAAAAACAGGTAATATTGACAATAAAAGCTAAAATACTTAATAAAAGTACTAATTTGTTGATAATCATCATGCTTGGATAAAGCAGGAATAACAAAAAAATATTTAAAAAAAGTAAAAAGGAGCGGGCTTAAACCTACGACTTAAGTGTTGACAACCGAACTCATAATCAACTAGGGTAATTGACGTATTGAATGAAATTTAAAAGTTATCGTATTTCTACTGTCGCGAAATATTTTGAGTACTTTGAAGTCGATTTTCTCGAGTATTTTTTAGCATTACACCGTACTGCTTCAGGAAAATGATGTTCGAGTACTGATCTTCAATCCCTGCAAATATGAACAAAATCGGTGATGCCGACCCCGTAAGGTTCGTAAGGTTGTTATTACTACTTTTAAAAGACTTGATATTACCTCCAAACGATTTACTATTTCCGCTAGACGACTTGAAATACTTCCAGAAGACTTGATACTGCATTTAAAAGACTTGATAATCCTCTTAGACGATATAAAATGCTTTTAGAAGATTTGATGTCACTTCCAGAAGACATGAAATGCTTCTAGAAGGCTTGATGCTGCGCTTAGAAGACTTGATACTGTTTTTCTCTTGCTTCCAAAAGACTTGCAATAGTCCCAAAAGACTTAAACTGCTTCCAGAAAAAAACATGATATTGCTTTCAAAAAATTTGAAATGTTCAAAATACTTGTAATGCTTTAAAAGACTTAATACTGCTTCTAGAAGACTTGAAGTTCTTCCAGAAAACTTGATATTGCTTTTGGAAAACTTGAAATACTTCCATAAGACTTCATACTGCTTTTCGAAGAATTTATATTACTTCAGAAGACTTAATACTGCTTCTAGAAGACTTAATATTGCTTCCAAAAAAACTAGAAATGCTTCTAGAAGGCTTGAACTTTTTCTGGAAAAATCTATATATCCTCTGAAAGACTTGATACTGCTTTTAGAAAAATTGAAATGCTTCCAAAAGACTTGATATTGTTATTAAAACTTCTACCATTTTCATCGCAAAAACATTTTCATCGCAAAAACACGATATTTTTGATAAACTATTCGAGTTTGCTTCGAAAATATTAAATACAATTAGACAAAATGTAAAATCTTGACTGGCAGATTGATCTGTGCAATCTTGGCATGTGGATTTTTTAACTCTTTGGATGCTATTACATTAAAATTATTTTAATGTAATAGCAACATCCGATGTGGTAGCATCATCTGCCAATATTAAGCGACTTTTGCTTCCTAAGACTTAATATTTTAAGATCTACTTTAACTAATTGATTAGGAAATGATAACGATTTTTTTTTATTTTCGGAAACGAATAACGATTTTTGTTTAAGTTTTGCTTTAGTTTTTAATCATATATTAAGTTTTAATTATAATATAGATTTGGCGATAAACATACATAAAGGAAAATAGAACATGTTAATTTTTAAAGAAAACTGTTCTTTTAAACAACACCCCGTGTTTTAAAACACCTTTAGAACTGGTTAAAACAAATTTAGTTTAAAACATATCATACAGAACGTTATCGAATCGTTCTGCATTATAAAAAATTGTATGAAATTCAGGGTATTCACAAGCGCTTTTAACGGAAAACCTTTTAAATGATTTTCTTTTAAATGATCTTGTTAATGTATACCGTTATATTAAAATGATGTTTGCAAAAAATCCTCAAATTCAAACCAAACACCAAAATTACTGAGTTTTTTAAATAACTTGTTACCGTTATATTTGTAATTATTGCTTATTGCCTATACTAATTTTTTTGAATACAATAATGATTAAATTGTCATTTCAACTTAAATATATTTTTTTTTTAATGCATGATTTTTATGAATTTTTGCCTATAATGAACTTGGATTATAAAGAACTGATTTCCAAATCTCTTGAAAGTTCGTTATATCCGGAGTATACTCTACTTTGAATTAAACCAACTTGAATTTACAACTAAATTGGAGAAATATATATGAAGATATGTACAGGAGTTGGATTCAAACAAACATAATGAAGGTATCACACGGAGATGGCATAAACTATATTCATAGGGCTTGCAATATCGGACCAAAATCTCAATACCGGTATTATTTTGTTTCTACTAGAAAATGATGCCAAACAGATACAGTTGTTTTGTGTTATGTTGCCTACAGAACTGTCTCTCCGAAAGCACTGCAACTGATGGCTAGCTTACTACCAATTGAGCTAATAACTAGGTGGAGATCATCCGCGGGAGCAGTAAAAGAAGATCGAACCATCCTTTAGGAGGAAATAGTGCAAGATTGGAATAACTGATGAAAAGACCAAATGGACAATACATGGATTGGAAATATGGTTGGGGACGTCATAGACAGAAGAGAAGGACGCTGATAAGATAGGAAACATATAATGGAACATAATTGCAGAATGGCTTTCAAATACCTTGTGAAGGAAGGGAGGATATCGGTGGCAAGATTCTGTTGTGGCAGTGAGCAGAGAGCGTACAGGTACTGGGTTGCGTTGGGTGGGGTTGGGGGCGACAATCCACGATTAGGTTAAAGTAATACTACTTTAACCCAATCGATCCAAATAATAACATACTAATACTAGTAGGTCTTTAATGAAGCTTAGTATTGCTCCAAGCATCGTTAATTTACATAAGTGAATGTCAAAAGAGCTTTAGCAAAAATTTTGTATCTTATGCTGCTTTTGGAAACACAGTATATGTTCAGATGTTTCTGACTTGTCATTGTAAAGTCAACAAGTTTGATCTTCAGCTTAACCAATGTGAAAGAGATCACAAATTTTAGAGGCGCGTCAGGAAATCTAAGTGTTCTTAAATCTCCTTTGCTGTGGCATAAACAAATGACAACAAAAAGAAAAAAATATATCGAAAGATAACATAATAACCTTGTATTGCAAATCGCAATTTTTGCTAAAATGTAATTTAATAAGCTTTCTGTATTAATTTCTGATAATAGGTTGATTATCTGTCATACCCAAAATTGTTAACATACCTGTAAGTTTTGCTTTCTTCTAAAATTGTAGACAACCTATACAAATCTTTTCTTGCACTACCGTTATTAACGTTTCGCTCAACGTTTTGCTGATGTTGTTCTTTGCTTTGAGGAGTACTAACTTTCATGGCGTTCAAATTAAAATTAAACATTTGCGTATCAGGACATTCTACCTCCCCAGTTTCTTGATAGATCGGGTTTCGATCGTCCAAATTCGTTACGTTTCTAGCGCTATCTACAGGCTGAGCAGCCATTGCAATATCCAAGCCTCCGCGCGATCCGGTTTCAACCAAATCATCGGTTGATAACGTTTTCAAAGGCGTCTTCATCGCGCTCCCTTTGGGCTGGGTGTTTGGTTCCCGCATGTTTGAATCATTAAAAATGACGAAATTGTTCATATTTTTCTTTGGGGTGGCTTTACTAATAGTATCTGCGTCCGAATCAGATTTTGACGTCCATAGGTCATCAATGTTTAAAGGACTGTTTTGCTGGGCGTTTATTTCTACTGCATGTGAATTGGGAATAGTTACTTCTGGATATAGTATTGGCATTTTAGGATCTATGTAATAATTTTTTGTGGTTGCGAGATTCGGTGGAGAGATTGAATTGTTGGATACTGAGTCATTAAATACCTCAAATGGCGGAGGATTTTTAGGAATAGGTGACTCATTTCGAGGTGAATTAATCTCTTTCGAAGGCAGCTCGATAATGCAAGGAATTTTAGAAAGGTTAAGATTTGATTTGTTACTTGAAATTCTTTGAGATAATGAGTCAATTGAGTTTGATTGCATTTGGGTTATTTCTAAATTGGATGAAATCAGTTCATTCTCTGGAATATGTATGTTGTTTAGATGAACCACATAATTGGCGGATTTTAGCTCCTCTAGCGAATATTCTGTACCATCACCAGGATAAACTTTATTTTTCGGGTATTTAGTTATTTTCATTGGATCATATGGTTCCATGTAATTCAATGGTATTACATAAGAGCTGTAACATTCATTTGTTGATCTTGCAAAATTTTGGGGTACTTGCAAATTTCTTTGGTGTACGTCATATCGATCTTCGTGTATTAAAAATGCTGAAGTTCTGTGAACTGAATTTGAGTGCCCAACGGCTGCATTTGTCCAAACGCCCGGTTTCATTAAATTCTCTTTTACACAAACTTCACGTTTAGCAATACCCAGCACGCTATTGGGGGCCGCGCCAGCAGCCAAATAATCGTCATTATAGTCTTGATACACATTAAATATTCTTCCAGCGTTTTGAGATTGTGTCGAGTGCCCAGGGTGCATTCCATGATGTGTTATAACATGTTCAGAATGTCTTGTGTTGCCTACACGACCTGATTTGTAAATGTGAAGTGATGTAAGTGCATTACGTTGGTGTTGTAGCCGCTCTTCGTTAACACCACTAATGACTTGTTGCCCAGCAGCAAAAATTAAACTTTGTTGAGCGGCTAAAAGCTCTTCATAAGGCTGGGCTCGTTCGCGTATTCCACAGTTTAACACCAAATCTGCATTTTTGTAATCTCCCATCACTTCATGGTAGAAAGCCCAAGCTCTATAAAAATCGGCGCAACCTTTACACAATCCTTTTGCGAACAACATATGATACAACTCTATGGGGTTTTGTTGGTAATCAATCTAAAAATGAATTTAACATTAATATTATCTTATATATTCCAAAAACCTCAAACTTTCTTACAAATTTAATCCACAATTTACAGAATCTTCTGTCATTTAAATATCGTTTATCATCCTCAAATTTGTTTAAGCAGGCTTCTAAGAAGGGTAGCAAATTTCCCTCATGTCCATGTTTTGGAAAGCTTTGCTCAATCCAGGAAATATAACTATAATAATTTTCAAGGGGATCATCTCCGGTATATGTGCGAATAGCATTTTCGAATTCCCTAATGCAATAAGAAATACGTTAAAACCCAAACATAACCTAGAAAGCTCAACATCTTAGAAACAACGTACTGTTTTTGCTGCATCAATTCTCGTTGCAAATCTGCGCTGTTTTGAGCTTGAATCGCAACTCCGAGCTGCGTGGGGTTGCGTCCACCACGCAACGGCTGAATATTTTCTTTACTGTTATCGAAATCCATGACCAGTTTTGACGTTTCGAACTGTCAAAGTGTTTATGTTTAAGGATATCGCGCGAACAGGTAATGAACGACGGAAACGTTTAATTTTCTTCGGCTTGCTTTAAGGTTTTTATTTTGCAACGGTTCCACTTTATTTAACATACGTACGCAAATATATAACGAATACTGTTTTTTAAACCCGCACATAGCACAACATGGCCACCAACATTTTCTAACTGTCAAATGGGGTTAACATAACTGTGCGAAATTTTTTTTTATAAAAAAATTATATAAAAGTAATTTAAGCGGAAATCTGTTTTAACAGTGATGATTGTTTTAATCGTTTTAATATTGGTGTAATTCATAAATATTTAAACAAAAAAAGTGTGTTGCAGGCTTACCAATTTATTATATTGATGGTTCAACCATTATTATTTATTAATTTAATTATTTATTATAACATAATAACGAAATTAAATATTCCACCGAATTAAGCAATGTGTAAACATTAACTAGTTTATATGTTTATAAATAAGGTCATTAATTTGTTTTTTTATGTTGTAAGTCCTGATAAAATTCAAATTCAAAATTTTATTTGGAATCATAAAACAACTTTTATTGCGTTTAATTTCGCAATAAATTCGCTTCTAAAATTAAAAAGCTAATAAAACATTTAAAAAATGATAAAAATTGCTTTATTCCTTGATAATTAAAACCACGTACACACTTTTAACCTTGAATAAAAATTTAGCAACATTCGCGTTGCTAAAGAAGGATATTTAAGTCGAGATTTGTTTTCGTAGATATATCTGAACCCGCTTATCGATTTATTGAAACCGCAAGTGCACGTTAAGGACAGACAATACTTGTTGGGCCAAAAATAATCATGGAAAATCCACCAAGAGTGCTTTCAATCCAAAGTCACGTAGTTTCTGGTTATGTGGGAAATAAAAGTGCTACATTTCCACTACAAGTACGTAAACATATTGCTATTTTTAGCTTAAAAAAGCATTAAAACGCAACAAAAAAAAATCAATGAAGTGTGTCTACGAAAGTAGGAAATGGCGGGATATTTGAATTCGGATTATTCTTTTAGTTACTTGGTTTCGATGTGGACGCGATTAATTCAGTTCAATTTTCTAATCATACTGGTTATAAGCTCGTTAAAGGTCAAATACTAACCGATAAAGATTTAAGGGAGTTAATGGAGGGTTTGAACACGAATAATATTGATGAATATACTCATCTTTTAACGGGATATGTTGGAGCTACCACTTTTTTAGAAGAAATAGCGAACATTTTGAAGTACTTAAAAGCTAAAAATAAAAATCTTAAATATGGTAAATCAATTTAATTCAAAAATTTATTTTTACATTAATTTCTTTTAAGTATGCGATCCTGTCATGGGCGATAACGGTGAGATGTATGTCCCTAAAGAACTTTTACCAATTTACAAGAACACAATCATCCCCCTTGCTGACATCCTTGTTCCAAATCAATTCGAAGTTGAGCTATTAACCGATCGTAAGATAAAAACAATCACCGATGCTTGGGATGCTATCAATATGCTTCATGAGAAAGGATGTGAAACTGTTGTTTTGTCTTCTACAGAATTAGGAACAGAAGAAGGCGTTTTGCTTGGTTTAGCCAGCACTGAAAAAGGTAAATATCTGCAACAAAAAAATAAATGCCAATTAATTTGATTCTTTAACTTGCATAATATTATTATTTTAGGTACTAAAAGATACACAATTGAAATTCCGAAACTACCATGTACGTTCACGGGATCGGGCGATTTATTCGCATCCGTTTTTCTTGGATGGAGTTATAAAACGAATTATGACATCAAAACGAGTTTGGAAAAAACAATCGCAACTTTGCAAGCCGTTTTAAAAAGAACTGCAAATTATGTTAAAGGTATAGTAAGAAAAGATTTGTTGGAGGTTCATTTAAAATGTAATAATTCGTAGTGAATGGAGCCACTCCAAGGAATTTAGAATTAAAATTGATACAAAGTAAAAATGATATTGAAAATCCTCAGGTCGTTATTAATGCAAAGTGCCTTTAATAAAGATAATAACAAAACTATGAATAATATTATATCAAACTTAAATAACATGAATGTCTTCCACTTAAGAATATACTTAAAAATGTAATTTTTTTATTAACATGTTTTTTGTTCATTATAAAGCTATATATATAAATAAATTTTATATATATACAAACAATTGAAATATGTAGCAATATTATAAAACCCTTTCTCCACTCTTAATGTCCATAACTAATAAATATAGGATGTATGAATTAAAGAATCCTTGACAACTTAAGGAATCTTAAATAAAAAAGTACCATAACCTGGAGTAAAGACCAAAATTTTACATTTTAGATTTACTGATCCTTCTTTTCTGGATACAGAATTCAAACATTTATTAGAAAACAAAACAATTTTTGTGAGGTGTGATTGATTTCACCCCAACTTCTAGAGTAAAGTGGATCCACAATTTTCAATAAAAAACGATTTTAAACTTAAAAAGGGTGAAGTAATAAATCAATGTGTTTTTTAGAATCAATTTCAATATTATAAAGTAAAAAGAGCACAAGTTGTCAAAATACTGACAGAAGTTGAAGTAGTTAATGATGCTCCCATTGAGGATCATGGTGTTCTTCCTGTTCATGATGTTGCTGACCACAGTCTAGTATATGTCACCTTAACTTGGGGTGTCCAACATGATGCTCCAAGGACTTTAACTTTTACTGACTTTAAAAATTTTGATAATGAAAGGTTCTTGGATGATTTAGGGGAACTAAATTGGCATCAATTTTTAATTAATAATGATATTAATGAAATTGGTTAATTTTTTCAATATCGCTTTTTTATCTGTATTCAGCGTTCATGCACCTCGTCGAACTGTAACTCTACGAAGTAATTATAGGCCATTGATAACTGATACTATTAAAATTCTCATTAATTTGCGAAACAAAGCATATTCTAAATATAAATGTACTAAAAGTTCGTCTCATTTCAACTCGTATAAGAGTTAAGAAATTTTACAAATTTTGGCAGTTCGCCGCGAAAAGAAAACATATCTTTCATTATTGTTTTGTAATAATAACTCGCGTAAATTTTGACGTAATCGCATTTCGTTTGGGGCATGTGACAATAAGACAAGATCGGTTCCGGCCACTGTGATATCAGCAGTTTTCTTCTTTCGTCTCAGAATCAATTAGTAAATAAACTTTCTTTCTCTTTGACTTCCAAGGTGGAAGTATTACAAGCGCTTAATCGAATCAAGACAAATGCTGTTGCCGATGGAGTTACTAAGCAAATGCTTTTATTAAGTTCTCCTGTGTCATTACTTTATATGTGCCACATTATTAACTTTTGCATTGAGAATTCGGTATATCCACTCAAGTGTAAGACTTTTCTAATTACACCTAAAACTGGTAAGGTGCCTCAATTGCAGGATCTTCGGCCGATAAGTATTTATCAGTATGTTCAAAGATATTTGAGAGAATATTATCCACTAGGTTATGGATACACATGGATGAGTATTCTATACTCCCTTCTTTTCAGTCTGGTTTCTGTTCTGGTTACAGCTGTACAACGGCACTCTTGCATATTACGAATG